>JASKUP010000092.1:0-1250000 GCA_030448955.1 Trichopoda pennipes | reverse complement strand
AACATTTACTTAACAATATAGAAGAGAAATTAAAAAAATAAATTTAAGTAAAGTAAATAACATAAATACAAAATACTTGGCGCATAACTTGCGGTCACCGCTTTAATCTTTATATATATTATTCTAATGTACGTGTAATTGTCACCGAACTTTTCCTAAACGGCTTAAACAATTTAAATGAATATAGCACCTTGGATAGATTAGATTCACAAATTAGCCCGGCAGATGACGCTGCAATCGGTATCTCAGCTTGAATGAATTTTTTCTTACGCATTCATCCATTAATTGATCTTAATTTCTACAATGTTACTGATAATAAGAAAGAGGGTGTCAAGAGACATATATAATATATATGTGGTGTACCCTGCAAATGCACCAAGTGCTGCAGCTTTTAATGAAAGTTGGTATAAATGTAATGTATAAAAAAATGTAATTAAACAGCCTTTTCAAAAACTAAAAATACGAAGAAACTTTATATATTTTATTAAAATTGTCTATCGATATAAAGTCAATGATGTAAAAAAAATCAGCGACAATAACTCTATTAAAACAGTTAAAGTGTGCACTTCAAAAAATATAATCTATAGCACGGCTAAATCCACAACAAAGTTTTTCTTTGCTGAACGTTATTGAATACAAATGTGCTAACAATCATTTTACTTTTCTGAATATATTTGCTTACCAAAGAATTGACTTCTTAAGAGAGATTTACAAAACAGAAAGCATAAATTATTTTTGCAGCTACATTTACTGCTAACTACTAGCTTTCTCGAAACTTAGGAATTAATAATACTTGCGACTATATAAAAATCTGTTTAATTATACTCGCTGCAGATCTACTTCTTTATATTCAAAAAGTTCAATTGATAATATAATTGAAATATAGCAGTCACATAATTCTTACTGTTCCCATTGATCACTTTAAAAATGGATTTCTATCAGCCCGGTTTTATATGATACCGTGATAACCAATTTCTTTTTGCCTACATTGCTAAATATTTATATAGAGAATATATGCTATAGAAATAAAACGGTAAACATTTTTAAAACAGATATAATCTAAGCACATTTGCCCAACGAAACATATCCATAGCAATCATTGTTTTGAATGAACCAAGCACTATTAACAATTATAATAATTTTTATATTAAATTTTATAAAATAGTTATTATGTTGTTTATATTTTCCCGTCTTATCTGGCTGTTTTTCATTTTGTGTTATAGGCGAGCGCCTTCGATGTGAAAACATCATTCGTACATAAATTAGCTTTAATTTTAAAATTTCCCTAAGGTTAGGCTTAAAGTAAAGGTAAAGTAAAATACTCATTAGCAAAAATTAATAACTTATTAAAGGGTTTATCAACCAGAAGTTTGTTGTCTAAAACAAAACAAAAAATTTAGATGCAGATGATTCAAGTTTTTTTGTATTACGAAAAGAATAGTTTGGCAATTACAAATGAAAAATAATATCTGACAAATGTCCACCACGATCATGCTGATAGATGTCGATTCTCAAAATTACGATCCTGATTCGTTAATCACATCACGGATTTTGAGTTTTAAGGCTGAAATCGATTCGATTGGCTCCATTAAAACTCCTTCCTTAATACAGCCCCACAATAAATTACGCGATCTGGCTGACCACATAACTGCTAACTATCGTGAAATTGTGCGATCGGGTAGTTTGGTTTGCAATAAATTTATTGTTTCATTAGCTGTGTGACATGTGGTGCTGTCCTGTTGAAATCATGTGTCAGTGATGTCGACGCCATCAATAACGGGCCAAAATTGAGTTGTTCCGAGATAGCGTAACGACCCAATCACGCCTCCAGACTATATAGCGCCAGCATACAGTGACACGTTGAGCATGAAAAAGGCTGCTCAATAATTGCTCTAGGATTTTCAGAAGCCTAAATGCGACAATTTCGCTTGTTTATTTACACACCCTAACAAGTGAAAATATGCTTCGTCTGAAAAATGTTTTTTTTCAAAAAAACCAGCCGGTTGTTCCTAAATAAATTGTGAGAATCTACGGCGATGTGAATCGTTGGTCAGCATCAATATCTGCACCAGTTGAACTGTGTAAGGCTTCAAGTTAAATTCTTACATAACAATCGCCATGTGGTTGTTTCGGATAACCCCAATTGTTGAGAACGTCGAGGAATTGACAAATTTTGATCTGCTTCAGTACTGTGACTCACGGCCGGGAAGTTTTCAGTTAAAAGACTTTGTCGGACGGGCGTTGGTATTTGCACATTCTGTATCGAGCCTGTCGACAGAAACTTAACGACCAAATTGTTAATAGCGGTCTCAGAAGGATCATTGTGTTATGTATGTAACTTTAACAGAGCAACCATTTTCATAGTAAATTTTAATTATTTTAACGCGATTTTCGTGCGAAATTAAATTCATTGTAACACTTGCCAGTACGAATACATCAAAAAATAAGTGGCAAAACTATAATGTTGTTTGTATTGTCATAATTTAAAAACAAACTTCTTGTTGAAAAACCCAGTATATGGTTACGTGTGTGATTAGATTTACATTCGCGCCTGACCATGAAGCCTTATTCAGATGGTGGATCAAACCACTGCATAATTTGGAACGTCATGCTCGTCCTAGGAATCCGAAGCCATAATTCTATGCAACAGAACTTTCTAGTTGCAACTTCGATGATTCCAGAACAGGGCTGCAAATCATCACTCCTTGCTTAAGAGTTGGAGACTTTTCAACTCCTGTCCAGAACACATGTCTAGCATGCTCACTGGATCTGGGAACATTTCACCAAGTAGGTGTTATTAAAGGTGAAATGAACCTGGCCACCATAGACTGATATGGGGCCGTGAAACCACAACCACCACAATACTCCCATATAGGGGCCAACCATAATAATCAGTCAGAGAACAGTTAAATGTCTAAAGAGACAAATAACGAACTCTGCGGCTTACTGATTCCCGTGGAAATAAAGTGGAGTTTCCAGTTGTACCCCTGCTGACTTCAGGGGACTGGGCTCCCTTTTTCCCCCAGTTGCACAGGTCTACATAGTAGCTCTCCATTAAGACCATATATGTGCCCCCGGGGGGTGATATGTTTACCAAACAAATTGTCATAAAGTTAAAGAAACAAAATCTAAAAAATGTTATTTTGAACAACATAAAAAAGGAGTTTTAAAAAACAAATCATATTCATTTTTTAAAAATATTGAGTTGCCCTTAACTTGCCATACTTTTCTCAATTCAAAATTGCTAAGAGTAAAACTCAAACATTTTTTCGGTTAAGACAACAATAATAATAATAATAATAATAATAATAATAATAATAATATTAATAATAATTTTATTAAAAAAAAACAGCAATTTAACTTGCAATTAAAAATATTCGCTACTCTCTTTCCATATATACATATGTTCATAACAAAACGAAAAGCTTTCTATTATTTACCAAATACTTAAGATATATTAAAAAAATAAATGTTATTAAAACCATTAAAATAAGAAATAAGAATCTACTAATAAAAATTTTACAAATAAAATCAAATCAATTAAAATAAAATAAGAAGTAAAATATGAAAACAAAAACTCTGGTTACCCACTGCACTTGTTGTAGGTTTTAACTAAGGATAGTGTCACAGTCTCAGTGGATGCAGTGGTTTATTATCGCGTTTCGAATGCGACAGTTTCTATAGCGAACGTGGAGAATGCTCACCACTCGACACGATTATTGGCACAGACTACTCTACGAAACACAATGGGAACTCGGCATTTGCATGAGATACTCAGTGAACGTGTATCTATATCTGGTTCGATGCAGGTAAGCAAAAACCTTTAAAAAAAAAAAGCACACACATAAAATATATTTCTAGAAATCAGCACAAATACTTATTTTCAAAAACAAAAAAACTTTTACTTTTTTATTTATTTATTTAATTGTGCACACACACACCCAAAAATCCAACCAATCTTTTATTTTAATACACATGGATATGAATATACTGCTGCCACTATTTACTGGTTATTTTTTTTATTTTCTTTCGATACATAGAGATAATAGTATAACTATTTGCCTGTATAGCATATGTGTATTCCTTTGAAGAATCCATATGTAGATGTTGCATCAGAGGTTTACTGAAAATAAACAAAAAGTAACAAAGAGCAGATATGTGCTTTTCGCAGTTATAAAATATTTGGAAATACATTTCATGCGTTTTTTGTTGTTTGCCATTTTTCTTCTTTTCCACTTAAGATATTTGAATGTGTGTGATCATTTGTTAACACGAAAGAGTTCACTTAACAATCATTGGATAGGAAACATTCGCCGTTAAGCTGAAAAGTTATATGCAATTAAAATTGAATTATATAAAAGCCACGCTACGCCACTCAATTTATATAAAATGTTAAATGAAAATTTAATTTAAATTTAATTTCATTTAAAAGTATAAAAAGGAAAACAATTCAATATTGTTTGGTGAAATTTGGCGGCTTGTTGTGATTTAAAAAATTATTTATCTGGTGTTCAAAGTAGAGCCACAGAATGTTTTTCCACTACCTGGAAATATTTTTGCTGTAAGTCCCATAAACAGCACATACAATCAAATGGTTGGAAATAAAGCTCGACATAAAATAAGAATGCCATCCTTTTTAAGTTAAACAATGCCAAAGATCAAATTTGACATTTGTACAAGTTTAAACATTTTACGTTATATAAATATGTGTATGTGTGTGTGTTTGTATTAGCATAATATAATGCATAATAGTATATAATTCAATAATTATACACACAAATTTCTATTGTTGTTACTGCCCTTTAATTATTAAAATAAAATCATTTCCTGAATTATTTGTTATAAAATCGATAAGAAGTGGTATGTTAAATTTTTTTAAAATTATTTTTTGAAAAACAAAACACTCTTCAAAAAATTTACTTAAACAGCTACAACTGGATGAAGCTACAGATGCCTGGGGAATTAAAGTTGAACGTGTAGAAATGTTAGTACTTTTAGCAACAATTTGTTTATTTATGCACAAAAATACACTTAAATCTTTACTTTATTTACATATAATAATAACAACAAAACAGTAAAGACGTGCGCTTGCCAGTGCAGCTACAGAGGGCGATGGCTGCTGAAGCCGAGGCAGCAAGAGAAGCGCGAGCTAAAGTTATAGCCGCCGAAGGAGAACAAAAAGCTTCGAAAGCCTTAAGAGAGGCGTCAGAAGTTATTGGTGATTCACCAGCCGCTTTACAATTAAGATATTTACAGGTTTATTTTCTTTACTTCCTTATATTTTTTAAATTAATATAATTTAAAATATTTAATATAAACTTTTTTATAGACCTTAAGCACAATATCTGCTGAAAAGAATTCAACGATTGTTTTCCCCTTGCCCATTGACTTGATTACCTACTTTTTGAAAACTACCGATGAGAAGACACAACAAAATGCTGCTAAAGCTTGTGCAGCCATTGCTCAGTCAACAGTAGAGGCTATTTCACAACAACAACAATCGACAGCCATGTAAATATAAAGACAACATTTTTATCTTTTAAAAAAAAAGAGACAATTGAACAAATGAACACCAGAAGCATAATGTATAACTAACAAAAAATAAACAAACAAACAAACAAAACTTAACAACCACAAAAAAAAATTTAAACAAAAATACTTTACAAACCACTTGAAGGAAAAAGAACTTTAAGAAAGAAAAAAAGCAAAATAAGTTTTTATGTGTAAAATAATATAAGTAATGAAATAGAAGCAACAATAACAATATACATATAATAATTTAATAAATGATTTCATTCTAGACAAATTCTATACACTTTTTATCAAACACCAACTTTTTGTTTTTTTTTCTGTTTTTGTTTTTCTTTTCTAAAAAAGGAATAAATTTCCTTTAAAAGAGTTTCACATTAAAACTTTTAAGGAAATTTTAATTTAATCGCTATTGTCCTTTTTTTCCTTTTTTGAAGTTTTTGATAAAAAGTGTGTAAAAAACATTAAAATATAAACACTTAAATTAAAGATAAATAAATAGTAAAATAAAAAATCAAATACTTTATATCTGTGTCAAAATTAAATTTTTCAAACTGTGAATAAATGTTTACTTTATCTACTCGAAAAAATCACAAGAAAAACCTTAACGTTTATAAGAAAAATATCTACCACACACACACACACACACACACACACACACACACACACACAAATGAACTTTATTGGTTTTCCTTGAAAAACAATAAAACTAAGTAAATTTACATATTTTACACTGGCATATAATAACAATTACTTACAACGTGTTAAATATATTTCATATTTTTATTTTAAATTTTTTTTTACTTTAAGGTTTTTATCTGCAAATTGAACTTGTGCTTTTTTTATTAAATTGATGAACTTTAAAGTGATGATTTTTTATTCAAATTGAATTAAATATACTTTAATAAGTGGAAAATAAATAATTTAATTACAGTTCATATTCACAGGTAATAATTCTTAAAGTCACTTGAACGTAGTATTTAACATACTAAATATTTGGTTAATAAATTAAAAAGAAATTTTTTCTTGATCCGGGAAATTTCATTTTTCCTAATATAGATTTTTTAATTAAATTAATTTCGAATCGAAAATTATCATTTGCTAAAAAATGACGGAATGATATTATTTCAAATATAGATTAAATGAAACTATTTATGTAACAATCATAGGGATCAGTGAGATATCCGGCAAGCTCTCTTTTTATGATGAACACATTTCAGCAGGTTCTAATCCTCTCAATGGGTAAGCTACACATAAAAAACAATCAACAAAAATTTTAAAAAAATTAGACAAACGAGCTAGAAGTGATGGAAAGTCAATTAGAGATTCACCTCTGCTCTGCTTTTTTCTCTTTCCTTGAGGGCTCTAGTCAGCATAAATACTTCTTTAATAAATTCTATATATGACATATATATACATATATATGCCACTTTCATTTTTCCCACTTTAAATTTTCCGCAATTAATTCCTTAATTTTTTTTTGGCAATTAATACTCCTTAATGCTCCTGTCTCAAGGCCTTAGCAATGGATTCACCTGACATTTTCCTCCAATTATATTTTAATCAAAATTTATTTATAACACTAAAATACAAATATTTAAATCACTAATGCTTTCTTATTTATTTCACACGTTTACTTTGAAAGATACAATACTTTAATAAGATATTTGTGTAGAAAAGACAGAGACACAGATCACTTCCAAAATTTGGGCCAAATATAAATGAAGTGTTAATTTGCTTGAATTAGTATAATTGGAATTTAGTTTAATTAAAAAAAAAATAAGAAAACCATTTTATTCACTTCATGAAACAAACATTTATTGCGTTCTTCTCCGGAGTGTAAATGAAAAGAGAGGATGGTTTGCTAGCTAGACAGAAAATAAATAATCATTTAACCGTGACTGCCTAGGGAAAATAATAATTGGAATAACCACCTGCAGCGCCATCTATTAAGAATCTTTCGACTTTTTCCTTTTCAGAATCATTCGAGAAGCTGTTTTAAATTTGATGTTAGGATGTAAACTGACTTAAAACACAGACTTTTTTTGACGACTTCAGTTTTGTTGATACCAGTGTAAAGTAGAAATATGGGAATTAATGAAGGAAGATGATGTTGGGCAAATGTCCAGCACTAAAATTTTGGCAGACGTCTTTAAATTTTAAAGGACATTGTGCAACAACGTTTTGCTTATCTCGTCAATGCAGAGCTGAATTTCATTTTGCAGAGCATCAGTTATTTATAGGTTTTTCACGTAACCCCGGTCTATCTAATAGTTCAAGAGAAAATAATACAGCGTCGTTAAATCACAATAACGAAGCGGGCAATTGTTATCGCCAAATCGAAAAAATATGCGACCAGAAAATTTTTCATGCAATAACTGAATTGTTTATGCGGTTTTGGGACTTGTGTGCCATCTTACTGAAACCAAATCTCATTGAAGTTATCCAAAAGTAACAAAAAAAAATTACTTATCATAGTTTAGTAACACAGAGAATTCATGGTGACGCGTTTCCTGGACATTTGCGACAAAATAGGGAGTCGTTTACAGATTTAAAAGCTTTCAAACATACGAAGTAGAATAGAAATAGAAAATTTACGAGTTATTTATCATTTGATATGTGTATTAATAGATACGCCTTTTCTCTTTAGCTGTTTAAACTTTCTTGATATCAACAGCTATTTTTTAATTTGTATTTGACTACTACAGCGGTCTTTTACTTATTAAACACACATTATACACACTACATCATTTTGTTGCTCCGGTGAAATTCAAAGTGTTTGATTTCTTGTTAAGCAAATAAGCAATCTTATACATAAGCCGACTTAAGTTTGCCAGGTGAAATTTGAACTCTAATCTTCAGTTAAACAAACAAGCAGCCACGACACGTTTCACAAACTTTTCAATATTTTGAATAGTCTTTTACATAATAAATCCAAATCAAACTAAGCAAGTAGTGACGTGCTCACTTTGCTTTGCAGTTAAAAATGCCAATAACACAACAAAAAAGACATAATTGCTTAAAAATCGTAAACAAACAATGGTGTTTTGTAAAACATTAACGCCATGTTGTTTTTGTAATAATAAGTAAAATAAAATACTACCTAGTTAAAGAGATATGTATATTATTAATTTGAAATAAGTGCTTATTTTTTTAAACCTAAAGCAATTTCTGCTATAGTCAGCCAATTATTAACAAATTTTAACAAATTGTTTTCTCAAAACTATTCATTGTTTTCTCTGCTGGCTGTGTACGTTTAATTTAGTTTAAATTGTGAGCTTACCAGCATTAAAAATTTATTTTATTCCCTACAGAGAACACGATATTTTATTTTCGTAACAATATATTTTGTATCGATATTCGATAACTTTATTAACAATGAAAATAATATACAAAACATAAATGTCATAGCAATTGCCCTTGTTTATTTATTATTTATACAAACAATTTAAGCATTTTTTATACTTATTTACTCTCTCTCTCTCTCTCTCTCTCTTAAAAACGGAGTATTATACAATGCAAAACTCTGAACTAATTACTTTAAGTCTTGAGGAAATTAATTTAATTAAAAAATATACAAAAAAAAAGTAAAATTTTGAAATCATCATTTCCAAGTTCTGCCACAATAAAACTGCATTTTTAATTATCATTCTAATTTATATTTATAAGTATAGTAAAAATATATATATAAAAAAATATATATAAAAATTTTATTGAAATATTTTTTCATAAAATTTTTTTATTCAATCTCAATGTGGTCTTATTAAATAAATAAAATAAAAAACTAAACAAGAATAATATAAAACTTTATAATAAAAGAAATAAAATAAATATAAATTTGTATATTTATTATAGTTGTTAATATACAATATTTATTTATTAAAAGTTAAAATAAATATTAATAAATAAACTTCAAGAAACAAACCTTAATTATTTAGGTAACGATTAAAACAAATGATGAAAAACATTTAAATATTATTCTTGCAATTGAAAACCCTTTTAACAGTTTTAATTGTATTTAATGAATTTTTTAAAAAACAAAACTTTTCTCTATAAGATATGTTTTAATTTGCATTAACTGTTAAGGTTTGGATTAAGGTTTTAAGGAAAGAATGAAAAATGTTTTGACAATTTTTATGTTTATATAGAAATAGTTTCGCCCTCCACAGGTATTCTTATCTACGACAATATACACTAGAGTACACGAAATGTCATTTAAAATTCTATTTCTGTAATTCATTTAAACTAAACAATTTTTTTTTCAAATTTAAAATAAAACAAAATTTATTTAAAATTTTTGCAAAATTAAATGAGAGTTTATTGGAAATAAAAATGTTTGATATAAATTATATAATTAAATTTGAGCAAATATCGCTTAGCAAGACTATGTATTTGGTCTCAAACAACACTTAACAAAGGCAACAAAAATCATCACACCTCCACGCACACGCTAGTTCTTAACAGAAAATGTATTTATTTAAATATTTTTTAAACAATTGAAGCATAGCCGCGAATAACGTTGTAAAAGAAAAATTTTGCAAAACCCGTTTTTTCCAGATTACGGTTATTTTTACTCTCTTACATTCTTCTAACATCAAATTATCCAAAATTATGCACTTTATCGTTGTCAAAATTTAATAACAATTAGTCGTTCAGGGGAAGAACGTTTTAAGTTACTACATATTAAAATGCTACGAAAAAATGAAAGATTAAGAAATAGTGAAAATCCATAAAGAACTAGTAAAAATAAGAGTATACCCCAAAAAAAAAACGCTGCAGAACAGCTAATGCGAAAAAACGTTTCAAGTACACATCATGTTGTATTTTATTTAAATTTCTGTTACATAGGTTTGTGATTGCAAATGCTACTTCAATCGCAAAAATTTTACCACATGTCAGATAAAGCAACATTTTTTCAAATTTTATGAAAAAAAAATTACAACGAACAAATTTTTATCGTCTTTAATCAAATTGAGCGAGCCTCAAAGAAGAAGAAGAAGAGTTAAAGAAAGTCCCAATTTACATTGGACGACTTTTGTCGCTGCAACTCGTAGTTTGTTGTTGTAAATAATGTGAGTAAAAAGAATAGGGGACGACAAAAGTCGTCCAATGTAAATTGGGACAAATTTTCACAAGGATCCGAAGTGTAAAATAACCGAAGGTAGAAGATGGCTTCAGATTTCTACTGATGATCCAAATACACTCAGAGTGCGTAAAAATCATAATATTGCAGAAGCTTGGTCATGCTTCAACTTATGCTCGAAAAGAACCCGAAACTTGGAAAATTATTTAATGCAGCCTCTTTGGGAACAACTCATAAGCATACGTGGAAAATGAAAAAGGATCTCCTTGCATAAGCGTCCTTGTCGCCGAATTCTATAAATCTATCTGTGCTTAATTCCAAGAAAATATATAAAGTTTGTTTTCGCCAAACCAACAAACATACATGCAAATTCATTCGGTTTAAGTTTTTCCAATATTTTCTTAACTTTTTTTCAAATTTTCGTTTTAATTTTAAATTACTTTTTTGTTATTAATAAAAGATACACATATGTATATGTTTTTGTATGCACCTATGTATGTACATTTTTTTACAAGAGCCAATAAAATCTTTTAAAAGTAACTTGTTCTTTGCAATAGTAACATTTTGAATTCTGTCATTCATTCTGCTGTGAACGTGGAAGAACTTTTCGCAATGCTTTGCGTAGTGAGAAAACGTTCTAACTAACATCGAGCTTTGGATATAAAACATTTTTCCACAAAAAAGAAAATTAGAACTGTAAATTTATCTGTAATTTGAAGTTAAAATTTCTTGATTGTTTACATTAAACTTTTATTTTAATATAAGCAATTTTATTTCGTGCTTGATTCCTTTAAACAAATACCTCATGATATTCTCACAAAATATTTATTACAAAAACTTTTATTAAAAAAATAAACATCTTATAATATTCTTATAAAACATTTATTCAAATAAAAATAAAAATATTTGAAATGTATTGTAATGGGGGAAAGCACATTCATATTGCAATTTCACTATTGCTCAAGTAGCTCATCAGTGAATTTTACCCCAATATTTATTTTTGTAATAAATGTTTTGTGAGAGTATCATGAGGTATTTGTTTAAAGGAATCAAGCACGAAATAAAATTGCTTATATTAAAAATGATTCCGAATAATTATAAATTACTTATTTCCATTGCATGTGCCCGTTGCTTTTTTAGAATTTTGAAAAATTATTTACAAATATTTTTTATTTTCTGGAATTTTCACATTACATATGAATGTTTTCCAATGGAAAGCCTTATGTAATAATGATTGAAAATAAACAATGTTTTTTGTTGTTCTGAAATGTTTTGTAGTGTTTGTATGGAAGTTTCTCTGAGTCTTGCTGTCTATGCTATGTTGATTTTATGAAAAATTCTCATAGAATCAGTTTGGCTTTAGATATAAGACTCTTAGGTTTTTCTATACAATATTGGGGTAAAATTCACTGATGAGCTACTTGAGCAATAGTAAAATTGCAATATGGATGTGCTCTCCCCCATTACAATACATTTCAAATATTTTTATTTTTATTTAAATAAATGTTTTATGAGAATATCATAAGATGTTTATTTTTTAATAAAAAATTTTGTAATAAATATTTTGTGAGAATATCATGAAATATTTATTTAAAGGAATCAAGCACGAAATAAAATTGCTTATATTAAAAATGATTCCGAATAATTAAAAATTACTTTTATTTTAATAAAATAAAAAAAAACCATTGAGAATGTATATTCTTACCTTTAAAAAACTTTTTTTCGTCTTCTGAAAAATTATTATATTGTTGCTTAGAACGTTATTCGCAGCTGTGCTTCAATTATAAAATATACACTTATTATCATTTATTAATATTTTTAGATCTAACAATCATAAAAACATACATTCAGGTATTTAATAACTCAATGACTACTCATACTCTATATATTCAATGGCCTTGCACTTGTTTATGTGAAACTATATAATTTTTAAATTATTATTTAATCTTATAAATCATTGCAGTTGCAACACAGAAAAATTTGTCCACAGAAAATCGCCAATAAATTTGCATTTAAAGCAACGTCTTATTTATAGATATTCAAAATCAGCACGCTACTTAGTGCCTAGCTTTATCCCTAAAACATCATTCCCAAATAAGGGCGCCAAGTTTGATCTTAAACAGTAATGCCAGCTCCTTTTTTGTTTCATTAAAGACACTATATAGAAATGAAAAAAAGAAAAAAAAATCGATAGATTGCTCTGAAAATAACTTGACTGTCATTACAGCCAAACAACCAGCCATTATCACTACCTAACGCACTATCTAAATCGAATTTTCCAACTGTTAATCGCTGGCGGCATGCTAATTAGATTCGCTTCATACATGTTATAAGTATATGAGAATTTTTGACAGGTAAATTTCGTTTCTCGCACTAAGTTTAGTTTGAATTAAAAAGAGTAATAAATTCTTGATCAATCATTAATGTTTTTAGATAAAATAGTTTTTTCGTCATGATCCACATTCAGCATATCCATTTCAGCATAGTTAACCGAGTATATTTTGCTTTTGTTGACTATACAAATGTCAAGGCAGAACTGTTATTTACTGTCATTTGCAAAATTATAGCATTTTTTTGATAAAGTGACGATTTTTAGCACAAAATTTGATTTTGTGTAAAAAACTGGGTTTTAGTTTTTTTATCGATAAGAATCAAATATATCAAACATAGATATATCAAATAGAAAAAATTTACATATATACAAAGCAAGCCCGAAATATAGGATAGCTATGATTTCTTTTAATTGTTAGCTTTTACTCTAATTATTAAGTTAAATGACACAAACCTCGCAAAAAAATCGGTTGATAAACATTTAAAGCTCCAACCGAAACCTCATACAGGGAAATTAATCCTGTATCGTTTTAAACTAAAACACGGCAAAATCATAATTAACAAATAAAAACCTCGCTAAAAATCATCTTCTGTATAACTAAATTCTGAAATTTGGCCTGTTAAGAATTTTTATTAATTTAAGCGAAAGTTAACATTTATTAAAATTTAATGGCTTTAAGCAAATATCTTTCAAACAAAGTTTGTTCGTTACACAAGTTTTTCGAAGAATGATTGGTGCCGATTGGTGTGCTATTTCTCTTTTTGCGATAAAATACAATGAAAAGCATTTATGTGTAGCAAAATTTAATAACAAATAATTCATAAATAATAATTACTGTTAATTAACCGTTTGGAAATAATAATACACATTTTTTAGGTGCGACTATATGTCAACCCGCGTCAAATTTGGTTTGTGAACATACCGGTTTCGTCTATATGCCATCTTCAGTGTTCTCTCTATACTAGTTGCATTTGATTGTCAGCTGTGTTAATATAGTTCATCTTGTTCGTGTCTCTCTTCGTGTTATTTTTATTGCCTTCGTCTTTCTCTCTTTTTTGTCTATATGTCTCTCTCTCTCTCTCTCAAACGAAAAGTTTGTTTCTTTCTACCTAATTTGTCTTTCTCTCTCCCTTTTCATTCGTCTCTCTTTCTACCCAAATCGTTTCACGCTCATGCTTGTTGTTCCTTTGTGTTAGCCTATTGGGTTTTTTTCTATAACATAATTATCTGTCATTGTACGTTTCTGAGGTTCCTTATTGCTTTGGTATTGTGTGCCTGCGTAACGTCTTTAAGTTAGTGTAATGTTTGTTTTCTTGTAAAATTGGCTCAATGGTCTAAATATTGTGTTTGAAGCAGTTTTTACTTGTTCACTTATTATTCGTCCGTCAAATGTTTTCCGTTCGCATATTTCCATGTTTTCCAATACATTCAGTCCCCTTTCTTTGTGCTGTGTATGTAGCAGTTTAACAGTTGTTTCCATATGTCCTGGTGTATACTCGTCGTCGAATATATGGTTCGCAAAATCCGATTCCGGAGTTGATTTTGGTTCTCGTAGTTCTTTGTTGTAGTCTCCAATGTGTTCCCTAAATCTGGTCGTCCTGTTTGCCCGATATAACCACATTGGCATGTACAAGTTGATTTGTACACTCTCCGTTCCTCCAGTATACTTGTCTCGATTGTTTCATTTCGTAGTATTCTGCCTAGGTTGTCCTATCTTTCGAATGCTGTATTGATGTCGTGTTCTCCAAAGAACCTTGCCAGTTCGTACGTTGATTTTTCCATATATGTTAATATAGCCCAAATTTCATCCTCCTGTTCCTTGTTCGTTTTAAATTGTCTCCTGACGTCGTTCACCAGGTACTTTTGGTACCCGTTGTTTTCAACCATGGTGTATATTGTTTCCATCCTCCTCATAGGCATTTCCCGTGTTAGTGATGTTCCTTTCAGTCTTGTCATTAACTGCGCGATTGCTACGCTTTTGTGATCCTGGGGATAATTTGATGAGTTGTGTATTATTGTGTCCGTTGCTGTTGGTTTCCAGTATATTTCATATTCGACTCCAAACAGAATTACGTTCCGCTTGATTGTTAGGTCCAGATAATTAATTATCCTCTTCTCCTTCCATAAAATCACACCCAAATAAATCAAACCCGTCGGACAATATACGCACATATCAATAAATGGTTTCTTCAAGCACAAGGTTTTTATATAAAAATTAAATAAATTTTTATTTTTGCTTTCGGCACATGATTAATCACTCTCCTAACTTTGAAAATGTTTAAATTTTAAATTTAGAAAGTAACTATTAACGTCGGTAAATAATACAAATGTTACAAATAATGCAAAAGGAATGAAATTACAGATATAAAACATAAAACTATAAAACAAAATGTTTTATCTATCTTACATTAATAATTAATACTTTAATTTTTTGTAAGTTTTGTTATTTATGTTTGAATGTATATGTAAAATATTATTGCTTTGAAAATTTGTTATTTTCAAAATTTGTATTTACTTAAAGTTTTTTTTTTAATAAAAATTCAGTTTATTTTATATAAAGATATTTACAAATTTATTTACAACAGATTATATACATTTACAAAGAGTTTAAGGATTTTTCATTTTTCTCATAAATAATATGATTTTGCTCTATGTTATCTTTAATTTTTTAGTATAGTATTTAAGCTAAGATGAAACTTTTCAAAAACCTTGTGGGAATTTTGTTATGATAAAAACTTAAAAACTACTTAACTGACCAATCTAAAGCGGGGGCTAGCTTAGCTATATTACTATGTACAGAATGAAAACATCTAGTATTGAAAATGTCATACAGTTTGTATATTTTAATAGCTACCAAATCAACGTTTGCGATTTGATGTATTCTTATTTTAGGAGTTTGTTTTAAAGGATTTTAAGTTCTTTTATGTGGCATTTAACACATTCTGCTCAAACTGAGGCTACATAGCATATAATTGGCTTAAATATAAGTTAGAAAATTAACATTTTATTGTCAATACTGATGATAATAATGATGCATTGCTATTTATTAAAGGATAAAGAGTTCTAATAAGTATGATACATTTATTAATAATATATAATACCTGATCTTTATAAGTTAATTTCGTATCTAGAATCACACTTTTCAGATACTTTACGTTGTTTTCCCATTTGATTTCGATATTGTTTAAACTTATACCGTTTTGGCGTTTTGGGGAATAAAACATGACTTTTTTTCTGGTACAATAATATGCTTTACTTTTGTTATTTATTTATCTATTTATTTATTTTTTAATGTCATTTTCCATTTTGTTAGTTGGCTAATATTTCAGAAGATAAAATACCTGAGCATAAGACTGCGGTGTCGTCTGCAAACATGGATATAACACAGTGGTTTATAGTAGGCCAATCAGCTGTGTATATGTTATATAAAATTAGAGATAAACAGGACCCCTGAGTAGATCATGCATTTATTTGAAAAACATTTAAGCATTTCGAGTCTATGAACACTTTAAATCACCTTGAATATAGATAACTTTGAATTATTTTTATAACATTTGGTTTGAAATTAAACTGTATTACTGTAGGCGGTCAAAAATATATAACTTTTGAACGGATCGTAATTTTGATACGCGGTTTTTTTGTCTACTAGGTGAGATCATAGGCTTTCGTTTAAGGTATAAAAATCGACCGGTTAGAAAAATAGTTGTGATAGAGTTAAAAATACATTCTAAGTTTTAGCTGATTTTTGGTACGAAAGTAAAGTATTACAACTTGCTCAAAGAGTTTGTTTTACATAAAGTCTTATATTTTGAGTCACGTTTAAAATTTATAATTATTATTGTTTTTTTAACCGATCTTTTTTATTTATCTTTAATAAATATCTTTTTCCTTTTTAAGATCTTTTTTATATATTTTTTTCTTCACGATATTTCGCTTTCCTTTGGAAAGCTTCTTCAGGAAAAAATTTTTATATTTTTGAAAACAAAAAAGCTTCTTCAGGAAAAAATTTTTTCCTGAAGAAGCTTTCCAAAGGAAAGCGAAATATCGTGAAGAAAAAACTATATAAAAAAGATCTTAAAAAGGAAAAAGATATTTATTAAAGATTTATAATTATTAAAAACTTAAATTTAGTCAGGAAGGGCCGCTTTGGCAACGGTGAATTTTTTAGTAGGAAGGCCAATGGTTGGTTTTTTTAAAACAATTTGAGTTAAAAACTAGCAAAAACATAAAAAATATATTCATTGGTTCAAATTTACTTTAGATAAGGAGGTATTTAGGTAAAAAAACAAAAACATAAATACTACTCGTATATGTAAACTTTTATTGTAAATTGATTAATGCTTTATTAATATACAAAACTCTTTTGGAAAAATTACTATTAATGAAACAATTTTAATAAATATTTCTTCTAAATAGCCTTGATTTTCACCTTCTAGAAGTAGTTTAGCTTTTACGTCTAGTTCAATAGAAGTAGTTTCCCATTTTAGCCGGATATTGCACATACAGGGATCTGATGTGGATAATAAAATAACAATCAAGTCTTTATTAGTACAATATCTAGAAATTAGTCTTGTGTTATGCTCACGAAATAATCTATAGTCTTTGTTTCATTTTTCTTGCGCTTCTTCAAATAGATCTCCTATTGGTAGCATATTGTGTTGAATTATTTGTTCCCCATAGTGCAAAATTTTATGAACTGTGGGTGGCATATATCTCCAAGAATATTTTTTAAAGTATAGCTGTTTTTTTTGGCGTACTCTCCAATTTTTTTTGCATTTATCTTTCTGCTGCATGCTAGAACTGTAAAATAATACTGAATGTCGTTATTAGTTCCAAATCTACTCCTGTGATAGGTGCTGCAGTTTTTGGATATGATAAAAATCTTCTTGCAGTATTTCCTTCATGTGTGTTCCCTTCTCCTTGCTTTGGCTGATCGATAATTGGACCTTTTTCTAAATATTTTTCTTCAATTTGTTTTTTTTGGTTTAGTCTCTTTTTTTGTCATTTTCCTTATTTTTTCTCACTCTTTCGCCTAACGAACCAAAATCCAAATCATAACCCAGTTTAAGAATATGCTCCACGCAATTTAACAATTTGAAAAATAAAGCTATTTTGCAATCAATGCAAATCAATTTAAAAAGCAAAGTACTTTTGTGACCTAAATTATATCAATTTGTGTTATTTTAAGTAGGCAAAATATTTTTGTGGCCATCTATGCATGACTTTGAAATTGACTAAAAATACGCATATTCATCGAAATAACGTCTGAAAAATAAATAAAATGCTTACAAAATAGCAAAACAGAAAACAAATTTTTTTTAATTCCATTTTGCAAAAATTTTCGACCTTGTGTCAGAAAAATTGTTCTGGTGAATTTGAAAAAAATTGGACCTCTAAAAAAATTAATTTCTAAAAATCAAAAATCAGTCAAAAATATTTCAGTTTTCTTATACTAATAGCTAACAAACTACGCTATTATACAAAGTTTATTTCGTTTGAAAACCTTGTACAACAGAAAATTTATAAATATTTAAAAACAAAAAATTTACTAAGAAATTTCTGCTTTTAGAAAAATACTGAAAATGCTTATTTTTAATCACCCTGTTTAGTGTGATATAGTTGAAATAAAGTTTTAATTTTTTGGCTTCCGAGGTATACTAGTATCTACTTTCGAATTAACTTTAAAATTTTACAATTGGGGACCATGAAAAAGGACTTTTGGCCGCCTTCTCGTAAAATGAACCACTGTGCGACGTGCCATACGTTGTCGAAAGCAGCCTTCATATCCAACAATATCATACCAGTCGAATTTTGTTGGTTAAAGATAGACGATAACAATGTATCTTATGCGTATTAACAGGTGTACAGTATTATGAGCTTTACGAAACTCAAAAGTACAAGCTAATAACGCACATTCAGTCGAAGAAACGTGCTTTAATATTGGAATATTTTTGGATCTCTTCATTAAAATAATTTATGTTTGAATATACATATGTGTAAAATAATATTGGTTTTGAAAATTTGTTATTTTAAAAATTTGTATTTATTTAAAAAGTTTTTAGTATTAAAAAATTATATGTTTGTATAGTTAAAATATTTTTCATATAATAATTATAGTTATTTGACCGTTTTAATATTTATTAGTAATTTATTATTTAAGCACTAGCTCTTTTTTGTAAAAACAATAGTTAATCTTTATTTTTTATATATTTTTTCATCAATATTTCGCCAAACCACTGGTTGGCATTTTCATGATAAACAAAAAGTGTTTAAGCACTTTAGTGTTTTTGTTTATACACTTTTTGTTTTTTAGTGTTTATACACTTTATATATAAAAAATAAAGATTAACTAATTTGATATGTGCGTATGTGTTAATTTTTTATATAAAAAGACCTAGTGCTTATTTAATAAATTATTAATAAATATTTTTCAATTTGTGGTTTTCAGTGTTTTTGTTTTTTGCATATTTTATTTTATTTGAAAACAATTTTTTTTGTATTTTAAATTTTGTTATCAATAATTTTTAATTTATTAAGTGATTTATTAAATTCTTTATAAACTTTTCTTCACCTGAAGATGCCACCCAATGGTGTGGTGAAAAAATGAAAGCAAAAATTTTTTATTTTACTTAATTTTTATATAACGACCTTGTGCTTGAAGAAACAATTATTTGCATAATATATGATTCAGATAAGCAGTAGTGAAATGGCCATATGGATATGACTTCCTTGCAGTAATACATATGTGTTGTTCTTTTTAACGGTCTTTTTTAATTAATTTAACAATATATATATTTTTTTTATGATTGAAAAAAGAGTAAAGAAAGCAAGACATAGAGATAGAGAGTCATAGACAGAGTTTTGTTGAAAGGGAAAAAGATTACTATTAAAAATTTTAAATAAAAACTTTTTAAGTTAAACTACTTTAATTGTATTAGATTCCTTTAAACAATTTTTTTTATTATTTTAATCGACCTTTTTATATGTTAAATAAATATGTGTTGTTCTTTTTAACGGCCTAACTATATATATTTTTTTTTATAATTGATATTAAATGGCGCTTAATATTTACAGAGTTCGATATTAACAGTTGTTTGGTTTCGCGATATTTCTGCTTTTTAAAAACCTTACGGCCTGCAGTATATTGGGATGCATCCACTACATCAAAACCCTTAATATCGTATTTGATATTTTATAGCTGAAAAGAACTCTTAAAGATTTGTACTCTTATTATCCACTTAAAATAAAAATATGTAATAGTTGTGTACAAAAACATTAAAAATAGCAAGCCTAACTAGAGAGTAATCAAGTTGTTGTTATATGCAATACAATACTTTGAAACTCAATTTATTTGCAACAATTTTATAACTGAAAACACTAGAAATCTTGTTATGTGATAGTTAAAAATTAACTTTAGTCGAAATATGAATCTCTCAGCCGAAATTAACTTTAACGGATATGGAACAATAAATAAATTCGAGGAGATTTTAAAAACCATAATTGTGAATAAAGTCAGTAGCAAAAAAAAGCAAAATAGTTTTATCTTTTAGTTTGAATTATTTGACTTGATTTTCACAAAGTTTTGGGGCTACAAATAATTTTCTTGACATATAATTATCTAATGCAATTAAATCGCGGCCAAATAACTACCAGAACGATTATGGAAGATTAATCGTTTATCAAATGTTACAAAATACAAGTAATTGTATTGCAGGATATTTAACATGTTGCTCCATCGTGCCTGAACTACATGCCAGTAAAATTAATGACAACCAATGACATAACAATTACGCAGGACTATGATTAAAAGGAAAATTGACAATTATCAATCGATAATCACAAACAACTAAAACAGTATTTTCATTTATCAGTTGAAAAAAGACCCAGAAAGGTAGGGCAGCATTGCTTTCGAATTTCCCCTACATTGTTATCCTAAACACCTTTCAAAGCCACTCGACTACTTACAGTTATTAGTACTTTAGGGAAAAGTAAAAATCTAAGCAAGAGATGTTAAATAAAAATATCTCCTTAATTATAATGATACTACTTTAACAACTGTCACTCCAAACATACATTAATATTTTTTTCAACATTTTCATATTTAATAATAAAAAAACCAAAAACTTTTATAAAATCCAAACATTAATGTTCAAATTTAATAATACAAAAAAAATAGTATTCTCTTTAAAATGCAATAAAATTAAAAAATATAAAATTCTTTAATACGAATTTAAAATAGAAATTGATGATAATCTTAATATAATATTAAATCTAAAATAAAAGCTCAAACTTTCAATAACAGAAATCCAAATGAGGAAAGTTTTTCTTAAATTTATTTAAATTTAATTAAGATACTACTCGTAAATGTTACAGACATTTTTAAATAAAATTAAGAGATTAAAATTTAACAGTTGAATTTAGATATGTTTGTATGTATGTAAAATGCACAGTTAATAAGATAAAAAATAAAAATATTGGTGTCAACTAAAATTAATATTTAACATTTTAAAAGTTAAATAACTAAAAAAAATAATATCAAAAGTACTTTTTAATACATAAAAAACAACAACAAAATTTTTGATGTAATTTACAAAAAAATATTAATAATTTTTTTTTTATTTAATTAATGTCACAAAGGAACGAAAAAATATTTAAATGAAACCCTGTGTAAAATCTTGTAAATTTTTAATATTTTAAAAATATTTAATAATATAAAATTTAATAAAATAATAAATAATTATAATGAAAAGAAATTAGTTTATCTTCCAACAAAAGACGTTATATTAACATGTGATATTGTAGTATAAATACGAGCTACATATTAGTGTAGTAGTGTAGCATGTTTGGTACGCTTCTCCAGACAAAATTAACGACCCCAAAATATTTTTTCAATTTTTCCTTATGTTGAAGATCTATAATTTACTCCACGAAAATGTTGTAATTACTCCAATTAATATGCCAATCCATGATTTTACGATTATAACAACAACAACAAATAATTAGTTAGCTACGTTGGACAAGAAGAGGTTCGGATCATATATTAATCACAGTTTATTTCTTATGCTTCCCTATTTTTTTATTTAAAATTTTAAGGTGTCTTTATAGGACACCCTTTAAGTTTCAATTTATTTTTTCGGTTTTTCGATTGCAGTTCTAAGGACGTCTCCATATGTTTGTTTTTATTCTTGCCGCCGTATTACTTGGTATTGAACACTTAGTGCAGTGATGGGCGAACTACGGCCCACGGGCCACATCCGGCCGGCGAGAGGTTTCAATCCGGCCCGCCGAGCGTTTTTCAAAAAAAAATTAATCACCTATTAAAAAATTATGCCCAAAAAATAAATTTACATTGTTTTAAAAAAGATATAAATTGACAATTTTAGCAAAAAAATGCGATGTTTTCATATTATATTGTGTCCAAACTGCGTAGTTTTCTAGGAAATATTGTACACACAAGAGAACAACAACTTTCTGATGCAATATTCCAAGAATAAACTTAAAAAGCATGAAACACTAACAACTAATATAGAAAACTGAACGTATAACATAACAACAACTATTATATGTGGGATCTAGAAGATTCTTGAATAATCGAGACAGCATGCGCAACAAATATAAAAGGGCCAGCGATGCATTAATCAGCAATCAGTAAAAGTGTAAATCTCGTGACGTAAAGAATAAATTGTGAAGTAAAATTATAAAGTTGCCAACGTACAGTTTTTTTTTCTGTAATTAAAATAATAAAGTGTATTGTAAATACCCCCATAAATGTCAATTGAAAATAGAAAGAGAAAAATTGATTCGGAATGTCGAGTATTTCAAGAAGAGTGGACATGGAAGTACTTCTTTATGGAATATAACTAAAAACCTATTTGTCTTATCTGCCAAGAACCGGTAGCTATACTAAAAGATTATAACCTCGCTAGGCACTTTAATTCAAAACATCATGGGTCGAAGTACTATAAAATGACAGATGAAGACAAGAAAGTTCATTCAGAGGAGTTGAAAAGAAAAATATCTAGTCAGCAAATGTTTTTTAAAAAGTGAAGAAGTGTCCAGCGATCCTCCACGTTAGCTGGTCACATTATTGCCTATAAAATAGCAAAAAGTAACAAACCGTTTTCTGAAGGAGGATTAATTAAGGATGTGTTAATTAGCATTGGAAAAGTATTATGCCCAGAAAATGTAAAAGATTTCAAATCTATAGGGCTGTCACGTAGAACGGTCACAAAAAGAATTGAAGCCATTTCTTCTAATTTAACCAATCAACTCGATGGATGTCTTAAAAAGTTTAAGTATTTTTCAGTCACTTCATGGACGAGAGTGTTGACAGGAGTGATACAGCCCAACTTCTAATTTTTATCAGAGGAGTCGATGAAAACTTTGTAATAATCGAAGAACTTGCTTGTTTGAGATCTTTGAAAGGAAACACGACAGGAAAAATAATTTATGATGAATTTAGAGACGGGATGGAATCTCTTAATGCCCCAATTTCCAAGTTAATTAATTTAACAACTGATGGAGCACCTAACATGATGGGAAAAAATACAGGGTTTGCAGGAGTTTATAAAAGTCAGAATCCTGAAAGCGAAACAATTTTTTTACATTGTATAATCCAGCAAGATGTTCTTTGCAAGGCTGCCTTGAATATTAATATTATTTTAAAATTAATTAATACCATTCGAGCCCCTGGTTTGTTACATCGACAATTTCAAGAGTTTTTATCCGAAGTTGATGCAGAATTTTCAGATGTACTTTATTATACAAAGATCAGGTGGATGAGTTGTGGGGATGCCTTCTCGAGAGTTTGTAGTTTTCTGGAAGAAATTAAAGTTTTTCTAAAAACCAAAACAGAAATTTGGGATGAGTATAAATTTTGGAGGATTAGAATTGGTGCAACGAGTTTGCTTTTTTCACGGATTTACTCGAGCACTATAATAAACTGAACAAGAAGTTACAGGGAAGAAATCTATTTATAAATAAAACTTGGGGCAGTTTGAGGTCTTTTAAAACTCAATTGTTTATATTTTCTAAATGTTTGGGAAAAAATGATTTGACTCATTTTCCAAGACTCAATTCTTTGAGGCCTGTGAGTGAAGAGAAGTTAAAAGTCTTTTCACAATCTTTATTAAAACTGTATTCTGTATATAAACTGTATGTATTATAAAAATTGATTGTCGGTGAGGCTGCTCAGCGATGAAGGCATAGTCACTGGTCGCTGTGCTGTCTTATATACGGCAGTTAATTTTCGACTATCCTTCTACTTTCACCACCTGTTCCATCTATTTTCTTTCCCTTTCCTAAAGAATGTAGCATGGTACTTGACTAAATAGGCACTGTTGCCTGAAGTGCTACTTCTCTTAAAAAAAAAAAAATTAGAATTTGAGACCAGATTTGCCGACTTTAAAAAATCCAACCATGTTTAGATATTTTTTCAATGCCTTTTAATGTTAATCCTGAGAATGTTCCATCTGATCTACAATTGGAAATTAAAGAATTGCAATGTAATAATACTTTCAAACAGCTATTTTTAAATACAGATAAGCTTAATTTCTATAAATCCTTACCAAAAGATGAATTTCCAAAGCTTCCTCATATTTATGTGAACAGGCCTTTTCAGTAATGAAATGCAGAAAACATTCAATAAGAAACCGATTGTCAAACGAGAGTCCATTTAATTTATTAAAAGTCGCATCCTTCCAGCTGGAACCAGATTTTGAGGAAACTATGTCAAGTCAGAAACAAATCCATGCTTCCCATATATCTGGAAAATCTTAAAATCATAATAAACCGTATCTTGTAAAACTTTTATGTTGTTTTAAAATATTACGTAATATAACTAATAAATATATAGATTAAACCGAGCTTTTAATTAAACAGCAAGCCCATAATTTTTCAATGAATGACCCTCTATGTTTTTTTTTAATTTAATGGCCCGCCGCAAGATTTTTTTTAATTTATTGGCCCGCCACCCAAAAAGTTCGCCTATCACTGACTTAGTGTAAAAATTGGACATAAAAATGAAATTCACGTCTCAATAGCGCTACCAATTGATTTTTAGTTTCATTTCAATATTTGATGTTGAATCAGTCACAATATAAAAAAACTTTAATTCTAGAGACAGCGTGACGCATATATATCAACGAATTCACTACTGTTGTGGTATCTGGTGGAGGATTATCCTCTCTCCGTTATAGTCCTATTGAGCTTTATCGGTAAACAAACTTCGCTTATAAAAATCGAAAGCAACGGTAATGTTGTTTTAGGTTCAATTTCGAAGCGTTGTTCAGTCATTTCTGTTGAAATGGCAAAATAAACGAAACATGAATTACTTGAAAGCTGACAAAATGGCCGACAGTTAAAAAAAAGTAAATTCTGAAACCCATTTTCATAAATCAATTATGGCTCACTAAAAAACAACAAAGATAAAGCTGCAAGTCGTCATTTTCTTCTTAAGAACATATAAACTTTTCCACCCTAGTCGCAAAAACGAAACTGTAGCACGTTCATCTAGTGTTGGTATCAAACAATAAAACTCGTTAAGTGATTTTCTAGCCACAAGGTGACACTAGAATTTATACACTGATTCCTCAGTCATAAAAACGCTGGCGTAATTTGTACACAGATAATTGTAACACTGGATATTCTGAATTCGACGTAATATTTCAGACAAGCCAATGCCAAGAACAGTTTACAAAGTGCCAATCTCTTTTTAGCTGTTTTAATATTAACGTTAGTTAAAAACTTTAGAGTTAATTTTACTTGAATTCAAAGAACTCTCCAAATTCGTTCTAAATAATGTTATGTATTAAAATATGATTAATACGTATATATTATCCCCGACTCCTCATCATACGTAAGATTTTAATTGTCAAATGATGAATGCATATTTGATTTACGTCGTTATATTTTATATTTTATTACTAAACGATTGTCTCCAATTTGAATACAATACATTTAACCAACTTCTAGCCATGAGTTTTTTGAAACTCCCTTTCCGATTCAATCACAAAGATTTCTAAAATAAATACTTTTTTGCAATTCACCTTATTTACATTTGTTTCAAATTTTCCAATAGATCTAAGATGGCTACCAGTTACAGAAGAAAACTTGTTCTCTACAGTCTTTGACTGAAGTTTAGAAAAACACAACAAATACTAAGCTTCCGAAATAAGTGCTCAGTATCTACCTCCATTTCCAGCGATCCGCCGACTATAAACATTTTTACACATTCGGCATCTCCAACAGCAACGTCATTTACTTCTATGATCGTCTTCATTAGCTTCACTTAAAAAGCTCTTTAATTTAATAGTCTCCATCACATCTTGAAGGCACTTTACTTTATTTTCATTTTTATGATCATTTCTCCATTGACCACATCTGCTAACAGTGTGCCCTTGCATTTGACATTTGAATCGTTTTCAATTTTTACTAAAGCAGTGATCGCTATCGTGACCTATTTTTACACACAGGAAACATGGTTTATTTGAATAGCTCTGCTTTTTGCCGTGACCGTTTCACTGATTATGACTAACAGCGAAAGAATTACAATGTTCTCGTTTTGCACTTATTTCCTTCGTTTAAATGTTAATAATGCATACAAATTATTAATATCGGGTTTTTCAACAAGAAGTTTGTTTTCCAATTGTGGCAACAACATGATAGTTTTGACTTTTAGTTTTCTAACGCAGCATTTGCAGTTTGGCAGTTGTTACAATGAATTCAATTTCGCACGAAATTATTAAAATAATTAAAATTCACTATGAAAATGGTGGTTCTGTTAAAGTTAAATTTCGTAAAATACGTGATATTTTCGGACAAAATAATCGTAGGGCTGTCGAGTCGACAGGCTCGGTACAAAATGTGCGTGTTCGACTGGGTCGTTCAACTGAAAACATCGCAGCCGTGAGCCAACGTGCTGAAGCAGAGCCAAGTTGGTTATCCAAAACTACCACTTGGCGAATTTTACGTAAGGATTTTACTTTGAAGTCTTACAAGGTTCAACTGGTGCAGGAATTTAAGCGGCCATCACTCTAGATTCGCTCAATACATTCAGGAACAACCGATTGGTTTTTCTGAAAAAAATCATTTTTGCATTTGGGCTTCTGAAAATGCTAGAGCGATAATTAAGAAGCCTTTTCATGCTCAACTTATTACTGCATGGTATGGTACTGTACTGTATGGTCTGTAGCCATAATTGGGCAGTTTTTTTTGTTTTGGAAGATGAGGCTGGAAATGCGGTATCGGTAAACGGATAATGCTATCGCAAGATGCTCACAATTCAATTTTGGCCTATTATTGAGGATGTGGATATTACTGATAGGTGGTTTCAACAGGACGGCGCCACATGTCACACAGTCAATGAAACGATCAATTTATTGTAAACCAAATTTCTCAATTGCATAATTTCACGACAATCAGCAGTTAAGTGGTCAGCCGAATCGTGTGATTTAACACCACTGGGTTATTTTTTGTCGGGCTACGTTAAGGACAGAGTCTATACGGAGTAAATCGAATCGAATGAAAGAATCGATATATGTCTGTCATTTTTCATTTATAATTTTCGAACTTTTCTCTTCATTATACAATAGATATTTGAATCATTTTAATCTACATTTTTTTTTTGGTTTATTTTGTTTCACAAAACAAACTTCTTGTTGAAAAAGTCTTTACATAAACACATTTCATAGAAATATAGTTATAATATCACTGTGCCACCTAATCCTAACCCAACTTGCCCTTTTCATTTTTTACCAACAATAAAAATTTGTTCTATAAAATTTCATTTTATATAATAATAATTTTATTGATTTATTTATTTATTATTTCATTTTATTAATACACTTATACATTAGGGTTTCGCTAAATTATGATTTTCATTATTTATCATCAATCTTATTCAATTATAATTATTAATATAATTTAAAATCATAGTAAAAAACTTAATTTAAAAAAAAAATTATAATTTATGTACAAAAGTCGTTAATTTGAATTATTTTATTATTATTTCACTTGTATCAACTGTATGTAACAAACTAAATGTTAACTGATTAAAAACACAAAAACACAATACATTTTTATAATCAGTTTTATTGAATTCCTAGCAAACTATCAAATAATTTGTAATATTATCTTTTTTTTATATTTTTCAGTTTTATTATTATTTTTTTTTTTTTATTTAATAATTTTAACATGATTTTATGTGAGTGTTCTTAGTTATATTTATGACTCTTAAATATTAATGATTGCGTTTTCATACGAAGTTTTTATCTTTAGTTATATTTATATATTTCTATTTTAATAAAAAAATATAACGAAATGTGTTTTAAAAAGGAAAAATTATTTTAATATATTAAGATTTTGAAAAAGATATTTAAAGAAAACATGGAAATTATAACTTCTGCTTGATTGCTGCACTCATGGACAGCGCAGTAATTAGTTTCGAAAAAAAAGTTATACTTTAAGCCAATCGGTAGCTTGAATGGCGGTGTTTTAATCCCTAGGTTTTACCGGCTATTATGCAGTTTTTAAAGCCTTAAATTGTCCATATATCATGCAAACGGTTCTTAATTTGATTAAGTTGTTCACTTAGATATTGCGATTAAGAGCTGCGTGATCAAGCTTTAAACGCAGATTGTGTATTGATGTTTGATTAAGCAAAAAATACATCACCTCATGCGGTCAACGCACGTCTGCCTTGAATTGCAAATGTAGAAATCGTTTTTTATTTGTGTGGTTGTTCCTAAAAAATTATATTCAAATAATACCTCAATTAACACAAAATGCAACAAAAAACGAAATTCCACTGGACAACTGTCACCAAAACGGGTGTGTAAAATTTGAACATCTTATAAGTTTTTTTTTTCTGTAATTTGCACATAGATTTGGAACCTTATGGCTGTTACGTTTGTTGTCTGTTTGTTTTGTTTAGTTTCAGACAATCATGACACGTGAAACTTTTGTGAAACACTTGCAAATGACAATAAAATGGGCAGTTATTGTTTCAACTTGTAATGCATTTTATTTAATTGTTTCAATTTTCTTTTAATCAATTAACGATAAATATTTTTCGCAGAATAAATTATTTACATAATTCACAAGCTATTGTACAATATTATTACAATATTGTACAACAATACAACAGTGACGACATTTGTAAGCGCACTAATGTTAAACTTCTAACAACGACATAAATTTAAGAAAAAAAAAGGACTCATTATATTATTGAAATATCTTTAATTCCCTGCCGCAATATTGAATAAAAAAAGGGAAAAATATTGTACGTGTGATAGCAAATGTTAACATGAAATTTGCCAACAATATCTTTAGCAAACATTGTTGAATGAATTCGACGAATTAGAACAGTTATAGAGGTTGTGCAATTGTAAACCAATATTTAAGAAGTGAAAAAATTTACATTTGTCAAGATCAAAAAAAAAAAAATTATATATAAAAATTTTATAGTGACTATTTAGACACTTGAACGAATTTTTGATAAGCCGCTTTATGATCAAACATACAGTAAGCAAGCAACAAAAAGTACCGCTCAATACTGACAGGATGTTTAGTAAAACGTCTTATTTTTTCATAAGCATCAGTTATTATAGGTGAACGATACACAGAATGATGAGTTGCCTTTTTAGAAATTGCTTAGAATTTAAATCAAAAGAAAAGACTTTTATTCCGCTTTTAATAGCTGAAGAAAAAATTCCGAAAATAATTAAAAATATAATTTAAACAAATATCAATAAAATAAAAATAATTAAAACAAAATATCTCGTAAATTCAAATGTTTATTTTTATTTATTTATTTACTTTTGTTTTATTGTTAAATTTTCTTACATATTTTTACACTTACAACTAAAATAAAAGACTGAAGAATTATTTAAATTTGGCATAAAAAAACTTAAATTAAAAACAATAAAACAAAAATTTTAAACACTAAAACGAACAAGTCAATATATTTAAAATTTTTATTACTTTCACTTAAATTAATTTTCGCACGTTATTTTCAAAAAAACTTGTTAAAAAAAATAGCCTCAATATAAATTTAGAAACCAAAATTAAAAGTTTTTGAAGTTTCAAATAAATTTTTAATTTACACAAATTTTAAATTCTTAGGAAAATAATATTCGTTAGGTAAAAATGTTTTTTTTATGTATAAAACTATCAAATTCGCATATGTAAAAGTATTTACGTTTTAACTGAAAATCTCAGGCAGCTGTATTCACTGGTGGTTATTTGAGATTGGGTTTTTAAGTTCTTGTTTCTGACTGAATTTTTAAACTATGCAAGAAATTAATAATATTTCAAATATAAACTTTATAGGAGAAATTTCGAAAAAGATTAACTGTAATATGTAAAATTTGTGAAAACATTTTTAAACAACTTTTTTGATTACAGAGTTAAACCAACCGGCAAGTTAAAATTTCAATTATTTCCAATTGCCTGTTCTATGCTTTGTGTAAGTCCACACTTAAAATAAGACAAGTGGAAGTAACAGAAATCAGCTTTGTTGCAGTATATTTTCACTTCAATAGCGCTACATAACAATCATTTCGATTTGATAGGACGTTTACAGGCAGGTAAAATTTGATTGTTCGGTATTAAATAAAGAAAAATTACTCGGAATGGTGATTTGTGTTTTCGAATTTACAAATATATCAAATCATCTTGAATTTGCAATTTTATTAATAATACTGAAATTGTCTAGTGATATAAGTGTATATTAAGATAATTTTTAACAAAGTTTCGAATTTATATTCGAATTTTAATGGCAATTAAGAGTTAAGAACTTTCTTTGTAAAAAAAATTTTAAATTAAGTTTGAAATTAAAAATTGATATTGTATTCAATTTGAAATAAAGTTCAAAGCACTCTTAATATGTTCAATAATTATATTCAGTTTTTACTTTTGAAATGAAATTATGTGTCATAAGTAAATGCTTGCTTTGGAAAGCCATTTAAAGTTTATATAAAAAGCACTACAATCTAAAATTCTTATTTTTAGTTTTGGTTTTCTTATTGGCAATTAACTTTAATAATAATGAAAGCCACCGATTAATTTATTTTGCTTTTTCCAACATAGTGATAATAATTTTTGGAAATATTGAATATTACAGGTGCTTTTAACAAAAATTTTTTATTTCAACAAGTTAAAAATTGTAGCAGTAGATTTATGCCGTTTATGTCGTAACTGCAAAGTCATTTTACTATACCCTTCTTTTTGTTTGCAAGCGTTAAACCGCTCTTTTAAACTTTCATCTAATTTTTCTCACAAAGCGCAGTGAAACATCAAAATAATGCATCAAAATCTTATAAATTATTATAAAAAAGAAAAATTCTTTAAACAAACAAAAAAAAATATACTGTTTTTCAAAACATTTTCGTTTGGCAATTGATTTATGGCTAATTGCAGGTGGGGAGATAAGAAAAATCATTAAAAAAAACTTTACTGAAATTTAAATTTTCAAATGAATACAACTGCAAAAGTTTAAATGGAGCTGTGTAGGAATGGGTGATTATCATACTAATAAAAAAAAATATAATAATAATAACTAAAATCGATAGCTCTGTATGCATGAGTTGTGTTTGTAGTTATGTATAAATCATGTAATGTCAAATATGGAAGGTATATCATGGCATGGGTTTTTAATGTTTAAACTAAAGCACTTGGTAGGAATTTTTCAATGATTACTAAATTAAATGTTTTCAATTATTATAATAAATACGTAAGTAATATATAAGGAAATGCATACATACATATAAATATATTAGTAATACATACATACAAAAATGTGTTATGTCATTTTGAAGTTTCAGTTTTGTATATAAGACTGGTCTGTTTTCTTAATAAATGCGGGAATCTCGTCATATTGGAGCTTAGTTTGTTTCAACAAAAATTATTTGTTTCTTCAGTAGATTTAAATAAAATTAGTTTCAAATAAAAAGACAAGGACAAGAGTTACGCAAATTAATGATTTTATATTAATGTAAAAATAAATATGTCTATATTAAGATTGATTTTAGTTGTTTGTCTCTTTGTTATTAAATGCCTTCAATTGGATTGGTTGTGATTTAAAATCATTCATTTTTTTCATATTTATTTTTTGTTTTGTTTGTTTGTTTTTTTCTTTTAGTAATAAAATAAAAAGTTTTGCAGTTAACAACCATTTTTTGATAATTTCGAAAATTTTTATTTAAATTAAATATTAAACAGGAGCAAATGCTCAAAAGTTTGGTCGAATTTTTACAGAATAATTTATGGTCAATTGTTAATATTTAACTGCAAATCCTTGTAATTTAATTTCTGTAGTTTTTTTCGTTTATAAATTATTCTTTAATCTAAATTTTTCTTTTAATGATTTAAGTTAAACAATTTCATTTTAATAAATTTATGTAAATTTTCAACAGATAAAAGAATTTGGTTTTTTATATTTCAAGCCAATTTTCATAAATATTTATGAATCTTTTAATTAAATGTATTTTAAAAAATCTCTTTTTAATATTTATTATGATTTTTGTATGTTGTTGCTGAAAATGGCATGTACGATTATGTCACATTTGTTAAATTAAATTATATGAATTATATTTCAATAATTTGGATATTTGTAAGTTATTATTTTCAACTTATCAAATGTACACATTATATTTATATATAATATAATTTATTTTAAATTATTTCTATATATTAAATTAAAAGTAATTTGGGGTTATTTGCGTTAATATTTAGATTTTATATCAACAAAAAATTAAATAGAAAATTACAACATACACAACTTATTTTATTATTAAAGAATATTTATAAAATTATAAATAAGCAAAATTTTACATTTTGTATGTGCATGTCGATGTTTAGATTATTGCATTCATTAATACACTCAGAGAAATTAAATTTTAAGACTAGATTGAGAACACAAAAATAGTTTATGACAATTTAATTAATTACAAAACAAAAATATACACACATAACTGACCATAACATTAATTTTCTTGTATTATTATTAGATTTTACTAATTTAAATCTTATATTTAAATTTCACCATTTTTCTTATTGACCTTAATATTTTTTCAAAAAAATTTCCTAAATTTTTAAAAATTATCAAATTGCAATTATCGCCTTTGACACAAATTCCTTTTGTGCCAACTATATCGTTTATTTTTGATGAAGTTTAATACGATTTTGTTGATTTCGTAAAATGAGACAAAAAGTTTAAACATCTAATTTAGATTTTATTAAACAAAATACATAATATTTTTGCTAAAAAAATATAATATTTTTTTTTATAATTTTTATTTCTATAGAAAGAAGTTTTCGCACATGAACCAATAGATTTTACTGCAAAACAAAAAGTAATTTTGATAAAATTTTTAGCTTTCAATGGGAGATGAATCTGTTTGAATATAAATTTAACAGTTCTATTATTTAGTTTTATTAAAAAGTGAGTTTTCGAACTATATAACAGTCAAAATAATAAATTTTGCCAACTGAGAATAATTATTGATAAGAACAACAGAGCAAATGTTATTTATTTAATTCTTTGATAATTTTTGTTACGATTATTCTTTAGGCACATTGTTTTAAGCATTCATGTATTAAAAAACCAAACGTCTAATATTATATTTTTCTATATTGTTAACCTTAATATTCTTCAAAATCTAATAAATGTTCTGAAAAATATTTAGTTAAAAAATCAATAACTATGTTTCTCATTTTCAATGTTTTCCTCTATCACGTTAAAAAATTGTTATGAAAATTATTAAAAAAAAAAATATGATGACACAAAAATAATAAAAGTAAATTGAAATAAAATAAAAGACCAAAGAGTCAAATGGCAAGTAAAAAAATGTTTTTAATTTATTTTAGGTTATATTTTATTTACTAAGTATAAAGAGTTTTTTAAGTTTTTGATGCTAACTAAGTAGTAAATTGTTGTCCGTCCTCTATACTAAGGTATCTTTATTTGGTAACGTTAGTAAACATGGCATATGTCACAAATTTCACACAATAAATATAACAACTAATAGAATCAACTTTTTAAAATATGACAAGTAGTTCAATAATATATCCATTTTATTTACTATAAAGTTCCTATCCAACTCGCGAGCCTTTCATTACCAAAAACTTTTTTTCGTTTGTAGATTTATAATTGGAAAATTCGTTATTTTATATAATCCTTGCGATGCTGTTCAAAGTGGTAGCGAAATATTAAAAACTAAATAATAAAATATGAACTTTACTAGCTTAAAATTAATAGAAGATATATGTATTAAAAAGAAAAACAAACAAAATTTTAATCGTAATTTAAACTTAATATAATACTTAAAGTAATATGAAACAACGGACAGAGGCTTAATATTTGAATATTAGTCTTGAATAGTCTTTCACTTAAAAATACCAAACCCAACCCATCGCTTCCAAGTGTTCGCCTTGAAATATTCGAATAACAGTATTTTTGTTAACACTCTACGGAAGTTCTTGTTTTATACAATTAATTAATTATTCATGAATATACAAAAATTTATTATTATTTTTGAAAGTTTTTCGAGAAACTATTAATAACAATTTTAACTAGTTAATCTCAATTTATCGAATATCATGAGTAAGGGTTTACTTATATATGTACTGTAAAAATCCTTAGTTGGATCAGCGAACATGTTTAACGATCAGGTTAAAGTTAATCAGTTGTGAGTTAAAAATGAAATGCGAATTCAAGAAGCTCAACTCATATTTTTATTACAGTGGATATTCAAATTGCGAATTATGAATTTTACTGTTTTAACTAAAGTTATGACTCACGTTATGCTTAATATTTTGAAAATAATGTTTAATTTTAGTGAAGCATTGTTAATAGTCATGCATATATTTATCATTTAATTGGCTTTTTGAGACTCAGTTATTAAAAACTTATATACGATATAAAGTCATAATCGCAAATTATTTTTAAAGAGTAATATATAAAGGATATTACGGGTGGTGACCTTTGATACTTTGGTCGACACTTTATAAAAAAAACCCCATTTATTAACAAAATTAATACATGAAGTACCCTTGATCCCTATGGGAGTTTTCTTTCTATATTTGCGATTTTTTCATTTATAAGTTTACATCGGCGAGAAAATATTACTTCATCATGTAAAAATATAATTTGATGGTTGTACATATTTTTAGAAACAACAAATTTTATTTTCGATATTTAGTATTGAATTCAATTAAACAAAATGTAAATGTAATTTTATTTGACGTTTTTTAGTTAAATATAAATAAATATAAATAAACAAAATTTACCTTTCGAAATTTCATTGTGCCTTTGCGAGGGATAAATAATTAGTTATTTAAATGAAATATTTTCAACTTTTTTTTTTGTTATTCCAATCAAACAACGAAATAGCGAATATAAAGAAAAAATATATAAGAAAAAATTGGAACTTAACTTTAGTTAGTAATTTGAATTAACAAAAATAAAACATGTTAAAGTTTTAATTCCTAGGGAGTGATTAAGTGGGTTGAAATATCTTTTTAGCTATTTGCGATTCAATTTAAAGAATTAAATTAGAAAAGCAGTAAGAACGAAAATCAGAAATTCGAAACAAATCATTTAAACAATTAATAAGAATTTTCTTGGTAATAGAATGTTAAACCAAATAAATAATAAACTTTTATATAATATTTAGTATTATTTTGTATACAATAAAAAAAAAATGAGGAACTTTATTTAAAAAATAAAAATAATTGTTCAGTATGAATAGTTGAAGAAAGTTGAAAAAATAGTTGGCGACTATTTACTGCTGTTATGATTCAAGTTAAATGTACTTTTTTTTAATTTATGAAATAAACGAAACCTCCCTTTGATTTTTTAAGAATATTAAATGCAGGATGAAAATGGAAAAATGGTATAATTAACAAATAAAATTTCTCTGAGTGTAAATTTGTTCATAAAATATTTTTAACTCTTCAAGTGTGTGATGCTTTTTTTATTTGCTGTAATTTGTATATTTTGTTAAAAGCAAATCATTATTATCAGTTTATTTTGTTAATTTTTCATAAAAAGTTTTAACTTTATTTTTAAATATATATTTCTTTTGTTCTATTTATTTCATCGTTTTTTAAATTGTGTAAAAAAATTTGGTATTTCTTTTTTCTATTCCTTTTTATGTATAGAATTTATGTTTATCATTTTATTTTTTTTTTTTTATTTTTATTTTTTTTTCGTGTTTTTACTTTTTTTATTAATTTTGGTTTGAATAAAGAATATTTGTTTGTTTGTTTGTTTTCGTTCTTAAAATAAAAAAAAAAGATTGCCTATTTTTAATAAATATATAGATTTTTATATAATTTGATTATATATGTATTGAAACATATGATAGATATTTTGTTGTTTTCTTGTCGTCTAATTTAAAAACTAAACAAAATCAACAAAAAATCAATTATTCAGTTCCATAGATTAGATAGAGGTAATGAGAACAAATAATTAAATAGGAAAAATAGGTAATAAAATTTAGTTTATGTTTTTTATAAAGAAATAAAGGAATTTGTTTCATTTTTTGTTTTTAAATGTAAATATTTGTATGTAAGTATGTATATATATGTATATAAAGAACTTAAAGTATGATACCTAAATGTTGAATATTTAAAAACTTATCCTAATCTTGCACCTCTCGATAGGGCACCTCAGACGTCACCGAATACGATTCGAAGTAATGATTTAAAAATTCAAACGTTGGTCTCTTCTCCGGTACAGCATCCCAACATTGTAACAACAAATGATAAATATTATCAGGGAAATAATGATTTGTAGGCTTTGGCATTCGGAAGCCACGTTCAATATTCTCAATGACTTCACGACTATGCATACCAGGATATGGCACTTGTCCGTAAGTAAATAATTCCATGAGGAGTATTCCGTATGACCAGACATCAGATTTTATTGAAAATTTACCATAAATTATGGCTTCGGGCGCCGTCCATTTAACAGGGAATCTGGAGCCCTGTTTCGGACAATATTCATCATCAGCTATAACTCGGGCTAAGCCGAAATCACAAATTTTTGCTACATTATTTTCTCCTATTAAAACATTACGAGCTGCCAAATCTCGATGTATTAACAGTTTCGATTCCAAATATTCCATACCAGAGGCAACTTGTGTAGCAATATAAATGAGATCTTCAAAGTGTAAATAGCGGCCATCGCCTTCTCGTAAATAGTCTAATAAGCTGCCTTTTGACATGTATTCTTGAACAATGTAAATGGGTTCCTCCTAAAAGTATTGAAATTCAACTGTTAATATAATTTTTGTTTTTTGTCTTTTATTTCAGAAGGAAGTTGTTAAACATTCACAATGGAAAACAAATAAGAGCAACAACAAATGAAACTAAAATCGAAAATGAAGGTTTTTTAAATAAACTGTAAGATTCTTTATAAAAAGAAATATGTGAAACAATTTTAGATACTAGTTAGATAGATTTGTAGTAACATTTTTGACTCATTTATATTAAATATTTTAAATTAAGTTAAATATTTATAAAATATTTCATTGGAAAACATTTCTGGTATTATTTTTAACGGTCTTTTTTAATTAACAATATATATTTTTTTCTCTATATTGTTAATTAAAAAAGACCGTTAAAAAGAATAGCAGATATTTATTTAAAATATAAAAAGGTCGAATAAAAAAAATAAAAAAAACAAAAAAAATTGGAAAAAATGTTTTTTTATTTTTCAAATAAAAACATCTTTTTTATATCTCGGCCCATCCATATAATATGACGATGAGCTATATAACATGCCGTTTACACTGATCGCGCCCAAATTATACTGAAAGTATTCTGATATCACGTAGCAATATCTAGAATAATCAACTGTAAGTAACAGCTAGACCAACCTTAATTTTAAAGACGTTACTATAGGTCCAGAACAAAAATCACTCTACGTCGAGAATGCAATAGTTTTCCTTGTTGTAATAAATAGACATCTACACTCATTACGTTGAAATTTTTGACGAAAAAATATTTGATCGCTCAAGATAATCTTCATTTTGTAAATTCTTAACGATTGATACTTTGAAGTAAGCAAAAGTAACAAGGCTTAATTATATTATAATTGTTTAATTAACTTTAAAACAGGATCACGAAGTACTAAAGAACTCTTGATACTATTACATAGAATACAATTATATACCACTACTTAGCAATATAAATGTTTCGTTCATCGTATTTGAATTTAAATCAAAGAAGCCAAATATACTACTAATTTTGCTACCAAAACATTTCATCACATAACAAATATACGAGCACTGTAAACGAAAAGTATAAATAGACAAATCCTATTATTTAAGTTGCTGATTTATAGTATATGAATTTGAAAATTACAAATAAAAGAGAAATAAAAAGTTCACAATGCTCAACAACTAAAACTGTTATTCTTCTTAAAATGACGTTAACGTTTTTAACAATTTATTTCAGTCACATTTTCCAAGTTTTCAAAACTTTTAGTTACTCTAAACTATATTTTATAATCTTTTAATACAATTATATTTTTAATGCTTCATATTTGTTTGTTGCACGCACTTCATCTGAAATGTGTATAGAATTTTATTTTTTTAACTCCTATAAAACTTAGATTGCAACACACTTTTAAGAATGAAAAATTTTACATTGTTTAAAATGAAGAAGTTCCAATAGCTTCCAGCACACCTAGTAAAAAAAAAACTTTAGCAATTCCAGAAGTATAAAAAACAAAAATTAAAAGAATATAATAACAATAATAAAAGTAAACGATGATTTTTTACAAAAAAAAAAAAAAAAAATAATAAACAATTTAAACTTTAGAAGAATCATCTAATAGCATTATCATGCCTCAATAAGAAGTAAATATGCAGTTTCAAAGTTCAAACAGATTCAAAAACAAACTTTAAAAAACAAAACCAAAGAGGAACTAAAAAGTTTTGTGTTATGATCTAAATACACAAACCTGTGAACAAACCGCATAAAGTGCTACTAAACGATTATGACGAAACTTTTTCATTATAGCAGCCTCTTGTAGAAAGGCAGCTGTTGACATTGTGCCCTCACGCAGTGTTTTAACAGCAACATCAATGCTATTACGCCATTTGCCATAGAAAACTTCACCAAAATTGCCGCGACCTAATTTACGTATTAGCTGAATTTCCGAACGTGGTATTTCATATTTATCACGCAATTCCGGACCCAAATCCCACATTTGTGGTTGAGGTTTAGGACATGGTCGTGATAATATATGGCAAAGCCCTAAAGCATTTTCTGTAAAAATGAAAAATAAGCATTTTTATTTCAAATCAATATGTTAAAAAAAATAATAAACAAAAACACTTACTGCTATAGGCCATAACTAGAGCTTGTAGGGAGGGAAAGGTTTGATTGGTGGCTATGTAATAACCACCATTATCTAAAGGTTTTATACGATAATGTTTGACATGATAACCGCGACCATCTTCCCAGTCTTTAACAGATAACGAAAAACCGTTTGGATTATGCTCCGAGGGTCTCACTAAAAATGTGCCCCGAGGATTCTCTTCCGCCAATAAAAGTTTGTCCGCCTCTTTTCGCAAAACATTTTCAAAGAACCAACTAAAAAAAGTAAACACACACATGGAAGCATAAGTTAAAAACCATTGAAAATACATATTTGTTTAAAAAACAACTTACTCTTCACTATTTACACTACGTTCTTCGGCAACAAAATTTAATGGTATCAAACCCTCTTGTCGTGTGCTCAAATTAACTACACGCCACCAATCTGACTCGGTATCATCAATGACTTCCATGCGGTCTCCTTTCATAAAACTCAAATCCGATTCATCACGTGATTTATAATCGTACAAAGCCACAACGACACGTCTTTTAGGAAGACCAGCCGCTGCTGGTACGCCGGCTGTAAAGGAAATTTATAAATAAAATTAATAAGGAAATCAGTTTAGAATTTGTTTTTCTTACAAAAAGTTTAAGGTATAAAAAAAGCAACAACACGAAAAAAAACCGAAAAATACCGTTAGTGTATAACAGCATGTGTAGAAGTAGTTTGCTAAGGGTTAAAATAAACTGAAAGTAATTCAAGGGAAACGAACTGTATTTGAAAAGTGAATGTTATAGAAATGTTGTCTTGAACAATTATTTTAAATGCACTACAAAGCTAAAAAAAATTTCGAATAAACCGTAAGTTATGAGACATTGTTACTTGTAGGGTTTCATTTTCATTGTAGAAAATAATGAAAGAAATATTAATAATACTTGCAAGGGATTAAACTTCTTACTTTTTGTTTTTCTTAAAGAAATTATTATGAAAAGCTTTTTCGTAAAAGAAAGTATTTGATGTCCGTGGCAAAAATTCCCGTAACAAAAAGTATACGAGCAGGTTTATCATCTTATTACGCATGAATGACAAAAACAAAGTAACATTAAATTGTTATTTGGACAACAATTTTTAGTTTAGATAAAAACTTGTGAAAAGTTACCTGGGCGGTAACGAAATGGCCATGAAGAAGCGTGCTATTTTATCTGAACTAATTAATATTAGTGAATGTACATTATTATTAAACCAAGAACTCAGAACGCTTACATTTAATTAACTTTAATTGTGAATTTGCAAAGTGCCTCTGTATTATTTTTATTTTATTATTTAACTGTTCAAGGAGACGAAAAAAGTAACCCTGACACTGCTTTCAAACGAAATTTAATTTCAATCTTTAACGGAATGCAATATTTATCGAAAATGCAGAAGCTGTAGAAGAAGGTAGTGCATTCACAGCCAACCATGTATTCGAGTGATGCTACAATTTACATTTCATTAGCGCATTCGATTTCTTTAAAAATCCTCTATACATTATTTAATTACAAGTATAGATTACTTTTGATTGGATAGTGCTATTACTAGTACATACGCTGGTGGGTTCCCCCCGGGAGTACATTATAAGTCACACAACCATCTAGACTTGTGTCTTGCGGAGGTAAAAGGGAGCCCAGTCTTCTTCAAGATTAGTAGGAGCCAACTGGACAATTCACTATATTTCCACGGGAATCTGTAAAGCCCCAGAGTTCCGCTATTTGTCTCTTTAGGCATTTAGCTGTTCTCTGATTGATTATTGAGGTAGGCCCTTCGAGAGTAATGTGGTGGCTGTGTGTTTCGAGGCCCTCGTTTGCGTTTGTGTGGTCGGATGAACACAATGAATGGTCCAGGTCCAGTGAGTATGAATGCCGTCGTGTTTTTAATTATGTTAAGCTTCATGCGTTCTGGACCAGGAGTTGGATAGTCTCCAACTCTTCAGCAAAGAGTGAAGGCTGCGGTATACTCCGGCCTCTTGAAGTTGCAACTAGGAGTGACCGGAGGATATACGTATCCGAAGGCCTTCTACGGCGAGGATGACGCTACATACCATCCACAGTGGTAATGATCCACCATCTGATTAAGGCCCACGGCCAGGTGCAGATATAAATCTTATCACGTCATACGATGGTGGGTCAACTGTTAGTTGATATCTCTAAATTTAAACAAGCTGCATCAGTTAGTTCGTGTTTAGCAGTGTTTTGAGAAAATGAAAATAATTTAATTGTGCTGTTTTTGCCTCCGGTGTATTGCGGTGAATTCACGCCATATAACCGTGGAAGAACGAGAATCCACCACTATATTGTTTATTTACCCACCCTCGTATGCCTATTGAGTCATCGTAACGATTTTGAAAATTTAACATTAAGTGCTTAATTTATAATTGAACCATGCATGGAGTGTAGTGTGCACAATATTTAAGTGCGAAAATTTTTTACTAAAAACGAGATTAAGTTTTCATTACCAGTTAATTAGTACGGCAATTAAATTTTTATTGCCAGTAAATTTTTACTGATCAGTATATTTTACTAGAATTTTATTTGCATTACAAGTAAACAAAAAAAAATTTTTTTTCTATGAATTTAACAGTATTTAATAACAAGCTATTAATTTTAAGAAAACTTTTTTACTATTGTAGTTACTGTTTTTTTTCAGTAATCAGTAAAAATGTGCAATATCAGTAAAAAATGACTGAATACTGCATTTTTTTAATGCATTTAAAATATAAATTATTGGGTCCATTTATTTGTGTGTTTAGTTTAAATGCAATTTTACTGGCACTGAAAAGTGAACATCTATGAACTGCAGTGTTATAATCGCTAATGACTTAAAATGTATATTTGCTTTTATTTACAATTTAATAATTTTAAACTATTAAACATAAATTGTGTGTCTCAACTTAAAAGGATTTTGAATACGGATCATACTATTTTGATAAAAAAATGTACTAGTTTTAAATTACTTTCTTAGTTTTATTATATTAATGTCACCCTTATGTAAAAGCATAATATTGAAAAAATATTAAATATTCAAACCAGAGATGAACGGCAAGCATGTGATAATCATGCATAATCGTATTTAATTTTTTCCCCTCTCGTGGCAATAAAAAAATTAGTTGATAGTGAGCGTGCTGAAGTATAATTTTTGATTAATTAGAGTTTTCTTAATTCAGCATAGTTTTTGTGGGCGCGAGTTTTCCTGAATGTGACTAATTTTCTTCAGCGTGCTTGACAGTGAACCATATTCAAGATCGTGCATAAGTAAAATTTTTACCCGTTAGCGAAAATACATTCAATATCGTTTCAAAAACTAGTAAATGATTTCAAAAAAATTGCTTTTAAGCTTTTTGTCGTAAAACCTTTAATTAGTCGTTATGATTCCAAAAAACTTTGCAGATAATATTATCGAACAATAACGAAACTTTGCCAAGGCTTTTAAATAGAATAGAATTAAAGAATGATGATACCATATAAAAAAATATAAATTATAATTTGATAAAAAAAACACTTAAAAATTTCACATAACATGTACTTGCATGGTCACTATAAAACAAAAACAGAATTTCTTATTAGAAATTCAGGGGTATCTCCATAGATGACATAATTTGATATTCATGGACTTATCTTTTGAACCGTTATAAAAAGACAATTGAAATATATCACACAATACATACTTTGCAAATTTTAGGCATCTGCCTGTAATGACTTAGGTTAAGATCATACTATAATCGCCAAGGTCCATGTCCATAGCCTCTGCGGAAACATCCTTATTTTTTCAGCTTGTTGCTTATACTTATTTTTATAATGGGTATACTTAAAAAAAACTAAAGCCAAATATAATGTCACATGAATATAGGAACACACTTCTACACTTGTCTTGCGGTTCAAACACAAGGCCACAGTTCTGATAACCATTGTTCATTGTTGGGACGCCCTTTAGTTTAAAGTTGTTGTTTTTTTACTTTTACTTAGAGCGGGCATGTATGACGGGATGTGATAAAATATTATAAAAATAATAATATTTTTCTACTATCACATCACTCTCCTTTCGCCCTTTAATTTTTAACGTCTACCTGTGACGAAAAACAACTATGACGGACAAACAGACATTGCAGCGAGCGAAAACAATATGGTTACGTTTTTATCCTTTGGGCATGTAGCCCCAAGAAATTTATATACTGCACAAAATTTAATAAATTTACAGCCTGAAGGTCTCCTGTAGATTTTGCGTTTCATTGATGATCCGGACATCTAAATTTCATTTACAAACATTAAATAGTCACACAAACTAAATATAATCGTGTTCAGCACCAAAATTAAGAAAAATTCTGATATTATTTCGCTTATTAACGCGTGCTTAAACTCACTTGAAATGTTTTATTGTTGGTTTTTGTGCTTTTTTTTACTATTCGATCACGTTTTTTCAAAAGTGTTCTTAACCTAATTAAGACATTTTTCATTTACCTCACTTATATTATTATTTTAGTATTATGTTTCCTATGTCAAATTTCACCTTGGCCTCATATTATAGTCTTTGCCTTGTTTGAGTATGTCCTCATTAGAATTCTTTTTACGTATTTTTGTTTTTCTCACTTGCTTTATTTTTTTTTTCTGTTTTTAAAGCAAAGTAAATAATGAAACCAAAAATTAAAATGTGAATTTGTTTCGACAAAAAATAGTAGGAAAAGTGATTTAAGCCAAAAATATTTAAAAGGACTAAATAAACAAACCGTCATCAAGATTACAAAAAACTTCGTCGCAAATAATTAAAAATTACAAATAATATAAAAAAAAAATAAAAACTGCTGCATAGGATGTTTTATTTTGCCAGAATTTTTAATCATCAGACAGTGTGGTGAAAAAGAGATGATGAGAGATTATTATTATTTTTTTTTTTTTTTGTTTGTATTGGAATACAAACGTTATCACAATTTCAACTAGCCAAATGTGAAAAAAAATGAATAAAAAGCATTGAAAAAAAAAACACTTATAAAAGCAAGAGCTGGCATTGAATTCGCATTTGTTTTCATTTTCATGTTTTTACAAAGCAAATGCCAGCCAACAAACATTGTATTTTCGTTAAATATGATTGAACTTGATATATAGATTATGGTAAAACAAAGCATGTTTGTTAATTTAAAATGCGACAAAGTTATTAAAAAATCATTTACTTTTTGTATAAAGAACATTCTTTTAAATTTGCAGACATTTTATTTAAATAAACATGATTTAATTTAAGTAACATTAAAATAAATAACGAAATTAAAGAAATAAATTTAACTTTTAAGGTTTCTGTGCCTAAGAGGATAATGCCAATAGCACCGACTGTATTACTGTGTTTATTAAACTTTAATGCATAAGCATTGATTTTCTTAATTTAATTTATTTTATCTAAAAATATAAGGTCCATTTTATTTTCAATATTTACAGAAACCCTTACCGAGTAGTCATTTTATTGGATTTGAAAACAATAAATTGTTGCAAATAATTTAATCTCTTATAAGGAGGACGCCTTAGTATGCCAGTTCGTTGCAATACTTAAGCAGTAACGCCTAATAATTAATTCTGTAACCTTTCTGCTAGAACAGGACAGGATATAGGCAATAATTGGTGAAGAAAAGTGATTAATGGAAGGATTACATTTTCATCATCATGTAAATTTACGCAAACTTCGCCCCATTTGTTGAGAACATTGTGGCTCACGGCTGCGATGTTTTCAGTAGAACGACTTGATCGAACAGGCAGGCGTTGATGTTCGCACATTTTGTATCGAGCATGTCGACTCAAATTTAACAACGATTTTTAATAGCGATCTAAGAAGGACACTATATTGTCCAAAAATATCACGAATTTTACAAACTGTAACTTTAACAGTACCACAATTTTCATAGTAGATTTTAATTATTTTAATGCTATTTTCGTGCGAAATTGAATTAATTGTAACAATTGCCACTGCATCTAATCTACTACGAATGCGTTAAAAAACTAAATGTCAAAACTATTATTTTTTTGGTGTTGCCACAATTGAAATGCAAATTTATTGTTGAAACACCCGATAGAAAATTGTGGCTGATGAAATTCTTTTCTAGAAAACGGTGGTTGATGATTTTTTTTTTTTTTTTTTTTTTTTTGTTTTTGAAAAACCGTGGCTGATGAAATTTTTTTTTTTTTATAAAAAACAAAATATTCTTTAATGTACTTTTTAAAAAGTTACAAACATTTTTCAAAGCAACGATACCAAAAATTGTTTATGAGTGTGTTTTCTGAAGAGGATCTTCTTAAAAGTTACTGCTTTAAAAAGAATATTTCTTAAAATCCCTTCCTTGAAAATATTCGTTTTAAAAAGAAGCTTTTAAAAGCTCAACATTTAAAGGGTATTTGCTCAACAGTTTTTTTTTTCCAATATAGATAATTTATTCTAAGAGAAAATTTAACTTATTTCATTAGAAATTATGTCGATTTTGTAATTAAAATTGTACTTACTTGGCGTTGTTCGTGGTCTTATGATGTCCACACCTCCCTTAGCACCAATTTTCAAGGGAACACGATTTGGATCAGGTGTATAGCGAGAGTCCAGAGAACCGCCATTGTTATGTTTTTGGCCGCTATTGTTTATGTGTGTTTGGCCGAATGTATAATCGGATTTTTTATAGCCGGTAGGATAAGCAAGAGCCAGTTCCTGGTCCTGACGTTTGCTGCAGCATTTGTTTCCCATTGTTAGATAAGTTGTAAGATGCAAACACACTCACACCTTCAACGCAATAAGATAACTCACACCAACCCAATGGCAGAAAACGTAGTTGCAATTGCAATTAATGTTTAGACAGTTGGTATGACAGAGGAATGGAGTTTGTATTGTTGAAGTCACCAGCAGGATGAAGCGTCGCGGTGTGACTGTGTAATTGTAATTTTTTTTCTCTTTGTTTTTTTGTAAAATACTTTGTATTTATAAAAAAAAAGAATTAATGTAAAGTTACAGTTTTAAATGCTTTTTGTTGTTTAGTTTTTCTCTTTTTTTATTTTATTTCAGTTTTGCAAAAGGAAGTAGACAGTTTGAAGTAGAAAAAGCAGCAATTAAAAAAACAAAGCAGCTTTATAAATATAAAATATTTTTTTTACCATAATAGAGAATCTTAAGCTTTAGTTTTTTGTAGTCATTTGTTTTCTTTTCTTATAGGAGATCACTGGTTTCGAGACAAAGATTACGTATTTTTCTTTTTTAAGAAAGTCAGCTGGTATAAATTGTTACTTTTTTGTTGTTTCGTTTTGTTTTTTCGTTCAGGCTTTTAGCTTATATAAAAATTTAAATTTAATATAATTAATATAAACTATCAGTCAAGTTTGTTTTGTTGTTGTTGTAATTTTTATATTTAAACTATAAAAAGAAAACCTCTGGTTCATATGATGATTTGTTGTTTCTTTGCTACGTTTGCCCAATATAAAAAAAAATTTCATTAAAAAAGTGCCAAGAATTGAAATATTTGGAGGGCTCAGGAAAAAGCTTTTCTAATTCAATTTATTTACGTTTTTCTTCTTCTCCTTTTGTATTTATGTATGCATAGGTTTTTTGGTTTTAAAAGTCGTTATAACTGAGCTGATGAAGAACGTTGACGTAGAAGTCTCAGCTTATGAATCATTGCATTAATTGATGACGGTTATGAAAATAATTACGTAATTAATAGTGATGCTTTAATGTGGCGGTGAGGTGATGTCGTCGTTTGGTTCTAAATTCCTTTTTTCCCTTTCTCTTTATCTCTCTCTATATATATATATATATATATTTTGATATTTATAACTTGTTAAAGCATTTATCTTCTTAATGTTTCCAGGGGAAAAAACTATATAAGACTTAAGAGTTAAAAATATGATAAGGGAATGTTCACAAGCATAACCTCAATTAAATTAAGGTTATGTTGTTATTTTACTTCGTTAGGTTTTATAGTTGTTGGTTTTTTTCTCCTTTTTCGCTTCAATGGCTTCTTGAGATGATAAATCACAGCAAATGAAAAATAATTTAATGCGCAATATAAAATTTTGTGATTTTTGCTTGCTGATTCTTTATTTGAAATTATTTTGTGATTTTTTAGTAATAAATGATGTCATTGCGACAACAGCAATACTGCTATTTCAGCTGCACACATGTAGAAATCGCAGTATCCTTTAGCGTACAAATAATCAAACATTAACTAACGATGTTTGGTGAAAAAATTGGTACATTAAAAAACTGTAATGAAAGAGAAAATGCATAAAATCAATATGTGTAATATGAAATTTTCTATTATAAAAATATTATTGAACTTATTGAGGTGTTAAGGGATGCTTATATGTAAGCATAATAGAAAATAATCATAGATGTAGATATGTAAGGAAATAAATTAATAAATATTTTAGTAATAAATATACGCTGCGCTTGCATAACGAAAATTATAAAAAATTATTTTTATTTTTTCAACAATGCGATTACCTAGTTCTTGTTGTAACTAAAAAGGATAAGACTGAAATGACCACAAATATCGTTATTTAGGCATTGATTTGCAACAAAAAACTTACACTCGTTAAGTATGTCAGTATTTAAAAACGGGCAAGTTGAAAGTCTATATAGAAACTAAAGTACGTTTTCGTTTTACAAACTTGCCTAAGGACACAAGTGCAGAATAATCATCTACTAGAAAGAATATCAGTCGAAGTATTATTTTATTGATCAACAGAGGTTTATATCTGTGATAAATAACCACACTGGTACTAAAATTAGTTTTTTACAGATGAATTACAATGGCAGATTATTTCTGTTTTTCATTTGGCGGAAAAGTGTTGCAGCGTATGTTTTATTCGGAGGAATTATACTTTTTATAGCTATTTTTTCACTGCCTTCTCAATGGTGTAGTGTAAATAGTAATAAAAAAAAAATTAAGAATTTTTTACACATTTCCATTTCTTGTTCTTGAAAATACCACCCAAATTTTTATTTAAGCCTTTGTGTGAAAAAATTAGTTATAAAATATGTTGTTAGTTTTTGTGTTTCTGTTATTTAAGTTATTAAAATAAAATGTATATAAATTTGTAATCTCGCAAAAACCATGGTATTTGTTTTATAAAATGTTAGAAATCAGAATCAATACCGAAACCTTAGGCGTTTCCAGTTTGATGTTCCTAGCATTTTACTTCATAAAAGTGGCCCCTTGAATATGGTCTTAACTTTTCAGTTATATTTGATAATTTTCCCTTCAAAATTGAAGTTATTTCTAATTTCTAATTTTTATACTTAGACTCATTTTGTATAATTAAAAGTGAAACAAAACAATTAATATTTTGGAAATAGAACCTTTTCAAATATTATTTTTACTTTTGTGTATGTTTTGTTTAAGGAAATGGCAGCAAAAAAAAACAATGTACGTGCTGCTGACCGTTGCTATAAGTTTTTACAAGGTGATGAACTAGAGTGCAATATAAAGACATGAAAGAACTCCAGCAAAATTACTGCAACCATGTAAGAAATTTTTCAATTTATTGAGACAAACGAGACACTAGTAAAAGCAACTTCAAGGGAACTTTAAAAAAATTAAAGTTATGTATGGCTCGTATTAAATTAAACAAATTTTATTTTTTTATATTAAATAAACTAGCGATTATTAGCAAACCAAACCGTCAATCAATTATCCAAGTTATTTTTCCAGCCAAACACAAAAATTTAGAGAAATCAAAAAACCTCAAATTTTGAAATTGGGATTTACAAAATTCCAAATCCTAAATATTTTATATCTCAATAGGGAATAGCATCTTTTGTAAAATAAGCTTTATACATTTTTATAATTTTATAGTTCGGAAACTGCGGGGCTACTCTCTGCTTTGATTTGAATTTATGTTTCGAACGCAATACAAAATCACCCTTCTGAATTCGTGTTACTTTTTCAACCACAAAGCAAAATAACTGTTTTGATGTTTACTAAATCGTTACTTTTCAAATAAAAACAAACTTAGTCGAATATAAATCGAGTATAATTTTAATAACGAAAATTCTCGAAGGACGAAAAAAATAGTTTTGTTTTAAAAATACTTTAAAGGAACTGCGTAAGTGTGTTCAAATATTTTCCACAAATTTAAATATTTTCAAGAGCATCTTTATATATAAAGCAGAGCTATTGCATAGTGACAGATATGTGGCAAAATTTTAGTAAAAAAAATATGCATGAAAGAAAATAATATTTATTTATTTATTTAAAAAAACAATTACTAAAAATTTCATTCACTTCCATTTTAAATTTTTTCAATATTTGAACCGATGCAAAATTTAATGAAATTAAGGCGTGTGTGTAAAAAAATCTGATACATTTTCTAATTAAAAACTATAAAATAAAGTTGCAGTTTAACGGCCTTCGCCATTTCACCCTCTCACCACTTTTTCTCATAAAAAAATCTATTTAAATTCTAATTGTTGCAAAAAGCGTATATATCACACATACTCATGAACATACACATATTCATATAAACGTATTGTTACACATTCTTGATTGCAAATAACTTTTACTTTTCATTGTTCCCATTGTTTGAATTTGTTTTTTCTCTTTTTTTATTTATTTGTTTTGATTTATCAACTCATCATTATCCTGCTCAGTCATTAAAGTCCTGTTTATTGCAACTTAAGTTTCGCAATGAACAATAAAGTACTCGTGCACACAACAGTCATGAATAAATTTGTTCAAATGGTGTCAGCTTGTCAAAACAGAATGTTCAATTATTGTTGTTAGTGGTTTCCTTTTTTTTTTTGTTTTCTATCCTGTAAATTTTGTTGTTGTGTATGTTTAAATTGAGAAATGTCATTAAGTTTCGCTTAATATTATTGGGTAGTTTTAATGTTTTTCGTTACTCTGTGCTTTATGTCATAAAACGAGAGAAAACATATTTAGAAAGAATTTAATAACAAAAAAGAAACGAAAGAAAAAGTTTAATTCATTCCTCTGCGGACTGTAAGGAGCCTTTGTGACAACATATAAAATATATGGACAGAATGCTTAACTTTTAAGTATAAAAAATTACACCATTTCCTCTTCCCAAAAACAGCGCTACATACAGCAAAGAGGGAAACGGGTAAACCGTTTATAGTTAATAAAGGTATTCAGGTCAAATTTCTTCACTACAAATTATAACTTTTTAAAGTATAACAGCATAAGGTTATAAGCAAAAGCAAGACTATAACGATTATTATTAAAATTGCAATATCTTGCAACTTCTATATAAAACAAACAACAAAGTCGTTAGTCATCAAGTTCGTAAAATATCAACCATAAATGAAAGTTCTAATTTTTCAATTCCTTATTAATTTGGAAAAGTCTTCTCTTTATCTTTTTTAACAAAGTTTACAGCCGATTTAATTATTTCTTTAATTAGAAAATTTTGTATTCATTTTTCAATTAAATTTATAATTGAGTTAATTATGAATTTAATTAAATTTCAAACTGAAAACGAACGAAAATTTACTTTTCCATGTTAAATTTAATTTTAAATGCTTTTAAATTTTAAAGAGCATTAAGAAGAACTTTAAAATATTTTTTTTCAATATTTGGCTCCAACAGAAAAATATATTTTAATTAAATTAGATGGAACGACTCCCCACTGGAGCAATTTCTAAACGAATAACCCGAGTGCCAGTTACAGAGAAATAATGGACCAAAACTTTCAGAACCGGAGCAAGTAGTTCTTAAAATAAAGCACCTCGGATATTTGTTCTACTGATTTTATAGATTCTCAAATTTTATATCTTATTTTAATTTGAAAATGAAATATTATTTTACAAGCTAACATTAAACATGTTTGTTTGAAAAGTGCTCGCCAATTATAACATGGAGACAGTATTATTGAAGTTTGTAAACGATAAGACAGACGAAATAACCGACAACTGAAACACTTTTGTAATATTAACAACAAAAACTACTGGGTATACATTTCTTTCATGCCACAAATAATGGCTGACCTCTAAGTAACTGCCACCAACAAATTTATACACATAGGAAAAATAAAGGGAGGACGGACTATAGAATGAATAGAGATGTTCCCATTATAAAGGGTTGCAATTTGCTTTTTTTTGCATAGCGACGAAGACGGCGATGATAATGGCGATAAGGACAGTACACAATAAGAAGCATGTCACCCATAGAAATATGGCATCAAATACGTGTTGAGAAGAAAATTGCAGTTGCAGTTATTTTAATATGAATTCTAAAACTGAAACACATATGCATACCCAAAGGCATAGGGAGTAATAATAATATAAAAAATTCTTTGATTTTGACTTTTTAAAGAAGAAAGTAAAAAAAAATATTTCATTACTTAAGATATTAAAAAGTTTCATGCATAAACACTCTCTTATAATTGTTATAAGAGAAACAAAAAAAAAAGAAAAATGTATAACAAAAATTATTATTTTAAACCTCTAGAATTAATAGAAGGTCAAGTGTTGACTTGTGGATGGCGCCATATTGGCATCACTGTCCATACTATTAGATATTTTTTTACTCATGTGCGGTATGCTGCCCAACGCATGATAAGCGTAGTTAATCCAGATCTAATTATTAGATAATAGGGATCATCATTGTCACAAAACTTGTGTCGTGTTCCCCATATATTTCGTGTTATCCACGCTTTTTTAACGTCCCTGTACATTTTTTATAGCTTTTAACTCTTTAATAAGAATTAATAGCCTGGTCTAATAAACCATGTTGTTAAACGTTGCTACTAAGGGAATTTTACATTTATGCCCAACAAGTTTTACTAATAATTCAATTACGCAGATACATTTGAGACTGAATTTATTTGATAATATTTACATATCGTAACGAAAACCTTTTTTTGTTGTATTTTCCAATTAAGAAACAAAATGTTGAAGTTATTCCCGTTCAAGATTCAAAATTGTAATTATTTAAAATTTTCGGCTATTTTCCCACTGATTAGAAAAATGTTTGGAATATGACTAGTTACTTAGTTTTATTATGGGGTCAAGAAAATTTTGTTAGCATATTATACTTTTAAACAAAATGCTTATTTAATTTGAACGCCTACGCTGCCTTTTTTTATTCCTAACAAAAAATTAACATCCTAATTAAGAATTTGTTTCCATTTTTGTTGTAACCAAAAAAAAACTGGAGCACAGATACGTACACTAACCATTACATAATATACTTATGTATAAACAACAAAGGTGAAATATTTTAATATTTAAATTAACGTTATTATGGGTCTCTTGTAAAAGCAGCAGTTAACAACGTACTAGTATAACGTCACTTGCCCTTACCTATGAGTATTAAAAATGTATGTCTTTATTAAAAAGGTTAAATGAATAAAGTTTGTTATTAATTAAACTTACAGTTCCCCTGAGTTTTGTACCAAATCAGAACTACAAATAATTTATGAATTAAAAATATTAAACGAATGAATAGTTATTCTCACTAATTATTTTTAAAAATTAAAAAAAATGTTTTCCTGAAAAGCTTTATTATTTGAAAAGGTATTTTACAATTTAAAGAATTTCGTGCTCGTTTATGTAAATGCGAAAGAACATTACTACGGCACATTTATATTGAATGTGATATATGATATAAGGACGAGTGCAAACAAAAAAAAAAACGAAATGAAAGCTAATATCAATATTAATTAACATATTTTTGGAACCGCAATAGGCTGTGACTATAAATTTACGTGTAGGTATCGTTATTTCATTGTAGAGAAATTAAGAAATGTGTCAGCATTGACGATATTTTCACAAGACCTTACTTTAAATTTACCCAAAGAATGCATTACTATGTCCGCTGTGACAAGTTAAAAAAAAATAAATAAAAGTCAAAAGGTGACTCACACATATCCCTCGTTTAATTTGCTGTTTGCGGATTTTTGGTTATATACGTTAAGTATACTTTTTTTTCTAAAATACTCGCAACAGTTTTATTTTTTTTAATAATTCTTCTTTATGTTCTATGTTAAGCTTAATTTCTACAGTTGTATTATTATGGTTACTAAAACAAATAATAAAAAAAAATGCATAAAACTAAAAGGTATACCCATAGTATCCCGCGTAAATCGCACTATTTGTACTACCGTTATAGGCAAATACTAAAAATTTTAACAGAGTATGCAGAACTATGTCAACAAGTTTAAAGAGTAAAATTAAAGGTGTCATTCTTACAGACGTGATTTTCAAGTTGCCGATTCCTCATTTTAAAAGTTATAGGTAGACATTTTCAGTTATTACAGGTGTGCGCGCGCTTGCTGCATAAATAATTATATAAAATTACATTAAATCTTAAATGGTATCCTTTTTCAGGATATCTTTACAAGAGATAATTACATAACAAAATCCTCTTCAGAAAGCCAATCTATTGAAAATATGCGGCTAAAGAAAGCGCTTTTTTAAATCTCTCGGTTTTGCACTTTTATAGAAACTTGCGTTTTTTTTTTACAAAACATAAATTTACCATTTCACAAATATCAAATTTCATAATTATTTCGTTAAATTTGTTTTAACGCCATCCTTAAAAACTTACATAGCTGCATGTAACTAGATATGAAATGTTTTGTATGATGACGTGGGTAAAGATAATTTTATGTACACAAACACGTACAACAAAATGTATATTGAAGCAGTGTATTTTATATCTGTATGTTCAACTGTACACATATCCCATTAGCAACAAATACATTAATATCAACCACAGCCTTGCAATTGCAATATACATCCATTCATTTGTATTAACATTATTAAACCCCACTTTGACACAATTTTCATGTCTTAAAAGTCTGCGTAAACATGTATGTATGTTTAGCAGTGTTGCAAAATGTTTAAGTGTATTGACAGTTGTGCAAACATATGTATGTACGAATATTGCCTTTGTTTTATTTACATGTTTATGTGTCTGTGTCAATAAATTTATTGACATTTTATATTAGTTTTATATTGGTGTTGTTTCAGGGTTGTTCTTCTTTTTTCTTAATAACATAACATAAAAAATTTTAACGATTTTTTATGTTGAGAAATACCCGAGGTTGGTTGTAATCATCAAGTTTAGAAAAGAAAATTATTCCTTTAACTTGAAAAAACAGTCATTTCAGTTGCTGTCATTGTCTGCATACTTTGGATAGTATTTTAAAATTATAAATTCATGTTTAAACATTTAAGCGGAATTTAAATTTGGCGACAATTTTAAGCGGGCGGCTACTGATTGCTTAGAGGAAGTAAACATCGAATATGTTAATAAATACTAATTTGTTCAGAACCAATCTAACGTTATAGCGCGGAGGCATATAAATATGGTCTTTATAGAATACTCCACTATCTAGACTCAGTGCAACTGGGGAAAAAGGGAGCCCAGTCCCCTGAAGTCAGACAGGGAGACAACCGGAAGCTCCACTTTATTTCCACGGGGATCAGTGAACCCGCAGAGTTCATTATTTGTCTCTTTAGACATTTAATAGTTCTCTGACTGATCATTGAGGACGGCCCCTATATGGGAGTATCGTGGTGGTTGTGGTTTTGCGGCCCCATAAGGGATTTATGAAAATTATGGTGGCCAGAATCATTTCACTGATAACGACACGCAAAGTGAATGATCCAGTCCAGTGAGCATGCTTGACATGTCTTCTGGACAGGAGTTAGAAAGTCTCCAACTCTTTAGCAAAGTGTGATGGTTTGCAGACCTGTCCTGGAATGATTAAAGTTGCAACTAGGTGGTTCTGTTGCTTAGAATTATGCCTTCGGCTATCTAGGACGAGCATGACGTTCCAAATTATGTATAGTAGCTTGTCCACCATCTGATCAAGGCTACATAGCCAGGGGCGGATGTAAAACAAATCACACTCTAACGTTATAGCGTTTTTAGTCGTCAAAATGGAGATCAAAGAAGCAAAAGCACGTACCTATACAATGTGTTACAATTGATACGCATTTTGAACTGGTTGCATCATTATACCATAGTCCTTAGAAAATGAGGCTGATTAGTAAGCATGAAGCGTATTTTGTATCAAAACGTGATAATAGTATGCGTCTTAATTAAATTGCAGGTTATTGATGTAGTTTCAATACAATTTTACAGTTCATTTTCTGGTCACTTACTATCTTGTTTCAGAGAATATAATTTAATTGATTGTTTGTTTTAACCCCCGTAGGTTTTCTTTCAAGTGAATCTTAAATTCAATGCTTATGCAAAAAAATTCGACGTTGCACTAAAATGATATGTATATATAAATCGATATATAAATTATACTTTTTGTCTTTAAGTTTTTTACGGATAATTGTATTGTATTGTACCCATTGTGCACTTGTATTACTTAACGTGAAAAATTAACTTCAAATTGAATCAGCCATAAGAACTATGTACAAATTATTTTTTTTATAATATAAAATATAACTCATATTATATGATGTATAATCACAAGTCAATTGCACATAATCATAAATAAACTAAAACTCATCTTTCAAATCAAATAAATGTGTTAGTCCCAGGTTGTGGCTTTAATGCTGCACCTTTTCCCTTTCAAAAATATACAAAATGAAAATGTATACTTATATCACATTTTTCCAAGAAAATTAAGAAACATAAGTTTGCAATATAGTATTGAAGTGATTTTTAAATTGAACAATTGAGTGGTACTCGAAAAAATCTTCCACGTAATTGAGTCAACATATCGACTAGTGCTTTTGGTCGACAGTATTCGCCCTTTTAAAGCAAATGTAGCCGCAATAATTTGAGGTCTTCCCATCACATGTGTTGAAAAGTATTTTAAGTTGCTGTATATTCGTTATAACATGTTTGCCGGTATCGTCTCGTACTTATTGTTAGTGTGAGGGTTTTTTATGTCAGTATACGCATTATTACAGTTTGAAATAGAGATAGTGCCCTATAACTTAATTGCAATCAGTGTAAGTAAAGGGTGGAGTTTCAGCCAGTTTCATTTGTAATCACCGCTGGCTGCGGCAACCTTTATAAAATAGAACTTTCTTCTTTTTTCCCGTAATGTTGCTGTGTTTATTTTCTTTTAATCGATCGTTTGAGTGTATATATTATATGCAAAAAAAATCATTGTTGTGTCAATTCTTTCTAAATAAATCGAATAATTGTCAAATTAAGTGATGACATTTTAGAACCTAATTTTCTATAAAGCATTTTGCCACTTTAACTCGGCCTAAACCTAATTATTTTTTTTTTTTTTTCAATTAATAATTAAAATTGCTTAAAAAGTATTTTCATTTAAAATTGTGATCGCGCAAAAACAAATTTCAAATATTATATATCGAAATTGAAACAAAAATTTATTGCCACAACATGTCACTGTTCAAAATGCTATTGTTTAAATCAAAACAATAAAATTATCGACTGTCATGTATAGATTTTTTCTTAATAAATTTAAATACGGCAAATCAATTTTAATTGAAAAAATGTTTTTAAATAACTAATTAAAACTTTCACACTTTCGCTGGAATGAAGGCAAGTAAGTAGCATTATAATGGTTTTAGAAATAATTAAAAAAAGTACACCTTTTGAAATGAATTTTAGTCCCTTCTGATACATGAATAATAAACTATAATTTGAGAAAAGGGTTCCACTTTTGTTGGGAAATTTTTTTTGCTCCAGTTACATATATTTGAATTCATTTTCCTGATTCTTTATTTAGCAATTTTGTAGTTTTGTACCTCAATATTCTTTTAATCTTCCTCTTCCACTTCTGCTCAATTTATATTTATTTTTTGCTGTTTTATTGTGTGTTTTATTTTGTTTCGATAAAAATTGGTCAGTCTATATTTTGCCCCATATAATGATAATGTAATTAATAAGTTGTTTAACGCACTTATCTCCCAAATCGACAATATATATTTTTCCCAGTAGTATTTAAGTAAACTCAACTGTTACTATTTCATTATTAAAGCAATCTATTGCACTTTTTCGTACTGAATGCAATTAAAAAAAGAAAATGTATGTTTAGTCTTTTCAGAAACAAATCTTTTTTTTTGTTAAAGAAAATTAGTTGTATTTTTTGTCAGGTTTAACTTCATTTTAAAGTAAACACTTGTCGGCGACATGCGTTATATTTAAGTTTTACGCACTTCTATTTTAACCGCTGATTTAAAATGTTTTGAAACCTACGGCAGCATGCTTCACATAAAATTTTTATTTTACAAATTTACATTTTTTTTTCTGACTTACTATTTGTGACAGTAATTTTTCGCTTATTTACATTCAAAGCAAAGTTTATATTTTATTTACATGTACAAAATTTTTACAAAAATGTATTATTTCGATTTAAAACACATAAACACATACATACATACATTTGTCGGTTAAACACTGAATGAAAAATGCGAAAGAAAATACTGAAACAAACAACTTGAAAAGAAATGAAACAGATTTTCTAAATTTACATAAAAAAGTAGAAATATAAAACTGAATCTAGAACACCCTAGAACAGCAGCACTAACTCTGAGAAACTAAATTTCTTTTTACACAAAACTTTTACATTCCATTTCAATGTAAATTTGTAACAGATTTCAGCGGGGAATAAATGACAAAGAAAAGTTTATTTACACTTTATATGTGACAGAAAGACGAATGAAAAAAGATAACAAAAGTTATCTTTATAGATTGACAAAAATATAAAATTCAGCCTGGTAACTAAGTTTTTTTTTCTATTTTCTTTTTATTCTAATAAATTTTCCTTTGAGAAAATCGGTTTTGCACTTTTATAATAAAGATCGCGAGATGGCTGCAAGTGGTTAACTACGATAATTATTATATTTCTTTTTTAGATTAAAAAAAAATTAAAATATACCAGCATCGATGCTTTTTCTGTAATTGTGTAAAGCCACAGCAAGACACTGTATTTTGAATCGCTTTTATAAAATTTTGCTCAATATGAATGCCGCCGCCTGTCTACAATAAAAATGTAATCCTGTAAAAATTATTTTTACAACTCAAATTAATTACAAAACAAAAGAGAAATCATAAGAACTCCTTCTTTTGTACTCTTGTACAAAAAGTATGACAGTATGTCAGCAAAAGAGTATTCGCCAAAAGCTTAGTTTATGAAAACTATTACTGCACGCTTCACACGCACACTTAAAAAGTCCGGAATTTATAAGCTTCAGTGGAAAAGTTGGAAAAAAAACTATATTTTATAACTGACAAAAACCCAAATAGAAGAGTTTGATTAAATTTGCTAAAGTACGTAATGGACTAATTTTTCAGTTTTTCGATTGTAATAAATATAACATCTCACTGGTTTTTATTTAAATTTATCATTGAAAATAAATTTAGTCTTCAAAAATGTACATTATAAAATCTAATTAAAAAGAATATTTTTGGATTTTTTAGTTTCTCAGCAAAGACTGGTTTTAATTGATTCATTTACTGCTTTTTGTAGAACATTTGATTACCCGCAATACAAAAATATTACATATCGCTTTCTTTACGAATTTCTTAGAAACTTCTCAACGGGATAAATATAACTACAAAGAAAACGCATTTCGAAGTTATAACTTCTATATTTGGACAAAAAATTTTTAAAAAAAAGATTATATTCGTATATTAAATTCAGGGTAGGCAACGTTTGGTCTGTTCAGTTGTTCCTTTCAAAAGCTATTTTAAGTGGCATGCGGTAGGACAATTTTTCGTTATACCAAATTATCATTTGACTAATCATTGTTTTGATCTGTTAAGACACTAGAAAAATTGAGGAGAGTTGAAAATACTGAGTATTGATATATATTTTCGTTTTCTTTATCGCATTGACAATCTGATGAACGTTCATTTTCTAATAGGTATACAGTGCCAGCTCGCTAATCCGAATTAATGATTGTAGGCCCTGATACGGATTAACGAGATATTCGGATTACTGAATGTGCTGTCATATGTATTTAAATTTACTATATTCGAAAATAAAACACAAGCGATTTTTAACGTGTTTTTTATAGGCTCTGATTCCATATTTTCTGTGTCTAACTCTAAACTAATATAAGAAGTATTATCAGAGTTAATAATCCAACTAAGAATTTAATCTTGAGAAATTTGCACGTCGTTATTGCGGTGAAATATGTTTGTTATTGTGCGAAATTCTTCTGTGTCTTCAACGCGATTATACTCATTTAATTCTTACTGTAACAATGAAAGTGGGATGTTATCCTCTGAATCCCACCGGTGAGAATAAATATGTTTCCAACAAGACTCTATAGAAGAATTAGGCACCTTGTCCCAAGATCGTGTAAGTACTTTACAAACACAAACAAGAGTTTCAAACAACTTTCAACAAAACTTTAAAAAAGAAGAAATGGAAAACCAATGAGTATATTGAATCATTTTTTTAGCAATGTCTATCATAAAATTCTCTGCATCTCAATGATTTTCCGACACACTGATAAAAAAAACAGAAAAAATAAAAAAAATATGTAAATTGGATTACTGAGCTTGCAATCAATGCGGACTATAGAGCAAGTAATATGTCATAAATTCAATTCGGATTACTAGATAATTCGGATTACACGCCTTCGGATTAGCGAGCTGGCACTGTATTTGTTTGTAATACGATGGTCGCAACTAAAATCACGACCCAATAAAAAAACAGCACTTTTGTGGTAGAATTGCTTTCCATAACAAGAGTTAACATGCACGATATGGTCAAGAATCTTAATGGGCATGTGACTTTGATAGAAAAATTAACAAAAATTGTTATTGGCCAAAAGGGGACCAATTCTTATAAGCGTATTTTTTGGATAATACTTTTTGATAATAGCTGTCGGTAAGGTATTGCAAAAAATTTCCAGATTTTAAAATCCTTACAAACTAAATGCTAACACCCATTAATACTAATAATAATTCATGCCGAAATATTTAAAAAAAAAAAAAAAAAAAACTTTAATGTGTGCTATTACACTCAAGTGAATGCCTGCTGTCATAATAACAAGTGCTTTGCTTTAGTTGAAGTTATTAGTGTCAAGTGTGTTTATTTTTGCAAAAAACAAAAAAAATGAATTACTTTCTAAATAAAAAATTTAAACCCCCCAAGTGGAGGGTAAGTTAAGATGGAAAATATTAATATTTGTTGTTTTAAAAGCAAAACAATTTTTGTTTTATATTATATTCCTTTCTAATGTTCCTTATAAGGACATTATGCAGACTTCAGTCGCTGACATATTAGAACAATTGGAAGTGGTCGCAGATAATTTCCAAAGCATTAATGTTTTATCTATTCCTCCTTTGCATTACAAACACTAATGGATTTAGTCACTTGGTTTTAAGATTTGTGGTGGAGGTGCGAGGTGTGGAACTTCAGCGTGTAACAAAGAAGATTAAAGTATCACTACTGGTACCAACATTGAAACGGAAACGAATTTGCGTCTGGGCACTAAGCAAAAACCACAACCAATTTCATTGCTTGATAGAGCAGTCAACAGAACTAGAGGGTTTAGATAAAATAGATAGATAATGGATGTATGTCGTTCACGATTTGAACAGCTCAAATAATAAAAGCTAATTCTTACATCTCTACTAAATGTATCGGTTTTAAATAAATAACTACTTATACGAAATTTGTAGCTTAATAGCTACTTCTTATGTATTTTCATTTCATTGTTACCTGTAAAGCTAAAACCCAATACTACAATACTACAATAAACACTGTAGATACGTTAGATCCTAGATCTAATGTCCGATATGGTGGCAGAAAACTTATGCTAGACTAACACACATTGGGTTTTAAAATTGGCTGCAAGAAGTCTAATTTTATATGTACAAAAAAAGTGATCATCCAAAAAACAAGGCTTTAAAAATTCTTCATTACTCAAAAGACAAAAAAATACATAAATAACATTAATATATAATGATAAATTTTAAAATCAATGTTTCAATTTCTTTTCAAATAAATCTTTTGAAATATATTTTATAGTCGTTTCTATTCTTAAAAAAAGAATTAAAACATTTAGGAAAACTTACACACAAGTGGGTTTATTCATCACACCTTAAGTTATTTAAACTTTCTCAATACGTAGTGATTGTTTATGTTATTATTTAAAATATATGAAGACAAACCCAAAATTTAATAACACTCAAGTAGCTAACACTACAGATTTGTTGATAAATTTAAGCCCAAACGCAGCTTTTATGTTGTCAATAACCTTTCAAGAAAATTTAGCGATATAAATACGTAAAAATTTTACCAAATGTCCGCTTAGATTAATACTTTCTACCACCACTATGCGCGCCATAGGTTTTTTGTTTTTAATTTCCCTTGCTCCAATTCCTTGAAATAATATTCATTTCATATCTTCATTCATATGTTGTAGACACATAGATAGGCAGGACTCTAGAAATGGCATTAACGCTATGTTTAATTTTTTTTGATTTTGTTTTTTAAATCGAAGAAATTTTCACAAAGGGAATTTAATTCAGATTTTCATATTCAGTTAGTTACAAACTATGCTAATTTTGAATTTAAGTCATATTTTATTTACAAGTAATTTAATTTTTCCTAGGTTTTCATTTCTAATTCTAATGTTTTGTTTTTTCATTACTTTTTATTTCCGTCTTTAAAGTGTCGATGTCAAAGTTTTAATAATTGTGTAAAATTGTATTTATTAGCAAAACATAAATACAATCTTACACACACACACACACATGTCTCAGCATTAGTATATAACACTTTATGTTTTAGAGGGTGGTACTGACTATCAATATGAGTTTATGTATTTTTTTATTTTGTGTGAAAAATTTTTTTTTTTAATTTTTTGCTGGAAACACACTTAAAACTCGTCTGTTTAAGTGGTTGTTAACATCAGCGTATACAAATATAAATATTTCTACTTTATTCTCTTCTTTACTGTTAGACAGTCGTTCACCTTTAAGACTCACGTGCTATCGATTAATGTTTCCTATACGTACAAATTTATGTACTTTCATATGTATATGTAAATATATTTGTGTGTATATCTGCCAATATATGTGCGTATATATCTGCCAATATGTATGTATAGTATGCAGTTACGTTAGCTACATAAACATTATGTTAAAGTTATGCATACACACGCACGCACACATACACACAGGCACACACAACCTACAAACATGTTTGCAACCCAGCGAATGTTGTGGTTTTTAAAAGTACAAATATTAAAATATAAAATTGTTGCAGGATCCTGAACAGAATTGTTTTTAAATTTATTAGAATTATTTTTTTTTTGTTTTTTTTTTTAATTTGAGATAATGTTGTCTTCGTTTTGATTTTTGTTGTCTTAAAACTTAAATTTAACTCATGCTCAAATCAGCTGTTTTGTTAGGAAATATTTAATTAAAAAGGCAAAAATGTTCAGACGAAAATCCAATGATGTAGCGGTGCTGCTGTACCGTTTTCTTAAAAAATAAAACAAATTGTCGAATCATAAATGGTTAAGCGATATATCAAATTGAAGAAACTGACATAGTAGGTGAAGTAGACATTACAGCCATGTAACAGCAAGTGCTCAAGGCATTTCGTATGATGCCAAAAAGAAAAGAGTCGCTAGAGGCGCGATTGAAAGTTAAACTTTGTTTTATGGTTTTTGACACCAAATCGAATATTTTTAGTGCTGCCTGTCGTGCAACTAATTCGAAAAATTAAACAATTAAATTAATTTAAATTTTAAAAATTCACATTTAAATCGGTTCAAAAATGGAGGCTTCTAGGATCGCAAGCATAAAAATAGAAAAATTAATATACGTTTCTTGTACTTTTCTTTTATTCCCTTTTTATACTAATTTAGCAGATAGAACATCGCTGATATACTAAACAAACACAACAAAGTACGCCTTAAATTTTACAAATTTTCCTGATATCGAATTAATATAAAAAGTTTGCAACATTTAATTAAAAATTAACTTATCTAAGTAAAATCAATTTATTTATCTTTTTTAATTAGGTTTAACAGAACATTTACTATTTTTTTTTTGAAACAGGTGCAATAAAGTTTATGTTTCTTTTTAAATTCGGTTGGAGATTGTTTTTCTTTTGTCCCTTGTGTACATTTCAGCTGAAATACTTTTAAGCTATGAATACATAAACACTTCGTAGAGTTTATGTACAAATTTATACACTTGTATTTAAAATGATTTAATTTCTTTACAGCCCATACGTTTTCTAATACGATAATAAAAAACCTTATTTGTAGACATTTATAAAGCAAAACATAGGGTAAGGCAAAAAGTTAAATATAAACTTTGCTTCTTTTTTTGAAGGAAATAGATTTTTTATGCCTTAATCTTAAGCTATTTTCATTTACACTGCAACCTACCGCCGATCATAGCGATCTCTTACTTTGTTTCAATAACCTGTATATTTAAAAATAAAAATAGGTGCCCCTGTAGGCCAGTAAATAGTGTGCTAGCTTGTCAGTATGGGGGTTGTGGGTTCGATTCCCAACGAAGACTTTGGTTTTTTTCACTACAAAAATAAAAACTGACTGCCGGTTGGGCTGCTCAGCGATGAAGGCATAGTCACTGATCGCTGCGCTGTCTTATACGGCAGTTAATTTCCGACTATCCTTCTACCTTCAACACCTGTTTCATCTCTTCTCTATCCCTTTTCTAAAGAATGTAGCACGGTAATTGACTAAATAGGCATTGTCGCCTAAAGTGCTACTTCTCTTTAAAAAAAAATTTTTTTGGATATGGAAACGTCACAATATATTTTTTTAAATATTTTTTATTCATAATTGTAATTGAAAATAATAAGTTTTACATAAAAAGTACATAAAGGAAAAAGTTGCGAATAAGTTGCGTAATAACATAAATATTTTGTAGAAAAACAAAATGTTGAGCCACTGTAACCAAAATCAGGTGATTAAGGCTTAAATGAAAGGTTTACAAATATTTTTGAAAGTGTATAATTTTCAAGCATTTTTTATTAATTTAAATCGCCTGCTTATTTTATAACATCTTTATGCTTTTATCAAAAATTGATATCTATTTTATTCACATTTGGAGGAAAAACTTTTGATTTGGGGAGTTTTTGCAGAAATTTGAAATTTTTCGAGGATATGTGTTAAGTTATGCTAATTTGATTATCATTCCAATTATTTATTTTTTTTTTTTTTTTGTGTGCAGGTCTTTTACCATGACAAAGAAACCCTGCTTTAAAAAATATAATGAATATTAAGGCTCAAAAAAATCTGCTTTAGGGGTTCGTTTTTCTAAATTTTGCGGTGTGTGTTAAATACTCTCCCAATAAGCCGGTCAGTATATTTCACCACAACTTAATTACTTTATATTGTTTTTATTAAAAAAATACCATATATATAAAATTTTTTTCACGTGCTCAACGATTAAATTAAAGATTTAAGGTCCAACTATTTATTCATATGCTGGCTTAAGGCAACTCAAGCAACTGTGCAAATACCTAATAATCATATGTGGCAAACTATAATTTACTTAATACAATTTTTGGTCAAGTTTCGTCAAACATCAATTGCTTAAGCAATGTACGAAATTGATCGCACATTGCGTATGGAACCAATTGATTTTTGCATTGTGTTATAAATAGATATATTAGTAAACAAATTCTAATGGAAGACGAAAGCGAAAAAATATTTTATCTGAATTTAATAGAAAACCTAAAAAGAAAAAATTGCTTATATGACAAAAGAGACGCGTTTTATTATAACGGCAACTCGAATGAATGAGCATGGAAAAAAGTAGCAGAAAAATGCAGTGAAAGTGGTAATATCTTGAAGAATTTTGTTTGCGTTTTTCATTTTCATACTGGTAAAAATTATATAAAGTCGCAGAGTACAAACACAGATAGAAGTTACTACGGGAACGTTTCTACAAGAAAATGAAGAGGATTGAAGCTTTATCAGGCAGTGTAATGAACTATATTGAGGAATGGGCACTATAACGTAGAAGAACTAAATTCAACCTTCGAGTTTAATAACTTAAGAGCCTTTAAACATTTTAATTTCTTTTCCATTTTTTAACACACAGTTTGCAACAAAATTTAATTTTTTATTGTTTATAAATTTAATGATGCACACAGTTGCATTTTTTTAATACTTTTGGCCCAAATAATACAAACAGCGAAATTTATGTAATTTTTCTTTCGTAATTTTTTGAAAACTGTTAAAAAAATTATTTATTTGTATAAGGATAGTATTAAGTATACAAAATATGATTATTAAACTTCTTTTTGTTAATAAATTTTATTTATTTAGAATGAAATTATTTTTTTGCAAAAGTACGAAAGAAGTACAAAAGTACTGTGCATAATAATTTCTATATTCATATAAGTACAATATAGAAAACTAATGATTCAATGATTTGCTTAAGCATTTCACAGATTTTTCGTTTAATTTTAATATTAGCTTAAGCCAGCTTATGCATATTATATTTGGGCCTTTACTACCTGCTTTGTCATTAGCCTTAAAACTAGATGCATTAGGAATAACAGCCATATTTCATTTATATCGATTACGAAATATTGATTATACTTACAAATAAAAGATTTTTGGAAATAAATAGATAAAATAAACTGGCTTCCGATGATTTTTAAATATAAAAAGTTTTATCTTAAGATTCAACTCGTAGTTTTAAAATCGTTGACTAATCTTAAAAAAAAGATTCAAAACTGCAAATAACATCAACTTTGGGTATACATTCTTTCGGAAACTACTTTATTTACAATATTGAATGCTATTGAGATAAGTGAAACAATTTTTTAGCCAAAATATTTAGTGGTAGTTTTAGTTAAGTTCGCCCTGCAAATAATTTTTTTTTTACAAATAAATGTTATTTACCAGCAGGGGGCTACATATATAACAATATGAGAAGGAACAAAAAAATAGCAGAATGTAAATAATTTTGCTCTTAAAAGAAAGTTACAAATACTAGTATAATTAATAGCAAATTATTGGCAAACATTTAGAATGTTTTATAAGGTTGGGTAGGTAAATCTAAATCCAAAAATCCTCCCCAAGTAAATGTAGGCAGAAATAAAAAGTGAACGTCACTAAAATTCTATTTTATTTAATGTTGAAGTGAAACCATACTTCAATCCAAACGTATATGTACATCGCTGATAATAAGTTCTATGTTTTTCGGTTATCAAATTTTTACTTCCGCAAAGCACATACTAATTCTTAGATCTACATTTTCCTTTTCTTTTATTAATACGTGCTTTATGTATTTCTTTATATAATATTTAAATAAAATTGCTTTTAACTCTTTGAATTAAAGACACCGTGTTTCACTTTTGGTACTTGGATTGAAAGCATTTCTGCTGCACTACCAGGTTACAACTAACAATTAATATGTTATATTTATTTTTGTTCTTTTATAATGTTTATACTTATGTTGCTAAAGAGCTATTTGGAAGACAGCAATTGGAAAGTGCTGTATTGTAAATTGCCATATATCTTAGACACTGATAACAGAGGTTGGCTTGACAATGCTTAATTTGGATTTGACTTTAAAACATAAGCAGATATCTTAAGACAGGGAAATTATCTAGCTAACGTACCTGGCAGTAATTAAATACGTTAATTTACTGTCAATTTCATTAGCATTGAATGATAAATAATACTGAAGTTAAAATAATAATAATGCTAAAATAATGCTAATAATAACTATTATTATTATTGGTAACGCTTTTTTAGTGAAAATCTAAATTCATTATCATCAACTAATGATTAAATTGTTTTAGAGCATTCCCATTAATAAATATCAATCCTGGTTTTTGTACACCTAATAGCGACCTAATGAAAAGAACGGCATTATTATCACACAATTTTTATGAAATATATGTATATAACGGTTAAACATTCATACACATATTTTTGATATCATGTAACTAATAAGAACTGTTATTTTAAGCTTATCTTACTTCAAAAATATTAAAACTAGTTCAAATATCCATGGATCGAAGTAAGTTAATGTTTGCTTAATTTTATGCATATAATTCTTTTTAAATCATAAATTTTTTGTGGTCATAAATTTGTTTTTGGAAAAATAATTACTTTTGTTTTTCAATTGTAATTAGCAATTAAACAATGGCAATTCATTATGACCGAAAAAAAACTGGTACTATAAGCTGTATGGATTTAGTCTGCCAGTAAATGATATACTGTCGTCATTCCTTTCGGAATTTGCCATCCAGTATGACGTACGAAGTACCGTGCTACATTCTTTAGGAAAGGGATAGAGAAGAGATGGAACAGGTGGTGAAAGTAGGATAGTCGGAAATTAACTGCCGTGTAAAGACAGCACAGCGACCAGTGACTATGCCTTTATCACTGAGCAGCCCCAGCGACAATCAATTTTTATTTTTGTAGTGAAAAAAAGTAAGGTCTTCGTTGGGAATCGAACCCACAACCCCCATACTGACAAGCTAGTACACTACCTACTAGCCTACAGGGGCACCTGTTTGGTACGCTAGGCGAGCACTTTCGATGCAATGACATCATTATCAAGGCGCGTTTTAGATAGTATTGGAGAATTAGTATTAGGTCTGTTAGTATAAATAGTGACCTAAACCCAATACTATTTATATTAACAACAAAACAAAAATCGTTAGCATTAAAGGGTAATAATTTTTTGTAATTATGTTAATAAAGCATGTGAAATTTTAACTGCAATTAAAAATCACAAAAACGACAGCCAACAGCTTGCAATACTTTACATAGTAATTGTAAATTTTAAGATTCACGCAATATGGACGAGGTCCCAAGGGTGGGAAATAGCGCAACCAAACAGCACGAAATTAATTTTTTTCTTTCCTCTAAAAACGCGAGGTAACCTGCTATCAATGGCTGCCAAGCACAAATTAAATGATACAACTTATTCAAATTCTGAAAGGAATTAACTTAGAGTTGCCTGTTGACAGAAGTAGTGTTTCCATTTCAATTAAGAGGCGAGAAATTGAAAAAAGTCACGGACTTATTGAACCGCTATCATTGATGGGCATAAACATTTATCTTACGCTATATTTTTTAACGTATTAACAATTTTTTTTTAATTATTGAGAACAATCACATTTAATTATCTTTTCACTTAAAATTTAATCATAAATTAACAATTATCTGATAATAAACTAAGCCCTCTGCAATATACTTAATATAACAACTGTTTATATGATATTATTTGTTGATGATAATTCCATTATTACCATTACAAAAATAAATAAGTTATTAACTGCATTACAGCGAAATTGACTTGTAATTGAATATTTGAATTAAACAAAAGTTTTATTTACATTTGATATAAAGTAATAAATATAATAAAATCAAAGCAATTTTTAATGAGAAGTATTTGTTTTGCGTATACAATATTATGAACACACATTTATGACGGAAAATTTATTTAAATAGCATATGGCAGATTTCGAAAAAAAATAATAATACAAAAAATATAATTCAGTTAATTTTATTTCTTTCAATAATGTCCTTCGGCGTCTTTTAGTTTATGGCATAAACTTCAAAATAATATAAAAATGTGGAGTAAAAAAAAACTAAACAATAAAATAAATATTAAACGTTCACCACCCACCCATTTAAGTATTAAATGTGTGCATATGTGAATGTTTTTCTCCCCGAGCAAATAACTGTATTTTTAAAATTTATGCCCATCAAATTTTTATAAAAAACAAGAATGTTACAATTTCATTGACGTTCGTTTTTGTTTACCCTGTTTTAATCTCCCCAAATGGAATGGAATGGAATTTTTATCCAAAGTATCACACGTATAATTCAATCTATCTTAATTTTGAATAGAATTTTTTGATAAGCGCTGGACGTGCTAAATTAGAAACTTTTTGCAAAAATGTTGATTATGTATAGGGCACGTTTTGTATACAACGAGGTGATTTTACAGTGGGTTGCATGTATATAAATACACTCAAATACACTTAATATTTCAATGCTTTCACTGAAACTCTTATTTAAAATTTTAAAATAATTGTATCGATTTAAGAAATAATTTTGTATTGCATTTTAAGTATTTCTGGAAAATGATTACTGTCAATCCATATAAAAAGCGTGTAAAGTTTCCTTAAACTTCGTTGAAGAATGAAGGAAAACTGTCGAATCATAACAACAAAAAATTTTTAAATGATATAAAGGTAGAGGAGTCTTCATCAACCGAGTTTTCCGAGTCTTTTCAAAATTGCAGGGCCTGCAGCAACTAAGAGGGGAAATCATTGTTTTATCTTTAATATTTCGTTTTGCTACTTTTGCAAGATATTAACTGAAATAATTTGACTTCGGCTAGAACATTTATTCTATTAGCTGACTATTTGCTGCCCCCCAAATGATTGTCGTAAAGTGGCGTGGAAGTAATAGTGACCAGAAGATTTAACGTCTTGAATATTTTTCTTTTTTTTCTGTAAACAAGTTTTCAATGCTTTAAAAAACACCTAGGATCAAAGAAAGAAACAAGGCTGAAAAACTGAAGGAGTATTTTTTCCTTCCGAATGTGTAAGAATAATCCAAAATCGCTGATTCTCAAAAGTCTACAATAAATTTGCATTGGTACTTTAACATTGAAAACTGATCAAATAGAAATGTTTTTGGACTTAGAATTCAGTTGGGTCACTAAACTAGTTGGTATACTAAATAAATAATAAAAATTTCTTCCTATTTAATGCCTCCTTACTTTAACAGGAAATTGCAGTTATTTAGACGATAAAATGTTTAACTCCGAAAACAATATACTCAGTTTTGCGAAGCTAAAGAATTTCCATAACATAATTTGATAAAAAAAAATATTGGAGTAATAGCGATGCGATTTAAATTTTTTACAAAAATAATTCTGCATGCCTTTTAATTTCAGTGAAAGTTTATTGATTCAATTTGATATAAATACACTTTTTAGAAAATTATGAAAAACAATTTATATTTCATCAAAATTATATACCTAGATATTTAAACTGTCTAAGAAATCGTAAAAATGCTTCTTTGGAAGATCTACATTAAGCGAATCTATATGGCGTTGAAGACGTTTTCAATTTTCAGCATGCTGTTTATAACGTCCAGGCGTTAAGAGAAGCAAAAGGAATAATGAATCTAATGAAGACCATACGCGACTTTTAGAATTCCTGTTTGAGTTATGGAGAGATTACAGAGTGCGATACTGATAGCATTTGTACTTCATAATTTTGTAATTAATTAATTAACATTAAGTTTAAATATTTTATTGTGCGCTACAAGAACAAGTGCAATTCAAAAATAATATCATATATTAATGTCCTATAGTGACCTGATTGCTTTAATTATTTAAACGCAAAATTTTCACAGGTTATGTATAACAATAGATCTAAAAATTAAAGGATATTTCAATAGAGGCCTAAAAAACAATAATAGTTGGCACATACATTTTACCGTACTCTTTTAATGTTAGTCCCACTTAGCTGATCTATTTTTCTTATGACGTTAAATAAAAATAAAATGCATTTCGATTTTATAAGTGCAGTTATTTATGATCAGTGTTGCATTTAGCGAATGCATGCGACAATGGACAACAGTTATTAAACTTTTTCAATGTCAAACTCACGCACTCGTTAGTGTTCAGACATGCATTGTTTGTACACTTTGCTGTTGCATTATTCGTTAATTTGATTGTTAGCTTTTTCATATAATCATTTTATGTATTTTTGCTGTTCAAGTAAGTCAACAGTAATAAAAACATTTCACTTATTTTATTTTTATATTTTTCAATAAATATTGAACAGTGTAAGTGGGTGCTTTTTTTATTTTTTCAACAATACAAAATTCATAACTATTAAAATAAATCAAGCTTGTAAAAATTAAATAGGAAAAAATATCGTTATTTTATTCTCAACCGTCATGAGATAGTGAACAAACAGACGATAAAATATTAACGAAATATATATTATGTATTGCAATTTTTGACACGCAAATATTTTTATTTTTTTTTTTTTGTTCACGTAATAAAATATTAATGGATCAGTGTTGCAATGACTTAAAGCAAGTTAAAGCAAGTAAAAATGGTAATTTTGAAATTATTATATACTAGCGTGCCCGTGACTGCTTTGCAAGTCATTTCTTCGACATTTTTTGATCGATTTTGGTTCGCGGTATTGAAAAACAAAGCACGTGAACATGATACATATAACTGAAAGTGCAAAAAACAGGGATCATTGAAAAGCAACAGGTATGGGGAACTGAAGCCATTTAAAATCAAACGGCAAATCTGGAGGAATCATAGGAATGCGTGTTTTCAACACATCGCCCTTATATTTTTCTTTTAAAATTTTTGCTTCAATCACATTTTTCATGACTTTTTTGACTACTAACATATGTCATTGCATCTGCCAAGTGTGCATACAACGCCATCTACTGGCAATATAGCATTTACAATCATGTTTTTTTATGGGTTCTTAAGTTAAGATAGCGTTATAAAAAAAATGTATGTGAAAATGAATTTTCTTCATAATTTTTTTTTTGGGAAATTTTCCAAAATTTTCTTCAAAATATTGTATTAAATCAAATTTAATTTAAATAAATAAGGAAAGCTGATAAAAGCTGAAGAAAATTCCAATATTTATGTTACTAAAACTCCAGTCACATATGTCATTGCATCTGCCAAGTGTGCATACAACGCCATCTACTGGCAATATAGCATTTACAATCATGTTTTTTTATGGGTTCTTGAGTTAAGATAGCGTTGTAAAAAAAATGTATGTGAAAATGAATTTTCTTCATAATTTTTTTTTTGGGGAAATTTTCCAAAATTTTCTTGTGTATTCTTCTTATTTGGCCGGAGACCTGTCCGAATTGGTGCTAATCACCGAAATCGGTCTAGGCATTCTCGAGTTATAAGCGTAGTAACTAACATCACTTTCTTTTATATATATAGATTTTTTAAAGATTAAATATTTGCTAGAAATTTAGAAATATGCTGGGAATCCCGCAACTTTTAACTCGCAAAACAATTAAGAATTCTACAACTGATATTTCTCTCTGAAATCACCAATTAAAATTTTGTAAAAGTCAGAGCTCTTATTTTCAATTGTAAAAATGGAGGGCATGGTTAATACATAATTAATTATTAAATTTAAGGTTTATAAAGCAACAGATTTGTGCATAGTTTGTATTGGGATCATTACAGTTTTCCGTCCGTTAATGGTCATCGCTATACAAGATATAGATGTAGATGAAATGGATTTTAATTAGCTGATATGCATTTCAAAAAATATACATGAAAATCGAAAATTAAAGTACATAATAAGAAAAAAATAAAAATATACCTTTACTTAGAACCTCCTCGTCGTATCGTTTATCAGAAATATATTAATATGCATTTTTGGACAGCCTTCACAATAACGACTCATTTATTAATACAAGAGGATGGCAAAATAAAACGGATATAAATGAAGAATTCGCATTTCAACATGGGAAGGGATTGATTTTTGATTTTTTTTCTTGTGCACAAATCAACAAGCAATTGTGAAAAATACAAAATAAAACACTAAAGAGAATAAATAATAATTGTCACGTATTTCATTTCAATTTTGCAACAAAAGTAAATTTTTTTAAATGCTATAATAATTTCACTTTGCATTTCAGAGAAATAAAAAAAAAATTAATTAAAATTGAAATATAAAAACTGCAAAATGTTCAGCGATACTTTTTGAGTCAATTCATAAATATTTTAGTATATAATCTGTGAGAAAAATCAGAAAAAAAGAGAAAAAATTTAATTTAAAAATATTTTGAGGTTAATAAGTTGAAGATAAAGTCATTAGTAATACGAATGTAGGGATTGTCAACTGACAATGACATTTATGTTGTTTTATCTTTTCTCCATTATCGTTTTTTAAATGTTAGTTATGATAAGAAATAAAAGTCTTGAAAATAATATTAAAGGTGCAGTGTCTAGACGTGATATTTGGGAGCTCCCCAAAATCCTTCCAAAAGAAGTTTCAGAGGAAATTCCCTACTTCAATTTCATTCAAATTATATACATTTTTAAAAAGTAATAACGACAAAGAATTTATAAGAAATTGTTTTAAAAAAAATCAACTCCTCTAAACTTTATTAACGCATTCACGCTGACAATAAGAAGGCGTTACCTTAAGCTGAAAGCAATTTTTCGTGATAAGATTTACATCTGCACCTGGCCGTAGGCCTTAATCAGATGGTGGTCAAACCACAGTGAGTGAAAAGCAGCGCCACTCACGCCCTAGGAGGCCGAAGACTAACTCTTGCAACAGGTCCTTCCTAGTTGCAATTTCAGCGGTTCCAGAGCAGGGCTGTAAATCACTACTCCTTGCTGAAGAGCTGGAGACTATCCAACTCCTGTCCAGAATACATGACTAGCATGCTCACTGGATCTAGATCATTCACACCAGGTAGGTGTTATTAAATGTGAGATGATGATCCTGGCCGCCATAAAACAATACCTGTATGGGGCCGCGAAACACAACCACCAACCATACTCCCAAAGGGCCAACCTCAATAATATCCAAATCCTGCTCCAGAAGACATAACTAGCATGCTCACTGGATCCGGAGCATTCACCCGTTGATGTTATTAAAGGCGAGATAATCCTGACCCACTAAATCAGTTCATGCGAGGGCCGCAAAACCACAACCACCACGATACTCCCAAAGGGCCAACCTCAATAATCAGCCAGAGAACAGCTAAATGCCTAAACAGGCAAATAGCGGAACTCTGGGGCTCACTGATTCCCGTGGAAATAACGTGGAGCTTCCAGTTGTATAAAGAGCGATAAATGTGCTCCCGGGTGCGGGGGGACTGGAAGCGATCCTGCAGTATCAGTAAAATTAAATTAAATGTAAATTTCTTTACCAGTTAATTTGTTATGGTTCACTGAAAAAAATCAGTAGCCAGTAAACCTAACTGAAATTTTATTTACATTACCAGTAAAACCGAACTTAAGCCTAACTGAAAATAACTAATAATTCCTTTGCAATTGCAAAAACATCAAATTAAAATGAAACTTAAATTTATTTTTTATTAAATTATTTTTTTTATGGTTATAAGTTATAAGGTTATAAGTAAGTTACATATATCATGACTGCTGTAGGTAATTCTTCAGTGGGTCAGAAAAAAACAGATTTTAGTTTCGAAAAAATTTCTAAGCCTGGATAGTTTAACAGTGAACAATAATTAATAAATTTAAATTTACTTTACTTTAAAAAGATTCAACTCTAAAGATATATCGCAATTAAATGACACAATTTAATTGATAATACTAGGCCGATATTTTTAATGTTAACACAAACTTGTTTATCACGACTATAACTTCTATTTTAAAGAGAATAATATAAGTTTAAAAAGTTTATCCAACTTTACTTGCAATACAAAAATCTTTGCGATCTTTGCTGTTTAAAGGACTTGGTATGGACTTATCATATTCATACAGAAAAAGGTAAATGGCCTCCACAATAGAGAAATAGTTCGTTTAACGTGTAAGCAATTGTTTTTTTTTATTTTTGCAGATTTAATCGATATTTTCTCTAAATCCTTAAAAAAAACAAGGGGCTTTCTATGCTAGAAATATGTATGCGTTCGTTACAAGCATGAAAAAACATAAGTTGAGTCAACAAAGGCTATTTTTGATCAAAGTAAGGCAAATTATAGTGAGTTGTTGTTATACTTATTTAAATATCTTACACAAATTATTTGATAGGTAAGCAAACATCGCATTGAATAAAAGAATTCTGTGCCACTTTGTCTGCCCGTTGAAAAGTTTAACAAAAATATTTTAATGCATTTTGCAACCTCCAAATTGTGCAGTTTTAAATGAAGCAAAAGAATAGCATTTTTTTGTTTTATATATAATTTAGAACATGTTATGTTTAACACATGCATAAATAAATACAAATTGTATTATATCTAATATGTAACAATGCAAAATATTTTTCTATAATAAATGCATGTTTGTCATATTGCAAAGTGTATTTATTTTTGTGCACTGTTGCAGGGTGTCCCTTAACACAGTTTTTTAATAAATTTCAACATAAAAACTTTTTACATGCTTTAACGCAATAAAATTAAACAATTTTAGATAATTTTTTTTTTTATAAATTGAATAGGAAAAACCTCAACTGTGCATGAATCCTCAATATCGTACACATAATAACCACATATGCAAAAAACTGCAACAATGAACGAGGTGTTTTTTATGCACATACTAGTACATACGTATGGATATATTTGTATGCATTTATCTAAATGTATTGCCTGCCTACTTTTAAATCAAAGAGTCAGTCAGCAGTGGTGTAAAATGAAACAAAAAAGAAAACAAATTTTTAGTGCACTCCTGCTCTTGATACATGTAATATTTGCTAGAAGTATTTGCTGTTGCTAGTTTTTCTTCAATAATTTTCTAAAAAAAAATCTTCACATGTGGATTAAGTGCATTATTTTTAAGGGAATAAATTTAGATATTTTTAGACACAATCTAAAAGCAACAAAAATAATATGAAAATGTAAAATATATAATTATGCCTGTAATCTTAAATTGTTTAAAATGACACATTTTTTACATTTTAATACTTGTCATTTGTAAGGATATAGAAATAAAATAAGGAAAGTTAGTTGGACAGGTTTGCGTGGAATATTTAAATATGCTTTTTCGACAATTTTTTTTTTATATAAAAAATGCATTTTCGTTATAGAGCTCAGTTATTACATTAAAATGCAGGATCCTTTATTACATTAAACAACTCCCGCCCCTAGAGTGTTGCATAATCGTTTGAGGCAATTGACTAACTATGCTTGAAGTTCCCACTTCTTAATGTACTTTCTTTATTTACAATCTATTCATTTAAGGATAGTACGCAAATTTGACAACATAAAAAACAACTCTCTTCGTTATTCTTCATTGAGAAACTACAATAATTTAAAAACAGAATTATAGATTTTGTAAATAAAAACGTATACAAATTTACAAAAGTATATGAATTAGCATATGGAAATACAAAAATTTGTTTCGGAATGGCAAATGGTCTAATTTCTAATTTCTTTAATTTAAAATCAATTGCTCCTCTCCGTGATATTTGGAGTGTTCATAATCCACTTTAACAAAACAAACCTCTCTGTAAGTAATATATGATTAAGTTGTGGATAGAAAGAAGTGAAAAGAAGTTTTTTAGCTTGTAATGTAAATCAGTGTGCCATACTTTGTCATAAACTTGTCGAACGGGTAGAAATACTCGTGAGCAATATTTTTTAGACTCCAAAGTATTTGTAATAAATGCGATAACTCGTATTAAGTGGGTATTCATGTTACATTTTCCTAAAACTGGTAATAATCTCCTCAGAAATATTCTTTGAAATATTTTGAAGAAAAAAGGCAGTAAAGATGCAACAATGTTTTCAGGTTTGTTTGGCTTGTTAATTCTTACAGTCTTTGCACACTTTCGTTGCACAGGAAGGAAATCAAAGTATTGCGTTGTATATATATATATGTAAGTTAAATAAAGAACGCTTTTTTGGGTAGAAATTAGTGCTTTTTCATTAATGCTATAATAACGCGGGTGATTTTTTAAGTTTTTATTTGATCTATTACGGCATGTGTCGTAATATATCTTATCGGCTAATAGATAGGACATGGACTGTCTATAAATTTCATTAATAAATGATTTAATCTATGGTTGTGCTTGTGTTTAATGAGGAATGAGGTTAAAAAGTATTTTCTAGGTGACACGCAAATGCTTTAGCTTTAGATTTATCAACATTACATTACATTACATTACTACATTATTAGCATCTTTTACTGGTATATTTTTTTTTATGTCGTTTAATGTTGTTTGTTGCCTTACACATGGAAAACTTGTTATCTTTAATACTGTTTGTGTGCCAGTTTGATGATTCTTCATTTAAAACAACAGACTTTTGTATATTTGTAGTTTTGTTGTATATTTGCTTGTCATGACTATTTCCACTATTTTGTCAGACTGTCCTCAGTCTCTTGTTTCTTAGTACTTTTCTTATTTCAGCAGTTATGAAAATATAATTTTGGAATAATTTTTAACCGAAGAGTTTGGGGTTGATAAGTATAAAGCTTCGTGAATTATACTACTGAAAACTTCAATTGCATCCTGTATTGCCTATCGAGATTTTAAAGAACGATAAAGCCTAAATTTTTTCCAGTGAAAGTGCTAAATGATTTCAAGTCAGTTTTGTTATTAATTGCTTTATATTTTGCTTGCTACGACAGTGAGATAGTAATAAAACCCGCAAGTAAAGATTTGTGGTCAAAGCTTAATTCATCAATATCAGTACTATGTAGTAAATGACTAGACAATGACAAAAGCATTGTAAACAGCGAAGTCCACAAGGTCAGGTATATTTGTAAGATCCGTGGGTAAGTATGTTGGATTGCCCGTTGACAAAACAGAGTAATTTTTTCGTGATAAGATTTACATCTGCACCTGGCCGTAAGCCTTAATCAGATGGTGGTCAAACCACCGTCAACGTCATTCACGCCCTAGGAAGCCGAGGACTAATTCTAGCAACAGCTCTTTCTTAGTTGCAATTTCAGCAGTTCCAAAGCAGGGTTGCAAACCACTACTCCTTGCTGAAGAGCTGGAGACTATCCAACTCCTGGTCCAGAAGACATAACTAGCATGCTTACTGGATCCGGATCATTCACCCGTTGGTGTTATTAAAGGCGAGATGATCCTGGCCCACTAAATCAGTTCATGCTGCAAAACCACAACCACCACGATACTCCCGAAGGGCCAGCCTCAATAATCAGTCAGAGAAACAGCTAAAAGTTAAAAGAGACAATTAGCGGAACTCTGGGGCTTACTGATTACAGTGGAAATAACGTGGGCTCCCTTATACCCCCAGCAGCACAGGTCTGGATGGTTAAGTAATCCATAAAGACCGATAAATGTGCCCCCGGGGGAGACAAGACAGAGTAATAATTGTTTAAATTACATTTATAAAGCTTCCTTCCGTTTGGATTTACTAATCTAAATCTTCACCATTGATGTTTAGCATTGAAATCGCCAGTAAGGAAAGATTTTGGTTCCAAGCAATTAAAGAAATATTAAAACTGTTGCCACTTGGCCGAAAATAAATAGCACTAAAAATAATAGCACTTTTTTCTGTAATTTCCCTAAAAGAAAAACTATTTTAATTGGGAATACTAGATACTATTTGGATTATTTCACACAGAATATAATATGATTAAAAACGATTATTTAAAAGAAAAAAAAATAAGTGGATGAGATTAAATTATAGAAAACTATGGAATACAGATGTATTTATATTTTCTATGTACTTCTTCTCTTAATACTTTTTGTTAGAAGTTAGAAGTTAAGAAGAAAAAAAGAAAAGGCAACCCAACAAGAAGGACTAAGACTTACTTATGTGCAGTAGGCAAAAAAATGTTGCGAAAATACCTTTGATATCCCTGTATATTTTATATCCATCTTATAGATATTACTTAATACATTAATCTGACTTCTTAAATAAACAAGGTGAACATATACATATATATGTGTTCCTTGTCTTTTTAATGGTTGAAATGGGTTTTTGTGGGAAATAAATTTATGTTCAATGCAGTTATGCAATTTTATACAAATTTATGCAAATAAATGAAAAAAATGTTAAGGAACGACTAATAAAAGTTGTGTAATTCCCAAAGAAGTTTACAAATTTTCCAAAATGGAATTTTACAGATAATTTTTGTGGTGTTTTTCTGTTGTTCCAATAGAACAAGCTAGAAGAAAATTCTAAGAAATTGTAAGCAAATATTGCAACAATCAAACCATTTACAAAGAAAGCAGTTTCGAAATACAATGTGTAAGAAATATAAATGCAGTCATGTCATAATCCTTTTACCATTTAATCCAGCTTAAAAATTATTTTTTTATAAAAAAAAAATTGGTAAATTTCTCCAACGATTTTTCACAACTCTGCAACTTAAGCAACGAAAAAAATGCGGTTTAATTGATTTCAAGGTTGTTATCAACAGATCTTAAGTTTTATTGACGTACGTGGTATGAATGATTATTTTCTACTCGCAACGACTTAAATTGAAAAACATAATTATGAATCCATTTCTATTAAATATCATCTTATAAAATATTCAAAAAAAACTCTTTGTGGATTAGAAGTTCTGTTTAGCTTTAATACTAAATAAATAAATAAAGTCACTATTATTTCCAAAGCATTTGAAGGACATAAAAAACACAAACATAAACAAATGCCATGGGTTCTGCTTTTGATGCTTCATTATTATTATTTTTATTTATAAGTACATAGTCGTGTTAGTTAAAGCACTAAATTAAAACAAAAATCAACTTTGATTAAAATTTCCCCTCTCTGAAGGGGGACTTCTAATAGCAAACAAAAAACTGTAGTGTTACAAATAAAAATGGAAGAAAAACGCTACAATAAAAACAAAAACAAAAACTTACTACTAAAAAAAGTACCTTGGACGCCACTTGGTCACAGAGTTAAACCAACCAAAGCATAGTGATATTTAAAAAAGGAATAGTTTGTCTATGTGTGTATTAGTCTGCTTTGTGATTGTGTATGCAAAGAAAATAAGTATGTATGAGATAACTGCTATAAGTGCCCTTAAGCATAAAGTAGAACAAGTTTAGTGGTTCTCATAACATTTTTGTTATTAGAGAGAATGTAATTATAGTTAAGGCGACAAACTACAACGAATAAGTTTACGGTTAGTATTTTTAGTATTGAGTGGATGAATTGAGTGGATGCTAAAAAGTAAATCCAAAACGACTTCAATATCCCATACCTTCACAAAAAATTGGTTTTATTTTCAGCACAATCGAATTTATAAATTTGGGCTTACAAATACTTAAATATAATGCAGAAAAGGTTGAACATAAATATTTTGAACATATCATAAATACCATTCCCACATTTTATTAATAATCTATGTGCTATTGCAAAATAATAAAATAAGTGCCGCCCTAATAATAGCAATCTTCTTTAATATTTTTTGTGCAAATGGTGGTATGTCAATGAGACCTTTTAAGTAGACATACACTACAGAAAGAGTATTTGTAATTGTGTGCAGCTAGAAGAAATTGCATGAAATGTTTTGTACCACATTTTTAATTTAGTTTTTTTTTTCGTTTTTGTACCTTTTTGTTAACATTCACTCTAACATTTCTTTAAATATCCTATTCCAACAGCCATCAGCATACATTATAAACCTAAAAACAAATATTATACAAGTTTTACATTTTTGTATTTTTTAAAATAATTTTTGATATTCGTTTATGTTATGAATTGCTACCGGTAGCAGCGGCACCATTTTTAGCCATACAAGCAAATGGCGTACAAATATTTTTTTCTAGAAAAAAGGTATTAAATATTATAAACTTTTAGTACAATTTCAGCAACATCTCTTTTGGTGATTATATTCCTATTCCTCAGAATCACTTTTACTGCTTTTAAGCCAATCTCGTAGAGATAGCAACAACAAGTTGCAAGTGAAGATTTTTTGGATCAGAGGCAATTTATTATTGTTATTAACTTACCATCTGGATGCTGTCTATGTTTTATTCTCCTTCTCTTCACTTTTATTTTTTCTATTTTAGTTTAATAGATCACGTGTTATAGTTATGTTTATCCTTGAATGCTAAAATGGAACGAAAGGAAGCATACAAGATATTAACAAGCGTTATTATTAAATTGAAATTAGTAGTGCGAAAATATGTTTTTAATGAGGTTAAATTAGCAGAACGCCAGTAGAGTGTGCAGGTGCCTAAGTAGACAATTTAGATGAAAAATTTTTAAAACTGAAATGAGAGCATTTACATGATTAAATTCAAATTTGCATAATGTTTTAGTTTTATTTTTAATAAAGTATAAAAAAACTTTTTCCTGAACGCACTCTTTAGTACATATGAAATGGCTATCAGTTCATCCGCCTGACCGACAAAAAAATGCGAGTATGTTAATTTCACATATCCATACATAGTTGTTGTTTTTGCTTCATTGCTCTTTTAAATTAAATATTTAGAAAATATAATAAAATAAGTAAAAGAGGAAAAACCAAAATTTAACTTAAAATAAAAAAAACGGAAAGAAAGTAAAATATTTGTTTATAAAAGTTATAAGAATTTCGAGAGCAACAATTCATAACAAGCATTCTAAACTAAGAGACCTCCATCAGGGTATTTTAAGAAAATTAAAAAGTAAAGCAATTTCGCACAGCGATTACGAGTATTTTTTTGTGTATTTATAAATATGCTGAAAATTTTGTTCGAGTCGAGAATATTTTCAAATCTACAATTATAAATAATGAATAATGTGACAAAAAATTATTTTTTTAAGTTAAATTATTGTGTTCTTTATACTCTCTCAAGGGTTTAAGCAAAAAATTTTGACTTGTTAAAAAAATATTGTTTAATAAATATTAATAATTGCAGTTTTACTCTTTAAAAGGTCATAAAAATGCTGCTCTATTATTGTTAAAATTTATGAATATTTGTGAAACTTAACAATACTAATTACCATTTACTGTGCTGCTGTTTATCCACACACGGATTATTGATAAATGTACTCACACAAGCACTCCCACAGATTAAAATATATATATATATACGCACACATCCACGCACATCAATAAAGTGAAAAAAATCATCCATTTGCATTCTCATAACCAATAACTAAATTACAGTCTATATAAGACCACCTTGTGTGTGAAACAAATTATTTCCACATAAACATAAGCGTATATGCACAATCATGGACACTCGCACTTCAAAAAAAATTTCAGACCAACAGACAGTCAGTCAGCCTGTCGTCCAATGTTCTGTAGTACAAGTATGTATAGACATTAAAAGTAATTTATTAAAGTATACTTCAATTATTGAACCACATGTTACCATGTACGAGGGTTGTTTTAAGAGTTTATAATTAAACATATAATTAGGCGTTTTCTAACTTTTAGTTTTAAAATAAAAACGAAATAAAATTGAATAGAAGAATGTTGGCTAATTAAACACAAACGTTTTTAATTATTAATAATGCACAATATTTAAAAAAATTTAACAGAGGATTTACCCTTCAAGTGAAAAAAAGAACTGCACAAGTGAATGCTTATCATTTTCTTTTACATCCCCTCCGCATAAGTCAAGTCCAGACATTTTCAATTGTAAATCAGGAGAATAAGATTCAAACAAAGAAGACAAATGTTTTGACCTGAAGTAAATTCTTTTACAGCTCTGGCATTTTATATAGCAGTATAAATCTGTTGTAGAATTCACGGAACCGGTTTATTTAGCCCTGAAAACCATAACCTCTGCAGCGATGGCAGTTCAGAAATAAGTCTTTTCTCAAATCATGAAAAAAAGTGATTATAAATCGATGGTCCGTACAGATAGACTTCATTCAACGAACAATTTTTTAAAATTTTTTCAGCTGTTGAAATAGTTGCTTTTATGTCACATTTTAATGTAATTTTTATCGTTTGTACCGGAATAGTCTTTCTCTCATACTCTGACCATACATTTGCTTGTGGTTCAAGTAACTGATCACAGTTTTATAGTTCGCACACTTTGACGGCAGATTACACACAACAGGAGTAATACTCAACAATCGTTCGTTTAGATCGTTTCGCTTCACTTGTAATTTTATGACTACAAATGTTTACCGACTGTTCAATAAAAACTAATTAACTTCAGAAACGTATAGTTAAAGGACAAATCACACCTTAGCTTTAAATGAATAAAAAAATAGAACTTTTTTAATTTTTACAAAAAAAAATTATGCTTAAAGTCCGTCGAACTTTACCAGCTAATTATTAATGATATGTTTTTAAGCCAAGAGTTTAAAGAAAACAGAAAATATTAAAATGACAAAAAATTAATGCTCTTTATACTCGCATATAGTTCGTTTTCTAGAGTTAGAGAAACACACCTCGTACTTTTTATTGAGACACATATGTACATAAATACATTAATTATAGTCTAATTTATATAAACTTATTTAAAACAAGCATACAAATAGAGATAAACCGCCCGTCCCTATAACAACTAATGAAAAATTCTATTTACACAAATGAGTTTTTAATGTTAATAAATTTGACATCAGAACCAGGAGAGAAATTATAAGAAAAGTGTACGATGTATGTATATTTGTATGAAGCAAATAAGAAGAAGTATAAATAAATTATTAAAGAATTACTAGTTGGTTCATAATCCCATCCTGTGTCAACTAAAAAAAAAAAATATAGAGATTAAATAACTTCAATTAAAGAATATTTAAATTTTTAGTTTCTAATTACTGACATAAAAAACTTCTTTCAAAACACTAAAAAAATTGTTTTGTAAATATTTTCATAACTTCACATTTTTATTGCAATTTTCAACTTTAAATAAATGTAATTAGCAAAATTAAAATCTACTACCTCTTTAATTTGTAGAAAAGTGGTATGAAATTTAATTTCTAAAATTCAATGTTTCATGCTGGCTTTTTTCTTCTGGCTTATACCTTTTCTAACAACTTTTGTTAAAAAAAAACCTAGTTTATTATCTTAAAAAAAAACAAAATTTTTGCAGACAACCGAATTTAAAATTTTTTTTTTGTAAATATGTATTTTTATAAATAAGGAAAGAAGAGTAAAACAATAGGAAGCAAAGCTGAAATAAGACAATACTTTTCCCTTAAATAAAAAGCTGAAACATAACAATATAGAAGAAAAGAAACTGAAGAGAACGAAAAACTGGCGGAATCAAAACAAAACAAAAATTTTGAGAGGAAAGAAAAATGTTTAATAAAAAAAAGTTTTATTCGATATTTTCATAAAGAACTGTGCGTTTAAAATCTAGCAGCACGCCGTTCTCCTGGCAAATTCATTGTCCTAAAATAGAAACGTTTTGAATTTTTCAAAAACAAAAATGTCCATAATTTATTTTGTTATCTTCGCTTTTTCTTACTCTAACCTCTAACACCATAATAGCCGCTTACTTCACAGAAGTCTGTGCAGTCGAATTTCAAAAAAATCTCTACATTTCAATTGGTGTTTCTTATCTTAAACTTCGAATAGTGTTACACAAAACAAAACTCCATAGTAAGTAAGTTTGTTGCTAAATTTTCTTTTTGTGAAACAGAAACAGCCGTTAGTTACAAGGGCTATAAATTAAGAAACACAAAGTCACTTTAAAGTTTGATAAGAGTATGCTGCGATTCCCATTAGCGATAAGTAGAGTGCTGGATTTCATAAGCATACTTAGCTCCAAGCGGAAAATTTTTATTTCACATTAAATAATTTTACTTTCTTCAAGAGCAATAACAACTAAAACCAAATGCTAAGAAACTTTAAAATAACAGCAATTTAAAAATAGAAATTACAATGCCAGCACTCAATTCAGGTGAAATGTTTATAAATGAGCTGAGAGTTAAAATATATATAATCGAAACACTAGGAGAGCATTTTTGAAATAAAATTAATTTCATTATCTTTAGGAAACAACGATTAAGATAAGATAACACATTTTCGTACAACATTTTTATGGAGCTAAATTGGTGACCCTTAATATCCAACGCATTTGATAGTTACTTAAGAAACGCATCATATTCGAATCGCATCGTACTACGCAAATTTTATTCTCTTACTGGCTTCAAACAATTAACAACAACTAGCTAAAGCCAAAAAACTAAATTTATTTTAAATTTGCTAAAATCAAATAATTTGATGCACTTAAACAAGTAAAAGGAACATCGATTATGATACTAATTTGAAACGAATTATAATTAAATAAATAATTTACCTGAGCAACATTTTTACTTAAAATGTCTCATAAAATCAAAAGAAAACCAAGTTGCAATCGCACATAAAAAAGCGAGATAATGTAAAATCTAAATTTTCTTCTACAAAGCAACTTGAAAATTTTGTAACGTACATAAGATTCCATTATCAAGCTACAAAAAAAAAAAACAAAAACAAAATAATGTTTAAAATTTTAGTCAAGAATTTGGAGCACACATTCACAAAAAGATGGATCGACAATAATATATATACACACACACAAACACACAGAGAAATACACATACAAATATATAATCTTACTACAAGCGCATTCATAAAAATTATTTTATGGGATGTTGAAGCAATTTGTAGAGGAATGCTGCTACTTGGGGTATTAGGGGTTTAGTTTTGAATTATTAACAGAGCCACATACTAAACTCGCTTCTATACCAATACACTTCCACCTATTATTTCCCTGTAGTTCATTCATAAATTTTATGCAACATATTTTCATTAACACCCCAGACATGCTCAAACCTTTCTTCACAGAAACACATCTAAAAGACGTGATTTCAGCAAAAACAACATGGGTTTATAAAGCAGCAACTGCAACCATGCAAATAGCATATGTTCGAGAGATAGAAGAAAGAGGGTTGAAATTCATGTTGTTCTCTAAACCTTTAGGAATCGAGTTGAAATAAACACGAAAACAGCTAGGCTGCCATATATGAGACTCCAACTAGTTTGTTTTAACAGCAGTTTTTGGCTGTTTAGCACACATAAACGTTAAAAATAGGGTTTTCTGAATTTAGTATATTAAACACAATTTTTTTTTTTTGGGGAATTGATAAACTTTCAAATGTAATTAATAATTATAACAGGAGGTTGAAAAAATTTCGAATGGAGACAAAAATTTCAATTTGAAGTTAAGAAAATTTTAAATTGAAATGAATTTCGTTTTAAAATGATCAAAAGCCAAATAAAATAAAGAAATTTAATTTGAAATTGAGAAAAGCTGAAATGAAGAAATTAATAATTTTAATACTATTTTGCCAATGAAATTTTTAATAAAATTGATAAATATTAATTTTAAATTAAGAAAATACCAAAGGAAACTACACAAATTTTAGTTTAAAATTGAGAATTCAATTTCAGGTAATTTATATTCTATAATTTCAATTGCATTCTTTTTTCAAATTATATCTAGTATAAATTCACTGAAATTGGTTATCGATGCGACGTAGTTTCTATGACTGTTAGTAGTAGATTTCAATATGGAATTCAGAATTAAAATTTAAAACGGGAAAATTTTTAATATAAATGGGAATTTTAATTAAAAGTTAAGAAAATTTCAAATAAAGTACAGACATATTAAACTTGAATTGAGAAAACTCCTAATTATAGGTGTTAATAGTGTTAATATAGTTTTTTGATAAAGTAAACGGCACAATGGATTACTGTGGGGAAAGCATATCTACTCGTCATTTTGATATCGCTTATAAATGGAAATACAAAGTTTAGCAAATAAAGCCCTGAAGTCTTTATAGATTCCTTAAGCTGAAAGTTTATACCACGCGTTTTATGCGCACACGCTTTGTATGCGTTTGATACTTTTTATGCGTTCTACGATTTTCAAACTTCAAGTTACATGCAAAGCTGTGGTGTAAGTAATTTTCTCTAATAAAAAAAATGTTTGCAAAAATGAAAACTGAAATTGAAATTTTTCAAGAATTTATAGAATTTATTGAATTTGTGCATATGATATTTTGTGTAATGAGGACCTATGGAAAACTTCAAGAGAAGAGAAGACGCTTTTGGGTGCGTCCCTTGTTTTTGGAAAGGGAAGTGAGTGGTTTTTTTGCAGCAACATTTGAAAAATTAAAATAACAGAAATGATACAACGTCAAAAACAGCTGACATTTTTTTATGGCGCTTGCGACGCGTAGAAAAGTAGAAAGTAAACCTACTTCACATACAATTACACTGATTCTACTTTTTTGACAGACGCGAGTACGCGTAAAACGCATGGTATGGACTTTCATCTTTAATAGGAATCTGAGGAAACAATATGAAAAAATTGGTTAAAACAACCATAAAAAACTAAAAAAAAAATTAGTAGTACTCTGACAAGACAAGTCTTACACGGTGGTACATCAGTATATTGATTGGTAGCAAAACCTTCCCTTTTCGAAAGAATTAACAAACAACCTATACTTGTTCCCTTGATTCTATTGCATGCAGTGTCTAGTCTTAGCCTGGAACTGATTACACTATATTTCCTCGGTTATGCTGTGAGTGAGGAAACCTGTGATTGGACAACAATTAGATTAGAAAGAAAAATTCTCGACGAATTTTATAAGGTGAAATGACTGAGAAATTCATTGAAAAACCTAAATACATGGATGTAAGTAAATGAGTTTGGGCACATCATCAAAGTATATTAAGCTATTATCTATTACATAAATTTCCTAAAAGAGCAAGTTAAGTGTAATGTTGCCAAAAAAATATGGACCCAAATGTATTGTTCACCTACCTCAATTTTGAATTCAAAAATGAGATCAGGTAAATCATATTTTGTAAATGATGCTCGATTTAAAAAAAAACACAGTAACCTCATTTGTTACGCATATGTTGTACGTCAAAAATTTTTTTACATAAAATATTCTAGTACTTAGTCGTGTCGTGCAGAAAAATTAAAAACTTTTATTTACCAGATCAGTCAACTTCAGCGTAAAATGTTAAAATTCAGAACTTGAAAATAAAATAGGTGTATATTTTTCAAACATGGAGTTTGTCCGATTCACATCATTAAGGATTCAATAATGTCTCAGTTGTGCTATTTTATTAGTGATGTCAATAACCGAATTCAAATGTTTTGAAAGTCGTTGCGATAGTATAACCTTTTAAAAAATATATAAAATTCTGAATGGTCATTAGTACTCATATATTTTTGATATATTCTCTTGTTATTTTGATTTTTTTAATATTAGAACCTTGTCAACGTGTGTACGTACACGTAGCTATAAAGATCCTTTTCCTGTCAATAATTTTTCAAGTATCTGCACTCTCTTGTTTCTTGCGAAGACTTAGCAACTCTTACAAAAACGACGTAAAAAAGACAAAAAAAACACTCCTTTTGTTCTTTTTTTATTGTTGCCTTACTGTTTGGTTTACTGTTATTTTTACTGTTGTTGTGTTTGCCAATGTTTATAAAAAAATCGTCAACTACCCTCTTGTTGGCTTTTGAGGCTTTTTGTTTATTTGTCTGTCTCTATGTTTATTTGTTTGTTTGTAAGTTGACAACAGTAAAATATGAATGAATGTAAAACGTTTCTACATATTTTTATGTATAATAGTGCAAATGAGTCTTATAGTCTTCATTTTAGGAACAGTGATCTAAACTATTTAACTTTACATTAAATAATATAATTATTCCTTTTCAAATAAATAATTTTAAGCCGGCTTATGTTTACCTAAATTTTAGTTAAAAAATAATAAGAATTAATTATTTAAAAATTATTGTGTTAATTTTTAATTGTTAAGCGGGCTGTAAGCAGCAAGCAAGAATGAATGTATGTTATGAACATGTGTGGACTTCTTCTAACTAAATTAATATTAATTGAATATATGTATGATATTTACAACGTAAAGAAGCTAAAGTATAGAGTATGCTGAAGACTGATGTAGGCTTCGAGAAAATTCTGTATTTATATAATAATCACAAAAATAAATGAAATTTTTTTCCCCTAAATATGTGTTAGGTTATTTCATTTCATTTAGTTTAAGTTATATATTTGCACTAATACTAATAAAAAATGTTGGCTAAAAGTTATGTGAAAAATCAAGCAGAAAAACTAAATTAAAAATGTCACATAAAGTTATTCTTCATTAGAAAACGAAGTAAGTGGCCTACCAGACAATGGGTCTATGCCGAGGACTAAGTTTCTATCACATTTTTCAAAGCAAAACTATTAGCAAATATCCTTGCTACTAAGTTTTGTTTTAAAAAGCTACAAAAATGTTCTGTTCTTACAAAAAACATAATACAAATACAAATTTAGCCTGATCTTTAAAAAAACGTTTGTTAATCTGCTTTTAGAATTTTGCTATAAACATAAGTTAAAAATTGTATTTAGCCCAAAAAGAACCAAAGGTCCTATAACAGCCTCACCGTTCAATATAAAATAGTGCAAATGTGTTTGTGTAAAATCGTGTAAATATTTATTAGAAATTTCTTGCAATTTATAATTTTAAAACCGCTTTACTTGGCATCACTGTTAAAAAGAAATTAAAATAAAAAGCCTAGTAAAGGGAAAGACATCTCTTAAAGTCGTGTACCATTTTATGTTTAAATCTTTTATATTCATCTTGTTCGTGTTCATCACATATTCATATGCATACGAGTACAAGTGCTAAATTTTAAATTTAACTAAAACACAACAATTACAACAACAACAAACAAGCATATTAAAAATAAAATGAAAACAAAATAGAAAAATTAAGTTTAAGTTCGAGTATTGCAGCATTTTTGTCGCCCCTTTTGTCCCTAGCAAGGCACTCTTTCAGACTGCTTTACATAATGGAGTTTTTTACATTCAGACCAAAAGCACTCGTTACAATTATTATTATTATTATTATCGCTTTGACTACTACATATGAATGAAATGGCAGTACCTCTTCTCTTCAAGAGCATAGCTACATTTATGAATATGTGTGAAGTATATACTGCACAATATGTATGCAATGAAAGAACTTTTTACAATGAAAATATCAAAATATCATTTTACAGTTTCATTTCAAGTTATACTGCAGCAATAGAAAATTATTCTATTGTACGCTATAAATTGACCATAAAATCACAATTGGCACAGATTGCCAGAAACCAAATACCGAATACCAAAAAAAACTAGGAACAACAACAGTAACAAAAGTCCTTCACAACAACAGAGATCCATTTACGAGAGCACAATGGCTGGCATTTTTGTTAAAAAAAAAATTACATTTTGATTTACAACAATGACAACTATAACATTAAGAGGTGAAAATTTTTCTATTACACAAATAATAGAACTGTATTTATTTATTAAATACAAAAATGTTGTGTAAAAAAGTTGCAAAAAAAAGTTTTGGCTCAACCACAGTTATTGTTTTTTTATAAATTTTTTTCAAATGGAAATTTAATTTAAAAATTTTTTCTAAACTTGAAAAATGTTTTAATATTTATTTGAAATTTTTTCAAAGTCTTCATTATACTGTGCAATTTGTTTTAAAGTTTTTTAGAGTTGTATTTGCTTAAATGCTAATAAAAATAAATTAAAATAATGTCAAAATTTAAATTGGCTGTAATGAAAGCATGATTGAAAAATGTATTCATTTATCTGATCATAACAATAATAAGTGCATTTGTGTGAAAAATATTAAACTAGAATAATGTATAACATCAACGTTAAATCTGCTAAAACGACTTAATATTTAATGTGAAAATAACTCACACAAAAATCCAAAAAGTTATTTAGTGTCATTGCACTGTTGCTCTTGACCAACTAAATGATCGTTTCCTAGATATTCTTTTTTTTTTTAATTTACAAAAATATTCTGCCCCCAGTTTTCACAGAAACTGATATACAATTGGCACTGCCAAAAGATTAATTTTGTACTCGTACATTTAAAATGTTCCCACATGCATTGCCATCTGAGAAATAGCTCAAAAGCAGCATGTTGATATTGCAGCAGTTGAACGAAAAACAATTTGCAACTTTTAATTTTATTAAAAGTTTTTTTCTTCATAAATGTTTAACAATGCACTCTCAAGCATACAAGTGCTTTATTTTTTATGTATTTTTTTTTCAATAAGTAAAAACGAGTAAAATGCAAAAATAAATGACAGGATTTTTTAATCAATTGCAAATATATAAATAAATTGATTGTTCAATACAAGAGATTTGTTTGAATATGTCCTCAAAGGGTTAATTTTAGTTGTTTTTTTTTTATTTTCTACAATAATAAAGGCTTTGCAAAAAAATGTTTAAAGTTAAGTCTTCTTCTCTTTTGTGCAAGGAAATAAAAAATAGAAATGAATTGAGGGATTAGGAAATAAATAACAGATAGAAATAAATTGAGGGATTAGAAAGACAATTGACTTTTAGAAATGAAATCCTTTTAATCAATGTATATGTAAAAGGACAATGATTAAAACGTAAACAAATAGTAATGAAAAGTCAATGTTAAGAGTTAAGTGGTTCCACATTGAGGAAGGATTCAAGAATCATTGTGAGCATTGTTAATGTTTAACAAACATTTTCGTAAATGCAGGCAGTCGTAGTTAGGTAGAATCTTAAGATCGTAAATCGTAGTTTCATTTCGAAATAAAATTTCCCCGTAAGTAAGAAAAATATATTTAATTCATAATATGAATTGAGTATATTCTTGCACAACAAATAAAAAATTATCATTTTTAAATAAACATGTGCCTCTGTCCGCCTGAAATTTCAGCAAACAAATGTTTTAAATATAAAGCCATGTAATTTAAGTTTTCATTCTTACACTGATAGTCATTTTGTAATTAGAAGCTAAAGCATTGCACTCGATGTGAAAATATTAAATGGCTTCCTTTAACCCCCTTTTAAGGTAAAAAATGTTTTCTATTTAATTTTTTTCATGCACCAATAAAAAAAAATTTAAATCAATTTAGAAATTTCGGAATCCTAACAAATATACAAGAGAAACTTTAAGTTGGTTCAAAAGTCGCAATTTTTAGAGTAGCAAAATGTAGCACAGCTTAATGTTTACAACAACACAGAGTTGCATAATTAAAATTTTAATGTAAATTTTTAAACGGTTTATGTTTAATGAAACTCACACGAAAACTACATCTCGCTTAACTGATTTTAAAAAGGGTGTGGCGATTTTCTTAAACTTTGAAATTGTTGATAACTTAGAATTTCAAGAAAACGTTTATTTTCTTACATATATGTATATCGTACTAACTGTTACCTGTTGGTTTTTTTACCCCAACGGGAATAACATTCCACATGCACTCCACCAATTTATCCACCCTTTTGTTTGATTATGGATAACAACAAGAATTTCAACACTCTGCAGTTATCTAGAAATACGATGAAAACATTTACACTTTATATGGAAGGTACCACTGTTTCAGTCCGTCTTATTTTTTTTGCTACACTTTTTATATTAACAACAAGCTACCTTCAACAGAATTTCTAGTTTATAGATATAACCGATCCCAAGTAACACTGTTATAAATATTTACTTTGTAGGAATAGTGCCCCGCCCAGTTGCAATTTATCATTCAAATAACTAGTACTCTTCTAATTTAAGATGGATCCGTCCGTTGGTGTAGGCTGCTATAGCTTTCCGGCTATAGCAGCTCTGTTGTTTCTTAAAAAATTAAAATTTCACAATAGATCAAATGTTTTGAAAAAGTGAAAATTTAGTCAAAAATAAAATAACTCCAAATTTTTATCAATAATATTATTGTAATTTATTAATATTAAAAATTTTCCGCATGGTATCCTTCTCCGTGCCAGCTTAAAAAATGAAATGTCAAAAAGTCAACAGTATTGCAATAAATTTTCTAGACTTTGTGAAATAGGAAAAATAAAGAACTTCTAAGCAATTAAGGGGTTCAATAAATGATTGAAAGTAAATAATAATAATGAAGAAACAAAAAACTAACAAATCGAACACTTAATTTAGAGACTTTATTTTTGCTTCACTTTTGTAAAAACATTTAAAAAGTTTATGGGTTTTATTTTTAGTTTTGAAGCTAAAAGCCAGACAAAGTTCTAATGCACCAACAATGGTACACAACTTTTAACATTTATTACGAAAATTATAGGCTAAGAGGAAAATAACTTGTCATTTATTCATTCTCTTACATCTATAAAATATAAAAAAAAATATTAATTATGAATTTAACAATAATACGTAAAACAAGTCCAAGAAAAATATTATTATGGTGTTTGATCAAACGGACAATGCCTTTACTTTTTGGCAATATATTTCAAGTTTTTTAGGAAAGATTTCTGCCTTCACAAATGCCACCCTCAGTTCTCTATGCAAGCTGCAATTTTTTATACACAACGGGGGGCTACAGTCTAGACTTTAATTTTTTCATTTGTGTTAATTTGATTCTAAACGCGGCTTGGGTCTTTCAAAAAAAGGTACCGGTCGAGATTAATACGGAGGTATTTTACTTACGAAAGTATTTATGGTAATAGGGGAAGCATGTCTTTACGCAGCGTGAGCGTAATATGAGCGCATTTCATTTTTGTTTATGGCTATTTTATGATTTTCGTGAAATGCTGTACGTGTCCCAAGCAAGTAGCAAGTGTAAAGGGGTTCTAAATTTGTATTAGCGTCGCACTATAAAAACAAACAATAAAATTAAACGTAAAACGAAAGTCTCCCTGTAGGAGAGTGATTTCCATATGTGTATATTAGCTTATTTTTCGACCTTTGAAATTTACACAGAGTATAAGGTACGATATCCGCTTTAAAAAATCATCTTTAAAAAATAAAATTAAAAGTGAAAAAAGATTTTTACGGCATTTTCTTTTAAATCATTTTATTCAAGCAATTAAAATTTTTGAAAGCAATTATTAAAACTATAAAATTAAAATTTAAGATAGAAGGCACTCCATTTTAAGGTATCTGAAGTGGAAGTGCAAAAAATAAAAAATATGGATTATTAAATATTGTACGGTGAATTCCATTTCACTTGGAAATCTTCGCTTTAAGCCAGATCACACCCAGCGATTTATTTTCGTTTATTAAGTATAATACTGTTCATAACGATTAAGCTTTCATTGGCATTACTTGAAATAACAATGATAATAACTGCCATTTAATGCTACTGAGTTTTTTAAAATATAATTTTTGTTATTGATAGGAATGGAATGAAATTGTTTAATTACTTATTAATATTTTTAAAACTATGAACTGTAACCCCTTAATACTTTAATTTCTTGCAAGAATCCCATTTTTAAATAACGATCTATTATATTTAGGCTGTTTAGTGTATAAAGACAAAGAATATGCTTTGAAGTCATTTAGTCATTAGTTTATCGTAATTATTTTGAAGGAGCTATCAATTAAATCTTTTTATTAGCATTAGCATTATTTTAGCATTATGTATGATTCAATGTTAATAAAATTGGCAATTACTTAGCCTATCTAATTAATTATTTTCATGCTTTTTACGAAAATTAATTTGTTTTAATGAAAGTGTGTGACTTTTTACCAAAAAATTTCCATTTAAACTTTTAAGTAATTTGAATTATTGTTTATGTGAATAAATTTTTAAACACTAAAAAATTCAAAATATTGTACAAACACATTTGTAAAAAAAAGTTAGTGAACTTTCAAATAATACCACTGAACTTTTAAGTAAACTAAATTGGTTATTAGTCCACTTTTTTTTAGTGTAAAACAGTTCGTGTGCTTAAGAATTTGAACATTGAAATCAAAACAAAATATGATGATTCTTGAAATCTGTAAAAAAAAATCATACAAGTGAATGCCACAACTCAAACCAAAATTCAAATTAAGCAATAGTAATTTCGAAACAATAAGAACAAGTATAAAACAACAACAACAAAAATAATAATAATAAACTAAAACATCCTTTGTATTCTGGCATCAAAAATAATCGAATGAAATTTTTACCGAACATTGAACTCAAAATTGCATTTACTGTTTTAAATAGACTCGTCTATCAACAAAGACTTTTTTCGTAAACACTATATGATCAATATATATATATATATATATATATATATATATATATATATATATATATATATATATATATATATATATATATATAAGCTCTAAGTTTTTATAAATAAAAAGATATGTACACACGTACATATGCATGTGCACAACGAGATACAATATATAGATTTAACTATATAAACATTTGACAATACAAGTATTACCATACAACAGCAACAACTAAACGAGAGAAAGACGTATATAATAAACTACGTGTAGGTTTTAGAATAAAATTATATGCACACAACTTTTTGCAAATGTAATAAAAAAAAAAACTGTAGTAGTCACTGTTTAAGCGAAATAATAATAAAGTAAAGCAACAGACAATTGAGACGACCTCAATTTACAGGATAGATAATAACAAGAGAACAAGACCGCTACACACTACAATTTTTAACTATCGTACATCGATACAATATTTTTTATACGAGTTTTTTACAAAGAGAACACAAGTTGCAATTCAAATAAAGCAATAACAAAAATTACGATTAATATTTAAGTGCAGCAAAAAAATGCACACTTCATTTTCAAAGTTGTAGTGGGTGATGGTTACGTACATATAAACTAAAAACTCTCATAGACTACGTAATTGGCTTCAGGGATAAAAAATTGGATTACAAAGCAAAATTTTAAACACAATGGGATAATAATATGATAAAGAGAGTGGGAGGGAGTTTTAAAGCGTTGAGTTTTTTAATTAAAATTTGTATATTTAAATTTTCAGCGACTGATATGTATCTCGTTCATAATGAGTTATGTATTACTGGTTGTCTTATTTCAAGCTTGCAATAGATGTGAGTTAAAGGAAGTAAAACATCTCGTAATTAAATGAAGTTGTGCTTTTGCCAATAGCTAGTTAAGTTCGTATTGAAAAATAAATCTGATTTAAAGCAAATATCTGTTTATTCTATAAAAATATTTACATTTTTATGTTTTGGTTAGATAACACAGTTGCGTATCAATAATGTATTAATTTTAGTAGAAGCAAAAAACCTTTTTCGTTTAACTTGAAAAATTTAACTTATAAATTAAAAAAAAAATTAGCACACAACGCCATCAATACTAAATGTCGATTTTAAAGTACAAAGCACAAACAAGTGTGATAGATATCTTCAAAATGGATTACAGTTCATTAAGCGAAATTAACAATCAAAACAATAAATAGAAATTAATGCTATTTTTACGAACGCCACTATAATCCATTTAAGGTATTTAAAACAATCTATTGACATTTAACAGCAGCTAAGACACACCTACACACACCTAAAACAAGGCAAACAAAACTTGCAGATGCAAAAGGATAGATAGATGGATGGACATTATCATCATCAACACAATGAAAACAAAAATAAATGTTGCCATTGCCAATTGAAATTTATAAATATTTAACAATAAATAAAAGAATAATAAATCAAAACAGAAAGGAGAGATTGAAGAGCACAAGATGCGCATTCGAATATAAGTAGTTAGTAAAACACACACATATGAACAAGCAATAACATTAACAATACCTTCGACTGATATATTTGCATCTGTTTATTTACCACAAATACAGTATTATGATTTCTATGTAAATATAACTTGATTTGAAATATAGGCATTCATAAACACCTGAAGTTTTTAAAAAATCCTCTTAAACAAAACAAAAATAAACAAAAACTTATAATAGCAAATACAGATCTCGTATATAATTTTATGCTGCCAAGAGCTGCTGTAAAGTGCAAACAGACATACGGAAATTCATCCCACATATACTAATGGAAAATAATAGAAAAAGTTTATTAAAAGAAAGGAAAGTAAAATGATTTTGAATTTATTCCAAAACTCAACCAACAATTCTTCTCTTCCTATAGTGCAAATAGTTTCTTGAAAGTTGTGGGCATTCAGATTTTGTTTATAAACATTTTCGTAGCAAAATACATAGAAAAAAAAACGTCTCTAATGTACTTTTTATAATTTTACTAATTATTTACCTCATGCATTAGATATCTATGTTGGCGGCTTATGCAAATTACAGCACTCAGTCAAAGTCAGAACTTATAGAAATAAAAGGTTGTTTTAAATCGAATTTTTCGCACCACATTTATCTGTCTTTTTTTGTTGCTAGAAGAATGAAATCCAAATAAAGCCTCTAAAATATACAGTGAAGAGGAAATCTTTACCATCATTTAATAATTTCTGTTCTACCAACACAATATGTACTACCAAACATTTATGCACACAAATTTGCATGTTCAACCAAATAATATTTGCGAGCAGTCATTTTAATTCATTGCATAACATAATAAAACAAATATACGAGGTATGATCAAAAAATAACTGTTATTTTCAAATTTCGTGAGTTACGTATGTTCGATTTTCGCATTTTTTTTTCTGTTATGTTGGTAAACATGTCTTAATATATATGTTGACAATATCAGCCATTTTGAATTGTCAGATTGCTTTTGACAGATAAAAAGAGTCGTGTTTTGGTGTGCTCTTCGATTTTTTTACTATTCGAAAAAATGGATCAAAGAAACCGTATAAAGTTTTGTATAAAAAATTAAATTAAATGTGCAAGGACATTTGAAATGTTGACTGTGGCGTTTGAGGAATCTACTATAAGTCTCTATGGTATAACCGGTTTAAGAAAAGCCGAGAAGATGTCAATGACGATGCTCGTCCTGGTCGCCCGAACACGTCAACAACCTACGAAAACATTGAAGCAGTGAAGAAAATGATTTTGGGTAATCCCCTAATCACTATTAAAGAGGTTGCTGATGATGTTTGCATGTCGGCTGATGCCAACAATTTTTACGGATGTTTTAAGCATGAAACATGCGGCAGCGAAAATTGTTCCAAATTATTAATTTTTGAGCAAAAATAACGTCGCATGGACATCGCTCAGGAGCTGTTGAAAGTCGTCAACGACGATCCAGGTTTGCTCAAAAAGGTCCTGGTGACTAATCATGAGTGTATGGTTATGACTTCCCAATGGAAGCGTCCAAAAAAGAAAAGACCGAAAGAAGCACGCAAGTTCGGTCAAATGTGAAGGTTTTTTCACTGTGTTTCGATTGCAATGGCGTAGTGCATCATAAGAAATACTACCTTGCGCGGTTTGCGCGAAGAAATTCGACAGAAACGCACAGAATTGCAAAAAAAACCAATCATGGATTTTGCACCATGATAACGCACCAGCTCGCGCATCGATGCATGTGCGTGATTTTTTGGCCAAAATCAAAGCCGTAATCTGTATTCATCGGACTTTGCCGCCGCAGACTTTTTGCTCCTCCTAAAACTGAAGACACCGATGAAAGGAAAGCGTTTTTTTACGATTGAGGTGATAAAAGTAAAATCGAAAGAAGAGCTGTTGGCGATACCAAAAAGCGCTTTTAGAAGTGTTTCGATGATTGGAAAAAACGCTGGCATAAGTGTATTGTATTTGAGGGGGACAAGATAGTTATTGATGAATAAATAAATACTTTTTGAAAACATTAAAAATAACGGTCACTTTTTTATCATACCTCGTACATGGCTTTCCATGTGCACTTTTTCTATAAACCTTTATTTTTTATACCAGTTTTGGCATACTTACACAATTCCTCCATCTTAAATAAAGAACTTAGTAGAGTTAGACTACTGCCGCTTAATATATAACCATAAAATTCCTATTGGTCAGAAACAGCTCTGCTAAATGATCGTGCTAAGAGCAATCTATCTGTCATAGATTATAATGCATGAAGCGTTGTATTTGACAGAGCGTTAGTAGGAAGGGAATTTAGCTGCCTGTTCATATTTTTTTATTGCGTTTGTTATTGTTAAATAGAAATAACAATTTACATTGCCTTCTGGGCAATCCTGCAGTCTTATTTTTTTTTTTTTATTTCTATAGAGTGAATTTTAATTGAATTTGGTATCAACAATTTTGATTATTTTGCTTTCATTCCAACATAAATCTTTTTTCCAGTCCTGTATCGTCCAGTTCTTTTGCCGCACGTATAATATAAACTAAGCTGATTTTCTTGCTTTTTCCCCATTTACAACCGGTTGTCGACTAATATTTAGTTTTTCGGTTATTTTACCAGTTTAATAATTTTTATCTATTAAAGCCGCTACCTTGTCTTGGACTTCGTGCGGTATTTGAGGCATTTTTGGTTTTTTTTTTTGTTGAGCAAAACATTTGTGTGATGTACTGACAGTCCTAATTCGAAATTTGACAGGATTTATCGATAAAACTGCAGAAAGTTGCTAAACTTTTAAAATGATCTCAAAATAGATATTGGACTTTACTTTTTTTTCTTTTTTTAAGTAAAATTTAAAAATTTTGCAATGTAAATGAAAAATGTCTAACCATTTCAATGCTGTAGACAATTTCGCTTTTCACTTTATATTATAAATGGTTAAATATTAAAGCTCAAGGATGATAACGCCACAATATGCAAAAGCCCGTATGTATATTTCGCTATTTGCACTTTTATAATTTTCTACTTTAATTATGACGATTGCACTCATACACTTAAAGTTTTGCCTTATTCTCTATAAATGAATAAATACTCTGAGGCAGTGCAAGATACGGCAGAAGTTTTCAACTTACTTTTTTATCTTCTTTCTTTTGTTTTTCGTTGCATTCAGTATTGTCATATAATTTGATGAGAAAAAAAACGAAAAAACCAGTGATACTCAATCTTTTTTTTCTGTTAGGTTAGTGTTAAATGTCTTGACGCCTTCACTAGAAAAATTAGTAGATAATTGTGATGCCTTTCTTCGCCTTCCTAGATCAAATTCTATAGATAAGCTAACTCCCATGATGATACTTATTGTGTCACCTAACAGATAGTGAAGTAGTTTGTCTTTGCAACCAAATGACAGTTGCTGCTTACTACTTATCCTCCCACATTCTACTGAAATTGGGATATCCTCTTTCTTTTTCTTTAAGATAAGGATGACAGTAACTTCAGCTATGAAGGCTGTCACGAGCCTTCCTGCCGAAACCTAGAGTAGTATTTAGTCCCTTCAATAGGCATTCACGAAAACAAGGACCATAAAGAGGTTGAATTTCCTTCGTTACAAAACTCTACTTCGACGCTTCGAGCCAGTTATACTTTTCGTCCTTCGTTGCATCAAAAGACTTCTCCACTTTGATTAAATAGCAATCATCTAAAAGACTGTATGACCTGCCTATTCCTTCGTATGTTCTAATTTTGGCTAAATTTGATTGTTGTTCGAGAACTCTTTAAACCTCTCTTATTTATTACACTATTTGAAAAGAAATCTTTCCGCTATCTCTTTTACAAAATTTATAAACGAGATTTATATACAGATATATTCAATATAAAGAGATTCACAGAATTAAAGTAAAATGATCCGAAGGACTTCCTAAGTTAGTTGAGGAAAGAGGAAAATAGATTTGGAAAGTTGTTAGACAACACTAATAATAATAATAATAATAACAAAAGGAGATAAGAATATCCACGAATAATAACTACAAAAGAAAACTGTAAACGCTGATACAAGTAGAAAACATGAAATATAAAAACAAATGTATTATTTTATGCATCATGAAAGAAAAATTCATTTTTACAAAAACATTGCTAGACAGAAAGGAACAATTTGTGTAATATGCTAATGTTTTCTTCAATGTTGCCTGTATGTACTATCGCAAGAATCGGTCTCACAATCAACTATTGTATACAGTTTGCCTCTTAAATGTAATTTCTAAATTTTTTTCTAGAAGCATCTGTACAGGAGATAGTTTCGGTTCCCTCTTGTAGTGCTTTCTATATGTTCCTCTTATCTGATCTATTAATTGGTTAGATATATATTTTTAAAAGGTACATAACGATAGGAATATTTCAGGGAGAACTATTTCAAAGGATACTTCCTTAAAAGAAACTCTTTAAAGGTTTTTTTAGTTTTCAAAGGTACTTATTAAAAAAATAATTTAATAAACTCTACATGTTCTTATTTTCATTTTTCAAAGGCTATTTTGTATAACATGAAATTCTTTGCAAAACAGGTTTTTAGTTATACGTTAGCATAAATTATCATAAATATGGGTATCAACTTTATTGGAAAGTTTATTTCAAATATATTCTCTTTTCAAAGGATGTTTTTTGTTTTCAAATTTTTGTATAAAGATTGTAATTTTTAAATAAGGTTTTGATAAAAAAAAATGCAAGCAAACATTTTTTATTTTATGAGCGCATTTACCTTATTTTCAATTATTTAAGCATATTTTCTATTTTTTACTTTTGCTACAAAGAAAACTTTTCAAAAGATTTGTAGCCGGTAATAATTTATAATTAGTAATCTCTAGAGCTGGTTAGTAATAATTGTTAAATTGCTAAGAGGAAAAGATTTATAAAAGATGTAAAGTGAATTTTTTTGTTTTAAGGTTTGAGTTAAGTTTCATTAGTGTTTAGAATCAAGACACGATATGCTCATTTAATAGTGGATAGCTTCACACATATATATTACATAAAGTTTTGTTTTTTTATTGTTAATTCACCAGTTTAAAAAAAAAATAATACGTTAATTTTATATGTTGTTGTAACTAGTTTCATTTGTATTTCAATTTTTTATATAACACAAAACTTCTACATCATTCGTTTTGTCAAGTTCACTACTTTGCAAATTAAAGGGCCATACGAAGTTTTTTGCTCAAGGTAGACTTACATCACTTTTATTTGTTCTGTCTGCATGATTCTGGTTCTGATGATTGCCTTCTTTGTATGTTGTTTACACTCGTATTTATGTTCTGAGTCTGCATCATCATCCGAGTTAGACATAATATTCAAGGTCATGTTTTCTTTAGTGTGTCCACCAATTTCAGAGTCATCTTCGGTGCTTTCATCTTCAAACTGCATAACTTCAGAACTCCACCAGCAAGTCTCCGCCAGTAATGCATCTAATTTTTGTCTTAGAACTTCGTTTCCATTAGCATGGTCACCTGGTGGAACCTCTCTCCTTCTTCGACCGATTATTGAGATAATTGTCCCAAAAATGTTTCAAGGCGGAACGCATGAAATGTAATTTAAACGTCATGGATGCATTAATTTTTTCAAAATATTGATTTCTTCAAAATAATCCAGCAATTTGTTCACTTGTGTCTGCATGTCATCTCGCTGTACCTGGTTCTTTCCTTAAATGCATTCAATGACTTGTTTCAATGCGTCCTATATTTGTAAATTTATAATCCAGTTATGGAGCAAAGAAAGGTTAAAAATAAGAAAATAGGCTTTTTGCAATTATTAAAGCATTGGATGCAATTTCTTCGGTTAAGTTTGTACCCCTTTTTTTATCCTATTTAATATCTTCACTTTGCTTCAGACACAAAAGAATTATTGCGTTCGCATAGCGCAATATAGCCGTGTTAAAATACAGAGAAAGCGATAAAAAGATGCAGAAGTCTTATTTTGGGATTACTTTCACATTAAATTCTCTGTGCTACTTTACAATATTTTATATTTCATTTTATATAAAGTTGAACATTTTATATACGTTAACGAATTTTTGAACCAAACCGATTTTATTGTTCCACAAAATCACTTGCTTTTTCTTTGTACAGAATTGCCTGTCCTGCTCTTAAGAAACTTTACTTTATTTAAGTGCAGATATTTCAAAGCCTAATTTCTCAAGCCAGCTTATTACAACACCAGAAGTGTGTATGGAGGTCGTGTTAAAAAACAAATGGAAGGGACCAAAAAAGGTTCATAAACTGCATAAACGCATATTGAAGTAACATTTTGAAATTAGTTTCCTTTATTTATCACCCCGCAGTCCTTTCTTATATCATGTATATAATAATTACATCCATCTGGACCCTTGATAATAAACGGTTTTATTCAAATATTTAAAAACAACTCTTTTCTAATCGTTTTAATAACCTTGTTCAAGTATCCACATCCTGTAGTCTTTGCAAGATTTCAAGCTATACACCCAGCTTATATGCGAATTTCAGTAGTGGCTTGTTTATAGTTTGGGGTACTTCGAGGGTGTTATAATAATGTGGATTCTTGTTTCGGTGATTGTGACTTTGGCAAAAGCTCCAATTTTACTTAAACACATAGATGAATTCAAAGCAATTTGAATTAATTTTGCATCTACCCTACCCTGTATCGTAGACTATACCTTTAATATAATTACCTGCCAAAGAGTTATCAGGAAACCCTTGATGGTATTGCGCGCGAAATTTGCAATTCCTGTAAAATTAACCATGGCATTTTTTCATCCTTTTTTTGCAACAAAGAACTTGTTCGTCGGCCACAACTAAACGTAATTTGATTTAAAATCTATCTAAGATTAAATGAAAGTTATACGTTTAGGCCAATCTAAGTTAACACTAAAATATTCAAATTTTTATTTCTCCTTCCAAAATCAAATATGAAACTTCCCTTTACTTCTACTGTCCCATTTGAATCTTTTGTCAATGACTTAAATGCATATTTACCGCTTATTAAAAGATGTAAACTTCGTTGGCATTTTTTTGAAATTCTAACTTAATTATAAATTGTATAATAAATGTAAAAATGTAAGTGCATAAATTAAAGTCGAAAACATGCCATTTTCAAACATTTTTACACTGTATGTATGTATGTACAAAAATTAATGTTCGAATTAAGTATAGCACGATGTTATTATTTATACACATATTTAAAAATAATCAATTAATTGCCAATATGGTGCATAAAATAGTAACATATGGAAAAAAAGAATAAAACTTATTGATAATCATTATTATCAGTAAAATGTGTTCTCATTTATAAAAATAATACAATAGCATAGTGATAAGCCGTTACGACATTAATTTTTTACAAATTATAAAGGTTTTTCTATATCCGATATTCCGGTTTAGTGGAGTTCGAATAACAAGCAGGTATTGATAGTGATTTTTTATTTATTTAAGGCAAAATGAATTTATATTTTATTTCCTTAACAAGTACGGAATGAAATTGTTAGACTTAATCGGACACATACAAACCGGTGTTATTACGATTTATAGTTAAAATGGTCTACGATTAGGTGCCCCTGCAGGATAGTAGGTAGTGTAATAGCTTGCCAAGTCTGCAGGTTGTGGGCTCGATTCCCGCCGAAGACCTTGTTTATTTTTCACTACAAAAATAAAAATTTACTGTCAGTGGACTGCTCCGTGATGAAGGCATAGTCACTGGTCGCTGTGCTGTCTTATACGGCAGTTAATTTCCGTCTATTCTTCTACTTTCACTACCTGTTTCATCTCTTCTCTATCCTAAAGAATGTAGCACGGTACTTGACTAAATAGGCATTGTTGCCTGAAGTGCTACATTTTAGCCATTTTTTTATATTAATTATCTGTATTTTTGCACAATTATAGTACTTAATTTATTAGCTCTAGATTGTGATTAGTAGAATTTGTGTAAGTAGAATTTTTATAAATATTCTATGCAGAGAATGTATTACATTTTAATAATTAGGTTTTTAATGGATAAGTAAATGTGACACAAATTTTTTTGACGATAGGATTTAAATATCAATTAGACGTGCCGCCATATAAAACAGCTTTTCATACGAACATTATGTTTTCAATTATATTATATGACATAGCCATAGCCGTATATATTAATTTTTGATTTTTTACCATAACCATATATAGTTGCTATTGAATTAAAGTGTTTTTTGCTGTGTCCTTATTTTGTACATCTACTGCATTCTGTTGGTGTGCTTTTTATATTCCATGATGCGCTTTTTTCTCACAAAGGATAACATTAATGATTGTGTCACTAATATTTGATGTCAATAAATGTTAAAACAAAATATGATTATGTACTTTTGACTGCTGGAATTTGTAGGTTTCCATAATTATTTTCTAACTTCTCTAAAACTTTTTTATTCTACTTTCTATTTTTTATGTTACATTTATCAGGTTAGCTAATTTGTATATGTACAGTGATCTCCCAGAAACGTGAACTAATTTTTACCGAGGGTGTTCACGTTTTAGCTTGCATTTTTTCTATAACATATTTTAGTCTCTTTTTATCTTTTAAAATAAAGTACGTTATTTTTCACCTTTGAGCATGTCTTGATTCTACTTTTTGTAAGTTCCTGCCATATTTTAATATATGTATGTACAAATTAACGTATATTAAACTAAAAAATTATTCCCATTAAATTAAATAATTTTCCTTGGGCTTCTGTTTACATTTAAAAAATTTTTAAGCAGTTGGTTGCCTTCATAGAGATAATGCTTTTTAGAGGAGAAAATGTTTATTATTTCCGAGTCCAACACAATGTTATGTCTTGGTTCTGTTTATTAATGAGTCATTACACCGCGTCAGACAAATCTGAAGGTTGTCGTCTTATTACGTTATTAAAAATTTAATTTAAAATTAAAGGGTTGCCCATGCATGGCCTGGATTAATCCACACTAGACTAATATTTACATTATTTAATTCGTAATTTTAAATTTTTTAGTCTACGTACATCTGCATTAGTAATAATTTTAAGAATATTAAAAGTTACGAAAATACCCATTTTACGGCTCAGTAAAGTACTCTATAGCAATCTGATAAACTATCTACTTCGTCATAATAAATCATAATCATAAATATTATTTATTTAACACAACACGAACTTTTAAATATCGTCATAAATTATTTCGAGTTAGAGCTAGTGTTCTATGGATTCTCATTTTTCACTATCCTTAAAATTTTTTACGGTTTATAATTTCTCAATTGTGATAATTAATATCAGATCTGCAAAAGAATTTATTTGGAGCAGAAATGATTGTATTTTTAATTGAACGCCTGAAATTTGACGTAGCTGTTCATTGTAAATTGTAACCATGATGAAAGGAGTCTATATTAAACGCGGACAGTTGCAATGCAACCTCCAATGAAATATTTTATTCTGCATATCGCGATCCTATACAAAGGAATAAGATCATACCTAAATATTATTGCACACACAATCACTTTTCATGTTCTGTACTATTTCTCTAACTATAGTTTTAATAATAATCACTAAAACTTGTTTACTTATATTTTCGTGGCATTTTAGAGCGATTTTCATTTAAAACATAACATTATAAGTATTTTTAAGTATATTTATATCTACGTTTTTATAGTTTCAATAATCCATTTATTTCTCAAATTTTAAAACGTTTGTTTGGGCATTATGAAATTATTGTTTAAGTTTATTACAATTATCGAGCACTTTTTAGTTTTGTAGTCTAAATGGTGCTTTGAAAATTTTAATTGGTTTTCCCAATTTATTCAACTGGCATCAATTCATAGTCAATAAACAAAATGTTAAAAACAATAACAACTAATGCGTAATTGAAAAATGGACTCATAGGATAATAATAAATAAATTTACTTCAGAAAAAAAAACAGATGTGCATAAAAACATACCGGTAAAAATGAAGAAGTCATAAAATGGTATATCTCCAAGAAAATATACCACAAAACACAAATAAGAATCAGTTAAGGAATAATAATAGTAGTTTGTTTTTGTTGAGCAATTACAACAGAAACAACTAAAAGGAAAACAATAACAAACATGTTGTGTGGGAGAGGGTGAAAACACCAACTTTCTTAGTGATTTAATGCAAGAAAGAGAAAGAAAATTGAAAAAAAATGGAAGGCTAGATGCATACAAGAAAGAAAAAATTGTATGGGGAATGACAAAATAACGGTATTGTTTATGTTGACATGCTGGTGGAAATGATAATGACGACTGGCCAAATTTTTTACTTACACTGACACAAACTCATCAAAAATAAATTTACCCAGAAAAAATTAAAGCACAACTGAAAGCAGCACCAGCTTCAGCCAATACTTCTATTGAAAAAGGGGTAAAAAAGTTGAAAACAAAAAACTATGTTGCTAATTCAACACAAATATCCAAACATGTGTAATTTGCTTCTATAATAAAGAGATAAAATCCATAAGAAAAAAAAACAGAGAGAAATAAAATAAAAAAACAGAAACAAGAGACCGACTAAACAACATACTTATAAATACAACAACAACAACCAGCAGCATAATAGACAAACTAAATACAGAAAAACATACAGAAAACGAAAAAGATTTACAAGACAAAGAAAAATAAGAAAAACGCTTTTGACCGGACTAAAAAGCAGGATAAGAGAAGTATTTCAGGATTTAAAGAAAATTCATAAAATAAAATTACTATATATATAGACACTGAGAATATTTTTTAAGCAAAAATTAACTATGTTTTTAATAAAACTCCTGCGGAGACTCCAGCTCGCTACACGCATAAAGGCACACACACACACACTCAGAAAGTGAATTTGGTAAATTCAATTAGTTTAAAATGTTTTAATACCTATTTGTTTGGCCATTTATTTTATTTTTGTAGTTTTTAATTTATAGATTAACTTCATTACATTTTTCGGCGTTGTTTTTGTACTTATATTATTTTTTCTATTAATGCATTCACATGTTTATTAACTTCTATTTTTAACTATTTTCTGCTTCCTCCTTGCAAGCTCACCGATGAAACTTACTTTTTCACACACTGAAGCAGTTTTTTTTCACAAATTAATTACAATTAACAGTTACATTTTTTCAATACTGCTATGTATTTAAAATTTAATTAAAGACACTCCGCAACTTGTCCTAATAACAAGATGAAAAATTCTTCACACACGAACCGCACCAACCAGACTGAACGAAGAGAAAAATAATCGCCGTTAAATTACATCATTTAACAACTTTGCGTTACAAACCAATCTACTTCATTTTTTTAACAACTGTGTACATTATTAAAATATTAAAAGGTTGAATTTTTTATAGAAACTGATAATTGGAATAAAATCAGATAAATTTGCTTCAGTGATCACGATTTTGGTATTATTGTGCTGTGTATTTATTATGCAAGCATTTAAAAGAAAATTTTCTTTAAAACAATATTATGGCATGAAATGTCAATTAAACACACATTATTACATATACTTGAATTAAATTTTTTTAAACCTTAATGCATAAAGAGTCCTAGAAAAATAATACATAAGAATTGTATAGAAAGCTTTCAATTTACTTAAATATTTTTATACGATTTTTTTTAAAGGAATTATTCACTTGCAATGCAGATTACTCACATATTGAGTTGTATATCTTATCGCAGTTGTAACCGCTATGTTGGGGACTAAATTTATTTGTCAAAACTACACTGGGGACTATTTTTAACAACACTGTTTGTCTATGTGTTTATATTGGCAATTATATGGCGAAATATGCAGCTATTTTGTATATTTTTCTTCTCCCTAATGACACAGAAACTTATCCCCAAAATAGAGAATTTGTAAACAAATAACGATTAAAGATCTTGTTTGGAGGCTGCAGATTTTTTACATGGTAGTTTTAAATGTTTAGAAGATTTTTGGGAATATAAAGTTTCATTTTTTTTTAATACTTATTTAATAATTATTTTTAATCAAGCAAAAAAAGATTTAAGATTAAAATATATATGCTTTGCAACAAAATTACACGAAATGTACATGCCTTAACATTAATTGCGTTTCAATTAAGATTGTGACGAAGAAAGCAAAATGATTGGCTGCGTATCTAATTTAATACACAGTAAGTAGTTGAAGCGTGTGAACAGGCATTTGGCGTACCTGGGAGATATGCTTGTGTAGAAAGATTTATGTTATGTTAAGTTTACATTTAATATCCAAATGATCACATCTACTATTAATAAATCTATTTTAGGTAGGCCATATTTTATAAAGTTATATTTACATAATATTAGGATTAGATTTGATGTCAGACTTAGGTCAAACTTCAATTTTCTTTAAAGTAATGTGCTAAAGAAAAATATAAAATAAAAAACAATATATGTATGTATGTGTTATTTATGTACAAAAATAACAGCTTCACTACTAATGGCCTGGAAAAACCACCAACGCTGTAATCATGTTTTTTGTCGAAAAAAACTAATAAATATAATGCAAATGTGAATGTACAAGCCAAAATTTCGTTGTTTTGCCATCTTTGTTCTTGACAGGTGAGCTGAATTCTGCAAAAGTTTGAATTCGCTTTGAAAATACAAATTAGGAAAATAGAGAATACGATCGCTTTGAGAAAATTACTACCACTAAAACTAATTTATATATTTCTTTAATATAAACAAAATTTAAAAATACAAAATTTAATATAAACAAAAATCTGTACTTATATCAACTTTTTTTATATAAAATTTGATATTTCAATCAACGTGAAATCTTGCAATTGTTAGATGTACGCATTTTTTATTTTTAGTTTTTAATTTTAGGCACCTTCATTTGGAAACTCAAAATATTTTCTGTGTTCGATATTTGATCGAATCACAAATAAATTAAAAACGAGCTGGTGTTGCAATCCGTTTTGTTGGTTACTTATCAATTTGCCTTTTACCAAATATTGCCAACTAAAAAATTATTTCGTTAAAGCAACTCTGATGTTTTATATTCTTAACTACAGCTCACTTTACTTTGTATATAAAAAGTTGAATTCTCTTTTATTATCGCCGTTCGTGAAAAGGAATAAAGTAAAAAGATTAATATTACTAAATAGAATTCGCCAAGTAAAGACGCGCTTTTCTTTGGTACTTGAATAAAGTAAAAGGAAACGTGAGACATTTGGGACCCAAACTTTGGGTGTTTATTTACTAAATAAGTGAATTTGAAATTTGTTAAGTTGACAAACAAGTAAATTAATAAAAGTAAAGTAGTTTAGCAAATCGAACAAAATGCAATCTGCTAGTAAAAAAAGAGTTTGTTATTATTACGACAGTAAGTTCCTTTTGTAACAAAAACTAAAAATTAAGATTTAAATTGTTAAAAAATCATGAGGCATTGTGTATACAATTAACATTATTAAAAATTTGTTTGTAAGCGATAATTTCGAAATTTTTATAATATAAGTCGAGTGTCGTATATGCTGTTGGTGTACAGCACACTTTAATGCGAGTAACAGCCGTATTTGGACGTGTGCTTTCGTTGTATATTGCAGTAAATTTGCTCTACAATTCGTTGAACATTTCCCTCCAACAATAACAAATATTTCTTTATATTGTATAGGTAGAATGCGCGCGCCTTTGTGTGTAATAAAAATACGGTAGTTTTATTTAGTGAAAAGTGTGACGTGTGTATTATTTTAAATGTGTCGCTTGGGGGACTCTCGCTTTAAAGTAAAAAAAATTAAATATTTGCAATTTGAATGCTGTAATTTTATGTTTTTATTTAATTCTTTTTTATGAATATTTACATTAATTTGTATTATTATATAATAATTTAAGGTGATATTGGCAACTATTATTATGGACAGGGTCATCCCATGAAACCACACCGTATACGTATGACCCATAATCTGTTGCTGAATTATGGTCTATATAGAAAAATGGAGATTTACGTGAGTATACGAAGTTCTTTAAAAGTTTGTTTGTTTGCGCATGAAACATAAGCCGGCTTTATTAAAACTTGAAACAGAAAGTATAAGAGATGTAGTAGGGTTTGGTTACTTAAAATGATCTTGCAAGTAAAAGATTTCAAAGTTTTTGATTTTTTGTCACAATTTTTATAGATTTGTTTCAGATTTCGCTGACGAACAATTACTAAGTGGCATTGACGATTTCATTCATTTTAGTCGGTATGCTTTTTATACTTACATATATGCACATTGCCCATAAAATCTACGTTCACGTATAATATTTTTGGGAATATGAAAATAACTAACAAAAATGTAGTTAATACAAATCATTTTTTTATGAATTTCCAACTTGCAAGCCATAGCTAAAAAAATCCAAAAACAGTCTTCATTCATCTCTTTAGTTTTCCAATAATGGGATTTAAGTTCAACAATTCGCAAATATTGCAACCAGAAAGTCTGCGTACACTATGCTTAAGCCTATAATATCGTTACTTATTTAATATTTTTGCGTTCTTTTCATTAACTTTTATTAAACTGATTATTTAAAAAGCATATTAGTGCATTTTGAGTTCAAGAAATATGAATTTTATAAACATGGAAGCCAAAAGAAGAGAAATGTGTGTGTTTGGAGCGAAAAATAACTATAAAAATGTAGGAAGAAGGCAATAGTTTCCGAAAAACTGGTAAAACGATTGGGAGAACATATTTTTCCGTCCAATGTGAAGTTAATAATTTCAAAAATACAGGTATAATTACTTCTAAGCCCCGAACGGGACGCTCAAAAATACTTTCCGAACGAGAACAACGCAAAATTCTTAATATGACAAAGGTTAATCCCCATATAACGTCCACAAGTATTGTTGAAAATATTCGCCAATCCTTTAACTAGACAGTCTGTGCAGAAACCGGTAGAAAAACTTTAAGAAGAGCAGAATATCATGGCAAAGTGGCCCGTAGAAAACCGTTTATATCCATAGTCAACAGACAACAGCGGATTGAGTTTGTTAATGCCTACATAAATAAGCCTCCGAAGTTTTGAAGACAAGTAATATTTTCAGATGAAAGCAGATTTTGCATTTTTAGAATAAAGGGACGTCAAATAATATGGCGCAAACTCGGAACTGCTCTTGAGAAGCAAAATCTAGTCGGTACAGTTAAGCATGGTAGTAGTGGGATTATGGTATGGGGTTGTATGGCTGCTGGAGCTGTGGGTCAAATGGAGTTTATTGAATCTACGATGGATAAGTGGGCATATCTTGACATATTAAAAAGAAATTTGAAGCAGAGTGCATAAAAAGTTGATTTATCATTCATATATTGGTTCCAGCAAGACAACGATCCAAAGCACACAGCGGAGATAGTCAGTTTTTGATACTTGTACAATGCTCCACGACAGCTTAAAACGCCTCCATAATCACCCGACCTCAAGTCTATTGAGCACCTTTGCTACATTTTGGAACAAAAAATTAGTCAGCAGGTCACAACAAGCAAAGAAATTTTACGAAGCGTTTTACGGGCAGAGTTGGAGAGTATCACGCCTGAGGAAACAGAAAATTTAGTTGAATTCATACCAAACAGACTTAATGAAGTCTTAAAGCTCGGCGGGTATCCAACAAAATATTAAATAAACGTTTTTTTTAATAAGTTGAAGTTTTGCGGGATGTAGTGGTAATGAAAGCAGCCTTTTTGTTGTAATTGGTTTGTATTTATGTTTTTAATTTATGTTTTTTTTTTTAAATTTGAGAAAGAATGTAGCTTTTGTTTTATGATATTGAAAATATAGACATGAGAGATATGTGATAAAGAATTTAACTTCAACTAAAAGTTTGCATGTTTTTTTTTATCACTGAAGATTGTATAAAGGTGAGCACAGACTTTATGGGTTAAGTGTATATGGAGTTTGACAGTTAAGCCACTACCCGAAATTCTTCAAAATTATTGGGGTTTTATTAAAATTTGGCATTCACATTTTTTTGATTTAGCAAATAGAATTTTTACGCTGAGAAAACATAAAGGCTTCGAAACCCATTGAGAATCGTATTAAGAATTTCAATAAGAAATTTTTAAGAAACATTTAACAAATTTAAGCAAAAAGTTTGTAGCAGTTGCATTTGTTCAACAGTTGTTTTGGTTTGATCAATATGAATAGTTGTCTCTGCAAGTCCTAAAATGACTTTTAAGGGAATTTTTATATGTAGCAAACGAACTGTCTCTGCTGTGTTATTCATACAAAATATCAAGTCAGGCAGTAACCATGATGTACATTTTTAAAACAGATGTTTGTACAAAGATGTAGGTCATATTTTGGTAATCTCTATAAAGTAAATGATCGAATCAATAAAAGTTTCAATCATTATTCAGTTCATAATTACATATCCATTTACTTGTGTATTTTAGACAATTAATAATTATTTTCTAATTCTTGTCTATATTTTATTCCTTTCCAGCGACCCCATAAGGCCACAGCCGATGAAATGACCAAGTTTCATTCAGATGAATATGTGCGTTTTCTACGTTCAATACGTCCCGACAATATGACTGAATATAACAAACAAATGCAAAGATTTAATGTAGGAGAAGATTGTCCTGTTTTCGATGGTCTTTATGAGTTTTGCCAACTATCCGCCGGTGGCTCAGTGGCAGCTGCTGTTAAATTAAATAAACAAGCTTCCGAAATTTGTATTAATTGGGGTGGTGGCTTGCACCACGCTAAGAAGTCCGAAGCTTCCGGTTTTTGTTATGTCAACGATATTGTATTGGGAATATTGGAATTGTTGAAATACCACCAGCGTGTATTGTACATTGACATTGATGTACATCATGGCGATGGTGTCGAGGAGGCTTTCTACACTACTGATCGCGTTATGACTGTCAGTTTTCATAAGTATGGTGAATATTTTCCTGGTACGGGGGATTTGCGGGATATAGGTGCCGGCAAAGGCAAATATTATGCCGTCAATATACCACTACGTGATGGTATGGATGATGAAGCCTACGAATCAATATTTCAACCAATTATATCTAAGGTAATGGAAACATTCCAACCGGCTGCAGTAGTTTTACAATGTGGTGCAGATTCCTTGACGGGAGATCGTTTAGGTTGCTTTAATTTGACCGTTAAAGGACATGGGCGTTGTGTGGACTTTGTTAAAAAGTATAATTTACCCTTCTTGATGGTGGGTGGTGGCGGTTATACCATACGTAATGTGTCACGTTGCTGGACATATGAGACATCGGTTGCGTTGGGTGTCGAAATCGCTAATGAACTGCCGTATAATGATTATTTTGAATATTTTGGACCCGATTTTAAACTACACATTAGTCCCAGCAACATGACAAATCAGAATACTTCAGAATATTTAGAAAAAATAAGAAATAGGTAAATAGAACACTATTTTTAAAATAGATATTTGCAAATACTCCTTTTTTTAAATTAATTTAGACTATTTGAAAACTTGCGTATGTTACCTCATGCCCCTGGTGTTCAAATACAAACTATACCTGAGGATGCCATCAATGATGAAACAGATGATGAAGAGAAAGCAGATAAGGACGAACGCATAACACAGGCTGACAAAGATAAACGTATAGTACCCGATAATGAATTCTCCGATTCGGAAGATGAGGGCGAAGGTGGCCGTCGAGACAATCGTTCCTATAAAGGCCAAAGAAAACGGCCACGCCTCGAAAAAGATGGTAAAGTAACAGAGAATTCCGAAGCTCAAGACGATAAAGACAAAAGTGAGCAAATAATTATTTTTTATTAAAATAAAAAATTTTTACAATTGCCTAATTTTTTTCATTTAATTTATAGTGGATACAACAGAGAGTGAAGAACCTACCAAAAGTGAAGATTCCAAAAAAGAAAACAATATATGACGTGGTGGCCGTAATTGGTTATAGAAACCAATAAAACGTACATCGAAATTTAAACCTAATTTAACATAGCGTTTATTTTAATTTATCTCAAGCATACTTTGCTGTTTCTCAAGTTCTCATGCGCCCACGATTTAAAATTTTATATTTTTATTTTGAAAAGTTTTAGGTTTTTTTTTTCAACATTACCTTAAGGTACAGGCATTTTATTTTATTTTCAAATCATCATAATTTTTTGACATTTTATTACAACACAAAAAAATCAAGCCATAATATTAATGAAAATTTATTAAAAAATAAAACAAACAAAAGAAGACTTTTCATGAAAATAAAATATATTTTTTAAAGTATTAAGATGTGTAATATAATGATTTAAATATCACTTGATATAATTATTTTATTATAAATTTTGTGTTTTCCTTGCGAACAATTCTAGTTTTTTTTCACTCTAAATGTTGAAACAAAATTTTTCTTTTAACAATTTCTTAATATGTTTCCCTAAACGAAACGTTAATTTAATGAAAGTATAAAAATATGATATAAAAAATATACGTGTATAAATGTACGTTCTTTATTTATTTTCATAAAATAAAATAGATTTCTAAAATATGTCTACTATGTGTGAATATCAAATATTATAGTAAAAAACGTAAATCGAAAATAAAATTTAAATTAATAAAAGAGTGAAATTTTAACAAAAAATTCAAAAAGTATTACGTGTTATTTATATGAGATAGAAAAGTTTTCGAAACTTAATCGTATGTAGAGTAATAAAAATTATTAATTATTAAAATTATTAATATTATTAGTATTAAAAATACTCTTTTAAACATCTATAGATATGTATACATCACAATGAGTTATATTTAACAAAATCTGCTATATATTTTCTAAATTGATGTGGGTTCTGCTCATCCCTCATATGGATCGGAAGATTATTGTAAAGTTGTTAGCCCTTGTAGAATAAATTCCTCTGCATTGCTGTAGTTGTCACCCGCTCAATTCTAAAGCTGCTATTATTCCTTAGCTGATGTGATTGAACATCCCCTACATACGATATTTGTTCTGTTAAATATTCTGGTGCTTGACCCGTTCTCATTTTCCGTATAAAATTTATTGTGTTGATTGCAATCCTCTGCCTTATTTTCAACTATTTCAGCGCGCTTAGCATGAAATTGATCGATGTGTACCTATTGCATTTCAGTATTATCCGCATGGCCATGTTTTGCAGTTTCTGTAATCGCTCTACTTGTTGTCTAGTGCAGCATGAATATATAATCGTCGAACCGAATTCAAAATGCGGTTTAATTATTGTGTTATAAATGTTTATCGCCGTTTCAACTGTTATATTCCTCCTTATTCTCCTAAAAAAACTTAGTTTCCTTCTAATATTTTTACAAATATAGTCTATATGCGCGTTAAACTTTAGTTCTTTATCAATAATCATTCCTAAATATTGTACATCGCTAACTTTTTCTATCACTTGATCATATACCGTAAAAACAACATTAGTGTTCGCATTTATTTCTAATATTTTGGTTTTAGTCTCATTTAATTTAAGCTTGTTCATATTTAGCCACTTCTTTATATTCTCCATATCATAATTTAAGTTTTTATAGCACTGTTGATCTGATTCGCCCTCTGCAGAAGTTAGCGTGTCGTCCGCATAAAGAATTATCTGGCATTTCTCCAATACACTTGGCATATCGTAGATATATATTATGAATAGTAATGCACCCAAAATTGATCCTTAAAGCACGCCGTATTCATTCAAAATCGGACTCGACCTTGTGCCGTTTACTTTTGTTACTTGCTTCCTTCCCGTTAGATATGATTGAAACCATCTCAATTCTGTGTCTCTGATGCGGTAATGAAACAGTTTTCGCAGCAAAATATTTCTATCAATAGTTTCAAAAGCTCTTCTAAAGTCTAGAAATATTCCAACAATACTTTTATTTTTCTCTACTTGCTTCTACTTATTAATTACATAATTTACGGCTGTCTCACATTAGAATTTCTTCCTATATCCTGATTGATATTTTGATAATAATTTGTTTGTTTCCATGTACTTTTCTAGTTGTTCCTTAACTACCTCTAGTATCTTTTCGCATGTTTTTAACGCATTAATAGGTCGGAATTCTTCACATCTTTTCGTTCTTAAAACTTTTTCAATAGGAGTTATCATTGAAGTTTTCCAGTTTTCGGGAAATATGCCTGTTTGCAAAGATGTATTTATAATGTCAAGCATTATTTTTCCTATTATATTCCAGTTATCAATTATCATTCCACGATTTATTCTGTTAAAGTCCGATTTGTTTTTTCAAATTCTTACATATTAACTCCAAATTTTAAGCGAAATTTAAATTGATAAGTTATCAAAGGTAGATTGTGAATATATTGCACATAATTAATTTTCGATCTAATTGACTCAATACTAGTCACAAAGTATTTGTTGAAATTATTGGCTATTTCATATTCATTCGTATATTCTAATGTATTAAATATCACAGATTCGATTGTACTATCACATTTTCTCAAGATTAGATTTTTATTTTGTCTCCACATTTCCTTCTGATCTTTGACTGACGTTATTTTATTATTTATATTTTTTCTTTTCGTTTTGGATTTTCACCCTGTATATATTTCGAAACGCCCTATAATTCGACCACGCTTCATTTGCGTTCTCGTACATTGCTATTTGGTATCTGTTAATTTTTCCTCTTTTCATTCGATAGCTCTCAAATCATTAGTAACGCACATCATTTTAAAAGAAATACTGCAATATGAGACTTAAAGCAAAGATTATAGAATTATAAAGATGTTGCACTGCGAACATTTTACATAAACAAAAATTTTAAGCATCAATTGACGAGGGGGGAAAGTGTAAAGGGTAAACAGAGAATACTGTCTTTGCATTGAGCAAAACCAATAACAGAAAGAGAGTATTACTTTTTATGCACAGAAACACACGTTTATTCATGTATGCATACATTATGCTTCCCATGAATACTTGTGTTTGGGTGTGCGTGTATTGTTTTAGGTATATTTTTGTTTTTAATTCTGTTTTTAAATTAAAAACGAATTAGGTTTACTAGCAACTTTATTAATGTTCACAGCATACAGCTTGTGTGGATGTTCAACATTAATAGAAAACGAACATGATTCTTTTCGTTATTGTAGGGCGAATATACTTACTTTATTGTTGTATGAATGAAAAAATTTACGTTTACACCGAAGTCATGACGCTGTTATTTACTTATTTTTTAAAGTTAATTCAACCGCACACAACTTTCGGTATAAGATCTAATATGATGGAGGTATAAAAAAAGATATGTAAACATAGTAAATATATTGTATGATTTTTAATTTTTATTCGAATTAGTGTTTTAAAATTTTTACTTTTTCAATATGTGCTGGTTTATACTGGTAAATTTCCCAGGCAGAATGCTTTCTTAGTAATATTATTACAAGCAAATTTAAAATTTCCAGCCTATGATTGTAACAAGCACTATTCTCGTCAAACCAAAAGGAATAAATTGTACTATTAGTACATTCTATGCATTGCTGAACTATGACTTTTTTAATATTTTTCATTGCTTTATTGGCAGAAAAAAGCTTTTCAAAAACTTTTATATGAATTTTACAAACTTCGAAAAATTGGTTGGCGGGTGCACATAAACTTCCAAAATCTGAGTCACTTTCATAGTTTTTTGTGTGGATATACATTTCTGATGGATATGTTAGAAATTGTGCAGGTTTTACTGTATCCATTCGACATTTGCTACATGATATTCGTTGCGCTATGTATCCAATGAAATATCGGCTTGAAGTAAGTTCTTTTGATACATTGGGAGAGTTAAAACCTTTGGACCTTGATCACATGTAACTGGACATCTAAATTTGATATTAGAAGTGTTTTCAATATTTCTCCCTTAATGGAACTAGCAGTTACAAAGTAGTTTAACACAAATTTCCAATTTTCTATAATTCTAGAGGAATCATGAAAACACCAATTTGAGAACCCATTTCATTTGTTCGCTCGTATCCTATATCAACTACTCCATCTATAACATCTGCACAATCATTATAACTTAAATTTCTTCTGATTGATATTTCATCAAATATTAAAATGCACTCTCTTTCAAGAGGTTTCATCTTTAAACCCGTTTTCTTAAGAACATTGTATATGCAAACATTGTTTCCTGGCTGCAAATTCTTTATATCTGCTTGGAAGGTTCAATTTCAAAATATTACGCAAGAACAAGTACGTAGAGGTTGATCTATAATAAATGCTTTGAACAAATTCTTTTCACAATCCTCCCATCGAGCGTTTGTTCCCCTGCTTCCCTTCATTAGAATTCTGCAGAATGTTTTTTCATTACGATTGATACCAAGTTTATCAATTTCACTTTCAAGAGAGGCTTTTACTTTTAACTTTGCTTCTAATGCCTTCAATCTTTTTTAAAGTTTTCATTTTTCGACTTCATACATCGATTTTGCTGAGTTTTACTCTTAAGTCTTTTAAACATGTCGAAAAATTTCTTTCTATAAAAGTTTTCATTTTTTAAACTTTTAAGGCAGTTTGAGCATAAAGGTGGCGGTGATTCGAATCTTTTTCGCTTACGTAACGGACTTCAAAAAAAGTTATCGTTGGTATTCTCATTTTCAGAGCAGTTGCCTTTTTCAATACTTTCTGACTCAGCACTATCCATTAAGTATAATGTTGGCACGGCTCCTCGATGTAAATATCTTTTACCAATTAAATCAGGCGAAAAGAGCCTATCACATAAAAAAAGGGAAGTAGTTTCTTCCATAAACTGTTTTTCAAAGTTGCACTTTTTAGCCATTGTTTAAATAATGGTGAGCTTGTGTTTGGAAAACAGAAAAGTTTCATTTCAGGAAATTTTCTTTTCGATCTGCTACACTGTGGCAGAGAACATTTATTGCCTGCTTCTTTGGAAACTTTATTTTTCACAGCGTTATTTAACTCAACTTTTTCTGTTCTATTCATTATTTTATTTATTTTTTTAACTATGTAAGTTAAAAACCGTTTACATATGAACTGCTGAATGAAAGTATTTACACTTCTATTTATACTTTCATTCCTTATACCTCAGTAATACTTAAAGCTAAATAAATGTATAGTTTTTCCCATATTTCTGTGATGATATCATGCAACTATATTTTATTATCATGTTTATGATCTACGGGAATTTACATTCATTAAAAGAACATTACAGAATATTTATTAATGCAGAAAACATGCTCATACATAAGAACGTTGTTAACTCTATGCAAGTTAAGAATCGTTGTATCTACCTGACGCTTCCTAACTTGTACTTGTATAATATAGTTAAATATTTTTTTTTTTTGAAATATGTACCTCCGAAGACTATAGCTTTGACACTAAAATATTTTATAAAAATTTTAAGCCCACATTGTGATAATACAGTATAACAAGTGCTAAAGTATAATAATGGTAAATCAAACATAAATTAACTAGAAGAAGGGCTTACCATTTACTTTTTTGTCATATTCCTAAAAGAACAAAAATTAACAAATGTAGCAAACACTGCCTTAATGAAAATATTGACTAATAAGGCTTCCAAAGTTCGTCGACAGTCGATGCTGTTTTATTTTTACAATAAAAAATCTGTATGGTTTGGCTACGGCAACACAGAAGATCCAATTAGTTTTGTATACAATAATACCACTCGAATTTGTAGAGCCCAACAAACACAATATAACAACGTTAATTTTCATTGTTTATTACTAATCGTATTTATAGTATATAATTTTAGCTTACAATTTAAGGCTAAGTTTAGGAGTTGTTTTGTTTTTCTTGTTTACAAAGTGAAAAGAAATTAATGCTAGAGAACTAAGAAAAGGCTTGATCACATAATATTATTTTTAATTAGTTCATATGCACTTATCTGAAAGCAAACCTTTTTGTTTGTTGGGCATAATATTGACAACGTAAACACACATACCCACACACACACATAAACAATGTTCGTAAGTATGAATTGCTTTTACTGAGAGTTTATTTATATTTTTTTAATTTGCTCTCCGTTGATAAAATTTCGCTCATTAGTCGTACACAAGAGGATTTTCAGAAAATCCCATCAATAATTTAGCAGTGGCAGAACAATGTATGGCAGTGCAACATCTTTGTAATTCTATAATCTTTGCTTAAAGTCTTGTGTGTGAGACATCGAAAATAAATAAACTTAACCTATACTATTAAGCCAACGAAGGCAGAAAAAACTGAAGGCAAAATGCGAAATTCGATTTTTAAATAAATTTAAATACAATTTATTACTGGCAATACTTTGTTGCCAGAATTAACACCGATCGGTTCTTGTCTTGACTAAAAACTATGCAGCTGTTGCTAAGCTAAAGTGCTTGTCTTTGGTAGAATAAATACAGGAAATATTATGGATGTTGAATTTAATAATTTAATATTTTGTTTTCACATCCTCCTCTTAACGTCCTTAGTACGACAATTTAGTACCATTTAATATTTTGCCTAAAAATTAATGTTTTAATTAAATAAATACTCAAACAACATTTGAGGAGCTATTCTTATCATTAAAGGAAGTTTACAAGGTCAACTATTTATTGCTGTGCAATTTTTGAGTTCATTCACTGTTTCATGATATTTTTAATTTAAAGCAAAAAGAAAATATGTACTTATACTCAAGGCAGAAGTGGTAATAATAAAGTGTCTGATACGAACGCAGTTTCAATAGAGAAGTTACGAAAAGGGTGAAACAAAAATTACACGCCTGAGTTCTCTCAAGTCTAATAGAAAAATATTAGCGGGTACCGTTTCAATATTTTAAGTTAACATTTCAAGACAGTCAAATACATATATGTATTGTTATCACTAAAAAAGTAAATAGACTAACCTATTGGCAACAACAAATGCTTATTAAAATTATAGGAAATAAGATAAACAAACAGAAAATAAGAACAACTAATACAGAACAAAAACAAATGTAACCAAACAGGCGCCTACACTGTTTAAGCCGAACTTTCTTGTATACGCGAGAACTACTCAAAACAGAATACTAAAACGTATTTTTTAAGCTAGATAGAACTTTAAATTGTAAAAAGTGACACAAAAAATGAAATTTTGATGAAACAGTTTTTTTTTTATTTGTTTCAGTATACTCTGAAAAATCATCATGAATAGACTCTCGCTTTAACAACGCTACGAAATTATTCAAATTTACTTTGAAAATCAGTCGTCGATTCGCGCAACTTATAGACGACTTCGTCATTTTTATGGCGTTCATAATCGTGCATCTGAACAAGCCATTCGTCGAACTGTTGATAGATTTCGTACCACATACTCTCTAGAGGATGCAATAACACCAACACGTCGAAGGAATGTGCGTACTGAAGAGAATATCGCCGCTGTAAACGAAAGTGTGGAAGAAGATCCAAATTTATCAATTCGTCGTCGGTCGCAGGAATTGGGGCTCTGTCCGTCTACTACGTGGAAAATTTTGCGCAAAGATCTCGGCCTACACCCGTATAAGATCCAGCTGGTGCAGGAATTGAAGCCACGAGACCATTATATGCGTCGTTCTTTCGCCGATTGGGCTCTAGAGCAGTTGGCAACTGATCCGTTGTTTTATCGCAAAATTGTGTTCAGCGATGAGGCGCATTTTTGGCTTAACGGGTTTGTTAATAAGCAAAATTGCCGCATATGGAGTGAGACCAATCCACAACAGACCCTACAGACTCCATTACATCCAGAAAAATGCACCGTTTGGTGCGGTTTTCACGCTGGTGGCATCATCGGACCTTATTTCTTCAAAAATGAGGCCGGAGATCGCGTTACGGTCAATGGAGATCGTTACCGCACCATGATCAATGATTTTTTGTTTGAAAATATGGATGACATTGATCCGGACGAGATGTGGTTATAACAGGATGGCGCTACGTGCCATACAGCGAACGCAACCATCGACTTATTGAAATCAAAATTTGGCGATAAGTTGATTTCGAGAAATGGACCTGTCAATTGGCCTCCAAGGTCGTGCGATTTGACACCACTCGACTATTTCCTGTGGGGCTACGTGAAGTCACTGGTTTATGCTGATAAACCAGCAACAATTGACGCCTTGTAGGACAGCATTGTTCGTGTTATTCGTGACATACGCCCAGCAGTGCTCGAAAAAGTGGCCCAAAATTGGACGTCCAGAATGCGCTTCGTCAAGAACAGCCGCGGTGCCCATATGCCCGAAATCATTTTCAAATGTTAATGTCACGTATTGATCCTTCGAATAAAAAAGAAATTTTGATTACATTTTAATTTTTTGTGTTATTTTTTACAATTTCAAGTTCTATCGGGCTTAAAAAAACACCCTTTACATGTATGTATAAGCATCATCTGTTGGGCAATACCATTTAAAGTTAAAGGGAAAACAACGTCGAGTTAAAACAACAATGAACAAAGTTGTTGAAATCTTTTAAACTCGGAGTTTCAAAAATAACAGAATTATCCATGATATTGTGCTAGTTGGGATCAAAGGAATCTTCTATATTTTAGAAGAATTGGAAAAACAATGTATCCCTCGGAAAACAGTAATGAAAGCGTCTCGTATAACTTGGCTAAAATAAAATCTACATCTGACAAAGTTAGCAACAACAATTTTAATTGAAACCAAAACATAAATTAACACAAAGTAGTTTTCAATTTCTTTTTTGTAAAACTGCTTACTTGTTTTAGTGGCATCAAGGCCATGTGTGTTAGGGCATAACAGGAAATTACAGCAAAAAAGTTGAACTTAAATTTGACAAATAAATTTAACAACTGATGGACATGATGGAATTTTTTTAATAAACCAGTTATTCATACAAATTTTGTTTGTAGGCATGGGAGGTAGAGAGCAAAATGGGATGATTTAAGTTTTAAGGACATTTTATTTACATCACTTGTTTTATATTGTTGAAAGATTTCAACAAAAGTCCATATGACTGTTTCAAGTGATGTTAAATCACAAAACAAAATAAAAAAGAAAAAATTAAAGTGAAATCTTATGGCGTAAAAATTTTCATTGTAAAAATTGCAAGACAAAATTGCATCGTATAAATTTGGTATAATAAATACTTTTCTTTGACGTTTCCAAACCAAAACAAACTAAACTGCTGGTTAGTCTACTCGCCATAAATAAGAAACACACACACACACATACAACTGCCAAGATGTCATTATAGCAGGTGTTAGCTATTAGAACAGCGTTCTTTTTGTCTGGAAATGTTTATTTTTGGCTGAAAAAATCAAAATTTTTTTTGAATTTGTAGAAATTAAAAAAATAATTGATAAAGTTTTAAATTGGTTTAAACATTCTGTTACGTTTACTCCTTTAATAAACATTTAGTTTTTAGAGTTTTTTTTTTGCAAAACAATTACACACAACACTTAAGAGTGTTTAAAATAACTACACGATTTATTCAGTTTTATACATAAAAAAATACGCTTTGGCAACTTTAACGCCTAAAACTTGTTTTATTAGGCTATAAACACATAGACGACAGTAAGCTACGGGCCACAATTCATCAAAAATGAAATGCACACTTGTATATGAGAATGATTATTTTGACGACAGCACGGAAGGTTATTGTCTGGGCTACTTTTGTCGTTCTAGTCAAATTAAACTAACTTCTATTTCTTTTGACCACAATACAAAAACAATAATCACAACATAACAAAATATTTATAGCAAAGCAGTGCTTAGAAATATTATGTACGTCTTTTTATAATTATAATACAATGAACCGCTTTTTCTTGGCCAAACTATATGGATATGTTTGCCATCAATGGGCCCTAAATAATTTGGCAGCCCTGTCTTCACATAGAACTTGTCAGAGATGCTTACAAATTAATTTAAGTTCGGAGGTGACAAATAATTCATCTCAAATTGCTTCGCATGTATCGTAAATAATTTTACGAACTGTGGATATTCCCAACTTGAATGCCCAAGCAAGAACTTGAATATTGCATCCTTGCGCCGAGTAACTGAAAGCGCAAGTATTTTACTTTATAATACTTAAGACTCGAAAGCATTCTTTACATTATTGTTGCCGCCAAACGCGTTTCGACCTCTATTGGTCTTCTGTTGGAAAATCGTTCCATTTTCTCTTTTAAAACACTGACCAATAAGTTAAAGTTGGGTACAGACATTCGAGTCGCTTTAAAAAAATGCTTCTCATCTTCTTCTTTTATCTGCCGTACACATGTTTGATAAAAACCTTCTTCAGGTCGATTTATATTCACTGGTCAAACCCACCATCTTCGGTTGATTATTAGATGCTAATTATTTGTCAATTCATAGACTAAGGCTGTTGTTTGCACTATTTTATCAATAGTTTGCTCAAAATTTATGAAATTTTCTGCATACAATTTTCTAATACAAATACGAACGAAAATCAATTTTATTATTAGTCCAAACGTTAAAATTACAGAACAGATTCTTGCAATGTAGCTGCCGCTTTCAAAATAATTAAGCAGATGACTACACGGCTATATTGGTAGCCAGCGACATTTGTAGTCTTGTGTTTGTGTAGCCTGCTGTGCTCAATGTGTTTAATGCCTTATTGTTATGTTTTAATTCGACGTTGTTTTCCCTTTAACTTTAAATGCTATTGCCCAACAGATGACGCTTATACATATAATCTATTTTAAGTGGTTCTCGCATATACAAGTGGTTCTCCGCTTAAACAGTGTAGGCGCCTGTTTGGTTGCGTTTGTTTTTGCTCCGCATTAGTTGTTTTTGTTTTCTGTTTGTTTATCTTATTTCCTGTAATTTTAATAATTGTTGCCAATAGGTTATTTCATTTACTTTTTTAGTGATAACAATACATATGACTGTCTTAAAATGTTGGAACAATACCCGCTAATAATTTTCTATTGAACTGGAGAGAACTTATGTATTATTTTACGCTCCTGCTATCATGTCTTCTCTAAGCAATGGGACATAGTTGTATTGATTTTGGATTAAAAAATGTGATATATTTTTTCATACCTTTCTTTTATTCTATTCTACCCTGATGCGAGTCGATAATTGGTAATGAAAAATGCGTCAGGAAAAAATTAATTTGTATTGATTTTTGTGTGCTCGATGTGACCGGCGAGCGCTTTCGATGTGATGAAATCATTGTCAAGCCGTTTTTTGGACTCTACTGGTTGAGCCAATGTGTTCGCTCGGCTGTGCGGCTAATCTAATATTTCCGTCTTTTACTATTATCTAGGTACTGGTGTCCGGCTGAGGGTGTGTTTCGTTTGGTAGAATGTATGAGTAGATTTTGGTGGTGCAAAAATTGTGTCTGAGGTCGCGTTTAACTGTCCGTTTATAATGTCGCTGCTAAAAGTTTTTGTTCTGTAGATTTCCATGTTTTCCAGAATGTCAAGTCTTCGTCCTCTTTTGCTAGGATATAGTAATATCACACACTCATCCATTTCCCTTGGTGCGTGTTCGTGAGTCTCGAGGTGTAATGAAAAGTTGAAGTCTTTTTTTTTATGTCCCATATAAGTATGTTTACAGGTACAAGTAAGTCTGTATACTCCATAGGAACTAAATTTGTCAGATGTTTCTGTCGATGTCCTGAGATTATGTCTCAGAGTGTTTTTGGTTTTTATTGCTGCGATCACCTACACTCTGCAATAATTTTGCTCTATTTGTACTGTTCGAAGTACATGAAATTGTTGCAGAAGCTAAACAGGTCTTTTGCTGCTTTTATTACCTTTTTCGATTTAGCTGTTAAAAAAGATTCACTGCCTGCCCCAGCTGATGGGTTTTTGTTACGAAAATAAGAATTTATTTTTATTCTATCAAATTGTATCTGTACAAAATAGAAAGCAGCTTCCGCAAGTAGTTCACATGCGCATTTGTCTTAATAAACTTTATCAGGCCTAAGTCAAAGCTAAGGAGCTTTTCAAGCTAAGTTGCATTGCATCGATGGTTTAACGTTAACGCTATCGCAATGAAAAGAGAAATTTCTTGCAAGCGTTTTTACTATTTTTTGGTAAATTTTAGCTGATAACGAAATAAAAATATTTTAATTGCATTAATAGCTTTCGCCATCTGTGCTTAGTGCATAGCGCCAAGAGATTTCATTTTAAATGCTTTTTTATAATTTTCGCTTAAAATAATATCGAAAACTCAGTCAATTCATAGTAATTTTTATTTTTTTTTTTATTTTTATTCATTTATTTAATTTAATTTAAGTCTATGAATTTATAATTCTTACAGACTATTAGTACATATTCATTTGACAATTGGATTTTCAGGTCAGAGAAATAATATTTAATCGTTGAAAATGCAGAATTGAAACGGAGTTGAATATTGCTTTGCCTTATATTGTAAAACTTTTCAGCGCTAACAGATCGTTTTCAAATACAGTTTTCAACAGCAACTCGTAAACATGATGTCTGCATCCAAATAAAATTAATTCCTATCCTAGCGTTTGCTCCTTGCCCCATTAAAACGGCATGTATTAGAAGCTGTCGTGTCGCAGTATATAATTTGCACAGATATGTGCAATGTCGCTCTGCTCACGTTTAGAATAACAATTTTTAATATTTTTCGCAATAGAGAAAACAGTGATGAATTAACAAAAGAACTGAAAGAGATTTTAATGCAAATTAAAATAATTTAAAAATTGGGCTTTCGGTTTCCAGAAAATATCAATATTTTTGATTGTAATAACTCTGTATTTTAAGTTAAGTTTTTAGCAGTTCTAGAAGTTTTCAAAAGATTCGGGCAGCCTAATGACGTATTTGGTATCAGAACTGTAAGTAAGTCATTCTTTTTTGATTTTAATTCGTTAGGAATGAGTTAAATTTTGAATTAATTCTTTTCACAACAAAAATTAAATGAAGTTTGAATCAATGCAAAATTTTAAGGTAGAAATGAATTTCCATTCGGTGCCAATTAAAATGAGTTTCAATTTAAATGAATTTGCTGAATGATTTGCAATTCGTTGCCAATTCCTATGAATTAAAGCGATTTACAATTCATTTCCAATTCGAGTGAACTGAATTGATTTTAAATACATTCAGATGAATTAGAATGAGTTGCAATCAAGTATCCTTTGGCTTAAGAATATACTAGGTTCATATACAAAACAAAAATAATGTTTGCTGTCCTTTACATACAAAATTTATTGAATAAAAAAATGACAGTGATGATTACTGCAGCGTTAGTTACAAAATGAATTCAAATTTCAATCAATTCAATTCAATTCAATTCAATTCAATTGAGTTGGTAATGAGTTGTTAATTATTATTGAAAAGAAAAAATATATTAAAAAAAGATCTAAAAAAAGAAAAAATATATTTATTAAAGATAAAAAAAGATCGTTTAAAAACTATAAAAATTATCATATAATTTATTTGAATTAATTTAAAATCAGTTCAATTTTAATGAATTGAAAATAAATTGCAATTCACTTAAACAAATTTATTTCAATGGAAAACGAATTGCAATTCATTCTAATAATTCATTTGAATTTGAAATTAATTGCAGTTCATTTGCCAAATGCATTTGAATTCGAAATGAATTGTAATTTATTTTTAGCAAGTTCATTTAAATTGACTTAAATTTTATTCAATCAATTTTTTTTATGTTAAAAGAGTTATTTCAGTGAATGAATAATCCGGGAAATAATTCGAAAACGAATGATTCAGTCACAGCTTTATATGGTGTTTATGAATCTCAAAAATAAAATTCAATTTAAACAAAATAAAAAGTAAATTACCCGCATTTATATTATTTTTATTCATGTATTTTATTTATTTTTGTTTTTTATTTTATTATTTTTTTTTATTTAATTATTTATGATATTTTCTTTTTTGTATTATTAGTTTTTTAATTTTAATATTTTTAACATCTTTAATATCTTAATATTAAAAAAAATGCTTGTGGTGTTCACTTACCTTCCAGTAAACTTTTAGATAAAAATATAATTTTTAATTATCATTTTTATATGTTTATTTAAGTACAAATTTATTTTGTCTAATAAAAATCTAATAACAAAATATATATTTTATAACAAAACAAAAAAAAAAAATTATAATAAAAATTATAACCTATGGACTAGCTAATTTTATCTTCTTTGATTGCATTCAACTTAATATTATATATTTTGTGTTATTAATCAAGAATAAATAAAAATTTTTATACAATTTATTGGCATTAGGATTGTTAAAAATAAAAAAAAAGTAATTAATTTAATCTAATGATAAAATTGAGTCAATACTGTGCCTATTGCGGGGCTTTAAAAGAGGACCACCTAAATAACTAATTGGATTTGAAAATTGTCGATGTAATTCAGCAATGAATGCTGGTGGTACTGGCGTATGTGAATTTTGTTTGGCCACGAAAGGTTTCAATGCGACATCATTTATTGTCATTACAACAAAATTCATGTCTTCTGTTGGTGCCGTTAAGGCATCAGCTTTAGTCGCTTCACCTCCGGTCATCACATCACTAATGCTGCTAATATTAAAATTAACACCTGGTTGATTGTCGTGTTCCTTTAATTCTCCTGTTGCCGTTGATAACGTTAATGATGGCAAAGTAGTCTCTAACATATCCTTTGGCATCTCTTTTGGTTCTATTTTATCATTTTCTGGGGGCAATTTAAAAGTAACTGATGCTCTCCCTTTTGAGCGTGGTGTTGGCTTTTTTGTACGCAATATAGTTGTTGCTGCTGCTGCTGTGGTTGGAACTGTTGTATTACACTGTTCTGGTGGTGTTACAATAATGTTTGCTATAGAGGGCTGGTAAAGGAGTTTTGGGTTATTTGGTTGGAGTGTTTTGTTAAAAGTTAGAAAAAGTCTGTTTGCTTTTGTAGTGCAAAAAATTTGAAATGTTGTTTTCCAGTGTGTTAGGCAGATTAGGAAATTTGTAAGCAGTTGATGAAAAAGAAATTTGTAATCATGTGTTGTTTGTGGGTATCAGTGGGAAAAATTGGTGAAAACAATAAGAAAAAAACTTTTAATATAATTTCTTAGCAAATGAACTTTCATTTGAGATTTTTTTTAAACAATTGTTAATAGTTTATAAATAATAAAAGTGTTATATACGAATACTATAATATTAGCTTTAATGTATACAAAGCTGTTATTTCCTCAACATATATTATAATTGTTTTTTTTTTAATTAATTTACGTTCCGGTACGTAACGAAAGTTTTGAACAAAATTTCATTAAATTAAATTTTACTGTAATCCTGAAAAATAAGCACTAATAAGCATCTAAATATGTTCTCTTGTAAAGCAGATAAATTGGAAAGACGAATTAACTTAATAATAATCTGCACCCTTGTTTTATATTCCTTTTATCTAAAACTAGTTACATTAAAAAAATGCCCAATTATCGAAAGATTTTCTCTTTTAACTGATTTATAACTTGGATAAGTGATATTTTTTATTCGATTATAGTGCCAAAAATATGTCATGCAAAAATTTACTAATACTCTGCCCTAGTGTTTTATTCTCCACTGTTTAATCGACTTTAAAAAGAAAAAGTTTTCTAATTCATGGGCTCCTTTTTTAATATTTTTTTAACTTAAAACCTTTCTTGTGGTGCACTGCTCTTAAAATGTTTTTCCTTATTAGAACGGCTAAGCTTACAGACCGATGCCATTGTAAAAAACGTTAAAAAATAAAACGCCCCCTACCCAAAACGCCGCCTCTCTAACATATTCCTACGAATCGTAAATAAGAAAGTCTGTGGAATTCTGCCCTACAAAATTTTTTAAAAGATTTGCAAATCAGTTAAATAGAGCAACATATTCTATCAAACATTTTATTTTAACACATACAATAATAATGCTACGACGGAAAACCGTACCCAAATAAAAAAAAAATAATAATAATAATCAGTAAAAAAAGTAAACGAAATAACCTATTGTGTGTTTTACCAGCTGCTTAGTTTTCTAAGAAATCTTATACGCACAAGACTTTTAAAAACTTCTACAAAATAAGTTAAACAATAGAAAACCAAAAAAAACTAGCACAGAGCAAAAACGAAACACACAGCCAAGCAGGCACATAAATTGAATGATAATACCAACAATAATATGGGATAATGTTAATGTATGATATTTTTGTAAGTGCGAGAATAACTAAAATAACTAAGTATATAAGTAGTGCTTACTACTTGATGGCCAAATAAATTAATTCAAGTTGAACCATCGTTGTGTTGAAAGTAAATAGATCGTTTAATTTAATTTAATTTAAAGCTCTAAAGTGTTGTGTTATTATTTTTGTTATAAAAGAACTCAATATAACAAAACGTTAATTCAAACGAATAAACGTAACAATAAATTAATTTTTGTTCTCACATTTAATTTTTGACTGATATAACAAATGAATCTCAAGCGTGCGATTCATTCACAAAAAACAAAATCATATAGATATGTAGGAAAAATGTCCCACTTTGAAAAAGCGCAAGATAAAATGGTGTTCAGATACAATATGGTGTTCAGATAATACTTTTAGCAATTTTATAAAAGATTAGTAAATCGGAAAGACCTGTCAAAAAGTTCAGCCATTTTAATACACACTACCCATATACATACCATGATCTTAATTAGTAAAGATCTTAAACTTTTATAGTTTATATTTTGGTGGCTCCAAGACAACAAAAAATAACCTTGAGGTATGTGTGATAGAATTTACATCAAAACCGAGCCATGGGTGGTGGTCTAACCACTGAGTGTAGAAAAGCGGCAACCCACGCCCTAAGACGCATACACACTAGGTGCATATATGCCTTAGTAGCAATTTTCGAGTGCACGGTAGAAGGGCCGTGCCTCCACTCTTTGCTTAAGAGTTGAAGAATATCCAACTCCTACTCAAGCGCAACTAGGACATTTATTTGAAAGTTAACCTTATCTTTTCGTTAACAACAAGATGGGGAAGAGAACCATCAAGACTACATGCTCCGGTGGGGAACCTTGAGGTATGCCTGATAAGATTTACGTCTGTACCTAGTTGTGTAAGCCATAACCAGACGGTGGATCATACCACTGTGTATGAGATGTAGCGTCATACTCGCCCTAAAAGGCCTTCAGATACGTATATCCTCCTGTCACTCCTAGTTGCAACTTCAGAAGCCCAGAGCAGGGCGCAGCCTTCTCTCCTTGCTGAAGAGTTAAGGACTATCCAACTTCTGGCCTAGAACGCATGAAGCTTAATAAAATTTTAGAACTCAACCGCAATCATGCTCACTGGAGCCGGACCATATTGTGTTCATTGTGAATGATCCGACCCACACAACTCAAACGAGGTCCTCGAAACCACAACCACCACGATACTCCTGAAGGGCCAACCTCAATAATCAGTCAAGAAATAGCTAAAAGGCTAAAAAGACAAATAGCTGAACTCTGGGGCTTTACTGATTCCCGCGGAAATATAGTGGAATTTTCCAGTTGCCTTCTGCTAACCTTAAAGGGGACTGGGCTCCCTTTTATTTCCGTTGACACATGCAATGACGTTGAGATTCCGTCCAAACATATCAATGTGCCCCCAGGGGGGGCAGGTATTTCGTGGTAAGGTTTACATCTGCACGTGGCTGTGGGCCTTAATCAGATGGTGGTCAAACCACTGGGAATGAAAAGCAACGTCATTCACGTCCTAGGAAGCTGGGGACTAATTCTAGCAACATGTCTTTCCTAGTTGCAATTGCAGCGGTTCCAAAGCAGGGTTGCAAACCACTACTCCTTGCTGAAGTGCTGGAGATTATCCAACTCCTGGTCCAGAACACATGACTAGCATGCTCACTGGATCCGGATCATTCACCCGTTGGTGTGATTAAAGGCGAGATGATCCTGGCCACCATAATCAGTTCATGCTTGGGACCGCAAAACCACAACCACCACGGTACTCCCGAAGGGCCAACCTCAATAATCAGTCAGAGAACAGCTAAAACTCTAAAGAGACAATTAGCAGAACTCTGGGCCTTACTAATTCCTGTGGAAATAACGTGGAGCTTCCAGTTGACCCCTGCTGCCTTTAGAGGACTAGGCTCCCTTATACCCCTAGCAGCATAGGTGTAGATAGTCAAGCATTCTATAAAGACCGATAAATGTGCCCCCGGGGGGGACCTCAAAGCAAATATATAAAATAAAAATTATAGAGCCTTTTCCTGGAAATTTTTTGACTTGCCATAGACTGCCATCTGAAATTTAAACAGAATGTGTACTACTATGTGGGCTTATACATCTAGTATACGAGGTCTGTAAGTTAAGTAATAAGGCTGATTACTTACATTATTTTTATTGAAAAAAAAAAATTACAATTTTATATTGTCCTAAAATAACTTCCTTCTGGAGGGGGTTTTTCCACTTTTCATAGCAGTGCTGGAACTTCGATACTGGAAAAGCCTTTAGGTGGTCGGTGAGTGTTTTCGATTGTCCCAAAATGAGTTCCGTTGAGATAATTTTTCAACTTTAGGAAGAGAAAGAAATCATTAGAACTTAAGTTAGGCGAATATGGAGGCTGGAATGTTTTTACTGGCCAAAAATTTGTTTATTGAAAATGCTGTGTGACCAGGAGCATTAGCGTGATGCAACACGCAGTTGTTTTTAATGTTTGGTCTTACACAAATGACCTTTTTTCAAATTGTTTCAAGAACCTTCCAGTTAATGTGTTGATTGATTGTTTGACCTTGAGATACATACTCTTTGTGAACGATGTCGTGAATGTCGAAAAAACAAATCAGCATCCATTATATCTTTAACTTTGCTAACCTTGGAGTGTTTGAAGTGAGCCAGAGCATGGAGTGGTTGTATTCAAACACCCAAGACTCATCAGCAGCAATGAAACGTTCCAGAAAATGGAGGTCACTTTCAATCGAATGCAAAAAATCCATTAAATAAAAAAATTTTATTGATTTTTCTCATCCCCAATTCATTGGTCAAAATCTGGTGTGAGTTTAATTTAACTTTTCTCTAGGTTTTGTCGACATTGGTTCATTGGTTCCGAAAAACCCGGCTCTTGACAAAACATTACCTCTGTAGGCCTGCTAAGGCATAGCAAGAGTTTTCATTACGCTCTGCCCAGCATGAAGCAAAATCTGATAGCACACCGTTGTTCACAACTGATATCATCCATTTTTACAACACAACAGAAAAAACTGTGTCACAAAAAAATCTCCACTGACGACCAAATGACTGGAACATGTTTATCTGCCACCGCTCCAAACCCAGCACCTTCAGTGTTGCCAGATCGAACGTAACGTTGACAGTCTTTTAATTAGCACTTATTTTACAGAACTCGTATATAATCAGTTAATATAGATTATGCATTTTTGATATATTCATGTACGAGATACGCCCTTGAAACTTACACAAAATAATTGAAATTTGAAAAAAAAATACCCTTTTATTTCGCTTTTATTTTCAACCGCATGATGCTATTGAAATTTACTCTTGTGTATTTTGCCTTTTTCACATCAACTGCTATAATATTCTTTTGTGAAAACATATGCTTATACGTTGGTTCAATTCTTTTGGAGTCAGTTTCCAAGGGAAATTTGATGTGTTTGTTTTGGTAGATAAATCATTTCCTATAAAATGTTTCTTAATTAAACCATTTTTTTAATAGTTGACTATTTTTAATTATTGTAAGCTTTAAACTTTATATTATTGTGTTAACAAAGTTTTTCTTAACCATCTGTGGTCAGATAAGATATGCTGTAGGAGTTTTTGATAACAAATACATGTACTGAAATGTCAAGATTTTTATTAAAACTAAACAGAGGCGTAAAATGAAAGTTGTACGTTATCAGTGAAATGTAATGGAATTTATTGAAAAAACAGTTTACTCGTAACTAACCCCCTTTTTTAATAATTTTTTTAAATCGATGAAACTAATGATTGTTTACTTTAATTTTTCGACATTAAGAAAGGCGTTTAAATTGCAAGTCGCAACAAAATTGAAAAATTAGTATATTTTATAAATGATTTTTTAAAATGGCCCGATTGGATGTCAACACAAATCTATTTGAGTAGGCAATGTGCCATGAATACTTCGTTAATTGTGTTTGTTTTATTATTGTTATTGTTTCCCAACTACAAACATTTTTGTAATATTCTAGTAAAATATTTTTCATAAAAAAACGATAAAATGTATAGATGTGCGGAAAGCATACTTTATCACTATAATATCACTACTGCTTATATAGTACATCAGTGAATTTTATCTAAGCTTTATTTCGAAACTGTCAATTAAGTTTGTGCCACTTGAATATAAAGGGTTCGCCAAATAACTTTTTGTTTTTGTTTTAAAAGCTATAAACAAAAGTACTGAATATTTTCTCAAATTTCCTTTTTTATTTGAAAGAACAATCATTCCGGTTAATAACGGAAAACTATTTCATTTAAATGGCTGCCTCGGCTGGCCATACAGTAGCCTACACGATCGGTTCAATTTTTAAGCACATTAATGATTGTGTGCAGCTGTATTTCACCAATGGCTTCACGAATATTGTCCTTTAAAGCATCAATTGTCTCTGGCTTGTCAAATCGCAGCTCCGAGATGGCCAAACGACATCAGCTTTGCGGCTGATAATACGATCTTCAAAAATAAGGCGCAAATCATCAAGTGTAGCGTCGGCTGTGTGGCACGTAGCGCCGTCGTATTGAAACCAAATGTTGCCAATATCCTCCTCTTCAATTTTTGTGAACAAAAATTCGTTCAACACGGCCCGATAACGATCGCCATTGACTGTAACGGCCACTCTTTGCTCATTTTTGAAGAAAAATGGCCCAATAATTAGGCCTCTGGATCAAAATCAGCACCAAACAGTGACTCATTTTGGGTGCGTCGGCTTTTCAATGTATGCTTACGGGTTTTTTGTGCCCCAAATGCGACAATTTTGCTTGTTTACATACCCGCCAAGATCAAAATGAGCTTCATCTGCAAAGATGATTTTCTTTGCAGTCTTCTGTAAGTCGATCGCTGGCCCACTTAGCGAAGCGAAAACGCATTGGATGGTTACTTGGCTTCAACTCCTGAACCAATAGGACTTTGTATGGCGTCATACCAAGGTCTTTATGCAAAATTCGTCTCAATGATGTCTCTGAAATGTTCAATTGTTGACAACGACGGCGAATTGATGTTGAAGGTGCTTCACGCACACTTTCTGCCACAGCAGCAATACTCTCGGATGTACGCATTGTTTTTAGCTATTCACGCTTTGGTTTATCGATGAGGATGCCAGTTTCTTTCACTTTTTTCACAATATAACGAACATACGGAGCTGACGGTGCTGCTCTTCTTTCAAAATCCGTACGCAATTTTCGCACAGATTCTGCAACATTACCATGATTTTCAAAGTAATGTCGCAATATTTCCCAGCGTTGTTCAAGGGTCTACACAACCATATTCGTTCAGCGGAAGGATAAAACTAATTATCTGTCAAATCAAACATGAGCTAAGTGTTACCATTCACGATATAAGCACTAGTTAAAAAAAAAACGTTAGATGGCGGACCCTTTATATTTATTATCTATTTGTAAGCTTGTTTGTTGGGGTGGCAAGCACGTTTAATCGATTGAACTAATTTTAATGAAGGTACAATAAGCTACTTATTTTTTTGAACAGAGCCTAGGAGAAAAAGGGGAAGCTACAACCTTTTATACAACTGAAAGTTTGATGTTAGAAAGAAATTGGATTTAAACATACATTTTTTGGACAAGCTCGGTTTTATTGAGGCAGGAATAATAGAATTAATAATGTTTACTTCTAGCAATTCGGCAGATGGCCAATCTTTTTACAAAATTTTGAAGCACATTTTGCAACAAAGCTTCTCTTATCTCGTTACTATGGGTCCCGTCGGACCCATAGCGAAATTATGTTTTAATGCAACAGCACATTGGATAGGAACATACCAGACTTTCCCGCGGTTTTTAGGATTTCAAACACAGCCACCAAGTTACTTCTTAAAGGGCTGCACCAATATCGAACACACGGGACGTAGCGGTGTGCTTCTGATTTCCGTGGTACTTCCAGTTTCAGGCTCCTGCTAGCCTGGGCAACTGCTGGCGCCTTTTATCTCCAAAAGTATATGCCAAGATGGGGAAGAGTCCACCAAGACTGCGTGGCCATGGGGGTTAATCATTTGATAGCTATGCGTGATAAGATTTACGACAGTACCTGGCTGTGTAAGCCATAAACCGACGGTGGATTAAACCACTTTGGGTGATATATAGCGTCATCATCGCCCTAGGACGCCATCGGATACGTGTATCTTCTGGTCACTCCTAGTCGCAACTTCGAGAGCCTGTAGCAGACCGCCACCCCCACCCCTTACTTAAGAATCGGACACTATTCAACTCCTTGTCCAGAACACATGACAAGCATGCTTAACGTCAATAGTGAATGATCCTGCAAAACCACAACCACAACAACCACGATGCTCCCGAAGGTCCAACCTCAATAATTAGTCAGAGAACAGTTAAAAAGCCAAAAAGCTGTACTATGGGGCTTACTGATTCCCGTGGAAATAACGTGGAGTTTTCCAGTTGGCGCCTGCTAGCCTTTCGGCGACTGGATCCCCTTTTACCCGCGGTGACACATGTAATGATGGTAAGATTATATCAAGACATATCAATGTGCCCCCGGGGGGATCCCCCATAACAGCTATCTAGATCTATGCAACTGGGGGTATAAAGGGAGCCCAGTGCCCTGAAGACAGGCAGGGAGTCAACTGGAAGCTCCACTTTATTTCCACGGGGATCAGTGAGCCGCAGAGTTCATTATTTGTCTCTTTAGACATTTAATAGTTCTCTGACTGATGATTGAGGTTGGCCCTATATGGGAGTATCGTGGTGGTTGTGGGTTCGCGGCCCCATAACAGTATAATGGTTATTGTAGTGGCCAGGATCATCTCACTGATAATGACACGCAAAGTGAATGATCCAACTCCAATTTTTTAGCAAGGTGTGATGCAAACCATCACATTAGCCCTGCCCTGGAATCATTAAAGTTGCAACTAGGTGGTTCTGTTGCTTAGATTTATGTCTTCGGCTTCCTAGGACGCTGTATGACGTTCCAAATTATACAATAGTGGTTTGTCCAACATCTGATTAAGGCTACATAGCCAGGTGCGGATATAAAACGAATCACACTCTGTGCCCCCGAGGAGCATCATTTGACAGACAATTCAGATAGTGCATATTGTATACTAGTTTACAAAGCCAAAACCCAGATGAGGGAAAAATAGGAAAACGAGAAATTTCCGCTGAATCGATTTTAATAAAATTGGAAACATATTTAAATTTTAAATATTTTTATGCAGAAGTTCTAGGGGAGTGGCAAATGGGGGAGAAGATAGATCCGCAATTTTTTGCATGTGAGCCAATTTTAACAAAATCTGATTTTATCTATATGGTCCAGTAAGCAGATTGAAAAATGTTAGAAGGTATAAATAACAGTGTTGTCACCAATCATAAATATTTGATGTTTTTTTAACCTTTCAAGTTATTTTCATTGCGCTATTTTATAATCAAGAATATCAAATTGTTTTTAAATTTATATATATATTTGATTTTGATGGCCTCAGAGTTAGAAGCACAGATTAATATCTAACTCACAATACAAAGCTTTAAAAAATAGTAGATTTTTAAGGATATCCTCTAATCACCTTATACGCACTTCTGTTACTCAATATTACATTGTTATTTAAGAATGTTGCTCTTTCAAAATTGTGATAGCTCTAGAAGCAAAATTCTTCTTCTCTGGCAAGCAAAATTGTAGAATAAAAATCCTTTATTAATAAGTTAAAATGTTAAACGAAAATTAGGATGAAAAACTTTGGATGCAAGCAAAAAGAGAAATATACATATTTAATGACCGAACTAAAATATATATGAACAAAATTTACTTTTAAGTAAAAAACCTTGGACATGCAACTTTGGTCACCGACTAAATAGATTACGCTAGAAATTTGAGGACTCTTCTGAAATTTAAAATATTTTTTCTCCGTAATTACTCTTTCGATAACGAAATATTGTTAATTTTATGTTCATAGTAGAGCCTCATAGTAAACAAGGATATAATATGTTATACAGTATATAGAAAGATCCTAAAATTCAACCCGCTCAGCGATGAGTACATGGTTTTTGGATAATGATATCTTACATTTATAAAAATATAATTTGATTACAGTGCACTAGTAAAAGTTCAATAAAATCTATAGCTTTCGGTCTTTCAAACTTAAATTTTGTACTCTTATCATCTCTATGCCAAAAATATGTACTTATATTGTATCTTTTATTTCTGTAAAATACTCCCGTTAAACTACGCCCGCGGATAAGAAAATATTATAAAATCTCAAGTATATGTTAAATTTACGTAATTGTATTTTGAAAAATTTTCAATAAACTGAACACATGCCACTAACGTTTCTTTATCTTTTTCAATGACATTTAGTACAATACTAGTATACTCGCACACAAACACTTACTATCATATGATGTCCTTGTTATTGTGCGAATCCTTTAAATAAACGACCGAGTTTGTAAAAGTGCATGAGTTTGGTCTGATAACGAGTTACTATGTTATGTTGGGAAATACAAAACAAAAAACAAAAAAAAAGGAACAAGAAAATAACCAATATAACAAAAGGAGATTTTTACACTTTGTTATTGTTGTAGCTTTTTTTTCTGTATATATATATTTTTTTTTTGTTCTTCTTGCTTGTTTGGAACAAATGGAAAATTTTCTTATGGTTTCAAATATTTTATTTTGGCTATAGAAAAGGAACTTCGAATTGTCAACAAATTGTATAAATATTTTTTTAGATTTATATAAATTGTTATCTTAACGCTAACCCAATTATATTCAAGGTTTAATTTTTATCACATCAAAAAAAAAAACAAAAAAAAAAAAACAGATTAGTTTTAACAGAGTTTTTGAATGGAGCCTTATCATGACTTCATTTTCTTTAACGTAAAAAGACTTTTGAAAATTATGTAATAGTTAAAATATTGTTGAATAATGACTAAATTAGAGTTTTTAATTCAATTTAATTTCAGTTGTATTTAAATTCCTAAATTTATTGGGAAAGAATATTATTTGCAATGTTTTGTGTTACTTTTAAAGAAATGGGAAGTGTATTGCAACATATTCTGGAAAATTAATCTCTGAATATAAATATGTGGAGTACAGTGATCGCAGCTCGCTGGATTCAAATCCGATTTCAGTTCTCCCCTATCATATACAAATTTTTTATGGGCATGGCTAATATTTTTCTCTAAACAAGGCGACCACGCTAACTTATTTCAATATAACTGTTTAACTAGTTGTGCGATTTAAATAATTGAAACACCAAAAGATACGGTATAAAATAATTTTTGTCTATTTTCAACCATGTCGGAGTTATACAGAAATTCGTGGCGAAAAATTCATATTTGAAATAAAAACCTACAGTTTTGCTTTTATGCAGAAATCTGCTTACTTTAGGCCGTGTAGGTTGCAAACATTCTCTGTTTAAGGAAGCGGTTTAAGAAATAAAAAGGGATGAGATGAAATATACACATATCCCAAATATTTTTCCGTTTTTTTGTTATTAATTGTTATTTATATTTATTTTTGCCCTCTGCTTATTGAGCCTTAAAATCAAATTTTGTAAATAATTTTTGTTTTATTAAGTTAAAATTTATATTTTAAGCCAAATTAAAATTGTTGTTTGTATAGATGAACGCCTCGCAGTAGCGTAATCCATTGACTGATACCACATTTCCAATCTCCTCTTCAAAAAAAAAATCGGCCCAATCATGCCATTAGGCCACATAGCGCACCATACCGTATGTTGAGCATGCAAAGGCTTCTCAATAATCGCTCTAGGATTTTCCAAATACGGCAATTTTGCCTGTTGACATACCCTCACAAGTGAAAATGGGCTTCGTTTGAAAAAATGCTGTTTTCAGAAAATCCAGACGATTGTTTCTGAATGAATTGAACGAATCTACGGCGATGTGAATGATCGATCCGCTTCAATTCCTGCACCAGTTGAGACTTGTAAGGCTTCAAAGTCAAATCCTTAAGCCAAATTGGCCATGTGGTGGTTTTGTTCCCCCCGGGGGCACATGATAGTCTTTTTGGAACCTACTATTCCATTTAGACTGGTGTCTTGCGGGGTAAAAGGGAGCCCAGGCCCCTCAAAGGCTAGAAGGAGTTACCTGGACAAACCACATATTTCCACGGAAATCAGTTGCCCCAGAGTTCACTATTTGTCTCTTGAGACAGTTAGCTGTTCTCTGACTGGTTATTGAAGTTGGCCCCTATATGGGAGTATCGTGGTGGTTGTGGTTTCGGACCCTCGTGAGAGTTTGTGGGTCGGATCATTCAAATTAACACAATGAATGGTTCAGGTTCAGTGAGCATGAATGCTGTCGTGTTCTTGATAAAAAAGAGCTTCATGCGTTTTGGACCAGGAGTTGGAAAGTCTCCAACTCTTTAGCAAGGAGTGAAGGCTGCGGCCTACTTCGGGCTTTCGAAATTGCTACTAGGAGTGACCGGAGGATATACGTATTCGATGGCCTCCTAGGGCGTGGGTGATGTCCAATCAACCAAGTGGTTTGACCACCATCTGATTATGACTATATAGTTGGTGCAGATGTAAATCAAATCACGCACTGTGGTGGTTTTGGATAATGCCAATTGTTGGGAACGTCGAAGAATTGATAAATTTGGATCTACTTCATCATTGAGGCTCACGACTACGATGTTTTCAGTTGAATGACCCGATCGAACACTTGTTGTGTTTGCACATTTTGTATCGAGCCTGTCGACTCAAATTTAATGACCGAATTCTTAATAGCGGTTTCAGAAGGACGATTATGTTGTCCGAAAATATCACGATTTTCATAGTCAATTTTAATTATTTTATTGCGATTGTTGTGCTAAATTGTATTTATTTCTGTGTTATTATTTTGCCATAAAGTAACGCAATATAACAAAACGTTTATTATAGAGAATAAAGGCAACAATATTTTCTCGAAAAATGTTGTGAAAAAATTTAAATACGTCAAAAAACTATATATCAAAACTATCCCGTTGTTGGTATTGGTACAATTAAAAAAACAAACTTCTTGTGGAAAAACCCGATACTTTATTCTTTATCGTTTATATGTATGTACTACTTAATTTTATGAGCATTAAGTTTTCTTGATTCCTTAAATGAACAGGATGCCAAGATCACAAAGATTTTAAAATCAGTACACATCAACATAAGGAGCACTGAAAGAATAGCGATACTTAGCAATGCTTGTGTTTATCAGTTCTCAATCATTAATATAAATAAACGATAAAATAAATTTAGAAAGTACGCTACGCTAGCAAATTTAGTTTTTCAAACACTGCATTTAGCAACCATTCGTGAACACTGATTAAAGAGTTTAATTAATTCATATTCGCGTTAAGGGTCTTCTCTTTCTGCACTTCACTTTAAAAGAGCAATTAATACACTCTTCAAATGGCTGTGGATATATTTAAGGACACATATTATTCAAATATTAATGACGAAAATTTTAAGGTCCTTTAGTATTTGAAGAATACGTGAAATTTTTACCCGCGATAAATTTAAAGATATATCAGATTTGTTGATTTTCCGCCAATTTGTGAATACTAATTGGTGTTTACAATTGATAAGAATTTAGGAAGCTTACAACACCACAGTGATAAACTTTTAAAATATACAATATGTACAATCTTTCATAGTTTTATTTCTTACACTTTGTAAACAATTTCTTCACTTTTCCTTTTTCGTAAACTCAACATACCAACAATTTCGCTTTATGTCTTTAACTTTCGTTGTAGTATTTTTGTATATATGTATGTGTATGTTCGTCTTCGTATGAGTGACATTTAATTAAAATTTATGCAACGAGCAGAAATATTGTTTTACACTTTTCTTTTATATCGCTTTATATGTAGCAAGTGAAAATGAATACAAAAGAGAAAAAGGAAAAAAACAAATATAGAGAGCGAAAGTAAAGCAGCGTTAAATAACACATTGTTAATTTTCATGTCTATAGTGTTAAATTTATATAAAACAAAGTAAATGTTATACAATTTTACAATCATATTTGCGCTACTAACACTGACATACATTCTTACTTGCATACTCAAGTGTATACTAATACAGTTACAAAAGAGTGTAATCATTCGTTATTAAATAGAGACAATGTAATGATAAAAGCTGTGAGAGGTAAATATTTCTTAAATCTGTAATCAAATGTGGAGACTATTAAAGCTTGACTTGGCATTAAATAGTTTCCATCTCGACGGGTATACAATAATTTTTTTTATAAAACAAAGAAAAGTAATTTTTAGCATAGCAACTAACTTTATCACAGGGTAATGAGTATAACAGATAACCAATTTTACTAAAGGAAATAATAAATAAATATTGGAAGTCAATCCATATCCAAGATGAGCTACAATGGAGTTAATAAAATACATTAGACATAAGGAAAACGAAGTAATTAACAAATTAAACTAAAGATGCAAAAACAAGAAAGACAAATTAAATCTAATATGAAAAATTGATTGCAATGGAAATGGAATCAACATAAACAGGATTCTTCAACAAGAAGTTTGCTTTCTAAAACAAAATAAAACAAAAAATTTAGATTAAAATGATTCGAATTTTTATTTTATTACGAAAAGTGCGGCAATTATGAATGAAAAATCTGGCAAATGTCCACCATGACCACGTTGACAGATGCCGATTCTTTCATCAAAATTTTTAATCACTTTTTGGCAAAAAGGCGGTCCTATTTCGATAATCACGTTAATCGGTTGGAGTGGCTCCGTATAGACTCTGTCCTTAATATAGTCCCAACAAAAATAATCCAGTGGTGTTAACTCATACGATTTGGCTTGCCACTTAACTGCTGATTGTCGCGAAAATAAATAAATTGATCGTTTCATTGGCTGTGTGACATGTGGCACCGTCGTGTTGAAACCACATGTCAGTGATATCTACGTCGTCAATAATAGATCAAAATAGAGCTGCTAGCATCTCCCGATAGCCCCCCCCACACACAACCATCTAGACTTGTGTCTTGCGGGGGTAAAAGGGAGCCCAGTCCCCTTCAAGGCTAGCAGGACCTAACTGGACAATCCACTATATTTCCACGGGAATCAGTAAAGCCCCAGAGTTTCGCTATTTGTCTCTTTAGGCATTTAGCTGTTCTCTAACTGATTATTGAGGTAGGCCCTTCGGGAGTATCGTGGTGGCTGTGTGTTTCGAGGCCCTCTTTTGAGTTTGTGGGTCGGATCATTCACAATGAACACAAAGAATGGTCCAGGTCCAGTGAGTATGAATGCCATCGTGTTCATAATTATATTAAGCTTCATGCGTTCTGGACCAGGAGTTGGATAGTCTCCGACTCTTCAGCAAGGAGTGAATGCTGCGGCCTGCTTTGGGCTTTTGAAGTTGCAACCGGAGGATATACGAAGGTCGTCTAGGACGAGGATGACGCTGCATTTCATCCACAGTGGTAATGATCCACCATCTGATCAAGGCCCACAGCCAGGTGCAGATGGTAATCTTATCACGTCATCTCCCGATAGCATGATTCATTGACCGATACCGCATTTCCAGCTTTATCTTAAACAAAAAAAAACAAGAGCCCAATCACGCCTCGAGACCACATAGCGCACCATACAGTGATAAGTTGAGCATGCAAAGGCTTCTCAATCAAGAACCGACGCTCAGTCGGTTTCAATTCCTGCACCAGTTGAACCTACAAGGTTCAAAGTCTGTGGCTTACAGTTGCGATGTTTTTAGTTAAACGATCCGATCGAATACGCGTTAGTGGTCGAACATTTTGTATCGATCCTTTCAACTCAAATTTAATAACCAAATTCTTAACATCGATTTCAGAAGGACGATTACATTGTCCGAATATATCACGAATTTTACGAACTTTAACAGAACTACCATTTAGTGGATTTAAATTGAATTGAATTGAATTGTAACAATTGCCAATGCATCTACTACGAATACGTCAAGAAATGAAATGTCAAAACTATTATGTTGTTGGTGTTGCCACAACTGAAAAACAAACTTCTTGTTGAAAAACCCGATATATCAGGCCATAATATTAAATAAAAAACTAGAATCTCATTTCATAAAATTGACAAAAGCTTATTAAAAAAGCACAAAAACACAAACCCAACTTGAGAAAGTGAGTATATTAAAGATATTATAGATTATTAATGTAACTATAACATTGATAATTGCTCTCAATTACATAAGCAAGTGAATATCTAATAATTTTATTTTTAACATTTTGTACATTTTACTTTTAACATGTACAGCTTAAAACGTTGCTATCAACTATAGACATAAGTAACTTCAAAATGGATAGGTTGATAAAGAATCATCGAATATAACCCTTTAGGATTCCTTTTTGTTTTAAATTTATTTCCCTTCTTACTATTCTATGAAAATTTAAGTCTAGAAATGTCAGAATAACGTTTTCTATGGAGCACTCTTTAATTTCTAATTTTGTATTTAGCGAATTTATTCGTACATATTACACATACATTAAATAACGTCAGCTAGAGGGAAACTCTTTGATTTTGGATGTCTGTTTGTTATGACCAATTTTTATTAAAAGTTCAAGTTACACACTTTGCGAAAATTTTAAATTCTAGCATCTTACTACCCTAAGCCAGATTTGAATCATGTCTGTTTAATATATGGAGACACTTTACTTTAAAAATTTATAAACGTTTTCTAAACGAAACCGTAGTATAATCGTTGTTTAAAGTCTGAAAATATTATTTTGCAGTTTAGTCAACGTTACTCGTTATATATTTTAATTGAAGAATATTTTGTTTAAATCAGCTACAATTTGTTAAAAAGCAATTTAACTTTTCGAAGTTTGTTTTAATTTCGTCAAGCACATTAAAGTACTTAAGACAAAATCTTGGGCCCCATAGCACTCCGATATTTGCCGAAGCATACTTTTTATTTCGATAAAGTGGTTGGTGAGGTAGAGAATAATAAAAATTACATCAACTAAAGTTAAAATTGCTTTCAAAAAATGAAAGATGAACAGCTTTTGGTGAGCGGAGGAGAAACCAGCTTAATTCTCATAGTGTAACTTGATTTTATTCTATAGAAATGATTTGATTCATTTGAAGTCCTGATATTACATTTGTTTTTCAATATATGAATAGCTGAAATTTCAACTTATACAATTAAATTCATGAATTCATCTTTAGTATGTGTTTGCATTGAGTTTGTTTAAGGGACTTAAGTGTGGATGTGTGCGAGATCATTTTGTAAACAAAAACAAAAAAAGAAAGGAAACACATATACATACAGGCAAATATTTCTGTTTTTGGGGAAAGATTTTATTGCATCTACAACAAGTATAACTTGCTTGTTGTTGTTTTATGCTGCACATTGTGTTCTTTATGGCATATGAGTGACATGTAATTACAGTTGACTGCATCATAAGTAACGCTTTTGTGTTGGCCAAGTGTAAATAAAATATTTTACGCTTAAACACATTCAAGCTCATAAACGCACAGTTATGACAAGAAGACAAAATGTACGAGGAACGAAGAAAAAGTATTTTTTAAACAAAAGAATGAAAAAATTTGAATTAATTCTAAAATGTGATAGATTTCGGCTCGTTAAAAATATTTTAAAAAATTGAGGCTAATGTTAACAATTTATTGTTACGTTTATAACTTTTAAAAAACGTTTTGTTGTGGCTTCTTTGTTGCAAAATAAATAACACCAGATTTTAAAGTTTTTAAAATAATTACAAGTTTATTTACTTTAACTACACACAAAGTAAAATTTGTACGTTGGCACCACAGAACAATTTACTAAAGATGCAAGTCTTTACTTCACAAAATTTGTGTTTTAACTAACTGACTATACACTCAGACGCTGCGTTTTTATATTTGTCCACTAGAGGTCTAGAAAAATTAAGAATTTTCTACTCCCTTTGTCACATTTTGTTGTTGTTATGTTATTCATTCAATGTATAGGGGCCTGTTGGTCTGTGTGCATTTTTGTTGTTGTTTTTATGCTGTTAAAGTTTCTTCCTGGAATTTATTTTAAGATAGTTGTTGCTGTCTTGTGTGCATAAGTTTTGTTTAGAAAACTACACAGTTAGTAAACAGCATACCCAATTGTTGGTGTTTTGTGTGTATAAAATTCTAACAGACTACGCAGTTAGTTAACAGCATATCCAGTTGTTTACTTTATTGTTTAATTATATTCTTTTAAAACTTAAGTAAGACGCATCAGTAACAATATTAAAATATAATCTATTATATAAAAATAAGTCGGTTTTTCTTTCCTGACGCTGTAACTTCAGAACGCATGAACCGATTTCCACGGTTTTGCATTCGTTGGAAATGTCTCGGGCTCCCTGAGGTTTATAGAAAAGAAAAATCAAAAATCAAAATTTCAAGAGAAAAGCAAGAAAACAGGGAAAATCATTTTTCACATACAGCGCCATCTTTGATACATAGCATGTACTACAACGGTGTGTGAGTATCCCTCACGAAAATAAGTGCGTTTCATTTTAAGTAGATGACGCCGTGCGCTAGTTCGCATGTATACTGTTCATCCTAGCAATAATGAATGTTTTTATTTGCGACTGCTGTTGGTAAATGTACATGGACCAAAATCATTTGCGCATTTGAAAACTGTGAATGGCCACCAATGCCAAACATATCGAGAAGCATGTAAACTACTGGGTTTGCTGGAGAACGATTCGCATTGTGATTTAACACTTGCGGGTACAGTTGTTTCATCAAATGCGTACCAAATACGAACGCTGTTCGCTATTATCATCACAATATGTCACAACCAATTCAGTTATGGAACAAAGATGACATATGTGAAGATATCTTGCATCGCTTGCGCATTCGAACGAATAATCCCGACATGCAAATAACCGATAAAATATATAATGAAGGATTGAATCTGATTGAGGATCAATGCTTGACGATTGCAAACAAGCTACTGATTGAAGTAGGAATGATTGCGCCAAATCGATCGATGCACCATGCACTTAACCAAGAATTAAATCGAGAGCTGCAATACAATGTTGATACATTGCAGGAATTCGTTTGAAGTAATGTGCTGTTGCTGAATGAACAGCAAAAACAAATATACGAAATATTTATGCAAGCGATGGTGATTTTGGCCACTATTCGATCAAGGTGTGACATATCTTTGGCGTTAGCGGCGACTCTTCTAGATGGCGGTCGTACTGGACATTCTGCGCTTAAGTTGCCACTCAATTTAAACACAATTGATACTCCAACATGCAGTATTTCCCGATCCAATACATTGTGAAAATTGTTGATGCAATGCAAGCTCATTGTTTGGGATGAGTGCAGAATGACACATAAGAAATCACTTGAAGCACTTAACTTCACACTGAAGGATCTTTGCCGAAATAACAACATCTTTGGCGGCTTGGTGATATTGTTGGCAGGTGATTTCAGGCAGACGTTGCCAGTGATTCCTCATGCAACGCCTGCAGATGAATTAAATGCTTGCCTGAAAGCATCACCTTTGCGAAATAACATAAAAACATTATTACTAACCACTAATATGAGAGTTCAACTTCAAAATGATCAAAATGCTGCACAATTTTCCAAACAATTGTTAGCTGTTGGAAATAGAAAAGTCCCAGTTAATGCGACAGCTGGATTAATTATTACTTTTGCCGATTTGTAGGCTCGCAATTAGCTCTTATTTCAAATGTTTTCCCAAACATTAAATTATCCAACAGAGTTTTTCAACTCTTTCGAGCTACCAGGATTTCCACGACATAACTTGCAACTCAAAGTTGGTTCAGTTATCATGATATTGCGTAATTTAAATCCAACGCGACTTTGCAACGGTACTCGACTTGCAGTGAGAAGACTTATGTCGAATTTGATTGAGGCAACCATGATTGAAATTTCCGGTTCGCCTTGCGTTCGCAACGACAATTAACAAGTGGTAAGGCCAATCGCTTAATGTTTGCGGGAAAAATTTAGAAATTCGTTGTTTGTCACATGGGCAGTTCACGGGTTGGGAAACCATCCGTTTTGTTTGTGTCAACGTCAGACCCAAAAACAAAAAATGTGGTTTACCAAAGAGCACTTCAATGAAACGGTTAATTTGCGGACACGTATAATGCTTCGAATCAGTATTTACTTTGGATTTACTTTCATTTTTTACTTAGAGAAGTTCAACTAAATTCCACTTCATTTTTGTAATCGAAATGAATTCATTACTGTTGCGAAATGAAATAAAATTTTTCCTTTTCAAATATAAAACGAAAAAAATTATTTTTCTTTATTTTTTAATCCCCAAACAAAATTTACAAAAAACGATGCCATCTGTAGGCAAACGTAGCGAAGGGAGTTCGCCGGGTTTGCTAGTATATTATAAAACAATATGGTGAAGTATTTGAAATATATTAAATATTATAACAAGTGAATTAATTAATTTAGTTTATATTTCTCGTAATTTCAAAATACTTATTGATTGATTTTAAAATAATGAACAGTGATAAACCAATATTTTTGGGATCGTTTAAAAAAAAAACAGGAAAAATAACACGCTATCAGCATGAAAAGCAGGTTGTTTTAGATGGCTGTATGACATAAAAAGAGTATAAAAGAAAAATCAGATAAATATTTGACCATAGGCGACGGTTACATAGGTAAAGATACCGACTTGTACTTTTAAAAGAGATCACACAGATCGGATCTGTTCAAATCCTAACAGTGGGTATGTAGAAAAATATTTTTTTGGTTAGGCAGCCCTGGTAGATAGCTTGTTTAAATGCGTATAACTAGAAATTTAAACCTTTCGGCGTCTCGAGTAAAAATATAGAAATGTTATGCAACTGCGGTTGAAAAGTTTAGGCAGCGTTCTTTATATTAGAACAGTATAAGAATGAAAGAAAATCTTATTAAAGAGTACTTAAAGCTTACTGGAGTACTGAGTAGTAGCCGAAAAGAAAAATGTATGTAGAACTGGTGCATTGGTTGGGGTAAAGTTGAGAAGCAGATATATAGTTTATTGTGCCTGTATAATTAAACAAAGAAATAGAAGCCTTAGTAACAGCGGAATGTAACAGCCCAAAAAGGGTTATTTGGTGAAAGTAGGTAGTTCAAATCGTACCACTGTATACGAGTACTGTAGCTGGTTAAAGGTGTACACTTGCTAAAGAAAATATCAGATGTTGTAAGCATATAAAGCAAGAAGCACAAGACAAGGGACTAGAAATAAAAAATAATGTGCTTGTTTTGCAATAAAAAGAACTTCTACATTTAAAAAGCGAAAAACCTCATAATGTTTACTATACATATTTATATATCGTCGGTCTCACGTAAAAAGGCCCTAACTCACACTTTTTTCAAATTGATCAAAATTGAACGCATAATTCGAGTACGACTATATAGAGAAAAATTAGCAATTCCGAAAAAGAAATGGGAGCATTTGCAAGAAGAATAAATAAATAATAAAATAATAAAAAATAAAATAAAGAATAATAAATAAAGATATTAATGCCTTACAAATTATAAACACTATTTTTATTTTCGAACTTAATATTTTTAAGCAATGACAACATTTTCTAATAATTTTAATCATTAATGTTCCTTAATATAATTTGTTTTAATCGCTACAGAAAAAAGCCCTAAGTTACATTTATGCTCTGAAATAAGACTACAAAAAGCCCTATCTTAATGTAGTTTTTTATATTTTTTCAAAAATTAAAAAATATTTTGAAGACGAAATTCGTCCTTCATTTTAACAATTACCTACATTTAAAAAAATATGCGAGTTAGAGCCTTTCTATATGAGACCAACCATGCCTTTTTTAATATTTTCTTTAGTTATTTAAGTATTAGTTATTAAGTATTAAGTATTTAGTTATTTAGGTGCCCCTGTAGGCTAGTAGGTAGTGTACTAGCTTGTAAATATGAAGGTTGTGGGTTCGATTCCCAACGAAGACCTTGGTTTTTTTCACTACAAAAATGAAAATTGACTGTCAGTGGGGCTGCTCAGCGATGAAGGCAGTGTCACTTGTCTCTGTGCTGTCTTATATACGGCAGTTAATTTCCGACTAATCCTTCTACTTTCACCACCGCTTTCATCTATTCTCTATCTCTTTCCTAAAGAATGTAGCACGGTACTTGACTAAATAGGCATTGTTGCCTGAAGTGCTACTGCTCTTTAAAAAACAAAAAAAAAAGAAGTATAGTCGTAATTAAGATACTAAAATAAATCAAGTTTTTAATACAAAATAAATTCGAAGCCATTGCATCAACCCTTTGATTAATATATTGACACTATAAAATTACATGTCTGAGTTAAGAGAAACTTTCCAGTAAGCCTTCTTGAAAAAACCAAAAAAAAAAAAAAACCAAAAAACAATTATTAGTTACTTCTTAAGTTATTACAGTGTACAGTTTTCACCTACGTGTAAAATACTTCTTTTGCGCAAGTACTTAACAATTTTTTTTTTTATTTTATTTTATTTCGTTTGTTTTTTTTTAATAATTTTAATTTATTTCTTTTATTTTCACTTGAATACTCAAAAGAAATATATCACAAATTATAGTTACAAATAAAAACATATTTTTAAACTTATTTCAAGAGAATGATATTTTCTACTGCACTCCATAGTAAATATGAATGGATCTCTTCTTTGGTGCATAAAAATATATAATTCGGTTGTAAGAGGAAAATTTTGATTTGCAAATCAGTCTTTCTGGCAAGGAAGAGCTTTATATTTCCAAAAGACAATATAAACGTTGACTTCTTTAGCACTTTTATTTAAAATAATTTTTTTTTGTAATTTTTTATAATTTTTTGTAATTTTGCTTTTCAGTTTTTGTCTTTTAATTAGTTTTTATTTTATTATTATTGCCACCACTACCACCACCACCACTGCCACTAGTATTGCTGCTAGCATTTTCATTACTCTTGCCAATATAGAAGCCATTTTGTTTTGTTAACTTTTTTATTTTAACTGTTTCTGCATCAGCTTCAGCTACTGTAGGTAGTCCCCAGGATACTTGTCTTTTAACTGATGGTTTACGATCTATTTTATCAGTATTGGGTGGAGTTTTATTCTGTAATTTTATATAAAGTTCTCGAATTGTTTAATTAAATTGTTTCCTTTATTTATTTTTATATTTATTTTCTTCTTCTTCTTCTTAATTTTTTAGATTTAGTTTTATCATTTATATGCATGCTGTTCTATTCTGTTACTTTTAAATAATAAAAATATATTTTCATGCAATTACCAATTGTAAAAACTTAAAGATTTTTAATTTGAACTAGTAGAGAATTTAAATTAAAAACAACATGTTTTATAATTGTTGTTATGATATATATATATAGTTACATAAGTTTCCTTAGGTTTAATATTTTAAGTATATATAGGGGAGACAGCCAATATATAAAAATCATTCAGAGTCGATATGGAGTTTTTTGTCATTACATTTATTTGAGACCTTTTGCATCGAAATTACTATGTTAATAATTGGAAGCGCACATGGCTAGAACGGGATGTAATTTTATTATTACTATTGTAGTGTCAGTTGAATTTTCGTTGGAGAAGCAATTTTTGCAAACACTTTTTACACTTTGAACACTTTTAGGGTTAATCGGTCAGTGTAAATTTAAAAGGGGCTGTACACACCTTGAAAAGTTAAATCGGTAGGAATTTTAACATCGCTGAAAGTATTGATGGGTGCCAGATACTTAGAAAGCATGCATGTGGCAATTGTAAGGATAGGAAAAATGACAAAACACACTCTTCCACTTGCTCCACCAATGACGTTATATATTTGTCCTGGAACATAGATTCTTGGGCAATTGTAACTAGTGAACATTTATAAAAAATCTGGCGTCACGTTATTGTTCGCACGAGTACTGGATAGACCTAGTAGCTTATATATCTGTATGTGATTCAATCAAAACGATATTCATTCAACTATTCCATTTCCGACAGAAAACTCAATACCTCGCGACTGCGGCCGATAACGAACTGTGAGTAAGATCTTTTTTTAGCTACATGGCTGAATAACTGTCGATCTCCAGTTTCGAGAGCTTTCTTAGAGTATTGATTATATTTTTATTCTAGTTTTGATGAACTTAAGCAGGATTTAAAATATCCAACAAGAAATTCCCGCTAGAAGTGGAGTGTTCAATCTCTAAATGGATTTTAGTTTACATCTAACGGCTATTAAGGAATCCAAGAGAGATAGCACAAGAATACCTCATAAATGGAGGGAGGGGTTAATTCCTAAGGAGAGCCCCAATGTAATAGTCCTTTTGCAATAAATCCAAATATTTTTTGTAGATAGAATGGAAGCACCTAATCCTAGTCAAATATTACCAGTTGCATAGATTTTTTGTCTCTACAAAGAAGATTGACAGTCATCAGTGTGAGCTAAAAATTATTGAAAGAGTCAAATAGAGGCCCATAATAATCCTGTTCAAAATTTTCTACATCAATGAACTGTATCGCCTAGAATTAAATCATGCCTTTAAGAACGTCCTCATTTTTTAGTTAGTGCAATATCAAGAGTTCTGCCGATTTAGAATCTTCGAAATAAATTATTCAAATTCAGGAATAGTATATCAATACTAGTATAAAATACAACATATTTTGTGCTAATGTTCCGTCTACTTTATATACAATCGTCAAAATTCAAAATATGTTGTGAAATTTTGTTGCATTCATAAATTTTTTATAAGAACATTTTTTATCTGATCAAAAATAAAGTGTTGTGATTTAATATTGCTATTTCCTGTCCTAACTGGCTCGTTTGTAGTCTCAGGCGAGCGCTTTCCATGCGAATGCATCATTCTCAAGTCGCGTTGTAGTTTGGCGTCCAGGCAGTTCTGTTGTTAGCTTCGTATCTATTCAGGTACGAATGCCAGCCACCTGGCATTTGTATGTCCATCTGAGGGTGTTTTTCGTTTGCCCGTTTGCATGAGTATTTTTAATGGTGTAAAAATTGTGCCTGATGTCGTGTTTACCTGTGCGTTTATAATGTCATTGTTGAAAGTTTTTGTTTTGCAGATTTCCATGTTTTCAAGAATGTCTAGTCTTCGTCCTTTTTTGCCAGGATGTAGTAATGTCATACATTCATCTATTTCCCTTGGTGTGTGTCCGTGAATGTCAAGGTGTAATGCAAAGTTGGAATATTCCTCTCCCCGTTTGTATGAGCGTATGAGTCCTGCAAACCTTGTCCCCAGTGTTCGTCCAGTTTGCCCTATATAAGTTCGTTTGCAGGTACAGGTAAGTTGTTTCTGTTGTTGTTCTGACATTAGGTCTCAGGGTGTTGCCACTTTCCAATGCCGTGAGTATTCCTGCTAAGTGAAAAAGGATAGTTAGTGTGTATATTTCTTGTCCTATGTAAGTAAAGGTGTGCCGTCGTACTGTATCGGCTGTCTCTTTGTCTTCTTTATTTCTGTTCTTAGTGTTGTATTTTCTATTTTATCAATGGTAGTGGCCTTGTAGCGGTTATTTATAGCTATGGCGTAGATTGTGTCGAGTTCTTTGTTGTACTTATTTGGAGTACGTCTGAAGTCTGTGTATCATATGTCTAACCGCTGTTAGTTTATGTTGGGTAGGGTGGCTTGAGGTGTTGTGGATGGTAGTGTCTGTCGTAGTTGATTTTCTATAGATGTCAAATAGTCAGTTCCTCGTGTTATAGTGATGTCAAGATAATGCAAACTTCTGTCTTATTCTTTTTCCATTGTATATGTAATCTTATTATGAATTGTGTTTAAGTTTTCTAGAATTTGTTCGCTGTTGTCTTGTTCGAGGATGCACATAATGTCATCTACGTATCTATAGTAATGAGTTATTTTGTGTTTTTCTATTAGTGTTTTTATGTGTAGTGATTCGTGATTTTGCATGAAAATTTCCATGAAGATTGCGGAAGTTGGGTTTCCCATACCGAGACCGTCAAGTAATTTGCAAAAGTGGTTATCGAATCTAAAGTAGTTCCATTTTATTATCGTCTTTGCAATATTTATAATTTCAGAGATGTATTGGCTTTCGTATAAATTGTCTACTTTGTTGCGTAGAATATCCAAGGTTTCATGTGTTGGTATTGAAGTATATAGATCCTTGATATCAAAGGAAACGAGTCGCGTGTTTTCGTGTTTTAAGTTTATCGACGAGGTCTTGTGTATTACGTATAGAATATGTGTTTTGTAAATTTATCCTTTCCTTAAGTACGCCGGTGAGGTGTTTAGCAAGGCGGTATGCCGGTACAGGTCTGTAGTTTATAATGGGTCTCATTGGTATGTTCTCCTTGTGTATTTCTCATTGTGCTTTGAGTTTTAGTGGTCCTGGATTCATGTTCATGTATTTCTGTACTTTTCTCTCAGTAAACGTTTTGCAGCGTTTTAATAGGTTGTGGGGTCATTACCAAATTTAGTGCAGTTGGTCTCCTGTAAAAATTGTTGTGTTTTGTCTATATAATCTTTTTTGTGCATTATTACAGTCGTATTTCCTTTCTCAGCCTTTGTATTTATTAGGTCATTGTCCCGTAATTTTACCCTTATCAGTTTAGCAATTTTTTGCTCGTTTGGATTCGTCTTTGCTTTATTGTGTTCTTTTATCGTTTTTTCGAGTATGTCGGCCACTCTGTGTCTCATGTGTTTTTGTCGGTCGCTTGGTAACTGAGTGATAGTTGCTTCAGCGTCTACAAACTGTGTTTCAATCGTCTTCTGTATCCTCTCAAAAGGTATATTATGTTTCATTCCTTTTGTCATTAGTTTTGTTGTGATTTACCCTACAATTGATTATTGGATCTTATGATTCTTAAATTTGCCAGTTATTAGTTTTGATTAGATAAATCTAATACAATCTGATACAATTTAGATAATGTGTTTGATTAATGGTGTAAGAGAGTGCATTCTCATATCAGGTTAAATATATAGAAAAACAGTATCCTTTTATTAGTCTGATCAGTTTAGATGATATCTACAACTTTTGTTGTGAGAAATGATAATTCTTGAAATTGATAAGCCCCAAACTCGTTTAAAAGCCTTAAGCATATATAAGATTTCAAATGAATTGTTGTATTTTTTTAAAACATATCTTACTGAAGAAATTTCGAAAATGGTTCAGTGAGCTTTTTGTTTTCATTGGTTTTTTAACGTGAAACTTGTACTATACGAGTACATTTCGTATTAAATTATTTTAGAAAAATCTTAACTTCTTTCATGAAATGCCTTTTTAACAAAATGCCAAGGACAAGATGTCAAAATAACAAATTTATCTGTTTAAATAAAATTAAAATTTTGTTATTGAATTACAAAACATTTAAAATAACATTAACAATCCCAAGTGAACAAGCTAAAAACATTTTATTTTTGAAACACATTAAGTATTTAAATATTTTAGTTGTTTAAAATTATACAGTTGACTTGTATCCAAACACATGCCAACAATCACTGTAATTTATATTAGAATATTGTGATTATATTTGTAGTGAAAACAGATTGTATGTAGATTTTTACATAATTTGCTCAACGTGTTTAAATTATTTACAAAATTAAATTTTAGATAACATGCGTTTTCAATTCTGCTACATGTGGAACTAAAGATATTAACAAATTAAATACAGATTTATTTATAATTAACTTTTTTTTTTTTTTAAATAAACACATATACAAAAATAACGTTAACATGCAGATAGAGCTAGCTAAAACTATAATTATTTAAATAGTAGTTAAGTTGAATAAGAAAAAGTTTACCGAATTATTGGAAAATGTAATCGCAATACAATAATGGGGCTACTATTACATAAGTCTTCAGTTGATCAGAGGCGGATAATCTACTTTAGGTTTCACTCAGCTAAAGCTGATTTAACTTAAAATGAACTTTGGGTTTTGGTCACAGTAACATAAAAGTTAATTTAAAATTAAAACCGTTTTAGAAGAGACCGACTAACTGTAGTGTCTGAATTTGTTTATGGGTAAATAATTTTAACTTAATATTACACAGTTCTGCGGAGTTATCCCTATTTTAACAAGAATGGGTTAATAGGGATTATTTCAATTTTCAAATATTTTTTGAATAAAGTTAATAAAACTGCCACATAAGTAGTTGACATCATTAAAAATGATGCAGGTAAAATAAGGAAATATTGTATTTTAGGGTCACTTTACATTTTTCGTCCTCCAAACTGAAGGATTTTGATAGCTTGTTAACATAATCTCTAAAATTAATAACCATATTCTTCAACAATTCTTTAAAGATATTCATGTTTAATGTCAGAGCTGCTGAAACGACATACTAATATTTTGGGTCTCTAATATTATTGTTGAAATAAGTTAACCTTATGTACATTTGCATGATTTCATGAGCAACCGCGATATTAATACAAAAATACATTTAATAGCTCTAAAAGCTGTGCTCAATGGTTTAACTTTCTGTGCTAATTTTACATTGGCGATTAGGTAATAATAAGCGACGGGTTTAAAAGATACCGACAGAACGAATTAAAAAAATTGAATTGAAAAGGATTAAAAATTATAACAAAATTTGTGTGCCTATAAATTGAAATTATATTAAGCATCTTTTAAAATTAACAGCCACGAATTTACCAAAAAAAGGGTATAATCATTCTATTCTTTTTATTTTCCAAGTTAACAGCTGACAAAGAAAACAAATAGCACGGTTTTCCACTTGTAGATCTTTTATGTCTTGGAACTTTGATAAATTTGGCTAAATTTGAAACATAAAAGTTTAGATATTTTTTTATTATCGCATTTGGTGCCATAATGGTTAAATTCAATTTCTTTACAGTACAGAAAAAAAGGTTCTTTACACGTAAAGGATTTTAAAGTAAACATGAATTATTTAATATTTAGTAAAATTACAAAACATAAAACATTCAATTAAACACATGAACTTATAAACTAATAATAATTAGAAACAACATAGCATTAATTCTAACCATAAATGTTGCTCTAATTCTATAAACGTATTTGAATATTTATCAGTTTTAATTAAGAATTGCTTTATTCATCGTGCAGATGTGAGCCAACTTAATAAAGGAATAATAATCATCTTAAGATGATAAAAATGTTGTTTTGCTTACCGTTGATTGGTCTAATGTAGTTGGTGGGGTGGATATATTTAAGCCATTCTCTTTAACATTCGTTAAAACAGCTGGTGTTGAATCAGAATCTTTAGACTTGTCAAGATACGAATCCATAACGTCAGCAGACTCTTTGGTAGGGAGATCTAAAATTAAAAAGACAAAAAATAAAACACTTTTTATTTTAATAATTAAGTGAAAATTTAAATTGCCTGTTTACCTTTTTCTGTAGTTGTATTAATTTTCTGTTCTGTTTCTGTATTATTGTTGTTTTGTGTCTTTGGTTCTTTTTCTTCTGTAGCCTTCATGAGCTCATCTTCTTTACCTACCGTTTGAACATCATCGCTTGCAGTTGGTTCTTGTGGTTTCTCATCATGTACTTGTTCATGTTCCTGCTCCTGCTCCTTCTCCTCCTCTTCCTCTTCAATGCGTGTATCAATTTGTCCCAATGGTACATCACCATTACGCTTAATACTGCCATTGCTGGCACTATTACCATTTTTAAGTATGCCCACCAAAGGTGCACCATTACCTGGCTTCTTTTCATCAACTGGCAACTATAAATATATTCATTTATTTTTCAAAAGTAATTTTAATACAACATGTTTATTGTTGTGAATCATCTTACTGCCTTGTAAACATACGGTTGACCAGGTGAACTTGGTGTTTCATGCATTTTAGTGGCCTGCTCCTTTGACCAAATAATATCTTCATCCGTTTCACGTTCTATACGTCTTTTGTATGCTAAATGACTACGGTAGACTTCGAGTAGGCAACATATAACAATGATCACAAACAAAGATGTAAGAGTTATGAAAACCACTTGAGTAGAGTCTTCCTTTGTGGACACATCGTACACATATTTGGCCGCATATGGTATGCGTTGCGGTGGCTCTTCCACCCAATTCTCTGCACTCTTTTAATTTAGGTTGAAAGTAAACAGAAATTTCATTATTAAAATGCTTTTACGACTTAAAAGGTAAAGACAATATTAAATGTATCAAAAGGGTTGGCAAGGAATTGCAAACAAATTCAGTTATCAAAAATATTCATGAGAGAATCAGAATGTTTTTTATGTTTTTGTTTATTTCCTTTTTTTTGGCTTAAAAAGTTTTTGGTTAAGCAAATTCTTGTAATAAAAACCAATTGATGAATAATAATACAGTTTATTATTTTTGTTTTTAATTATAATCGCCATATGCCAGTGAGCGAAGACGCAACGTTATTGGAGAAGACGATTTGAATTATTTTATCATTTATGAGTTAATAATGATTTTACTGAAATGGCTCATGGTCCCCTCATAAGTTGAGCCATTAGGATGATAATATAGCGAAAAAATATTTTGCTACATATCTAGATGGAAGCCATAATCGTCGTAAAAAAAATGAAAAATGATATCTGGCAAATGTCCACCATGACCACGCAGCCAGATGACAATTCTTTCATCAAAATTTTTAATCACTTTTTGGCAAAATGCTATTTTGTTAATCCCCCACAAAAAATAACCTAGTGATGTTAAATCATATGATCTGGCTGGCCACTTAACTGCTGATTGTCGTGAAATTATGAGATCGGGAAATTTAACTTTCAATAAATTGATCATTTCAATGGCTGTGTGACATGTGGCACCGTCAAAATTGAGTGATTATCTTCTCGCGATTACGTGATCCATTGATCGTCATCGTATTTCAACTAATCACGCCTCCAGACCATTTAGCGCATCATACAGTGACACGTTTAGTTTGCAAAGGCTTGTTAATAATCTTGTTGATATTCCCTGACAAGTGACGTGGGCTTCGTATGAAAAAGTTATTATTTCAGAAAAACCTGAATGAATTTTTGTTTTAGCTGAATGAATTGAGCGAATCTATAGCTTCAGTTCTTGGACCTGATGAACCTTATAAAGCTTCAAAGTCAAATCCTTACGCAATATTCGCCATGTGGTGGTTTTGGATAACCCCAATTGACAAATTTGGATCTACTTCAATACTATGGCTCACGGCTGCGATGTTTTCAGTTGAACGACTCTGTCGCACACGCGTTGGTGTACGCACATTTTCCGTCGAGCCTGTCGACTCAAATTTAATGACCAAATTCTTAATAGTGGTCTCAGAAAATGATTATGTTGTCCGAAAATATCACGCATTATAGGAAATTTAATTTGAACAGAACCATCTTTTTCATAGTCGATTTTAATTATTATAATGCGGTTGTTGTGCGAAATTGAATTACTTGTCGTGTTAGTATTTTGCAATAAAAGAACTCAATATAATAAATCGTTTATTAAAAGGAATAAACGCAACAATATTTTCTCCAAAAATGTGGTGAAAAAACGCAAACTTATTTAAGTCTCTAAAAAATTATTTTTAAGAATTTACACACCTGTTCTTTTTAAATTTCAGGTTAAAGTTTTCTAGATTTAAGATTTTAATATATTTGCGATTGTTTTATAAAATACTTATTTGTTTTCTAATATTTCGGTTTGTGAATTTTTAAAATAATTTTTTGCACTTATTTTTCGTGTACCTTGGATATTTCGAAGAATGCTTGCAGTTGGATTCAATATTCATTTTTTAATTTTCTTGTAAGTTTTAAATATCTTTTTTTAGAATTAGTTTGTATGGCAAATTACATTTTTTGGAGTATTTTATATTTATTTTTGATTTTTATTTTTTTTTTAAATTAATTTTTTGTTTTTTATCCATCTCAAAAATTTCGCTATTAATAATGTTGAATTTCGCTCCTCATTTTTGGGATTTTTTTCGAACATTTCATTTTTCCACATCTGCCCATTTTTTCGAATTCCCGTTTTTTTATACGCGAATTTATGTTCAAAAATTTTTAAGTTTAATATTTCAGAACATTAATTTACTAAATCATGGGAAGTAATTTTTTTTAAATTAATGAAATAACAGACCTTGTTTTAGAGGGTATTACTCTTAATAAAACAACTTCAAGTTTCGAATATTTGTGTAATTGTTGAAGAGTTGATTTAATTTTAATTATAAATATGTATATTTCATACATTCTACGTTAGTTTGTGTTAGATTCCTTAAAAAATAAATATTTTATGATATTCTCATAAAATATTTATTATTCAAAAAATTATTTAAATGTATTACTTTGGGGTAAAGCATATCCATATGGCTATTTCAATATTGTTCACATAGCTCATCAGTGGATTTTACCCCAAGTTTTGTATTGAAAATTAAGAGCTTTATATCTTAAGCCAAATTGATTAAATGAGAGTTTTCAATAAACAAACAAAAAAAAAAGGAATCTAACACAAATTAACATAAATTAAATAAAAATGAATCCATAAAAGAAAATTGTTTATATTTTATATAATTGTAAATTGTATTGTTGCATAAAAATCAATTTTATTTTATTTTTAATTTAAAGGAGTCAATCCTTTGACAATGAAAATAAAATTATAATCTTACTTACCATACTAACATTGACCATGGGCTCCTGTGAAGGTTGTTCGGTTATATCAAATTTAGCAACACACTGAGCACTACGCAAGCCTTGAGGATTAATGACAGTTATATTGTCTGCTCCAGATTTAGTAAAGAACATATATTCCTCCAAAGGTTTCATAATATATTGATTTACTTGAATGTAAATGTCTTGAAATTAAAGCGCCAAAATATAAGAAAAAAGCATCAAAAATTTAAAATTATGAATTAATTAGGCTTAAAAAACTTAATAAACCTATCTCTTAAATTGTTAATTGTAATAATTTCTTTCTTTCAATGTCATTGATCTAACATTAAACTTGTTAGTTTTTTTTACTCAATAGCCAGCTTTTAGCAATTTAAAAATAATCAAGAATATACCAAGAAAATAGACCCATAAATATTCCTTTTTTAAAGAATAGAAAAAGCCTAAAAATTACTATTTTAACCCATTTCAAAAACTTGTGGAAGCCTTAAGAATTAATAGCCATTTCGATGAAATTTATTGGAGTTCATATCTGTGACTAAAACATGTGAATGTATGTGTTTTACTTAAAAAAAACAGAAATACTTGTTTTTTGTCCATATATTTTTCGGCGTTTAAAACTTAACAAAAGACAATTCGGGTATGAATAGAACAAACACTGCAATTTAACTGAAGCACGTTGTTAATTTGGACGGCGAGAGACACGACATAGAACACTGAACAGTAAAATGATTTAAAATAGTTTTTTAGTTTTAAAATCGAGATCATCGCTTTCTTAACAAATTTATAACTTTGACTATAGTTTGATTAATTTAATAGATAAAAAAATAGACTTTAGCAAATATATTTGACAAAATTATTAAATTATAAATTAACTACCAAAAGCCTTGATATTCTTAATCGCAGTAGTTTATAATTTAACCCTAAATGACTTATGTATCTTAACTTCGTTTGTTTAAATATATAGAAAAAAAAATTTTATTTTTTTTCCTGAAGAAGCTTTTCAAAGGAAAGCGAAATATCGAGAAGAAAAAAATATATAAAAGAGATCGTTAAAAAGAAAAAAAGATATTTATTAAAGATTATTGGGAAGATTTTTGTACAGTGAATTTCATATTTTTTCTACTTCTGGATTTTTATGTTAAATTATGGTTTAACCTAAAACTTATGCTCTTTGTAGGAATTAGGATTTTTTAAAAGAATTTTGGAATTCAATTAAATTTCAATAGTTAATTAATTAAAATTCAGTAGTATTTAATATTTTGTGTAAGTTTTGTATGGCAATTTAAATATTTATTATAAAATATTTTAGATTTTTAAAAAAAAAAAATTTTTTTTTTGGCATCTATTTTTGCTGATGGTTATATTTTCATGTATTTGAACTTTCAGTTTTGATGAAATTTAAAAAATGTATATATATATATATATATATATATATATATATATATATATATATATATATATATATATATATAAATTAAGCCCAAAATAGGTGTCCAGTGTTTGACGAGATGCGCCGTCGGATTTCTACCAAATTTTCACAGTAACTTCGTAATGGTCGTTTGCTGGTTTGTATCTTTGTTTCATGCGTTTGCGCATAATAGTGCGTCCACAGTGCGTTTTTGCAACAAGACAAATTTTTCAAAAAAATCAAAGTTTATTTTCCATTGAATACTTCGACTCAACGTTTTTTTATCAAACGAATGCGCCGGCAATGCAATTCGAAATATGCTCATGTTCATAGCAAGTGGATGTGCAAACAATTAAAGAATTTTGTTTTCCATATACTGTTGCAATTTGCGTGTTCTATTGCAAAATGATCCATCAGCCAAACGTTTTTCAAAGCAATTGTTAAATATTGGGAATAGCGATAATTTTTGCCACTTTGCACAATCAAAACAAAAATTGGTCACAAACGTATTTTCCGGTATTGCGGTATTGTAAAGTTATAGAATCCTTGATTGGTTGGGGGAAAGAGCTATCTTAGCTACGAAAATGCAGATGTTTCGGATATCAATGTGACAATTTTGAATGACATTCCAAGGAAAATTTGTACCTACAAATCGGTTGACTCTGTTAAATGTAAATTATCCAGTCGAATTTTAAAATTCGCTTGAATTGCCTGGACTGCCGCCCCACCGCCTACAAGTGAAAGTTGGTGTACCAATTATTTTGCTTAGGAGTATCTGCCAGCCACGACTTTGCAATGGGACACGTTAAGTAGTTAAAAAAAGTCATTAAAAATGTGATTGAAACAAAAATTTTAAAACGATAATATAAGGGCGAAGATGTGTTGATACCACGAACTCTTATGATTCCTCCGTTCCCCCTACATGTTGCTTTTACAATGATCCCTGTTTTTCGCACGGTCAATTCTATGTATGTATCATGTTCACGTGTTAATAAACCAACTGCTTTGTTTGTCTATACCGCGACCCAAAATCGATCGAAAAATGTCGTAGAATAAAAGGTATTATGACTTGCAAAGCAGTCATGGGCACGCTAGTATTTCATATAAAATATTTTAGATTTTTTGTTATACTAACTTTTGAAAATAATGTTTATTTTGTTTTTTTATGTATTTGAACTTTCAGTTTTGATAAAATTTCAATATTATTATTTAGTATAAAATTTGAGTATAAATATAAATTAAAATCGAAAGTTATAACATAAGTTGCATTATGGAATTAACTAAGTCATATAATGCAACTATTGTAATATTTTTTGCTAAGTAAAATATTTTTAATTAATAAATAATTTTTTCTTCAAGCACAGGTCTTTCTATAAAAATTAATTAAATTTGTATTTTTTTGTTTTTGATATTTCGCTACATTTTTGGGTGGCATCGTAAGGAAAAGAAAAGAAAAGTGATTTCTTTATTCTTTCAGATAATGCAGATATACAAGCTATATATTTATATATTTTGTATTTTTTTACATTTCTTTTTCTTCCTATTATTAAATTGGTAAATCAATCTATTAGTTAATTGTATTGGAAAATAGTTCTCAGCAAATACATTTTTAATCTTATCTTTATTCTTCCAATGGAATTTTTTGTCCTTTATTGTTAAAGTCTTTTCTATTAAATTATTTTGCGTAATAATAATAATTCTTTATTTTGTTTAGAGTAATAAACTATTTATAGCTAATTTATAACTAATTTTTTAATTCTTTTTATTATTAAGGTATTTAATTATGGAAGTTTTCAATCGTATTTCTGTTATTTGCAGATTCACATATAACACAAAATAAATCATCAACATATTTTGTTATATTTTTCATTTATTGATTGATTTGTTAACTTTTTTATCCACTTTTGTTTACTGAAAATAAAAATTTACTAAATTTTAATTTTTATTTAAAGACCTTGTTCTTGAAGAACAGATAATTAAAAAAAACGGAAAAGTCAATTTAAAAAAGGTTAATTTACTAAAGTTAATTAATTTAAATTTAATTTAGGTTTTTTTATATCTTAAATAGTCCTGTAACACCGAGGAGTATAGTGATGCCTAAAATGAAATTCTGTGCAATTAATATTGATATTTGAACAATACCTAATTGCAAATTGTGCTAGTAGAAAATTAAACAATTCTAAGCAATCAGTTTTTAGTTAGAAACCACTATATACTTATATATTTTAATAAATAATATAAAATAAATAATTATTAATCTTGGTAATGGTCTTTTTTTAAATAAATTTAACTCTATATTTTCAATATTTCACTTTCCTGTGAAAAGCTTCTTCAGGAAATTATTTTTTATAAAAACAAAAAACAAAAAAGATTAACAATTTAAAAAAAAATGTTTTCGAATAAAAATAATAATCAATAAATACTATACTATAATTATTTCTTTGCTATACCTAATTAAATATGTTGCAATATTTTTTTATAAACTCATATTACAGAAATTATACTCACTAGACAAACAACCGCTGTAACTTTTAAAAACAGCAAAACGTGTATCTGTTGTATTTATACCGCCGATTTGCACACGATTAGCGCTCATTTCAGCAGATGGCGTCAAAACTCTGGCACTAATTGATGCCAGCGGTACTTGCTCGCGGTCAATATAAAGTGCAGCTTCAGTGAAATTACGCTGATAGTAAATAGAGTGTCGGGCATTATTTAGAAAATTTCTATCGATGCGAGCACCCACAGCAGGCCCCTCACGATCCTCTTCGAATAATAAATAGCCATCAGCTGTAATGGCGACCATAAGATAATAACTACGATCTGAAGCTGTTTGTAGTAAGAGCATGACACGATTTGCACGTCTTAGGTCTAGCGAAGAAAAGGCCAACTGTAGGCGAACATAGTCAACTTTGCCAGCTAATTCAAATTTACGTTGTAACGTTGATTCGCCACTAAAATCTGCACCCTTTTCCTCCATGCAAAATTCACCTAAGAAACTTGTATGTTCACAATCGCAAGATGACTCCTTTTTCGCAAAGTTTTCTCGACAAATTCCGCCATTTTTACAAGGTTCAGCATCACATTTAATTTGACAGTTGGGCAGAACACCATCTATAGCTGCAACAGAGAATATTAAATATACATTATCATATCCAATTGAGTTGATGTTTTAACAATTCAATAACACTGATTTATGTAATTTTGTTTTAGAAATACTTAAACTTTGTATCTCGAAAAAATATGATTTTTTCATTCCCACCGTTTGCCAGATAATGGCTTAGCATGTAGCATCAATGCCTAGTTCGATACCTCGTTTTAAAAGCTATTAAATTAGGGCTACAATGGTGGCTTTTTCGTTTCATTTAAAGTGTTATTTCAGTTAAGTGATCGGGCAACGGTTGCGGCGCATGAGCAGTCTACACTAGCGAAGCTCATATGTGCTTGCTGTAAATATCATACAGGAACATTTTCAGCTGTAAAGTTTCACCTCTCAGCTCTTTTGAATTCGCATAATTTAAAATTTATAGCTTCCAAATTTGATAATGTTAACGATATAGTTTTCGAAATATTGAATTTGTTTTCGACTAACTAATTGAATAGATAATGAAGCAACAATTAATCGGTTGCCTTTTCAACCGAATAAATGCTCTAATGTACAAATTCACAAGTTTTTAATATTTAATATTTTTTTTTCTTTTCTTGCACATGCTTTCAAATCTATATATTTATGCTTAACGACATTCTTTTTCTTCTTTGAAAATGTTTACTTTATCGTTGTATAAATGAATACTTTGTATAGGATTTCCGTACTGGAATATTCAATTTACAAAAATATTTAGAAACTATTTAGGGAAGTGGGTGGTGGTATTTTGAATCAAAGTTCAAAGAAATGCTCTTGGCTAAATTGCTATTTTTATCCGATTAACATTTCTTAATTTTGCTTGCTTCTACTTATACATGTGGTTGACCACATTGAGTGTTTAGGGTAACTGGCAGTGATGGCCAACGTTTGTTAATTCTAAATACAATAAAACTGTTAAAAGTTTGTTGGTAGTCAAACTCTTTCAATTTAATTTCATATTTTGAATATTTAATGAACCTTTGCCAGACATTAAAAATAAAAGTCATGATTTTGAAGTTTTAAAGTTAACTTACTAATTTCTATCATAAATATTGCCATTTATATAATAGGAATTGTTTTAAAATTATAATATTGGTTTTTATAAATTATTCACTTAGTTTTATTTAAATACTGATAAAATATCATATAGACTTGCTAATACAATTACAAGATAAAAACAATTTTTTGTTTTAATTTAATTAAGAAAAATTACACTATTTCGCTTTATAATGTTTAAACTTAAGGAGTGATCAATATAATTTGATATAGTTAAAAAAAATTGGCACATATTCTTCTTAGCGGATCAGTATAGGCATAGCTCATACCGAAACTTTTAGTTGCCAGGGAATGAAAGTTACGTGATATACTGCTTAGAATGAATTCAGAGTTTATATCGCTTATAATAATACTTAACAAAAACGCAACATTCAGCATAGTCTTTCGGCTCTTAAGAGAAGGCAATTTAATAAGCGTTAATCTTTGATGATAAGGAGCATACCCCCGGGGGCACATTGATATGTGTTGATGGAATGTTTTGACGGGAATCAGTAAAACCCCAGAGTTCAGCTTTTTGTCGTTTTAGCCTTTTAGCTATTCTCAGACTAATTATTGAGGTTGGCCTTTTGGGAGTATTGTGGTGGTTGTGGTTTTGTAGCCCTCGTTTGAGTTGTGTAGGTCGGATCATTCACAATGAACACAACGAATGATTCAGGTACAGTGGGCATGATTGCGGTTGTATTCTTAAATTTTATTAAGCTTCATGCGTTCTTAATCAGGAGTTGGATAGTCTCCAACCCGTCAGCAAGGAGTGGTGGTGTCAGCTGCTACTAGGAGTGACTGGAAGATATACGTATATGAAGGCTTCCTAGGGCGAGGATGACGCTGCATTAGGTCCACAGTGGTATGATCCACCGTCAGGTTATAGTTTACACAGCTAGGTACTGATGTAAGTCCTATCACGCATGATAAGAAGGCAAATTAATTGTTGGATTCTAATATAAATGTCTCTGGTAGTACAGAAAAAATGGTTTCTGATCGCTATGAACATTTTATAACGGATCCCAAACAACTTAGCCATTATCAAGTACAAGTCTGTACAACTGTATTAGCCTTATTAGCCTTATTAACCATCATATTAATGTGTGAAATAAAACTGAGCTTTATGTCACGAAATATACCCCAATCAACGAAGGAGCTTAACAAAGGTTGTCTGCTCGACAAAAAGTTGACACTGCTCCTGTTAAATCTCATGTGCACGCATTTGCTAGTAGTTAGATCCATTGGGTTTATATTGTACCACGCATTTTATTTATTTATTTTTTTTAATTTTGTAACTTAGTTTTTATTTGAAAATTTTAGATTTTAATATTTTGTTTTTATAATTCTCATTCAATCAATTGGGTTTTAGACTTAAGTAGCTACAGTTGCTAAGTAAAACTTACGCTGAAACTCTTGACAGAATAGAGAAAGAAGTAGCGTAATGGATATAAATATTTTGTTTAATTAATCACGATTTATGTAAATAATATTAAATAATAATTTCAAGAAATAAATTTCGTACAACGTGACCAATTTGCTTTAAACTCTTTCAATATGTGATCTCGGTAAGGATCCAATCATAAGCCTAGTTTTAAAACAAGACTCATTGAACTAGGACGTCTGTGTAAAATATTTTTTTACTATTTTTCCCCCTTTTCAAGGATGCTATTTTTTTTTATTTCACACTTCATCTATGACACAATATTTGTTCTTTATTATATTTGTTTCTACTCTGTGGCCTGTGCTAGATTTATTTCCACAACCTCTTTCTAAGTAAGCATGGGTTTTTTATAAATTTATGCCGCCAGCAACGATATACTACTCTGCTATTTTAACGAAATTTGAACTACTCTGCTCTTCCTCGTAAAAATTGCTGCTTGAAGAGGAGTGAAGAGAAATTTGAAATTCAATGGAGAAATATTAAAAATCTTTTCCAATTTAATAATTAAATTAAAAAAAAAAAACTAAAGTCCTAGAATCAACCTTAACATCAGTTATGAATTTACAATAACCAATTATCTATTTGTTGGTATCCCATCTTAAATTATTGGTAAAAAAAATAGAATTTACATAAATTTAAGTTAGTGCATTGGCCAAAATTTATAGTACTTTAGTTTCTTTATGTTAATGCGCTTAGTATTTTGAGTACGATTTGAACCAAAGAGAAATTGTTATTTGTAAATTTACCACAAATTAAATAGTTTTAAAATGAGATGTAGTTATAATTGTAGAGTAAATTTCTGTCATATAAACTAAGTAGTGAGAAATTTTGAATTGAAACACTACTATAAAAAATGTGTTGCTTCGAATACAGCATACAGGTCATTTTACTAATGCTTTTATAGCTTTATCAAAAGCTTAAAAAGAAATTTACAATTCTTATGCGTCAAACTTATTAAATTAAATGAGAATTATAGTCAGTTAAAAAATACAGTGGCTTTTTATATTTGAATTTTTATTTAAAATTTAGACGGAATCTACTACGAAAGCGCAGTGTACAAATAAAGATATTTTCCTTACTTTCTGATACCCTGTTAATTATTTTTGTTGCACGTTTTTAAAGAGATCTCTTTACTGTGGGTCAATTTACGTGTGTCTTATATGAAAAAAAAAACGAAAAGCAAATTGAAAAATTGGAATTCTTGAAGTTCTGTCCTTTGAAAATCATAGTTATTGTTGTAAAATAAAAAAAAAAATAGAACTATGGTCAATAGTTTCCTGTAATGGCTCTAGATTTTCTTCTTATTGTACACATCTGTCCTTAGCATGCACAAACGAATATACATACCCGCACTTACATTAACATATATACGTAGAAACACATATGCATATAGCAAATATATGCACACATATTTGTTTTTGTGTATGCAAGTTTTATTCTCGAACACTTTGGAGCAGGCAACCCAACCATAAAGGAAATTGCAAACAAATATTCTAAAGGATAATAAATTCATAATGTCAACATGCATTCAAGTGCATAAGAGTGTGTATTCATATCTGTTACTTATGCTGATGATGATGCTCTTGATGCAATTGCATTAGCAATATTTTCGAGTATTGAATTTTCTTTAGCAACAAACTTGTATAAAACCACAAACACACACATTCATTAAGTTATATATATATATATATATATATATATATATATAAATTTATTTGTATGTAACCACTTACTTGGTGCAATATTCCTTTCATTAATGTCAGCTAAATCAATAAGATTCGTACCAATCTTTAAGCCACGTACACAACCAATATAACCTTCTAGAGCTGGTGCATCCGGATTAGTTCGCAATAAATTTGCTGGATCATAGCCACCAATATTAAATTGAAAATATTCAGTTGGCGGTGCTGGTGGACGATGTGGTGACAAAACCTCTGCAGAAAAGATAAGCAATGAATTAACCAAAATCTTATACAGCGAAATAATCTTAAACGAATTATAACGTAAATAATTTATAATATGGAATATAGAAAAGGAATTTCTTAAATGATATTTACAATTATCCTTGATGGTACATATTTCATTACGACTATGTACATGCTTGCCTCTTTTACGCTCTGACTAATACCAAATTAATGGTTTTGAGTAGAGAATTAGAAGGAAATTAAGTTGGGTGATGTAACTGCATTTGAGGTTCATGAAACTAAAATCACTTTGATAAAATGGTCATGGAAGTAAAACTGTATGTAATGTGTTTCAGATTTCAATCGTTGATAGAGTGCTGTGCACTAATTAAAAATATTCGTAGAACCAAAGAAACAAAAAAAAGAATTAAAATTTTATGATGTGGCTGTAAACTTTTTGTTGTTTTTAAAGTTAAAATGCTGTTCACAATGGAAGTGTTTAGGATTGAAGGTTGTGAAGGTTGTCATAGTATATAACGCTTATATTTACTCCACCTATATGACAGTAGTTAATGAGAAAGACTAATTAATTATAAATTTCATTAGCATTAAATGATAAATAATGCTTAAGCATCACCACTATTTTGATTAATAATAGTACTTTTCATGAAAAGACTTCATTGATAAATAGTTTAATATAAAAAATCTTTATTATTATTGAATAATTATTGAATGGTTTCAAAGCATTTCCATTAATTAAAGCATTCGCTTCAGAACATATTTTTGTTTTCCTGTGAGTAATAAGAACGTCTTATTGTCAGCATAACTCTGCTGAACTTATAGCAGATGTCAAGATGGAAATTTAACTGCATTTGTCTTAACACGCAGATCATTAAGCTATCAAGGGTGGTAAAATTTTATGTTAATCCACGAATAAGTTTTTATAACTCGGAGCAGAAACAAGTTATACGACAATATACGGTGTCTCGATATTAAGGGGGTTAAATTTGGAATGAACCTATCATATGGATATAAATCTATCATATATTGTCGCTCCATTCCAGTTTTTTGGCATAGAACAAAAATCTGAAAAGTAAAAATAATTCTTTGGGTAGACAATTCTCAATATCTTCACGAATGGTTACCACACGTTTTATATTTAGATTTATCCTTGTGGAACAACATTCTCTCAACTTTATACCTCATTGTTCGATGTTATACACGATGGTGTTAGTAGCATTAATGTAGTCAGGCTTAAAATCTCAATTACTTTTGATATCTTAATTTCCACCTGGCAAATATAATATAGATTTCTTTTGCTCAATATTCAATGGTTTTTCTTTTAAAGAAAATTTTTAACTGCTTTAATTGTTTAACCAATAATAAACGGAAAAGTTGATGAAAAAGCTATGATGTGATTTGATTTACATCTGCATCGACTAGGTAGTCATAATCAGATGGTGGTCAAACCACTTGAATGATTTGCAAACGTCATTCAATCCCTAGGAGGCCATCGAATACGTATATCCTCCGGTCACTCCTAGTAGCAATTGCGAAAGCCCGAAGTAGGCCGCAGCCTTCACTCCTTGCTAAAAAGTTGGAGACTTTCCAACTCCTGGTCCAGAACGCATGAAACTTAATATAATTAAGAACACGACGGCATTCATACTCACTGGACCTGAACCATTCATTGTGTTCATTATGAATGATACGACCCACAAACTATCACGAGGGTCTCGAAACCACAACCACCACGATACTCCCATATAGGGGCCAACCTCAATAACCAGTCAGAGAACAGCTAATTGTCTCAAGAGACAAATAGTGAACTCTGCGAGCGTACTGATTCCCGTGGAAATGTGTGGATTGTCCAGGTGACTCCTACTAGCCTTTGAGGGGCCTGGGCTCCCTTTTACCCCGCAAGACACCAGTCTAAATGGAATAGTAGGTTCCAAAAAGACTATCATGTGCCCCCGGGGGGATGAAAAAGTTATATGATTATTCGTGTTATATGATTATTCGTGTAGCTTAAATATTATACTTGGCGTCAGTCACTGAATGATAAACACAGAAAATACCGCTAAAAAGCATGATGGAATGAGCATATTGCAAATAGGCAGCTTCAATGCGCTACAAAATAATTGATAGTATTTCGTGATAGTTAGCGATACGGAGGCTTCAATAATTTTAAATAATTTTAAATAAAGTATTATATGCAGTGTTATTATGCACATAAATTTCTATTCAAATATTTTTGTTGAATTTAATAAATATTTTGTTTTACCTTTTTCTGGATTTTTCCAAGGTTTGTTCGCATACTCATCTAACAATTGCGTACCACGTTCCACGCTGACACTCTTTTCATTGACATGCAAACGGGTCTGTTGTTCTTCACGTATAATTGCAATCTGTATACTTTTCAAAGTGCTGACACTATCATCGACCAGTGTCAAATTAACAATTTCATCACCATAATTGTATAAAAAGATAATTTCCCGTCCTGCATTGATGTACAAATGAACAAAATTATTGTAATGATCATTGGCATAAAGTACTAAGGAGTTTGTGTCATAAGTTCGCAGATTAATAAGTATATCATAAAGTAATATGGCCTTTAGCATTTCACGTTCATCTTCAATAAAACCCATTAATGCGGTTGGCTGTGCAGTGGCACTCAAGTAATTACGCATCAGAAATGATTCGCGATTAATAAAAGTAAGAGCCTTTTCATTAATATCTGTGGTAAGAATATTATAATACAAATATCCAGAGCAAGTGTTACAATCTGTTTGATTTATTATTTATTTATATGTATGAACAAATAAAATGAGTGAGTGTATGAATGAATGAATGAATGAATGAATGAAATAATGTATACAAGTGTAATTAAAATTAATGCATTTAATTGTTTTCATTGTATTGCAATCTTTACTTACTGGTTTCACAGAATTCACCAATATGAGCCCAAGAATTATTGCATACACATTTAAAAGTACTCCAAAGCTCCTTACATTCAGCACCATTTTTACAAGGATTCGGCACACAAGATGGTTTACAATCCTTAATAATTTCTGATAAATGTACTGACATATAACTGTAGATATCCAGTATTTCGCCATTCACCACCAGGCCACGAAAGCAACCAATTAAGCCAGCTTTTACCGATAGTTTCTTTAAGAGTTCACTACAAATAAAGAAAAACTGCATCTTTGTAATTAACTAAAATAATTGCACAAGTATACTTCAACTTTTTATTTACAAATTTTTAATTTGTATGAACATTTAAATTTTTCAATGTTTTACATGTTGTTGTAATTGTACGTACGCACAAAAAACAAAAAAAAATATTAAGAGCAGAGAAAACTTTATATCAATTTGTATGAAAATTGAATTAAATGCAACATTAAGTATTCACTCACAAACACTCGCTTTAAATTGATGTCAACACTTTTACTATCTCTTATACTTGTGTAAGTAAATGAACTCATACAAAAACATATACTCATATATAAGCACATTTACACATACTCATGTACTAATTCCGTCAACCCAGAATACGCTGACATAGTCACCATGATCCTATTAAATCATTAGCATACATTTTTTAAGTGAATGCATTTTGCACACATACGAATTGAAGTTTATGCAAGTGTGTTAGAGCAATTGTTTGCTAGTGTTTGTTAGAAGCAAGAATAGAAATATATTTGCATAGAGACAAAATAAGTTAAAAAAGAAAACAGAAAAAGAAAAACGTAAAAATGGTTACAATTTACATTGGAATACTTTACGTTCAAACAGCTTAATTATCCTATTCAAAAGTAATGACTGTAAATGTTACAGGACATTACAGATGGCTTAATGTTTTCAGTAGAAATTTGGAAGAAGGAATGTAAAAGAATTCTTATTCAAGGAGACAAAACGTATGTCTGTGAAAAAAAATAATACTTTTGCTCTTTCTACAAAGATTTAATACGCTAAAACTTGAACGTGTAAAAGATCAATTAAACAAATAAGATGGATCCAGCCAGTTATTGTAAGTTTGGTAATTGATGTGTATTCTTCATTCGCTTTTAATAAAGAGTCAATTATAAAAATATAATTCTCATTAAGTTGATAAAAACTTTCTAGAAATATGAAAATAATTGAAATTAAGCAAACAGAAGCGAAAACTGAACTAATCGAGATTGCAAGGTCTGATTTATAGTTTAAAATTTGATAGGAAAGCAAATGTAAATAATTATTTTTCAAGCATAAAATCTTGACGAACAAATAAATAATTAATCAGAATTAAAGTTTTAACTAGTTCCACTAAAACAAAAAAAAAAAAAACAACGTCTGCACGTTTAGAAAAACAGCTGAATCTATAATCTTAAAACCAAATCTAATAGTTACTGCAATTGGATGACCTGTGATCTATAACTGGAACTTATTGAAAGGTAATTTTTAATTTACTTCAATTAACGAGAAACACATTTTTTATGATAATAAAGGGTTTTTGAACAAGAAGTTGTTTTCTAAATTAAAATAAAACAAATAATTTAGATTAAGATGACTCAAAGTTTTATTGTATTACGAACAGAAAAGTTCGGCCATTATGAATGAAAAATGATATCTGGCAAATATCTTCTAAATATCCATCATGACCACGCTGACAGCTGTTGATTCTTTCATCAAAGTTATTAATCACTTTTTGGCAAAAACGCCGTGCAATTTCTGTCATTACATTATAGATTTTGGGGTTTAAGGCTAAAATCGATTCGATTGGCTTCCTATAGACTCTGTCTTTAACATAGCAAAAAAAAAAAATAAATCAGATCTGGCTGGCCACTCAACTGCTGATTGTCGTTAAATTATGCGATCGGGAGATTAGATTTGCAATAAATTAATTATTTCATTGGCTGTGTAACATGTGACACCGTCCTGATAAACCACATGTCAGTGATATCCATGTCGTCAATAATAGGACAGAATTGAATAGGTAGCATCTCACGATAGACCGTTACGGTATTTGCAGCCTTATCTTAAAAAAAAACGTCTTAATCACGCCTCCAGACTACATAGCGCACAAAACAGTGACACGTTGAGCATACAAAGGCTTCTCTAGTATTTTTAGAAGCCGAAATGCGGCAATTTTCTCTATTCGCATACCCTGACAAGTGAAAATGGGCTTCGTCTGAAAAAATAATTTTTTCAGAAAAACTAGCCGTTTATTCCTGAATAAATTCAGTGAATCTATGGCCATGTGAATGGTTGGTCAGTTTCAATTCCTGCACCAGTTAAACCTTGTAAGGCTTCAAAGTCAAATCCTTGGTTTGGTTTTGGATAACCTAAATTGTTGCGAATATCGAGGAATTGATAAATTTGGATATACTTCAACACTGTGGCTCACGGCTGCGATGTTTTCAGTTAAAAGCTGTTGCCACAATTGAAAAACAAAATTCTTATTGGAAAACTAGAAGATAAGAAAACAAGCCTTTGGCCCACAAATGTGAAAGAAACGACAATGAATCTAAAATTTTTTTAAGTTTGAATAAAATATGGTTAAAACCGATTTATAAACAAAAGCAGTGTAACTTAAAATTTGCCAGCTTGCGCAAAAATACTGTATTTTTTCCAAAGGCAAAGAAACCCTAAGAAAAGAAGATAGATTGACAACAAATCAGTTTACTATAACTGTAAATGTATATTAAAAAAAATTTAGATTATGTTTTGATAATGGATTAAAAAAAACTTTTTTGCTTTTAATGTTGTTAATAATCAATTGATTATTATTATTATTCGACCTTTTTTTCTGGAAGAATTATTAATTTTTATTCCAAACATCCGAGAAAAATGATAACAAACACGGCAAAAAATATGATAGACAGAATATTGACTATAAGTGATAGAGAATTTCATTTAAAGAATAAGGACACAATAAGATATATACTTAATGACAATGATTTTCCAGTGGAATTAACAATATGGTAATCATAGACATAATTTAGGAAATACTACGGCAGAATCAAAAATTTATAACACATTAACTTATGTTTCTGCAATATCAGAAAGATTAAGAAAGTCTAAAATATATGACACTGACAGATATATAATTGCACACAAAATATAAAACACATTAAATAAATTATTTAGCAGTATAAAGGATAAAATAGGACAATGACAGTATCTGATGTAGTATACAGGATACCATGTGAAGATCAAAAATATAAGGATATTTCAACACAGAAGACATCCTTATCTTCACATTGTAAGAAATATAATCATTATCCAAAGTTTGATGAAACATCAGTATTAGATATAGAAAAAAACTATAAGAGACGTTATATGTTAGAAATCTTAGAAATTGTTAATGTACCAAATGTAAGGAGAATAAATGCCAAAACAGACACAGACAATTTATCGCAGAATTATAGGTAGTTAATCCAAAAGACACATAATTTGTTATAATTATTTCATAAGAGAGAATTTGTTATTTAATTTCCGTTTCCTGGTTTTTGTATGTTTAAATATTTGAAATTTTAATTTTCAATTGTCAGTTGTTTTCAAAAAATTTTTTTTTCAATTTATTAATAATTTTTGTTTACAAAAATTAATTTCCTGAAGAAGTTTTCCAAAGGAAAGCGAAATATTGAAATATAAAAGACCACTATTAAGATTAATACTTATATATTGTTAATAATCTATTTTATTTCTAATCAACATAAATCATTCTTCGATTTTACTTAAAATTAATTTATTAATAATTGTTTATTAAAGCAATAATAGGAAATTCCATCTTATACTGCTTTTTTTTTGAAAATGTAACAGCTTTTCTTTTTCATCATTCTCATCAATTTACGAAGCTGAATAATTTAGCTTTAACATAATTAAGATTTTAAGAGCAGATTTCATTCTGAATAAATAGTAGCTTCAGGTCTGTTTAATGATAAATTTTGTGAAATAGTGAAAATTATCGCAAAAATATGGATTACTTCGCAGTAACAATTTATATTTTCCAAAAATTAATGTCGTGCGTTAAGAAAAAATTTATGGTGGATAAATAAATAAATAAATAATTAATAAAAATATATAAAAAATTTAAAGACCTCTGCGCAAATTAGAAAATGTTTACATTGAATAATGACATATTCAACATCAGTTACACTTACGTCAAAACTTATTTAGTTGCTATGAATAAGTAAGTTGAGAGCGCAATATATGTAAAAGAAAAATAAAATACTCAAAGTTTATATTTAACAGCAATAAAGTGTATGCGGATCTGTGTGTGTGTGCTGTTAATTTGTAACAATATTCGAACGGATGCATGCAAGTATGCATGTCTGCCTGTTTGTACGTATATAGTGTGGTGACACACATACAAAAAGTATTTGACATAAACGTTGCAAGTGTTGGGATAAAATTTTAACCATACACATTCATACAAACACACACATACATGTTGGAAGCATTTTTGTATGTGGTTTCAAATGTGTACAGTTTATATTACGTTCTAGAAATGAAATTTGTTTTAATTTGTAACGGGAACAAAAACACATTTCATTTTACTGTAAATATCCTGCAACACAAAAAGGTGGTGCAAAAATAGTTGCTATATAGCGATAACATACAATTGCATTAACAAAAAAAAACAAAAACAAAAAAAAAAACTATTTTTCTTTTCTACTTTTAAACAAAATTGTTGCAGTATGCCTTCTTTCATGGTGCTAAGAGTTTAAAATTTACACAAATATATACATGACCGTTGCTGTGCAAATCCTATTAGGGGCTGTAAACATGTAAAGTGTTAAACAATTAAAAATTTATTCAATGCCATCACAAGCAATTAAGCACTTTTATACTGGCTGTGTTAAATTCTGGCACAAACACGAATGTAAAATAAAAATTAAAAAGGAAAAAATTATAACAAACATTTAGTTGCATTCACTTACACTTGCAGTTATTTAAAACAAAAGCAAAAACAATATTGAATGCATTTTTAGCACAGTGACTTGTGCTGTAGGTGAAATAGCTCAAATTAAAAAGGGTTTCAAATTTAAGTTTGTTTGCCTCAGTAGGGGTGTTAAAAGGGTTATTTTAAATATAGTCTTAGGTTTATCTTTTCACCACGACGCTTGAAATTATCTGTTTGATATTAGTGCTTAATAACTAAGTAATAATTTAATCATTAATTATTAATAGTTAATTGCTAAATTTTTTTAATTTATCTAATTTATAAAACAAATAATTTAAAATCGTTTACTGTTGTACATTATTTTTCGACTTTGCTAGCTGTTTGTTTGATATGAATGGTGAGCGCCTTCGATGCGCAAACACCCTTCTGATGCCGTCTTCTGCTATCTTCACAATGAAAGCACTCGCCGTTCATACCAAATAAACAGCCAGCAAAGTCATAAAAGGATGACAACAGTATTTGATTTACTGGCAGAATAAATCCAAACAACTTAATAAAATCGTTTCATTTTCGCACACACTGTTAATAGTTGAATTCTTTCCAATATTTTTTTTAAGCAACATTATAAAAACAATTTTTCTTGATATGTTGTTAACATTGCTGCTTGTGAAAATTACAATTTCTTATCCACCAGAGGATATTAATCAGCTTATTACCTTTTGGTAAAATTAAAGCCTTCCTTCCTTCCTTACTCACAGCTATTTTGTTCCTTAATATTTTTGTTTGTAGTTTCTGCTTTTGAAATTTACACAAATTTAAGAGGAGAATTCATTGATTCATGTAAAATCATTAAAATGCCACAAAACACTAGTATGGCATTGTTTGGCATTGCTTGTTGTTTTGTGGCCATGTAAAACATGTTTTAACTACTACAGCTACGACAATCTCTGGATAAAACGACAACTATCTATTAGAATCATTGGTTATACGGCTTGCAAAACATAATATACTTGTAATATCAAAACACAACCACACACACACACACACACACATATATATATATATATATACACATTAACATTGTGGTAACATTAATTGGCTTGTAGAAGGAAAAGAGGGCGTTTTGTTAGATTTTAACCAATTTTAATGATAATAATTGTTTGGACTTCTGTTTACTATTTGTAAGCGTATCTAATATACCTTATTTCTTCAGAATTGCAATACGATAAAAATATCTGCCTAAACATAATGTTTTGCGGTAATAATAATGTATGACCACTTAAATATTAATAATAAAATAAAACTGAATTGTTTACACCGCCTTTAATTGTTTGTTTTAAAATAGCTGTTTGACAATAGTAATTTCGTTATGTAACTAACAGTTGTAAATTAAAAATGTTTTGCTTAAGTACCACCATTATAAATAATATTAATTATTCTTAGGGATGTTATAGCATAGTGGGCGATTTTGTTTTGGTTTTGATAGAACGATTAAACGAATTTTTTTAACACCATCAAATAATCCACTTTAACTTTGAAAATAAGTTTTAAATTCCCTGCGATTAGATTTATGTTGGACTTGCTAATAAATTACTACATATGAAGTGAAATCAATTAACAATATACATACAGACTTCGTAACATCCAAAAAAATTTAATAATTATGGGTTATTTCTTCAAATAAGTATGTCGGAGCACGCTTACGGTCGATGGAGTTCGCTACTACAGTGATTTTTTGTCTAAAAAAATTGATGATATTTATAAGATGGGATGTAGCTTCAACAGAATGGGGTTATTGATTAAATGTTGTTTTCCAAGGTCGTTCGATTCAAACATATCGACTATTTATAACAACAATTGATGTCTAAATTATTCGTGACATATGGCCAGTTATACTCGAAAAAGTGGCGTTAAATTTTACGTCTATAATGCTGTTCTTCAAGAATAACCAGAGTAACCATGTGCCCGAAATCATTTTCAAATGGCAATGTACTGTATTAATAGCCAACTACTTCACAATATTCTCTGGCTTCAATACACTGTAGCTACCTCAAGACTGTTTTTCTGTTGTTATTTTTTGCTCTTAGTAAGACCTCGCTGACCAAGCTACCTTATATTATTATGCAGATGTCTTAATTATCAGAGCTCCTGCTATTTTGTACAAATATCTCAATCGTTTAATTTGCTGTACCAACAACACAATGTGGTATGCAGCAATTCTTCCTTTACTTCGCTCTTTTAGCATCTCATTAACATTCTATATACGGTTTAATTAGATGTCATAAAGCAAGCTTTAATTATTAAAAACTTAAGTTTTTCAGTAGTTAAGCATTGATTAATGTAGCCGTTTCTGTTCATGAATATGTTTTCACCTTTATTTTAATGTCAATAGAAAAGAAAACTAAGACAGTGCGAGAGGGAAAGCGAAAAGAAATAGGAAGAGAGAGAGAGAGAGAGTAATATTACACAGCCTTGAAAAATTAAGCCAGTGTTGTCTAGAGACTTTTACTTTTATGCAGAAATGTCATACCTAGTCGACTTTTGAACAGTATGCTAATCCAATTTTTTTACAAAACCCACTATTTAGGAACAATAACAGATATTATTTTTTTTGGCAGTAATAAAACAGCAAAAATAAATAGCCAACTTGCGTCGTACATTTTGTATGTAAATGAGAATTTTTTGATAAACAGAGGACACTTTACTCGCTGATTTAGGTGTGTTTGTTAAATTATTTTTCTTAACGTTAATCAATGCCGCTAATGATGAATGTAAAGTGTAAATGGTGAGCAGAAAAAGTGTAAATTAGAATCTAATATTAATGTAGTTTTCTTCTCCTTTTAATGCAATAGCAATTTTAAATGACATTTTCTATCGTATGTACACAAAATGAAATTTATGTAAATATGGTTTATGGAAAGCGATGAGGTAAGATTTTAATAAAATAGTTGTGTTATGCTAAAAATAGTATAATTTTCCATTTAGGTTTGTGCAATCAGTGCGTTGGTTTTATAACGCGGCTTGTGAACATATGAAGTATTAGCAGGCACCTTTGTTAAACAATCTATTGATTTGATTATTCTCTTGAAATGTCTTGATTAAAGTATAACAAACTCACACGCTTCTCAAAGTTGTTGCTTCTGATAAGCGGCAGTAAATGCTGAGTGTTAAACTTCATTGAAAAGGGTTTTTTATGCTCTAACGCCAGTCCATGGATTTTTTATTAAATTTATTTACTGTTATGTGGAACATTTGCACCACTTTTGCTGTTACGACTAAAGAACTGGTTTCAAATATTATTCTATTAGTTTTCGCTTTGGACGTTGCAATCAATTCTTTCTCACCAAGAAATAATATCTTAAAAGCAAACAAAGTTTAAGTTTTCTTCGAAGTGGACGAGGTTGTTGGTTTTAAATGGCTCTCAACTGGAAAATATTTTGGAGCGGCTGATAAAGCAGAGACTTGAACAGGCCATTGCCGCGAGGAGAGGACGTTTATCGCCGGGACAATATGTATTCCACCCCAGAAAGTCCACCATAGAAGCCATAAAGGAGGTGGCAGATGTTTTTATAGCAGCACAGCTGAAGAACTGCCATAGCAGACCGATGGTCCTTTTGGCCACCTTATACGGACGTGAAAAACGCTTTCAACAGCCTTAGGTGGACAGATGTTCTAAACGCTTTGAATTCAAGCTGTCAAAGTAGCTTACGAGAATTATTACGAACTATCTCAAGAATAGAGTGCTCATCTATAATACAACCAGCGGTATCAGAAGAATTGAGAATACCTCGGGAGCTGCCCAAAGCTCTTTACTAGGCCCCGATCTCTGGAACGCAAATTACGATGGAATACTAAGGATGGAAATGCCTGAGGACACTTTTCTAGTCGAATACGCTGACAACATTGCGGCAGTCATCCAAGCGAGAACCATAGAGGGCGCTCATCGTAATTTTCGGCAAGTCATGATAAGGACTAAGGCTTGGCTCGCTTCACAGACTTGCAATTCGCTATGCATAAGACGGAGCTCCTGTTGCTAACCAGGCGACGAATTCCTGTCGACATTGATGTTCTGCTGGATGACGTGGTGTTACACACCCGGAGAATGGTGAATTGCTTCGGGGTAAGACTAGATAAGAGGTTGCCATACTGGAATCAAATCCAATACTCGGCAGAAAAAGTGACGCAAATAATGGTACAACTAGGTCGGCTCATGATGGACATCGGGCATCCAGTCCAAGTAGGCGAAGACTGCTAGAGGCCTATAACTGTATTCTTCTATATCCCCCGGGGCCACATATATATGGTCTTTGGAGATAGCAACAACTTAGACCTGTGCAACTGGGGGAAAAGGGGAGCCCAGTCCCCTGAAGTCAGCAGGGGTACAACTGGAAACTTCACTTTATTTCCACGGGAATCAGTAATGCTCGCAGAGTTCCGTTATTTGTCTCTTTAGACATTTAACTGTTCTCTGACTGATTATTGAGGTTCGCCCCTATATGGGAGTATAGTGGTGGTTGTGGTTTCGCGGCCCCATATTAGTCTATGGTTCTATGGTGGCCGGGTTCATTTCACCTGGTGAAATGTTCCCAGATCCAGTGAGCATGCTAGACATGTGTGCAGCCCTGCTCTGGAATCATCGAAGTTGTAACTAGAAAGTTCTGTTGCATAGAATTATAGCTTCGGCATCCTAGGAAGAGCATGACGTTTCAAATTATGCAGTGGTTTGATCCACCATCTGATTAGGACTTCATGGCCAGGCGCGGATGTAAATCTAATCACACGTTGTATTCTTCTATATGGAAGCGAAATATGGGCGCACACATTAAAGGCCAAACGTGGGGTGAAAACCTTACTGTCAGTACAGAGAGCAGCAGCATTACGGGTCGTTTCTGCTTATCGCACTGTATTATCGGCACCTGTTGTTCTCGGCCGATGAATTTATAGGCAGATGAGTGCAGCAGAATCTACTACGCTAGATGGAACCACCCTTTGGAAGCACCTGAGATGGTGGCCATAAAACGAAAAACCGTGAAGTGGCCAACGCGATGGAGGAACGAAGTCCGTGGGAGATAGACGTAACAAATGGAGAAATGAGAGAGAAGTCAAATTCTACCTGACGCAGATGCTATCTGGACACGGCTACTTTCGGAAGTATCTATGCCATATCAAACTGTCCTCATATAATTCAGTGTTGTAATTTACATAAAAAACTTGAATTTCTATCATTTTAAAATATTAAATTTAAATTAAAATAAAATAAATTAAAAAATATTAAATTTAAACTGTAAAACTTTTATCTGTCATGGTAGCACACAGATAAGTACAATTACAAACAATTACACTGTGAACTCAATAGCTTAAGAAAATTTTTTTCATATTTTTTTTCTTTTCATTGCAAATTGCTTTAATAAAAAAAAAAGTCAGAATGCAGCACTATTTGCTGTTTAATCTTTTTTTTTATTTATGTTTAATTTTATTTTAACGTCTTTTAAATGTTGACCGTGATTGACGTTCTTATTAATGGTTCATTGCAATTTTAAGATGGGTAGACCGCTAATGAACACTTAAGCTGCCAGATGTTTTTTGTGAAATCTTTCACAAACACATACATACATACATACTCACAAATAGTTATCAACTTAGTAATACATGTAAACAAAAAAGTAAAATAAAATGAAATGAGAAATTGCAAGCGGCAAAGTATCAGCTGTTATTGATTTTTCCATTTTCATTTTTTGGTTTCACCTATTTATCACTTTTTTTTTGCTGACATATAAATTTGTTTCTTGTGTGTGCTTCAAACATGTTTTTCCATTTATATGAACATTTAAATCAACTGTTGCTACAACAACATATTGTTAACATTAATTAAACAAGTGTTTAACATTAATTTTCAAGTGGTTACCGAGTATTTATTATGAGATTAAAATAAATGGCAGGTGCATGAGACACATTTGTCTATGCATGTGAGCATGTAGTTCCACACATGAACACCAAAAAGGATGTTCATTGAAGTGGTTAATGATGAACTGCAATTCAATATATTTAAAAACGAGCAAAAAAATATTTTTAGGAAATTTTAATCTGATTTAATTTGTTGCCCAGGTAACTCCTAAAAGTAATTTGAAATATAAATATTTTTATAAATTTATTGGACTTGATATTATGCAAATTATTTAAATGTTTGTATGCAAATTTTCATTTCATGCATATCACTTGGATTATTTATTTCTTTTTTTTTGTTTTTTTTTTCAAATAATTGAAGTATTGCAGATATGGACGTTTTTCAAGCATCTGTAGCTATGTTAATGCGTTCTAGACGATTTTAGATTTTACTAATGCCACATTTAGGTTAATCCAAATGTTCAAATTTTTTGGCACAGATATAAACCTATTTATCAAAATTAATTTTTTATAACAATATATGGGTCCCATAATTTCAGTTAATTAAATTTCTGTATGATTTTCAACTAAAGCACTCATCAAGAGGTAGGCTGAGATATTTTACTACGACAGTGTAAATTGTATATAACCCTTTTCTAAAGTATTTACACAATAAATATTGATTTTATATACGAAACACTAAGTCGTTTCTGTTGGAAAGAAACAACAACCTAAAGTTAATTACATCAAGTACGTAAAACAATAATCGTTGTGTAAATATGTTTGGCCAGGACTGTATGCATGACAGAATTTTGTTTTAGTATGATGGTAGCTTGCATGGCAAGCATGTTGGCTGCTAGGCATGTTTTTCGTACATTGGCCTGGATTTGTATCCCAGTAATTGTTAATTTACCAACACCAACTTTATTAATGAGTATTAGGTTTTTTAATTCGTTGGTGGCTCATACTGTCTGTAAATTACCAAATTAAGTAAAAATCTAATTTAAGTGTAAAGTTAGGACCAAATTATTTGTTTGCGATATACAGTTTTGAGCATTTTCGAAAATTTACATTTAAAATCATGAAAACGTCGATCAAAAGCATAATATAATATTATATTTTGCAAGTGTCGTTTGATCGATATGTTTGCTTTATTCTGCTTTAATACCGAACTAGTACTTGAAAATACATTCTGGTCCAAAAATCGGTCTATATATATAAAAATAAGTCGGGTTTTCCTTCCTGATGCAATAATTCCCGAACGCCCGAACCGATTTGCATTGGTTGGAAAGGTCTCGGGCTCCGTGAGGTTTACAGCAAAAAATATTCAGGAAAAAATTCAAGAGAAAAGCAGGAAAACACGTCACCAGTACGTGGTGTGTGAGTATCCCTCACGAAAATAAGTACGTTTCACTTTAAGTAGATGACGCCACACAGTGCTTTGTCTCATAGGCAAAATTAAAATAAAATAAAGTGCATAGAATATTTAAGTAATATACATTTTTGTAAAGCTAACAAAGTACCTTAAATAGATTCGTAAGTAGAATTTATAATCTATTCTTCTTGTTAACGGTAGAGGTCGCTAAAGTCAGAAAATGTTTGAGGTAAAACTGTTGAACAGAAAAACGATTTTTACTGTGTTACATAAAAAATTGTCAAAATTTCATTTTTTATTGTGTTCCTTTGAAACTTAACAGTTTTGTTTATTACTATAGGTACAAAAAACAAAAATTAATTTTGGTTAATATTTTTTATGAAAAAGTTGTTCATGCCATCGAAAACTTTTGCGATTTTTTATTTGGAATTACTAAAATGCAAAAGTTTGATAGAGTAAACCAATTTTATTTTTAAGGAATAGGTAATTTTTGATTTGCGATTTTAGTACATTTTAAAGGGCTTAAATAGAATATGTAAAGAAGTTTTAGATTTTTCACCCGGAAATGTAAAAGTGATACAATTTTTTTATCACATGTTTCCTAAGTTGCAGAAAAGGTTACAAAGACCTAAGTTTGTGGTACTGCCAACATTAAAAAAAAATAGTTTATAACTTTTTTTTTTATTATTACTATAAAAAATGAATCAAATTTTGATGTAGTTTATAATTTTTATTAAACAGTGACAAAAACTTACCAAAAATTGAAAGAACTTTTTTTTTTTGCGGAAACCCTAAAATTTTGCAAACTTTAAAAAAATTTTAAAAATGTGTAAATAAAAAGTAGGCAATTTTTTATTTCTCATTTATAGACTTTGTTAACAAATCTAACCACTAGTAAAACAAAAATTTTAGATTTTTAACCGGAAATTTTAAATTTTGCATTTTTTTAGAACGTCTATATCTTTTAGTTTTACAAAGACCAAAAAAATTATTATATAATTTTTTCCAAGTAAAGGGCTCCAGAGACTTTCAATGTTCAATTAAATTTTGCAAGCTGTGCAATTTTATTGACTGCGTATGTGTGTGTCTTATTGATAATTTTGGCATTAAGAGTTTTATCTTGCGGAATCCTGATTAATGTTACAACATTTATATTACTAGGAACTCTTATTTAATTCAGTATGGCTGGTATTACATGCCAAGTACTGTTCATAAGGTTTTAGTGCATGGGTGCGATGTTCTGGAATACTTCAACTTGCCAATAGGTAATAAAATATTAAAAAAACCTTTTACACATTTTTTAAAACTACTTTTATTCTAGGGTGTTTGTCCGAAGAAGCCTTAGAAGCCAGTCATAAAAATATAAGGAATGTGCGATTTTCCCATACAAGAAAAACGACAAGAGAAAATACAAATAGAGATTTAATGGCTCATTTATTATTAATGTCGGATCAGGAACTATCGTCACTTAGGTCCACAAAACATAAAAAATAATGATGAATTCAAAGATATTGAAAAATACATTTTGAAAGACAACATCATAAATTACAATTAAAATAAATTATCTTATTTTATCAAATTTAGAAACAAATTTATTTATGACCATTTTAAAGGGAATATTTAATTATTTGCATTTTGATCACAAATGTAGCTAAAATTTAGTTTTTGAGAAAAAGGATATATGGGAGATGGTCATGTCCTTGTATCGACTGAAGCGAAATTTCCCAGAGAGCTCAAAAATATAGTTTTATAAGTTGTTATAAGTTTTTAGTGCATTCTGATCACTAATGTAGTTACAATTTAGTTTTTGAGAAAAATTATATATGTGAGGTAGTCATGTCCTTGCACCGAATGAAACAAAATTAACCACTGAGCTAAAAGACATATTTTAACTTTCGATTTATTCTATTCACAATTATTGCTAAAATTAAATTTTTATATTTAAGGATGTATGGGAGGTAGTCATTGTCCTTGCGCCGATTTTTCCGAAACTTCGAATTTTTTTTAACTGACATATTTTGAACCAGCACACCAAATTTCATTATTCTACGATAACTTCTCTAATTTTACCGATTCACTATATGGGGACAAAGCACTGTGCGCCGTGCGCTAGGTTGCATGTACTGTTCTTCCTAAATGTACATGGACCAAAATCATTTGCGCATTTGAAAACTGTGAATGGCCACCAATGCCAAACATATCGAGAAGCATGTCAACTATTGGGTTTGCTGGAGAACGATCCTCATTGGGATTTAACACCTGCGGATTCAGTTGTTTCATCAAATGCGTACCAAATACGAACAATGAAGGATTGATTGTGATTGAGGATCAATGCTTGACTACTGCAAACAAGCTACTGATTGAAGTAGGAATGATTGCGCTAAATCGATCGATGCACGATGCATTCAACGAAGAATTAAATCGAGAGCTGCAATACAATGTCGATACATTGCACGAATTCGTTCGAAGTAATGTGCCGTTGCTGAATGAATAGCAAAAACAAGTATACGAAACATTTATGCTAGCAGTGGACAATAATACTGGTGGTCTATTCTTCCAGAACGCACCTGGAGAAACAGGGAAAACATTTGTCAATTCATTGATTTTGGCCACTATTCGATCAAGATGTGACATAGTGTTGGTGTTAGAATCATCTGGAATTGCGGCGACTCTTCTAGATGGCGGTCGTACTGCACATTCTGCGCTTCAGAAATCACTTGAAGCACTTAACTTCACACTGAAGGATTTTCGGCGAAATAACAACAACTTTGGCGGCTTGATGATTTTATTGGCAGGCGATTTAAAGCAGACGTTGCCAGTAAATCTCCCTACAACGCCTCCAGATAAATTGAATTCTTGTCTGAAGGCATCACCTTGGTGGAATAACGTAAAAACATTATCCCTAACCACTAATATGAGATAAAATTATCAAAGTGCTGCACAATTTTCCAAACAATTGTTAGCTGTTGGAAATGGAAAAGTTCCAGTTGATGCGACAGCTGGATTAATTACTCTTACTAACGACTTTTGCCGATTTGTAGACTCTTAATTAGCTCTTATTGAAAATATTTTCCCAAATATTAGTGAGAATTATCAGAATTATGCTTGGTTAAGTCAAGGAGCAATAGTCGCCGCAAAGAATAATTATGTACACGCACTGAATTTTACCATTCAATCAAAAATCGATTGCGATTTGGTAACATACAAATCTGTTGATTCCATAACAAATCCGGATGATGCAGTAAATTATCCAACGGAGTTTTTGAACTCTTTGGAGTTACCAGGATTTCCACCACATAACTTGCAACTCAAAGTTGGTTCAGTTATTATGATATTGCGTAATTTGAATCCACCGCGACTTCGCAACGGTACTCGACCTGCGGTAAAAAGACTCATGCCGAATATGATTGAGGCAACCATTATTAACGGAAAGTACGCAGGTGAAAATATATGTATTCCTCGAGTAGCAATGATTCCGACTGATTTTCTGTTTGACTTTAAGCGATTGCAATTTCCGGTTCGCCTTGCGTTCGCAATGACAATTTATAAGTCGCAAGGCTTAGTGTTTTCGGGATTAATTTAGAAAATCATTGTTTTTCACATGGGCAACTATACGTTGCGTGTTCACGAGTTGGGAAACCATCCGTTTTGTTTGTGTTAACGTCAGACCAAAAAACAAAAAATGTGGTTTACCAAAGAGCACTTCAATGAAACGGTTAATTTGCGGACACGTAAAACGCTTCGATTCAGTATTTACTTTGGATTCACTTTCATTTTTTACGTAGAGAAGTTCAACTAAATTCCACTTCATTTTTGCAATCGAAATGAATTCATTGCTGTTGTGCAATGAAATAAAATTTTTCCTTTTCAAATATAAAAAAAAAATAATTTTTCTTTATCTTTTAATCCCCAAACGAAATGTTAAAAAAACGAACCTATCTGGTTGCAAAACGGAGTTCGCCGGGTTTGCTAGTAACTAATAAAATAAAACAACAATAAAATATACCGGTAACAGAAAAAAAGTTTAAATTTTTGAAACTTGCAGATTAGTTAGTCAATTTTATACTTTTGATACATAAACATTTTTATTTATAATTATTTCGTTTTTCCTTACAATCTTGAGATAATCATCAAAATTTTTATTCAATTGAATAAATCGCAGAGGGAACTCAAATATTAAGCCGAATTTAACACCCTAATTCACCAAGTTACAAAAACTTAAGAAAATGCTTCCTTGACGCTTTTAAGATAAGTCTGAGTAAAATCTCAAACTAACCTAAGCAACCTAAGCAAAATTGCTTCTCCGAACAGAGTATATTGTTGTATTTTCGTTTCTTAAAATTTTATGTTTTGGGTATAGAAATTTATAATGCCGATAACTATCGCATATGGTTTGTGTTAATAATAACAAATATGGTATTTTGGAGAGTAATCATCTGTAATTTAACTCAGTATTGGAGAGACGCTAAAGTGTAAACACATACTGTTTTCCATTCGCTAAAATAATGTTGAATTTTGTGCCTAAAAAATATGTTTTGCGAAGAAGTTTGATAATCGTAATTCATTTGAAGAAAAAGACTGCTGAAAGTTAACGATTGTTGGTAGAAGCTTGACGTTGAACGTCAACCTACCTAAAAAACTTGTGAACGATGGTTTGCGTAGCCTGGTCAACGGAAGGAACTTAAAGATGAGGAGTTGGTAGTATTAGCCGACGAAGATTGTTGTCAGACGCAAGAGAATGTGCGTTGTTACTGATTGTCACACAAAAGCCAATTCCTCACGTTTAAAAGTTTTGGGATGAACTGAAGCCGAGAGGCGTTCAAAGGCGATTTTGCATGTCGACAGTGATGTTTTAACTCTAAAAAAAGAAGTCATTTTTGCACGTATTGTTTACTGGTATTAAAAAATGGACACATTACGATAACTCTAAGCGCACAAAGTATAAGCAAAACTCGGCCAACCAGTTAAATAAACGCTGAATGTCAATGGCGCCAAGTAATTGCTCTGTAATTGGTGGCATGAGAAGGGTGTTTTGTTTTATGAGCTATATAAAATCGGATCAGATGATTATTAGGGCCTGTACCGGACAATTGATTCGTTTGGACAGTTAACGAAAAATTACCAGAATATTTGACCAGAGACCACGACATAACCTTCCATCATGACAACGCTGGGCCACATACTGCATGTAATAAGACTTGCCTGCCTTATAACTCAGACCTAGCCCCCTCTGACTACCATTTGTTTCAATCGATACACTGGCCTGATTGATTTTTTACTTCAAAACCGGAACAATCCTTTTGGCGCGGAATCTATTTGCTATTAGAAAGATGGAAAAAAATAGTTGCTATCGATGAATAGATGAACAGTATTTAAGGTAATGTGTTAACTCATTTTGTAATAATAAATTAATCAAAAGAAAAAATCGACATTAATAATTTCTATAATCCCGTAATTGGAAGAATATTTTTTTCATAGTTGTGAAATAATTACAGTGTATAAAATCTTAAAGGCAAGTTAAAACCCAATTATAATGCCTTGTTCTGAGCAGATCTGTAATTCTTTTAAAGTAGAATTTATTCTACAGCCATATATTTTTCACTACAAAAATAAAAATTGACTGTCGGTGGGACTGCTCAGTGATAAAGGCATAGTCACTGTTTACTGAGCTGTCTTATACGGCAGTTAATTTCCGACAATCCTTCTACATTTACACCCTGTTTCAACTCTTCTCTATCCCTTTCCTAAAGAATGTAGCACGGTACTTGACTAAATAGGCGTTGTTGCCTGAAATGCTACTTCTCTTTAAAAAAAAAAGTTAAGTCAAATGCGATTATATAAAAGCTTAATAAATTAGTAGTTCAGTTTTTTTTCTCTTTTTACTTTATTTTATAATTAATAATGTTGTATGTGCTCATACCATAGTAGGTTTTAGCTTAAAATAATGTCTAAATACATTACTATTTTCGAGTCTAATGTTACTGTTCCATTTACGTAAACTGACATAATACCATCATCGTTAAAGTTATGTGGTTTAAATCTTATAAGTTTTGCTTTGTTAAGGTGGAATAAAAATTTATTGCATCTAGAAAATTTTGCCAAAAAATCAGCATCATGTTCAATATGAATTTTTAAAACTTGTTTGTATTTGTAAGAGTAAAATAAGTAAATGTTATCCGCATGTATGTCAAGAAATTTGATATTTTTTAAATCATTTAAAAAAGTTTAATAAGTAATGGACCCAGGACATTTTTTTTAAAGAACTCCATTATTACTCCTATATTACTTTTTGTTTCTCCTATCTGAAAAAATTACTCTCTATTCTGTAAATAGCTTCGAAATATTTGCAACTAAATCGAATGCCCTAGAATTATAAAAGAAAATCTAGCTATCCCATTGCATTCTTCATCTTATTCTAATATAAATATATGTGTTAGCATATTAGTAACAACTTCTTTAGGGCCAGACTCTTTTCATATCCGAACTGGCTGTTATATAATATTTTGTACTTAACCAAGTACTCTGTAATTTGTTGATATAAGAGCTTTTCAATTATTTTATTAACAATAGATAAGACAGATAAAGGTCTGAAATTATGTATAGTAGTATAGTACTTAGCCGATTTTTTTTAGGTATGGTGATTACTTTGTGCATTTTCAAAATATTTGGATAGTTTTCTTCGTTTAAATTCTTGCTAGTAAATCCTCAATTTGCGATTTTTTAATTTTCATATCCTACATCTTTATAGATATTTAATTTATCTAAAACTATTGCAGCAATTCATATGTTAATTCTCTGTACAGAAAATTGTTTAACTTGGCTGGTTGCAATTTCGCTTTGTATCTTTTATACAGGTGTCCGCCTGGAGAGTATTTTACTTTGTTTCTTTATAAATTTTGATTAAATGAAAGAAAATGGATCTTATATAGATAAATGTTTTATTTAATGTCGGTAATTATGTTTGGAATACAATATCAGATAAATGCCCGCCCCTGTTAGCCTCACAATACGATCCCTTTTGGGTACATTTTTCATTACACTCTCTCACGGGGTATTTTATTAATTTCATCATATAATAATTTGTTTGAGTTGCTCAAGCGTTTCTGGTTTGTTTGTATAAAACTTGCTTTTTAGATATACCCTCAAAAAAAAGTCCGGAGCAGTCAAATCAGGCGACCGTGGATGCCAATCAACATTACAATTTCTTGAAATAACTTGCTGTGGAAAGAGGTTTAGCATTAATTCCATTGTTATCCTGACAGTATGCGATGTGGCACTGTCTTGTTGATACCATATGTTATTCACGCCCAAAGCATGCAGTTGCGGCGTTAAACAGCTTTCAATCATATCACGATATCGCATCCCATTCATAGTTACCGTTACGCCGTTTTCATTTTCAAAGAAGTAAGCTTCCTGACCAAATTGCACTCCAGACTACCACTCTTAATGGATGCAAAGGTGACTGTTCAATTATTTGAGGGTTTCCTATTCCCCAGAACCGACTATTCTGTTTATTCACACATAACCATTCAAATGAAAATGTACCTCATTAATCATTATGATTTTTTTTCATGAAAATCGATGATTGATTTTGATGAAATGTTTTAGCGATTAAAACACGTTTGTTTATCGAATATTTTTCCATAATAAATTTACCACGTGTCTACTTCACGAGTGTTAAATATGAACTGTCAAGACTAATGCTTACCAAAATAGCGGCAAAACACTCAAATGAACCTAAAGTGATTCTACTCGCCAGCCTTGCCGGCGTATACCCTGTGCTTCATTAACAATATAGTTAATATAGTTATTAATTTAGTAGTTATTTTCTCTGGATTTGTTAAGGTATTTTCATTTCATCTACAACACTCCCCCCCGGAGGCACATTGGGAGTAAAATTGAGGCCCAGTCCCCTAATAGGCTAGCAGGCGCCAACTTGACAATTCCACTATATTTCCACGGGAATCATTAAAGCCCCAGAGTTCAGCTATTTGTCTTTTTAGTCTTTTAGCTCTTCTCTGATTGATTATTGAGGTTGGTCCTTCGGCAGTATCGTGGTGGTTGTGGTTTCGAAACCCTCGTTTGAGTTGTGTCGGTCGGATCATTCACAATGAACACAATGAATGGTCCAGGCCCAGTGAGCATGATTGCCGTTGTGTTCTTAATTTTTATTAAGCTTCATGCGTTCTGAACCAGGAGTTGGATAGTCTCCACCTCTGCGGCAAGGAATGAAGGCTGCGGTCTGGTTCGGGCTTTTAAAGTTGCAACTAGGAATGACGGGAGGATATACGTATCTGCAGGCCTTCTAGGGCGAGGATGACGCTATATTTCATCCACAGTGGTGTGATCCACCATCTGGTTATGGCTTACACAGCTAGGTACAGATGTAAATCTTATCACGCATTTTATCTGCAACATTTCCCTCAGGGGCACATTGATATATTTGGATGGAAAACCAATATCATTACATGTGTCAACGGTGGAAAAACGGAAGCCAAGTCCCCTGAAGTCTAGCAGTAAGTCAACTGGAAGCTCCACGTTATTTCGACGTGAATCAGTAAGCCCCAGAGTTCAGCTATTTGATTCTTTAGCTTGTTAGCTGTTCTTTATCTGATTTTTGAGGTTGGCCCTTTGGGAGTACTGTGGTGGTTGTGGTTTCGCGGCCCTCATGAATTTGATTAAGGGGACAGGATCATCTCACTTTTACTGAGAACAATGGGTGAATGATCCAATGATCACTAGATGCTTGTCATGTGTTCGGGACCAGGAGCTGGATAGTCTCCAGCTTTTCAGCAAGGACTGGGAGTTGGCGAACCTGCTTCGAAACCTTCGAAATTGCAACTAGGAACGACATGTTGCTAGAAATTAGTCTTCGGCTTCCTAGGGCGCGGCACAACCATTTTATCGCCCAAATGGTTCGGCCACCGTCGAGTTATGCCATGCACACGCTAGGTACCGTCGCGATGTAAATTTTATTCCACATTTCATCTACAACATATCTGTTTCTTTTTACGTCTGCGTAATCCTTTATTACAGATCAGTTTTGAGTGATTTGCCGCAATTTATTCTCAAATATCCATTTAGGTGCCCCTATAGGCTAGTAGGTAGTGTACTAGCTTGTCAGTATGGGGGTTATGGGTTCGATTCCCAACGAAGACCTTGGTTTTTTTTACTACAAAAATAAAAATTGACTGTCGGTGGGGCTGCTCAGCGATGAAGGCATAATCACTGGTCGCTGTGCTGTCTTAAATGGCAGTTAATTTCCGACTATCCTTCTGCTTTCACCACCTGCTTCATCTCTTCTCTATCCCTTTCCTAAGAATGTAGCACGGTACTTAACTAAATAGGTATTGTTGCCTGAAGTGCTACTTCTCTTAAAAAAAAAAAACTATCTATTAAATACATGTTATATTTAAATAACTCAAACTCTTTTGTTGCCTTATTAAAATTAATAAATAATAAAAATTTATTTCTTTTGCCTGCTCTTGTTAAGTTCTTTAAATGTAAAAAACAATATCTTAATAGCATGCCTTTGTTCTATAATTATTTAAATTGAATTTTAATAAACGAACAGTTATGAAAAGAAATTATTTAAAATCCCAAAGGCAATTTAATATTAAACAAAGATGTCCTTATAAAATTCCAAACATAAAATATTGTGTGTATGTATGTGTATGTTAATGGCCCGAATGTCCCTTTAAACAAATTGACCATGCCATAGTTTTTACGTTTAACTTTTTTTGGTTTTTTAATCAATCTTTAAACAGATTGTTGATAAACCATAAATAAATTCTTTTCCGATAAACCAACACATACAAACCTAAATGTATATACATACATATTTTTCTTATAAATATTTATACATAGTGGTAGTTCATGTCAGAATATTAATAAAAAAAAAACATCATTTTTAATATGAATATAAGTTTTGATGTGTGTACTTACGCTGTTGCGCCACCAATATACATGCTGCCCTCAAAAGGACCAAATTCTTCTTCTGGCAAAAGATCAACCATTTGATAATCGGTATTTATCATAAAGCGTACATGATACTCGTTGTAGTCAATCCATATTTTATGCCATTCACCACCATTTAATTTGCGATGTGAGTTAATTACCAATTCTCGCGTGGTTCCCGTACTCAATGTAAAATTGAATGTCAATTGATAGTCACCGGTTAGAGCCACCATAAAGGAAGGATAGTAAGGTCGTATGGGTGGTTGGAAAAGTAAAATGGCTTTTTCTCCCGTTGTACGAAAAGAGAAGGCAATATCACCTTTGCGCCAACCCGGCACTTCAATATATGACTGAGAGGTTGTAAAGGTCACTACATAACGTTGGGTATCTGAATGCACATGAAAAAAAAAACACAAACACACACATACACGTAATATATATATATAATGACAAAAAGAAAGAAAATATTTTGTGTGCTTTTAAACTTACTGGTCTCTACACATTCCAATGGACCTAAAGTGATTCTACCCTGAGCCTCTTCATCTAAATCTTTTTGTTGTAAAAAATACATATTTGTTATGCCCAAACTTTGTGGTTCGGAATAATATCCCTCGTCTGAATACCATTTGTTTTCCTTAACATCACAATTGCATGATTGATTAGGATCCACACATGTTTTGTTAACAGAGCACGGGCAGGCACCTCTAAAAAATGAATTACAAAAAAGCAAATACACAGATGAATAAAGAGAATAAATAACAAAAATATAGGCGAATTGTAATTACACTGAAAAAAAATTTAGCTTTGAATATATTTAAATAATTACACATTTTTTTTTATTAGCTCCTATTTTTGCATTAGTTATCGGGCTACATCATATGCATTTAGGTCCATTTGCTATTTATCAAATAAAGCTATATTTGTTTTTTCATTTCTTGAATTTTTATAATAAATTATTTTTCACAATCCGAGCATTAAGATCAATGAAATATAATAAATTAAAAATATGTTTTTTCACATTATGCTAACAAAAATATAAAATAACAACTGATCATTTATTGCTTCGAAAGTAGATGTCAAAAGACTCATTATTTACCTATTTTATCGAGCACTCTTTGAAACTACCTTATTAGAAAATTCTATACAAAGTTGTTACTTTATACTCTAACCAGGACTTCGTTAAGGCTTGGAACTTGTTTTACTATACATAAAACATAACCATCTCATCTGTAGACTACAACGGCTACATAGCCTTAGTGGCCTTTCTAATCTATATTTTGTGAAATTTGAATTGCTGTTTTCGATTTTTTTTTTTTTAAACTTATTCAACAATAATTATATTTCTTTGCTACGAAGACCCTGTTGCGTTTTGAAGTTATAAATTGTGAATTTTTCTTAAACAGAATATCAAAAGACATCGCAATAACGGCTGCTTAACACTTGCTTCATATATTTTTTGTATTCTATACACATACATTCACACACCACACAAATTAGTGGTTGTTGTTGTATGAGATTTTGTCTAACTAACCTAAAAGTGACAATTTGTGAATTATTTATTTATTTATTAACTTATTTATTAATTTCCTAAATTAATGTAGCGATCCAAAAAATGCTGCAGAATATTTTGCTATGGTCTAATATTAAGTTTTTCACAAAGAAGTTTTTTTTGAATTGTGGCAACACGAAGAACATGATAGTTTTGACAGTTTAGTTTTTTGACTTTGCACGAACATTGCATTAAAATAATTAAAATCCTCTATGAAAGTGATGGTTCTGTTAAAGTTACATTTCGTTAAACTCGTGATATTTTCGGACAATTAAATTGTCCTTCTGAGACCGCTATTAGGAATTTGCACGTTTAATTTGAGTCGACAAGTTCGATATAAAATATATAAACTGAAAATATTGCAGCCGTGGGCCACAGTGTTGAACTAGATCCAAAATTGACAATTTCTCCACGTTCTCAGTAATTGGTGTGACCCAATATTACCATACAGCGAATTTTGCATATGGATTTGACTTTGAAGCCTTATAATGTTCAACTGCTGCAGGAACTGAAGCCGATCGACTATTTACATCGCCATAGTTTCACTCAACCGGCTGTTTTTTTCTGAAATTATCATTTTTTTAGCTGAAGCCTATTTCAAGTATCAAAATTACCGCATTTGGGTTTCTGAAAGTCCTAAAGCGGTTATTGAGAAGCCTTTGCATGCGCATGGTGAGCTATGTGGTCTGGAGGCGTTATCTTTATCTAAATTTTTTGTTTTATTTTGTTTTAGAAAATAAACTTCTTGTTCAGAAAACCTTTATTTTCTATTTTGCATTTAAATTAGTACAGATATTTGTAAATAATATAAAGTTTTTATTATAATAAGAAGTTCAAATACAAGTGAACTTAAGCCGAATTAAAATTATTTTGTTGTACCTGTTAATTTCAAAAAAATTAAATATAACTTAATGTTTTATAAATTCTCCCTCAAATTTCTCGCTGTGTATATAAAAAAAGTTCAAAACAAACTCAAAAATTTAAAAACTTTTTTATGACTCTGCATACAAATACAGTTAGACTGAAAAACTTCGTCATTATTATGACTGCTGTATGATGTATGGTCTTGAGCACGAGGCATGTTTTATTGATACGACTACCGCAAGCACCATCGTCAGTAGCAATTGTACGTTTACGACAAAAAAAAAACCTATAGATTTATAGAAAACAGAGCAATGAAAATCTATGTATCTATGGAAGTATAAATTTGTATGTAACTATTTGTGGTAATAAAAATGCCGTTAAGAGTAATTTTGAGTATAATTTAATGTGCTTTTGAATAACAAACCAAACGATTTATTAGTTTATAACGATTTATACTTGTTCTTGTTTTTTTTTTGCTTTCTATTTTTGTTTCTCCCATCTTCATTTTAACTAGAAAAATTAATCCTTTTCCAGTTTTGACGAGTTTGATAGAAATCGTTTTCAATAGTTTGTTTTTTTTTTCGGATAAGAAAACAGGAAAACAAAAACATATTCAGCTGAAAAAAATTTTGTAGATTTTTTTAGGAAGAGAAACAGGAAAACCTTGATGAAAGTGAAAAAAACTAAAATCCACAGGAAATTAAAAAACTAAACAAAAAAAAACGAAAAATGTTTTTGATTACAAACAAATACTATTGAACAAAAACTTATGCAATTCACTGCAAAAAAGTTTCCATGTTGAATCATGTTTATTCACACATGAATGCAGTGTACGCTAAACGCATTTTTGATGATGTATATATTTTTTTCTCTGCTTTGTTTAGTTTTTCAACTTTTAACTATAAAAGCTATGAGCAGCCTAAAACACATGCAATCGAAAGGTGAATACAAATTAACTACTATTTAAGCTATTAAATGACGTTGTCTATGATAGTTAAACTCTGTATAATTTTACATTGCTCTGCGCTGTACTTATGTATTAACAATCCTTTTTTTAGGTGCCCCTGTAGGCTAGTAGGTAGTGTACTAGCTTGTCGGTCTGGGAGTTGTGGGTTCGATTCCCAACGAGGACCTTGGTTTTTTTTTTACCACAAAAAACAAAAATTGACTGTCAATGGGGCTGCTTAGTAAGTCGCTGTACTGTCTTATACGGCAGTTAATTTTCCGACTATCCTTCTACTTTTACCACGTGTTTTATTTATTCTCTATCCCTTTCCTAAAGAATGTAACACGGTACTTGACTAAGTAGGCATTGTTGCCTGCAGTGCTACTTCTCTTTAACAAAAAAAGTGTATATAATAAAACACACAACTAATCTGCTATAATTTTCATTCGCTGTATGTTAAAAAATTATGGGAGCAATAAAGTTTGTGCTACTAAAAACGTTAACCTTGTACAATAATATTTTGATATTCCAATCTATAAGTACTCGAAATTTTGTTTAAATGCTGTATTTTTAAGAATATTTAATTATTTTGTAGTTAAGCATAATATGTTTATAGAATTTCTTTTCTTTTATATTTCGTGAAATATGGTTGCGTTAAATAAAACAATGAGCGAAGGTAAATTATATTTTGATTTAAAGATTCCAGGAGGCAATCTTTGGAACAAAGTTGACAGAAACATATCCTTAATCGACTTCTGATGAAGTAGTCTACTCACCGCACATTGGTGAGTAGACGACTTACTTACTTACAGCCAATCCTACCTCCGCGAAGGTCCTTTCTAGTTGTAACGACCAAAAGTCCGGAGTCGTTTTTGGTCACACAGAGAACTGTCTGACAACAGTCACGGGTCAATCCCTATCTTTTATTTTAAATGTATTTACTAAGATAATGAATTTATATTTAAATTGCTATATTTTTCTACAATGCATCTATTTATACACGCACATATTTATTTAGTTATAGAATCATTTACTAAAAATATGAATTCATGTATTTATTTATATAAGTATTTATGTTGACGTAAGATTTAGTTCTAGTTATTATTGTAATTAGCCACGAAGGCATACGAGTATTGTAATTAGTAACATTCATATTGTGAAACTGGCTGCATCTCGGTGGTGAAAACAGCCGTCGGCTGTGGTGTACTTACTGCCGAAGTAATGTAAGTGTGTTTGTGCATTGGTGTGTGGTAGAAAAAAAGAGTATAAAAGCGCAAACATCAATCAGAATAAAGGAATTGGTGTGCGACCGGCAACAGGAGCAAAGGTAAATATCTTCCTCTACTTTTTTATTTATTTTTTGGACTGGTAGTCAGGGTATAGATAAGGCCGTGGTAATACCCAGCCAAAGCTATACCCTGAGACAGGACAAAACTGCGACGTAGCGACCACAAACAGAGAAGTGGTAATACCCAGCCGAGTTTGTGTCCGCAGTCGCCACCGACAGTGACCAGGCAGTGAACGGTTGCGCCGTGGTAATACCCAGCCCAGCCTCCCGTGCCTTGGCGCTTGCGGCGTACCGACCTATTTCGACGGAGCGACCACAAACAGAGCCGTGGTAATACCCAGCCTAGTTTGTGCCCGCAGTCGACTTAGACAGTGACGTTCGCCGAATACGGATCGCATAAAGTAGAAGATGTTTACTGAAGCTGCCTGCATACACACCAGTTCACAAGATTTGAGCCCGAGCTGCAGTCAAGTTGCGAACTAGGAATAGGGCAACCCCTTTCCTGAATAAAAAGCAACATTGTGAGTAAGGCTTTGTCTTTCTTTTTGGAATCGACACAACACGACCCTGGACGCCGCTGAGCATACCTCAGCTACCAGGAAAACGTGTCGTTACATAGTAATTGATGTAATGATCATATTGGATGATGGCTACCTGTTTGCATGGTACTTATACTTGCCCCTAGACAATTTCATAAAGTCTCAATTTAAGACCCTGCACACCCAGGCTATGGCTACCTTTCTATAACACTGAAAAAAATTGCGTCGATAAAATGGGAACTTCAATACAAACATATTCCCAGAGGTAACATATTTAAAGCCATTTATAAGAATCAAGCCACTAAAAATGAAGCAACAGCCCAATAGTCACTTTTGACTCCTAAATACATTTCCTTGTTTTTTTTTTATTACGAATCAAATTTAATAAACTAAAAAATATAGTTTTAATTTCTAAAAAAAAGTTTTAATTAAAATGCTATAATATGATTAGACGTAAAAAATATATTTTTAAAATATCTTTAACACGACAGAATTCTTTTACTTTTACAGAGAAGTGGAAAATACTATTATAAATCGAATACACACTCAAATTTTTAGAATTTCTTCTTCTTCCCACGCGTTCAAAGGGACTAACGTTTTCGTGACACTTATATTTGAATAATAAATCAAAGATGGAATTTAAAGACTACTAATTTGTGCAACTATGAGCGAAGAGTATATTCTCATTAGCGAAATTAAGAGCACATTACCAGAAAAATAAAATAAATAAAGTCAGATTGAATTGACAAGTCACATCTTGTAATGCCACGGTATTAATTATAAGATAATTACTAATTATCTTAAATAAATCAAAATGTAATAAACTTTTGAGGATAGAAACAGTGATATTAAGTAATGTTTTAATGCTTTTGTATTTCTTTTCTAAATGTGGTTTGTTTTCGCTTCTCTATAAGAACGGCAACCGAATCCAACTCTTGTATAATTTTAATGGAATGTGCATTCAAACATCTAGACTATTAATTTTTCTAAGCTTTTTAAATTTTACTAATCTTTACTAATCACAAACTGGTATATGAGAACAAGGCATATGCGAGTGTTGCATGAATTATGGAACACCGTTTTATATGGAACTTGCAGTATAAAAAAAAAACGAAAAAGAGCTTCAACAACCGGTAGAGTTTTTTAATTTTTTTTTCTATTTTTTTCTATTTTTTTTTTCTATTTTAAACGATTGATGTAGTACAAGAGAACAGTCACTTGATTTGATTACCATTCTTAATTTCCTAAATTTCTTCTTTTTTAAATACACTTTCTTATTTTCTACTTTCTGGGAAGAACAAAACAAACAGTTCACAATGCACTTGACCACATTTTCTTATTTAGTATACAGAGTATGACTACACGTACGTAAGACATCTTGACCTGACCAATAGTTGTTTTAAACAAGTACATGAGTGAAAAAGTCTTTAACATTTTTCATGTGTTTTCTTTTTCTGGTCCATTTCAGAAGATTAATGATACAATACAATTTTATAAAGTCTATTTTGCAAATTTACGAAACTCGACAAAAACTAAAAAGTATCAACACAAAAAAAATTTTAAATAAAAAACACTAACGATTTTGTTTCGTAAATAACTTTTATGTTTTGTTTTTTATTTTGAAAAAAAGAAAATATTTATAAAATACTAGTTTATTCTAAGATATTTATGTACTCGTATCTCTCTGTTTATGCTCTAGTGATGTGGAACATACTCTTACATTAACATTTCAAAATAAAATACATTTTAAAACTTTTCAAGTTGAAGTTGAGTTGTGTTTGCGGGTGGGTGTATGAGTATGTGTAGTGTAATGTAATGATTTTTATTAAATTCAAACATATTGAGTATTATAGTTACCAAGAAGCCCACATATTTTTAATAATTCAATCATATTTGTTATTGTTGTTGTTGAAGTTTGTTACTTAAAAGAAATTTTACTAATTGCTTTTAGTTTTATTATTTTCTTAGAAATTATTGCTACCACCTGCAGGTTATTGCATTTAATGGTTTTTCCTGGACTCTATGAACAAAATGTATAGGGTGTGTTTTTTTAGCACCGAAAGAATCAACTGCCATATGAACAGGAATACTACTCTCACTTTTTGCTATTATCTATCAGTACTCTCTAACATCTCATCATGCAGAGATTAAGGCTAAAAAAATGATACAAAATTTTACAGATTTTCGTTTTCAAATCAACCAGACGCGCATTGCTCACTTTGGATTTAACTTTCTTGTTAGTTAACCAGATTAATGTTAATGTGGTTAATGCTACTACAAAAATAAACATATATATGTCAATAAAATAAATTTACCAAAAATTTTTCTCCACAAAGTGTTAAGGAATAAGAAGCTCTGAAATCAATTACCATTGGTCTTGGTGTCCAGCTTGTATTTTATTAAGTACACCATCGGAAAAAACTGGCTTTGAACGCCATCATAAAAGAGACGGATGGCTCTTTGATAGTATCATTATTCAGTGAGAAAGAGAATTTTGCTGTGTAGCAGCAAAACTGTTGAATTTATGTTGAAAGCATTTGAGTATTATAACAAAATTAATAATTTTAATTTGGCTTTATATAATGGTTTGTGGGCAAATCTTATATATAAAAATAAGTCAGGTTTTGCTTTCTGACGCTATAAAAACGCAAAACGCACGAACCGATTTTCATGGTTTTGCATTTTTTGGAAAGATTTCGGGCTCCATGAGGTTTATAGCAAAGAAATTAAAAAAAAAATTTCAAGGAAAAAGCAGGAAAACAGGGAAAATCATTTTTCACATACAGCGCCATCTCTGATATATAGCATGTAGTGTGAGTACCCCTCACAAAAATAAGTACGTTCGACATGCAAATAACCGATGAAATATACAATGAAGGATTGATTCTGATTGAGGATCAATGCTTGGCTATTGCAAACAAGCTACTGATTAAAGTAGGAATAATTGCGCTAAATCGATCGACGCACAATACATTTAACCAAGAATTAAATCAAGAGCTGCAATACAATGTTGTTGCATTGCAGGAATTCGTTCGAAATAATGTGCCATTGCTGAATGAATAGCAAAAACAAGTGTACGAAACATTTATGCAAGCGGTGGACGCACCTGAAGGAACAGGGAAAATATTTGTCATTTCATTGATTTTGGCCACTTTTCGATCAAGATGTGACATAGATTTGGCGTTAGCATCATCTGGAGTTGTGGCGACTCTTCAAAATGGCGGTCGTACTGCATATTCTGCGCTTAAGTTGCCACTCAATTTAAACACAATTGATACTCCAACATGCAATATTTCCCGATCCAGTGCAATGGGAAAATTGTTGATGCAATGCAAGCTCATTGTTTGGGATAAGTGCACAATGGCATATAAGAAATCACTTGAAGCACTTAGCTTCACACTGAAGGATCTTCGGCGAAATAATAACATCTTTGGTGGCTTGATGATATTGTCGGCAGGCGATTTCAGGCAGACGTTGCCAGTAATTCCTCGTGCAGCGCCTGCAGATGAATTGAATGCTTGCCTGCTTGTTAGCTGTTGGAAATGGAAAAGTTCCAGTTGAGGCGACAGCTGGATTAATTACTCTTACCAACGACTTTTGCCGATTTGCAGACTCTCAATTAGCTCTTATTGAAAATGTTTTCCCAAATATTAGTGAGAATTATCAGAATAATGCTTGATTAAGTCAACGAGCAATTGTCGCCGCAAAGAATAATGATGTACACGCACTGAATTTCACCATTCAATCAAAAATTGATGGCAATTTGGTGACATACAATTTCGTTGATTCCGTAAAAAATCCCGATGATGCAGTAAATTATCCAACGGAGTTTTTGAACTCTCTGGAGTCACCAGGATTTTCACCACATAACTTGCAACTCAAAGTTGGTTCAGTTTTTATGATATTGCGTAATTTGAATCCACCGCGACTTTGCAATGGTATTCGACTTGCGGTGAAAAGACTTGTACCGAATTTGATTGAGGCAACCATTATTAACGAAAAGTACGCAGGTGAAAATGTATGTATTCCTCGAATATTAATGATTTCGACTGATCTTCCGTTTGATTTTAAACGATTGTAATTTCCGGTTGCTTTGCGTTCGCAATGACAATTAACAAGTCGCAAGGCCAATAGCTTAGTGTTTGCGGGATAAATTTAGAAAATCATTGTTTTTCACATGGGCAACTATACGTTGCATGTTCACGAGTTGGGAAACCATCCGTTTTGTTTGTGTTAACGTCAGACCAAAAAACAAAAAATGTGGTTTACCAAAGAGCACTTTCATGAAACGGATCATTTGCGAACACGTATAACGCTTCGATTCAGTATTTACTTTGGATTCACTTTAATTTTTTACTTTGAGAAGTTCAACTAAATTCCACTTCATTTTTGTAATCGAAATGAATTCATTACTGTTGTGAAATGAAATAAAAATTTTTCTTTTCAAAAACATAAAACAAAAAAAAAATAATTTTTCTTTATCTTTTAATTCCCAAACGGAATGTTACAAAAAACGAAGCCATCTGGTGGCGAAATGGAGTTCGCTGGGTTTGGTAGTTATAATTATAAATTTTGACTGTGAAGAAAATGATATGACCATTCTATTCTTTGTTAGCAGGAGGTAATAACAAACCTATGAGACGACTTATAAAGAGAACAAAAAAAAATTGGTTGAATCCTGCATTTATTGATTGATTATAATTATATCCTGTTGTCGGGTGAAGCTGCCCAAGCCCTGCGTGGTGATATTCCTCGAATTTTAAACACGAAAAATAAAAAGACAATTTAATTGACCACTCTTTCTTTTGACTTGTTTTATTTATTATTTTTAGGTAAATGTTACATTGACAGTTCCTTTCACAAGATTTTATGTTTGTAATTGAATTAATATTTTTGCATAAAATGTTAATTTTCGAACGTTCTTTTTTCAATGCAAAATGGCCATTTAATGCCGCAAGTATTTTTCTTTCTTTTCTTCTTAGATATAACACAGAAATAAAAGACATATAATAAATCGATAAAAATGGTGTCCATCCAGCGATGCAGTGGCGGCAACATATCCTGTATTTTAATTTCTTAAAATAGTTGGTTCAATAGAAAATAATTACAGCATACATAACCTAAGGATACAACAAATTCTGATGGCGACTGTTTTGTTTAAAAATAACACAAAAAATTTAAAATTCATTTTGATTTAATACAACACTAATTTGCAACCAACAGTTAACTCAAATCAATAATATTAAAAAAAAATACAAATTAAAAGAAAACCTGAAAGCCATTTTATTATGACAACATACATTTTCCAATTATAATACGCTTCGCTTCATAAATTAGTTTCTATAAAAGTCTGGCTAGAAAAATATAACATTAAGCTCTTTGATTACACTTACCGCTCACGAGAAGTTAATGAAATGACGAAAATTATAGACATTTAATAAAAATATAATGCAACTTTTAACACTTCTGTTCCCTAACTCTTAGTGAGTTTCAAAATAGAAAAATTAATATAGCCCAAATAAACGATTCGAATAAAATACTGCAAAATTCTACAACAATTCTATTACAACAAAAAGTTTGTTTTTTGCAATAAATAGATATCAACACCCTTTAAATTTCTTTCTGTATGAAATGTATTGAATAAAGTCTAGGCAATAATGTTAACCACATGTGCACTCTGTGGCGTATGAGTAGTTTCATTTAACAAAATGCTTATTAATCATACGCCAAGGCGCAATTAATTGATTGAGTTTCAATAAACGGTTGATCAGCATGCCAAATAATATGGAACGCAATTACTCTTTTGTTATAAATTATTTCAGCAGAGAAACGAAACGCTTTTAACTACAAAAGATTTATTTTTTTGTGTTCTGCTTATAAAATAATTTTGTTTTCGTATCTAAATAAAAGGGAAATTTTCTAAATAAATACAAAAATATTATTTAATTAAGTTTCGCTGGAATTATATTTTTAAATACACTTACCTTTTAACATTGCCCAAATAGTCGACTGTGTAATTTTTCGATGATGATGTAAACCATGTTGCCGAATGCAATTCCAATTGAGCTTTATAACAATCATATTTGATGTACTGCGTACAATACAATGAATGAGATATTAGCTCCTGCAACATTTCCGGTGAAAATTCGCGATATCTTATGTTGAAACTAAAATCTGAATCATGCGATGAACGTACATCCACTTGGCTGGGTAAGTTGTGTTCAACAATTGTTTTGGTTGCATTTTCCAAACTTTGAAAGTCACACTTGACATGAGCCGGTGGAAATACACCATTGCCATCGATATCGATGAGGTAAACATCGGACTTGGTATAGCCCAACAATGCCAATTCTTCGCAAGTCTTGCGATATTTTGTGAAATGACAATTCTTTCCAATATAACCCGTATGCTTGCAGTCACAGGTGACCCGATCATCTTTAACAAAACACTTGCCACCATGCTCACATGTGTTGGGTCGTTTACAGGGATCAATATACTGACAATTGTCTAGTGCTACTTCGCCCACAACACGTTCCGTTTTGACCACATAACGCGGTTCTATAAGATGGCTGTTGATTTCAATATCGCGTATACAGCCCACAAGACCAGAAGCGGATGACTTTAAGCTGCTGCCAATAATTAATTTGTCGCCGATATTGAATGTTAAACCATACATTTGGCTGCGATGATACTGATAATCTACGCTAAATTTTATTTCACCATCTTTATAGTCTAGCTCAACGGAGTGCCAGGAGGTGGCACGATTTATTTTGACCACCGTTGAGTGGGTGACATTATTTAGATTGTCCGGCACCAAGTCAAAACTTAATTTATCTGCAGATAAACGTATCTGTTGGTTGTAACACAAATGTGCGCAATTAAAAGCACAAACACAAAATCACACACATACACATACAAATATCACATGCATTGAATTACAAATTTTTATTTGATTTTTGTAAATGCGTGCGTGTTTGTTTAGTTTTATTTTTGTGTGTGTTGTGTTAATAGTATTTTGGTGTATTTTCAATTTCCGTTTGTAGATTTGCATTTCCGTTGTTATGTGTGTATGTTTAACGTTTGGTCGTTGGCATGTGTAAGTTTGTATATTTGTTAACACCATTTATAATGAACGCCATATGTGTTCATATGACCAGAAATATATTGTTGTTTTTTCCCCATTTTTATTATTTTTTTTTCAAATTCGTTCATTTTAGCCCCCGCATGTTTAGAAATGAATTGTTGTTTTAAGTTTTTCATTAAGAAGCAGCAATAGATTTTTTTGTTTGTTATTTGCGTTTGGGATGCATGAAATTGTTGTTATAACAAACAGTTGTTGCCAGTTATGAAATAGAAAAAATTTATGAATTTTATGTTTGACTATAAATAGAAATATTATTTTTGTGTGTTTTGTATATGTATGATTATATATATATATATATATATATATATATATGGATATGTGCGTGTGTGTATGTGTGTATTTGAAATTTTGTAATAATAATTTTAATTATTTTTATTTTTTGTAATAATTTATAGCAAAAACAAAAAAAAACAAAAATCAACAAATTTAAATTAAAAAAATGCTTTTTAATAAAATTTTTATGTGTAACTTGATTATTAGTCAATTAGTAAAATTCATACCATTAAAATCTTTGGTTTTATCAATATTTTAATAATTACATATGAAAATGTACAGTTTTTATTATTTGTATGTCGTTATGTATTAAAAATTAAATAAAATTAAAATTCTCATTATGTTTTGGATACAAAACAATTTAGCTATAACGCAAACCGTTTTAAAAATTTAAACGAAGTAACAAAAATTATGTTATCTATATATAGTGTATACTGTAGAGTTTTCAACATCCAGAAACATAAATAAAGAACAAATAAAGCGCTACACAAGAGCAATAAAGAGACTTCTATATTCGAAAAAAAAAAAAAACAATTGTTGCTTCTTTCCAGAATATCGATCTTGTTTATTTAATTAATAGGCAACTTGTGTTTTTGTATACAGAAAAGGAAAATTCGGGAATTATGAATAAAAATATTCACCACGATCACACTGACAGATGTTGATTATTTCATTGAAGTTTTTAATCACTTTTTGGCAAAATTTCGCTCCTATTTCCTTAATCATATCCCCGATTTTGTGTTTTAAGGCTAAATTAGAATCGATTGTATACGTATAGGCTCCGTCAACATAACCACACAAAAAATAATCTAGTGGTTTTAAATCACACGATATGTCTGGCCACTTAACTGCTGATTGTCGACATATTATGGGATCGGGAAATTTGGTTTGCAATAAATATATAGTTTCATTGGCTGTGTGACATGTGGTATCGTCCTCTTGAAATCACAAGTCACTGCTATCCACGCCGTCAATAACAAGCCCAAATTAAGTTATTAGTAATTCGCGATAGCGTGATCTATTGACCGTTACTGCATTTCCAGACTCACCTTCGCTAAAAACGGCCCAATCCCGTCTCCAGACCACTTAGCGCAATGACGTGTTGAGGATTTTTAACAGCACAAGTATGGCAATTTTGGCTTCGTGTGAAAAAATGCTTTTTGCAGAAATCCAGACGGTTGTTTCTGAATGAATTGAACGAATTTATGGCGATGTGAATGGTCAATCGGCTCCAATTCCTGCACCAGTTGAGCCTTGTAAGTTTTCTTACACAATTCGCCAAGTGGTGGCTTTGGATAACTCCAATTCCCCCCGGGGGCACATTTATAAGTCTGTATGGATCACACAACTATTTAGACTTGTGTCTTGGGGGGGGGGGGGTAAAAGGAAGTCCAGTCTCCTTAGGTTAGCAAGAAGGCAACTGGAAAATCTACTATATTTCCACGGGAATCAGTAAAGACACAGAGTACCCGTTAATTGTCTTTTTAGCCTTTTAGCTGTTCTCTAACTGATTATTGAGGTAGGCCCTTCGGGAGTATCGTGGTGGCTGTGTGTTTCGAGGCTCTCGTTTGAGTTTGTGGATCGGATCATTCACAATGAACACAATGAATGGTCCAGGTCCAGTGAGTATGAATAACGTCGTGTTCTTAGTTATATTAAGCTTCATAAGTTCTGGACCAGGAGTTGGATAGTCTCCAGCTCTATAGCAACGAGTAGTGGTTTGCAAGCCTACTTTAGAACCGCTGAAATTGCAACTAGGAATGACCTGTTGCTAGAATTAATCCTTGGCTTTCTAGGGCGTGAATGGCGTTACTTTTCATTCCCAGTGGATTGACCATCATCTGATTAAGGCCCAGGGCCAGGTGCAGATGTAAATTTATCACGAGAACATCGTGAAATTGACAAATTTGAATCTGCTTTAACATTGTGGCTCACGGCTGCGATGTTTTCATGCATTGGTGTTCGTACATTTTGTATCGATCCTGTCGACTCAAATTCTTAATAGCGGTCTCAGAAGGAAGATAATGTCGTGCGAAAATGTTACGAAATTTATGATATTTAACTTTTACATTTTGTAGTCGATTTTAATTATTTTAATTATTTAATGCGATTTTCAAGCGAAATTTAATTGATTGTTACTATTGCCATTGTACCTCCCACGAATAAGTAAAAAAAATAAATTTCAAAACTATCATGTTGTTGGTGTTGCCACAATTGAAAAACGAACTGCATGTTAAAAACCCAATATATATATATATATATATATATATATATATATATATGCTTATGAATTGAAAAAGTAATTTTATAATTCTAAGTTTATTTGTTAAATAAGAATTTAGTTTGGAAGAATTGTGGTAAAGATAAATAAATCGTATAATTTTGCATAATCAAGCAAATGGCTGGATTGAAAGAGTGGCAATTGGGGTAGCGAAGCGAAAATAGCTAATAAAAATAATTAGATATTTCAATAGGGAACCGTTTCTTGCCTTATATTGGTCCTGTATTAAAGAGTTCATCTATTTTATTTCTAGCTATATATTCTGTTAGGTCTTCGGGACCTTCTTTTTAGCAACACACTGTGCAAAATAAATAAATTGACAAGGATAACACAATTTTTATTTATTTGAAGTTGTCTAAGCATTAACCTAATGCAACTAAATATAAATATTACGTATTCATAATTTGTATGCCTTCAGATTTACTCAAGTTTTATTGAACAGATATTATTCTATTAAGTTATTCTAAAGATAAACAGAGATATTAGAGTTAAGCTTTTTAGATTAATACAACTTAACTGCATGTGCTACCAAATAGATATTTAAATCAAATAAATAAGTTAATATAAATTTATGCTTCAAATGATGTGTAAAACAAGCCATTTTAATGTCTTATTAAAGTAATAAATCCTAAAAGAGCCATTTTAGAGTTTAACTTATTATAGAACAATTTCATACTAAATGGTTAAACACATTTTACAAATTTATCTTTTTTCTTTTATATAACTTTGGATTTGAATGTGATTGTGCTAGTGTGTAATAATATAATATAACTCAATATATACTCGTATAAAACACATTTTTTATGAAACACACATATGAAACAAATGTTATAAATTTATGGGTAAATTAACATGTTGCAGAAAAATGGCAATAAATTTTAACAAAAAATATTCTGGTTTTATTTTTTGTATTGTAACTAAATGCAAAAAACCTTGCACAATGAAAAGTTTTGATGAGCAATAATGACTTTAAATTGAAGTTTTTAACAACTTTTAGAAAGGAATTTTTGAAATTATACCATTTTTTTGTTTGTTTGTTTGTTAGGTAAGGTAAAGTTCAGGTAGTTAGTAGATATAGGCAACTAAATGCCTGGCTTTAAGCTCGATTCTCGGTCGCATATATTTTATAAATCTTTTTGTATTTTTATGTTTTTTAAATCAATCAGAAGATTTAAAGTCAGAAAGTGGACTTTATTCTGCTCGTATCTAAATTTTATTGTCCGCTTTATTACTAATCACAACTAGTAACGAACTTAAGCCAAACTAAAAGATAATAATTCGTTTATAAAAAAAGTTTAAAGAAAATACAGTTTTTGCTTGTAGCATAATTTTTAAAAATTTTATTTATAATTGCTCTAGTAACAGAAATTTTATAAATGTTTTAATCCAAACTATAGAGTCATTTGTTTTTCAAAATACATAAAGCAATTAAGTAAATGAATACAAAACTGACATGGTACATAATAAAGAGCCATTTATTTATTTATTCATTCTTTACAACAAAATACATGTTCTAGCAGGCATGACAGACAGACACACGGATAGAAAAAAGCAGTAAATCGAATCAAAAATTAAACTGTTACATTTATAAATTAATAGTTATTGTTTGTTTGTGTGTAACACATGAAATATCGGGTTTTTCAAAAAGAAGTTTTTTTCAATTGTGTCAACACCTTCATTTTGACATTTACCTTTTTGGCGTATTCGTAGTAGATGCATTAGCAACTGTCACTGAAAACGGTGGTTCCGTTAAAGGTATATTTTATTATTTAAATTATTAAATTATTAAAAAACCTTTGCATGCCCAATGTGTCACTGTATGGTGCGCTATGTGGGCTGAAGGCGTGATTGGACCATTTTTTTTTCGAAGATGACGCTGGTCAATGGACTAACAACTCAATTTTGACTTATTTTTGACGATTTGAATATCACTGAAATGTGGTTTCAACAGGACGGTGCCACATGGTCACTGAAAAGATCAATTTACTGCAACCCAAATTGCATAGTTCACGACAATCAGCAGTAAAGTGGGCAGCCAGATCGTGTGATTATTTTTTGTGGGGCTATATTAAGGACGGAGTTTATACGGAGCCAATCGAATCGATTTTAGCCTTAGAGCTCAAAATCCGTGATGTGATTAATGAAAAAGGACCGCCATTTTGCCAAAAAGTATTAAAATCTTTGATGAATGAATCGACATCTGTCAGCGTGGTCGTAGTGGACACTTGCCAGATATCATTTTTCATTCATAACTGCCGTAATACAATACAAATTTGATACATTTTAATCCAAATTTTTTGTTTTATTTTGTTTTTGAAAACATCTTGTTGAAAATCCCTTTATTTCAAATTGTTAAAGAAATTTTACTACAAAAACAACAACAACAAAAATATTGAACATACAAATTGTCTTTTTTTTTAATAAAATAACATATATTTATTAACAAAACTCTTGTTTTAATTGGCTCATGATACTCATATTTATATTTAAAACTAAATTTGTAAACCTCTTAATAATACTTTCATTCTTCAAAGAATTTAGTTTGTTTACGAATTTTCAATTCATTATTTTATATATTTAATATTCCATACTTTTGAAATTGTTTTAGAAAAGTATTTTGTGAATGAATTTTTGGGAAAAAGGTTTATTAAAATTTGAAGAATAATAACTTTATTTTTATAGCATTTAAAATCATAAAGACAGGTAAAGTTTAGTTTTAAATTGACTTTTTATCTTGTTTTAATTTCGTTTGAAATCAAAACATTTAAACTTAAAAACTGATTTTATAGCAAAACTTTATCAGTTTTTTTTTAAAATGGTTTTATTTTTTTTGTTAAAACTTGCAGATTCTACTGTATTTGATGTGTTTATTTTTTATAATTTTTATTTTTTGCAAGATTCAATTATTCTGGTTGAACATTTTTTGCTAATTCTAGAATTTTATTTGATTTTCTGTGACTAAATATTTTTGTGTTTTTCGACTAAAATTTTATGTTTTTATGTTTTATATTTGGGAAATCTTTTTTCATTTCAGATATTTTATAAATATTTTAGAAAAGAAAAAAACTATGTTTAACATTTTGCAAATTTCCAAATTTATATCTTTATGATTTTTAGCTGATCGGACAACATTTAGAAGAGTTGAAAATGGGGGGGGGGGGATACTCTTGACAACTCCCGCTAATAAATTACTTCTAAGGTACTTGGAACTCTTGTATACATACGTCAACTCTCTTAGCACTTATATTATCAAAATGACAGACGATTTATCAATAACAACACCTAATTACTTAAGGCAATTCTTAGCCCTAATTAAATAGTTTCCTATTTGAAGATTCATGTACTCTACAACTTTACGTCTGGCAATTAATAAAGCTTCTCTTTTAAGCTTTCGTCCTTTTTAGACTGATGAAAAACTACCATGTTTCAGATATGACTTAATTAATAACAGAGTAGAACTTTATAACCTCTTTTAGGACAAGAAGATTCGGGATGTCACCAGGTCTAGACGCTTTTTAATCTTAAAATTTTGAGACAGAAAGTAGTACTGTGACCTCTGCAAAGTTGAAACTTTCTACAATATTGTGTGAATGCTATGTCATTCCAGTCTGTAGCCGCTATGGGTGAAAATTAACTTAAAACTTTTTGTTTTTTTCTCATAAGTTGATAGGCCATCCCTACAGGGTTTCTATTTATATCATTACAGATATCCAAGAATCGTAATCGCTTATTCCTATATATTGTTGATTTAAGGGCTTTTTTTATTTTCCTTAAAACTCTGGCGATTCTACCACGAGATCTTACTTATTGTCTTCTGGCCCGACTACAGTCATGTTGAAACTTACTTATTTCTTCATTTTTGTCTTCTTTTTCTCATGCAGGTATTAGACTGTTGTGTTATGTGATATATAATATACTCAGCCCTGTTATATAGAGAAGATTTGCTTATCGAAGGTATTGGTTTTCCAGCTGGTCAGTACTCGTCTGACCAACATGGACAACAATGGGCCTCGGAAGCTTAGTTATGTTTAAGGTAAACTGCTACCGTGATACAATTTCTAAATCCTTGTTCTTTCTTTAAAGATATACCAAATTACGAATAACTTATATCAGCAGTTTAAGAGTTCTAGATGTCTTACCAATTCAGTATGCAAAAGCCCACTGTGGTCTTAATTTTTAACATTTTTCTTTATTGTCCTTATACACACTCTTGCTCAATTCTGTCTAATAAATTAAACTAAAAAAAAAAAAAAAAAAAAACTATAATAAAACCTAATATGTGTAAATCGATTCATTTGGTTAAATACACAATTTGAAAAATACTTTCCAGTGTGTGTGTCTCTGAATTTGTGCAAGCTTTTGACATTGGAAACCATTTCCTTGTCAACGGAAAAACTATATAAAATGCATAATTTTTTATGATTGATTATAGGAATGTATGATTTAAAATGGAATATCCGTTATGTCTGTACAGTTGCAAAATGCTGTTTTCATCTAGTGTCAGAAATCAACAAAAAATAAAAATTATATATAAAAGAAAGTGTTAGTAGAAAATACCATACCATGTACTTTCTTAACGTTGCTATTTCTATCTTTTAGAATTTAATAGACATACGTACATACATATGTAGGAGAACATATTGGAAAAAAAACATATGTTTGGAGGTATGTTTGTATATATAAATCATTTCATTACATTTAAACGTGAATGCATGAATGCTTCTGAAAATTCACACACAATTTTATTATAATATAATTTATTTAAAGAAATTTCTATTTTATGTTCCCACATACAAACAAACAAACACAGACGAACACTCACTCGTATTTTACTTTATTTTTCTTGGAAATTCAGTTCAATTCAATAATTTAACGTGTATACTTGACTGTTCATACATTAGGAGTGATTGATTGAAAAATAAGCAAATTTATTTATATTTCTTGATAGAAAACATTCTGTTAGGATTAGGTTCGTTCGTATACTTATGACAAATCATGAAGTATTAGTTACTTTCGGAAATGCTACAACCTTAAAAGTGATATTATCTAAAATATTTTTAATTGTAACCGAATTATTATTGTTAGTTAGGCTTAAGATCGTTATTATATTTAAAATTTTGCAAAGAGAATAGGGATCGCTACAACTTTTTTAAAAACATTTTTTATCTGGTTGCAAGGAAGCAAATTATCAACTCAAAATTTGGTTTTATAAAATAACTATTCTGATGTAATGAAATAGCAGGAATGAATAATTTTATTGCTATGCTTTTCTAACTGATCTAATGTGGTAAACTAATAAGCCATTATTAGTATGGATAAGACTTAATATAATCCCAAAATAGAATGCAATATAATGTTAACAGTTTTTCCAGGCGTTTCTGTGCTTTGTTTTATTATTCTTGGAGTTACTGACTATCGACACTCTTAAGACATAATCCCCGCTATGAACAAACTGCTTTAACAATAATTTAGTTTCGATAAACAAGTAATTGTTAGTATTTATAGATATTGTTATTATTGTTAATAAATATTATATTTAAAGTTTATTGTTGTTATGTAGTAAAATTAGGAAGCAAATATGTTTGGCTTAAGAAATGCTATTCTTTCTATAAGGTTTATATTTTTTTTTTATTTGGGTACGGTTTTCCGTCGACCCTCGTCAAATTTGGTTTGTGAACAAACCGGTTTCGGCTGTTTGCCATCTTCAGTGTTCTTTTCGTACTAGTTGCGTTCTATTGTCAGTTGTGTTTATATAGTTCGTGTCTCCCTTCGTGTTATTGCGTTCGTCACTTTCTGTCTTGTTTGCCTGCATCTCTTTCTCCTTTTTTGTTTGTCTCTTTTTACCTAATTTGTCGCTTCCTTTTTCATTCGTCTTTTTTCTAAATAAATCCTTTTACGATCATGTCCGTTTCCGTCCATGTGTGAACCCATTGGGTTCTCTTCCCCCCCCCCCCCCCCCCTATGTGACATAATAGTCTGTAATTGTACGTTTATGATGTTCCTTATTGCCCTCGTCCTGTGCACCTGCGTAACGTTTTTGTGCTGGTGTAGTGTTTGTTTTCCTGTAAAAATGTTTCAACGGTTCAAATATTGTGTCCGAAGCAGTGTTTATTTGTTCATTTATTATTCGTCCGTCAAATGTTTTTTGTTTGTATATTTCCATGTTTTCCAATACATTTAGTCTCCTTCCTTTGTGCTGTGTATGAAGCAGTTTAACCGTTGTCTTTATATGTCCTGGTGTACATTTGTTGTTAAATATATGGTTCGCAAAGTTTGATTCTAAAGTTGATTTTGGTTCTCGTAGTTTTTTGTTATAGTCTCTAATGTGTTCCCTAAATCTGGTCTTAATTTTTCGTCCTGTTTGCCCGATGTAGCTATAATGGCATGTACAAGTTAATTTGTACACTCCTCGTTTGTCCAGTATATTTGCCTCGGTTGTTCTGTTCCGTAGTATTCTGCCTAGGTTGTTTCCTGTTCTGAATGCGGTATTGATGTTGTGTTTTCCAAAGAATTTCGCCAGTTTGTACGTTGATTTTCCCATATATGTTAATGTAGCCCATTTTCTCCTTTCATTCTCCTGTTCTTTGTTCGTTCTAATTTGTTTCTTGATGTTATCTACGAGGCGCTTTTTGTATCCGTTGTTTTCCGCTATGGTGTATATTGTTTCCATTTCCTTCATATACATTTGCCGTGTTAGTGGTGATCTCCCGAGTCTTGTTATTAGCTGCCTGATTGCTGCGTTTTTGTGTTGCTGGGGATGATTTGATGAGTTGTGTATTATTGTGTCCGTTGCTGTTGGTTCCCCGTATATTCCATATTCGATTCTGTTCGAGATCATGTTCCCCTTGACCGTTAGGTCCAGATAATTAATTCTCCCCTTCTCTTCCTTTTCCATTGTAAATGTCATGCCCTTGTGTCCTCCATTGAAGTAATCTAGAATTTGCCCATCGTTATTTCCTTCTAGTATACATAAGATGTCGTCGACATATCCTGCGTAGAAAATTACCCCGAAGTTGGTTTTCAATTCCTCTACGTATTCCTCTTCTAAGTTCCGCATAAATACTTCCACGAGGGTGGCAGATGTTGGATTTCCCATCCCTAGTCCTGTTATTTGTCTATATATATTATCGTTAAATTCAAAGTAATTCTGTTCTAGTATCGCTTTTAGTGTGCCTGTAAGTTGTATTGCTAGTTCCTTGTTTTCCGTTTTGTTTTTTACTGTCCTATGAACAATGTTTAATGTATCCATTACCGGAATTGATGGATACAAGTTTATAATTTTGTTTTAAATTAAAAAATAAAGAAATAAGTAAATAAAAATTGTAAATAAATAAAATTGTAAATAATCAGAGCAAATTAAATGTAAGCAAACACATCTCAAGACATATTTTAATATAATATTTTTTATATTTTAAATATTATAGCAGCTAAACTGTAAAATGTTATTGTTATAGTAGAAATATGGTTACAAAAATAATAAAAATATTGTTATAACTATCTTAGATACATATTTATTCTCTGGGAATAAATATGTATAGCGAGTTTTATATTTATTTTTTGGGCTTTCTTAATGTTCATATTGTTAGTGTAATGTGTATATTTTTGATTTAAAGAAAATATTCTTACCTCCCAAAAACCATTTCCGGCCTGTGTTGTCACATCACTATACGCCAATATGGCTGATGTGCGACTACTACGGAAATCGAACTTAATATTAAATTCCTCGGCGTGATTTATGGGCCACCAAATGTGTGATGTTGCGAAAGGATATGTTATTGGTATGACATTTACTTCGTTTTCATGAAATTCTGCCTCAAGAACACCTACAAATTTAAAATGAAAGAAAACAAGAAATATCATATACACACACACATACACACACCTACACATAACACACACTAATATACAGTCACAAAAAGAAAATATAAAATCATGATTTTAAAATTAAAATTTATGTCATTTCAATATAACATTTATTGAGATGACATTATTTATCCAATCTGAAGAATAAAATTTATTTTATTGCAACTACATTTAAGATTGTCTTAATAATTCATTTAATTTAAAAAAGTTAATAGTTTTCAGCAATTAATTAATTTTTTGTTTTTCTTATTTTTCATTAACAACATCGATTTAAAAAGTTAACCCTTAAGAATGAATTTATTTGAAAGTAATCGAAATTGTAGATTATTAAAAGAATTTGATTTTAGTGGTCAAAAACATTTATATTGTGATTTATTCTTTGCTGCTACTATTTATAGTGCAAGCATATTTATGAGATTAAAAATAGTTATATTTTGTAGATACTAGTAAAACTTTTTCTTTAATAAGAGCCTAGAAGAGCGAGTAGAAGTATTAAAACGACCAAAGATATCCTTGGAAAAACAGCAACAGACTGTACGGTCTTGTATGAGGAGTGTGTACACCAAACTAAACTGAATATTTATAACAAGCAAATCTGAGTAGCTGGATGTGATGAGCGGTATCAATTTTCTCTTCCGCTTCCGTAAACTATTTTAGGTCTTCTTTTATAAAGTTAACAAGGAGAAAACTTGTAAATGGAAGGTATGCATTAAGAAAATACTGTAGCTTTCTGCATTGGTTAAAATCTACTTCAAAATTTTAGTGTTTTTTTTCTATCATTTTCTTTAGAAAAATGTCGTTTAATTACTTAAGTAAAGTTTACTTATAATGAATGGTTTATAATAGCCGCCTGTGTAAGGCAAAGGAGTGTGGCTTTCAGAAAAAAATTTAATTCAATTTTATTCTAATACCCAAAATAATTTTCCGTTTTCACTAAAAGAGCTATAAGCCCCTTTTAAAGAATTCTCTAATAATGAACTTAATATCAGCTTTCTATAACTAGTTCTTAATTGTTTTCACTATCTAACAAATTACAAATTTTTGCAACTTATAGTTTAATCCACATATTTCTTCGATATGCCCTTTTAAAAATTAAATTCAACTAAATTTCTAAGCACAACTTTATATGAAAGTTTAAAAACACCGCCCGTTTAAAAGTTCTAAACAACTGAAGATGTTGTGCTGAACACTTAATAAGGAATGAATTTTACTGCCTTCCGATTTTTAAAAGCAGACATATAGCAATTACATCACTATCACACACTACACACACTAACTCACACGCTTTCGTACAAATAAAAATTGCCAAAAATAAAAACATCATCCATGGACATGGCACATAATTAAAATGCAACAAACGAGATAAAGTTTTACAAAATGGCAAATAATGTTTAGCAGAATGATTTAGCAAAAAACAAAACCAAATGAGTTTTGCTTTAAAGCATACACGTACACACACACACACACACATACATTCGCAATATACAAATATACTTCATTAAAGATGCTCGCACACAAATGAATATGTATAAACAAATTTGCCGAAGCCATTCTTACCATGATAGTGAACTTTTGGATTGCCACGATGTAATTCATACAAAATGGAAATATCATTGTAGTAGACATATTTAAGTGAACCCACAAAATTATTATGCGATGCCAGACCCTTTTTTTTATGCAAATCTGGACCACCGCCAAAATAGATTTCCGGATCAAACAGCAAATATCCACTTGATGTTGATGGCAATTCAAGTATTTTCATTTGTGTGTCCAATATGATGCGAACAGTACGCTGTTCATGATAAATGGTTAAATTGTGCCAATAACTTCGTGTCAGCTCATCAGTGAGAATGGTGGACATGACATTGTCACCAAAATCCATTTCAACATAAATCGATTGATTTTTAATGGAGGCAGCAATATATTGATGTTTCAATGACTCACCGCTGGCATAAAACAGGGCTGAATCATCAAACTGTGTGCGAAACATAAGGCTGATGCGTGTTGTGGATGAATGTACACGATCTTTCCAGTCATAGATGCGATATGAAACATAGCTGGCACCACGTAGTGTCATAATTGTTGCAGCTTAAATTATAATTTTAAAGGAAAATTATTTCAAATGCTTTAAATTTTACGTTTCGTAACAAAATAACAAGTTAAATTCATAACTGATATTTCAGCAGTTAGGTTAAGCAGTTCTTAGAATTAATTTTCTTTTTAATGATAGTTTTGTTATATAGTGGCTTATTAAAATCACTTTCTCGTTAGTATTATTGGTCAGCACTTCAGACATGCTTTGCATGTTTTCGCTGAAACTATAAAAAAGTTTAATGCAAAATTTTCTGTTGCTGTTTAATATAACAGATATTTCAACTTTATTTGCTACATAAGTGCTTGTTTGCGGCAAGAAGTGTTCTGAATTTTCTAAGAATAATGTAACCAACTATAACTCAGTACAACAGGCATAAGGCATGTAAGAACAATTTATTATATTTTATCCAATATTTAATGCAAATGGAATTGCAATTCGTCCTTTTCAAATAAAGATTGCTCGAGCATGAAGTATTTTAGGTCAGCGAAAATATTAAACAAAATTAGTGCTTATGCTTTATTTGAAATAATATACCAATGCTGTATGTACCAATGACGTATTTTTCCAAATATTTTTCAATAAATTTTTTTTTCAATAATTATTTATTGTATCTTCAAGAAACTGAACTAACAATAAGTTTTAAAATGTTAAATTCTAAAAAAAAAGTTACATTAGTCCCGACCATGTCAGAACTAACCTTTTGGGTAAAAAAAATTGACATAAAAAAAAACAAAACAATTATTTCTAAGATGTGTCATCTGTAGCATTGAGGATTAAAGCTGCGGTATCCCTCTTTTTTAATCGTCTATGTCCACTATAATCCAAGATATTGCGAGCAAGGGGATTAGGATGGTCTTCAAGCTTCATTAAGTATTTGCTCGCGTATTTGATGATTTCTGTAGTCACCAGCGGTATGTCTAAATTACAATGTATGTTTGAGTTTCTGATGTACCATGAAGCGGAAGTTATTAACCGTAAAATTTTATTCTGTCCACGTTGAATTCTATCCACATTTGAAGCTGAGGCAGTGCCCCAAAGTTGGATTCCGTAAGACCATATTGGTTTCAAAATACTCTTGTAAATTAGAAGTTTACAATCTAGGCTAAGTTTCGAGTTCCTGCCAATGAGCCAATGTAATTGTGTTAGCTTAAGTTTCATTTGTGTTAGCTTTGAGTCAATATGATGTTTCCATGTATGGCGACGATCAAGATGTATACCAAGATATCTCACATAACTATGGTGAGGAACAATGTGATTATTGATTCGAACGTGTGAACAATTATCTCTTCGCAGGGTGAAGGTCACATGAATGCACTTTTGAACGTTCACTTTAATTCTCCATAATTTTAACCACAACACCAACTGAGTTATATGTTACTGAAGATTTATGGAAGCTTGATAGGAGTTTTCGTGCGAACTTAGACACGCTGTATCATCAGCAAACGTAGAAGTGTGGACAGTTTCACTAACAGGCATATCGCAGGTATGTATCAAGTATAAAACTGGTCCAAGAATGCTACCTTGTGGTACGCCTGAGGAAATTGGTTTGGATAAACTAACGAAGTCTCCTTCAACAACAGAAAATTTTCGTCCAATTATGTAGCTTTTCAGTAGGTTGCTTATATTACAAGGCAAGTGAGCGGTCAGTTTCAGAAATAGACCTTCATGCCAAACTTTGTCAAAAGCCTGAGAAACATCAATAAAAATAGATGAACAATACTTCTTCTCTTCAAAAGTCCTTCTTATCACCTGAACCAATCTATGGGTTTGCTCAATTGTGCTACGTCTACTTCTAAAACCAAATTGATGGTCTGGGATACACCCACTATCCCTTAGCATTGGAGACAATTTATTCATAAGCAACTTTTCAAAAACCTTTGAAATAGTCGGTAATAGGCTTATGGGCCTATATGACTCGGTTTTGGTTAGGTCCTTACCCGGTTTTGGAATCATTTTAACTTTGGAAATCTTCCAGTGGTCAGGATCAATAAATAACAAAAATATTTTAGAATTTTTCAAGTAAGTTGTTATAGGCTGCATTCCTTGGTAAGTAGATAATTTGCTATAACAGAAAAAAAACATTCTCAAAAAATTTATCATATCGCTAAGTCTAGCATTCCTACATTTTTTCTTAATAAAGCTATGATAGATACCTTGGCGGTGGCTAGGCACCTCTTAGCCAGATAACGAATCTTTCAAATTTGGCATCCATTGATGAACTTGCAAGATCAGAAATCCGACTGAGAGAATGTTTGCAAGGAAAGGTCGCTTAAGGAAAACTTTCGCTGGGAATTACTGGTAACCACGCAGACCAGATAAGGTTACCTATACGGTATCGAGCTGGAAAATCTTGGAAATATTTCTAGTTCCGGTGCTACTGCGACAAAATCGTTTATCCTTCGAGATAGTTTCATACTGGTGCTAGTGTGGCTTTTGAGTAAGATCTTGCTGAGATTATCACAAAGCGACCATTATGTTCTGCTTATCTGTGGGACCAGCAGCCTATGCAGCTAACCTACACTGAAAATTTACTAAAGTTTTATCCACTCTTTGAAAAATAAATCCATTTTACAATTTCACTTTCTACTTTCTCTACTGAAAAATTTTTAAGGCAATAAGCTATTGTTGTAGCGGTCCAAGAAATAATGCATTACATTGTGCTGCTTGCTTTAGTAATTAACAACAAATTTTACAAACAATGTTTCTTTTTTAATAAACTTAAAAATTAAAATATTTGTAAGCTTAAGTCCAACTAAAATGATTCACTTTCGTTTATTCGAGGCTTTGGGAGGGATCTTCCTGAGATTATTAAAAAGTGACAATTAAGATCTGCTTATCTGTCGGTAATTTTCAGTAAAGTAAATTTATGAATTTGATACAAATTAAGTGCCAAACAGAGAAGTGTAACAGTGCATCGCAACGGTAAGTATAGATGTGGTGTATGTTGTGTATAGTTTTGATCATTCGAGTATCTTAAATGCTCTTACATAAATTATGGGGGTATTGCTATCGTAGTTCTTATTCACTTTATTACCATGTTGAATGTGCATCACTTAAGCAGTTGGCTCTATTATTTCTTATACATTTTATGTGTAACAGTTCATATTCATATTTTATCTCACATACTACGGAGGGGTTTTGTTATTACAACGACTTTCATTTTGGACCCTTCATACATGTTAATGTTTTTTATTTTTTTGTTTTTGGGTCAGCTGTGTAGTTGCTGTTGTTGTCGCTGGTTTTAAACATCACAGCAATTTGCAGCCAAAAAAAAAAAAAAAATAAACATAAAAATATGAATTTGGTATTCGTCTTATCTAACATATTGCACACGTGGGCTATGGGGTATTTGCCATCATTTTACAGCGGCGGCTGCTACATAATGCACAGAGTTAGTATTAGATTGTTTATGCAATGCACCAGGAATGGTAAAAGAAATTTTAAAATTGTATTTGACGGCTTGTATAATATAACTTTTTACACCCGAATAGTGCTTAGTAAGTTTTGGAGGATTTTAAAATAAATCGGTTTAACAATTTATTGTGAGATTGCAATAAAATTTAACTTAACTGTTATTTTCCTTTTTGAACTCGTCTAGGAAAACTAAGTAATGGGGTGAAATTTTTGATTCGATATAGTTTTTTTCCTATTTTGTAACTGTTAAGTTATTTATTAAATTTATTATTTTTTAAATTAAATTATTATTTTTAATTATAAGTATAATTTCTTAATTTTTTAAAATTTTAATATTTTGTTTTATCCTTCTGTTGCACTTGAATTAATAAAAATTATGGTAACTTTTAAAATTAAAATATGAACTTTACACTTAAGCTTGTTGTAAGGATGAACAACTTAATTAAAAGATAAAATTAAAAGATGATATTAAAAGATGCGAAAAAAGCTCAGTTAATTTAACTTAAAAAAAAATAATTTGCGCCTGAAAATTTCTTAAGGCAAAACATTTTGAGGCCCGAGTAGGGACTGTTATTTTAAATAAGAATTTATTTGCGGTGACCACAATCGTATTTCAAAACGTGTGTGTTTTTATAATAATAATATAAAAATTGTTTGATTATTATTTTTATTTGACCTTTTATTTCTTTCTGAAATAAATAAGGTGTTTTAAATATATATTATATATTATATTTATATTTTCAATATTACACTTTCGCTTTCGAAATTAATTTTTATATTTCCTGAAGTAACTTTAAAAGCGAAATATCGAAAATATATGTGCTAATTTATTTTTATTTATTTATTAACTATCATTGGTACATTAACTTTAACAATAATTACAGTTTTTGAGTTTCTATCATTAAGATATTTCAGTAATTTATCACATTTTCATTATTATTAAAAACTTATTAGGTTAGTCTATTTAATAGAAAAAAAAAAATAGTAAAAACCTAAGATATATCATAAAAAAATGAATTGAGAAACTCTAAGACAACACCTAATGAATACTTTACTTGATAGCAAAGTTAAAATCAGATATTATCAAATCAAACCTCTCAGATGGGCATAGTTCAACCTTCTGCATTTATCTCTAAATAACAGCGCCATGTCAGTTATGAAATTTACAATCGCCTTTACGTTTGCTTTTGAATGCAATTTGACAGTTGGGAATCTTGAAGACAGATTGTAAATTATTTTTAAATTTTTATTCTCTTTAACTTGTAGCTTTTTAAGCATTGTTTTGGCACATTCATACCAGATTTGGCAGCCATACGTAAGAATTGGTCTTATGCACATTTTAAAAAGTAGTAATTTATTTTTAAAATTCAATTTTGACTTCCTATTCAAATTGGGATTCAAAGATCGTCCGCATCTGATTGCTCTAAGACGTGCACTCTCAATGTTCTATTTGAAATTCAGTTGCTGGTCCAAAGAAACTTCAAGATATTTTACGGATTTCGTGAACTCTGTTTCACGAAACAGATTTCCTAAGATTTTAAGTAGGAACTCTCCTAGGAGACTTGTTGTAGGGAAACAAAATGGCCTGAGATTTATCTTTATTAATCATTATTTTCCATTTAGAAAAATATTATGTGGTTGTTAACAAAGCGTTCTGAATCCTGTTCACAATTAAATTGGAAACTTTACCGTGATAGATTATTGCGCTGTCATCAGAATAAAATGCCACGTCGTTGCCTCTGGAAATTTTGAAAACGGAAATGTACAGAAAATAAAGCAATGGTGATAGAACAGAGCCTTGGGAAACACCAGCCGGTATGTTACGCAGGGTTGACTGATTTCCGTTTTGTGAAGCTTGTATAAGAGGCCTTTGTGCCAGATAGAATCAAAGACTTTTTCTACATCTAGTAGTAGGATGCCAGTAGAGAACCTTTGGTTTTTGTTTAATTTAATAACATTAACTACTCTCTTATTCTGATGAATGGTAGAGTGTTCTGCTCTGATACCGAACTGATAACGATGAATCAGGTTATTATCCTCTACAAATGATTGGAGCCGATGATGAATAATTTTTTCAAATAACTTCCCCAAGGAGGTTAAAAGGCTTATTGGGCGGTAATTGAATGGAAGTCTTGCATCCTTGCCTTTCTTTGGGATTGGTATAACCCTAGCTGTTTTAAAGGCACTCGGAAAGTCGGAGTTTATGATGCAGAAATTGTAAATTTTTAGTAAGCAATTTAAAGCAGTATTAATCAGATTCTTTAACAATATATTGCTAATTTGATCATATGTGCTAATTTAGTTTAAAAGACTCTTATAAAGATAAATAATTATTTATTTAATAATAAAAAAAGTAATAAATATGTATAATAAAAAATAAAAATTAATTTTAAAAAATAGTAAATATAATAAATAACTTAATAGTAACAGTTGCGTCACTGTCACATAGAGAAAAGAAATTCTTTACGACAATAGAATTTGTTGGCAATAGAATTTTATCGATTAAAAATGTATTATAGATTTGAAATTCGGATAAAATTACTAGATAATTAAACAGCGAGTATCATAATTATACAAAAATAGTGGACAAATTTGCATTACTGTGAAGTTTTCCATCTTTGGTCTGTGTACATATGTGTATAAACTAACACGTATACAAATTCTTTTATGATAAAAAGTATGCTTTTGCATGTGATCATATTTGATAAATGTTTCTTTGTTGGTTTATACCTTTTACACAAGCCAGTGAATTAAATTCCATTTAAGAATTATTAAATCTCACAATTTCTATATATAAATTCTCCTTTGCTGTAATAGTTATAATAAATTACATTTGCAATTGCGGTTTTTGTATGTAAAGAAAGCTTAGAGTTAATTAAAAGTAATATGAAGCATTAGAAATATAATTGCTTAAGCAATATATTACTTTGCTATAATCTGTTTTGAAGTATAATTGAATATACTCTTAAATATTAAAACACAAATGTATGCTGGGCATCTTCTGTGAGTTGTACTTAAATTTTATGTAATTTTTAAAAATGATGCATTTTGTTTATAAAGCTCTATTTAATTTTTTAGGTTATAAATACTTTTTGTTATTTTGAATAAATAGATTTATTATTGTGTGGCATAATTATATTGTTTTTGGGGGGAGATATGCACAATTTTTATTCTATTTATTCGTAAATATGAAAGTGAGAATATAAAATTTCGTTTTAGATTTTGTAAAATGCTACTTTAACTTAGCGATTACACGTTTTATATTTGTCTTTTAAGTTTTAATATAGTTAATATATTTTCTTAGTAACGCACTCACACTTTTACAACCAATCTGATCCCAATTTAAGACCCTTAATGAGGCGAGCATCATGAGTTGCTTACTTGGCGATGAAATCGTCAATGAAACTAAAGTAACAATTTACATGCAGACTATACCAGAGCTGTAACTACAAATGAATTTTGCAAAAACGTAAGTGTAACCAACTTACAAGCAGAATTCTGAACATAACACTCCAGCATATGTGTTTCAGTTTGGTTTTTTTCGCAAGCTGTATGTACCTGTATCTAAGTCTAAAATAAGTTAAGAGAAAGAATAAAATTTGGATAAATCGCCAAAATGGATATGTTTTTCCAATAGTAGTCCATTATGTTATTTATTCTCTTACAACGTATACTAACAAAGTTAGAATGTCAGAAAATGTTTTCAAATTTTCAAATTCAAAACAAATTTTCAAGAAATCAAGCTCAATTAACACTAATAATGCTAAATAATTATAAATTATTTTTAATATTTCGTAGCATACATATGCATACATTTTCAATAAATTGAGACACCACAAGATTGATAATAAAATATGAACAATTTAATTTGATTGACATTTAAATGCACTTTGAAAAAGCTTAAAAATGAAAAACATTAAAAACCCAGAGAGCTAAATTCATTTTTTGGATGTCAACTATTATGATATCCCACTTGATATTATATGGTATTGTATCCTTATATGGTATTGTATCCTGTTACTAAAACAAGCCGTACACCGAGCAGCCACAGCAATACACGTTTGTTCGTAGAAAATTTCAGATTTATTATTTCTTCGCGATATAAAATATATACACATTTATACACACCCTTTCATGTACATTAAACATATGTATGTATACACACTCTTGTTTAAAGGAGTGATCGTTTTATTTTTTACAAATGGCGATTAAATAATACACCGTATAACAACAACTTATAGCAAATAATTTTTAATAAAAATAAGAATGGTGTGCGTATAAAAAGTGCACACACAAACAAACATATATATATATATATACATATATGGTTTTTTGTACACTGCATTCATATATATATATATATATAAAATACAATAAAATAGTATGTTAAAAGAGGAAAACAATCAAACAATGACAAAGTGGCAGGAAAAAACAAAAAAAAAAGAAATAAACACAAAAATAAACACGACCAACGTCTATCAGATATACGACACAAGTCAACATGTCAGTTATACGGCAATATACATTGTCAGTCAGTCAACAATAATAGTAACAACAACTTTACCAGTCAAGGCATCAGCAGACATTACAATAAAAACAACAAAATTCTCATGTGCTGCAGTAAAATAATAGTAACACTGAATAAGAATTCATTCCATCAATTATTATCAGAGGCTTAAGAGAATAACTTATGATATTAAGTACTCAGTTAAAGGTGTTCTGCCGCATTTATAAAATATTCAAATGGATATGAATTGTACTTTTAAACTTAATTTATTGTTTTTTATAAATGTGGCAGTTAATCGTTGACTTAATTATATAATTAATAAAATTATTTAATATTTGGTTGTGTCGGAAGTGTGGCAACATTAGAGAATTTTAAGAAGAAATCGGTAATTTTTATAGAAAACACATGGATGGTGTACATTCTTAAATATCGTTGACTAAACTAAATATTCGTCATTTATAGGAATTATTCGTGATAAGATTTACATCTGCACCTGGCCGTAAGCCTTAATCAGATGGTGTTCGAACCACTGGGAATGAAAAGCAACGTCATTCACGCCCTTGGAAGCCGATGACTAATTCTAGCAACAGGTCATCCCTAGTTGTAATTTCAGCGGTTCCAAAGCAGGGTTGCAAACCACTACTCTTTGCTGAAGAGCTGGAGACTATTCAACTCCTGGCCCAGAACGCATGAAGCTTAATATAATTAAGAACACGACGGCATTCTTAGTCACTGGACCTGGACCATTCATTGTGTTCATTGTGAATGATCCGACCCACAAACTCAAACGAGGGCATCGAAACACACAGCCACCACGATACTCCCGAAGAGCCTACCTCAATATTCAATCAGAGAACAACTAAAAGTCTAAAGAGATAAGTAGCGGAACTCTGGGGCTTAGTGCTAGCCTAAGGGGACTGGGCTCCCTTTTACCCCCGCAAGACACAAGTCTAGATGATTGCGTGATCAATAAAGACTTATAAAGAAAAAGAAATGCTCATATTAAATGCAATAAAAGAGGTTAATTATCCCAATGAACGGCGATTTTAAGGACGATAAGATTCAGCCATATTTTGCATAGCGCGTTTAAATGATCTTAGAAACTAGAAAATCTCATCTAAAAATATGTTGAGCAGTATTAAAAGCAAAAAGAATCATTAAGAAAGGCTACGCTAATGCACTGTACTAAACATTTGAATACTATCACACAAACACATTCCCTACATAAAATTTAAATAATAGATTTCTTTATCGCTTGTGTGGAACGATTGTGAACTCCACAAGCACAAGGATAATTAATTTTAAATGTATCAGGTTTTTCAATAAGAAAATTGTTTTTCAATTGTGGCAATACCAGCAACATGATAGTTTTGACATTTTGTTTTTTGACGTTTTTGTAGTAGATGTATTTGCAATTATTACAATGAATTCAATTTAGCACGAAAATTGTATTAAAATAATTAAAATCCACTATGAAAATGGTGGTTCGGTTAAAGTAGCATTTTATAAAATTCGTGATATTTTCGAATAACATAATCGTCCTTCTGAGACCGCTATTAAGAATTTGGTCGTTAAATTTGAGCCGGCAGGCTCGTTACAAATTGTGCAGACACTAACGCATGTTTACCAGAACGTTCAACTAAAAACATCATAGCCGTTTGAAGCAGATTCAGATTCAAACTTGTCAATTTCTCGACGTTAATAATAATGGGGTTACCCAATTTGATTTGTAAGGTTCAATTGTTGCAGAACTGAAGCTGACAGATGATTCACATCACCGTAGGTTTGCTCAGTTTATTCAGGATCAACCGGCTTTTTTTCTGAAAAAATAATTTTCTCAGACGAAGCCCATTTTCAATTTTCAGGCTATGACAACAAGCAAATATTTGCTTTGGGCTTCTGAAAATCCTAGAACAATTAGTGATAGGCCTTTGCATACTTAACGATCAATGAATCACGCTATCGCGAGATGCTAGCAACTCAAATCTGACCTATTATTGAAGACGCGAATGTTACTGACATGTAGTTTTAACAGGACAGTACCACATGCCACACAGCCAATGAAACGATCAATTTATTGCATGTTAAATTTCTCGATCACATAATTTCACGACAATCAGCAGTTAAGTGACCCGCCTGATTTAACATCACTGGATTATTTTTTGTAGGGTTATGTTAATAACAGAATCTATACAGAGCCAATCGAATCGATTTCAGCCTTAGATCTCAAAATGAGATCGTCATTTTGTCAAAAACTGATTAAAAACTTTTATGAAAGAATCGACATCTGTGAGCGTGGTCGTAGTGGTCCTATGGCAGATATCATTTTCCGTTCATAATTGCCGAATTTGTCTCTTCGTGATACAATAACAATGTTAATCAACTTAATCTAAAGTTTTTATTTTATTTTGTGTTGAAAAATCCTTTTCATTTGTGTTTTTCATTAAGCAATTTCAGTGATCTCTATAATGAATACTAAAGATCTCTAAATAAAAGGACTTAAACAAATTTATGCTGTTAAATTAAAACTAACTAAAATTAGTAACTAATTTAAGAATTTAGTTTTATCTTACAGAATAGTCATACTGAAGAAATTTATTCGTTATAACAAATTAATTGTAATTTTTGGTTGTAATGTCTAATAACATGTTAAACCTCTGGGCGTATTCAAGGTCTTTACCAGTTCGCGCAATTAAACTACATGGTATAGGTAACTACCTTAACTGGTCCTTATGAAGAAAGTCTTTAATTGTGGAATTAATAAATATGTCAAAGACTTCATTTACTTTTTGATTGAATATCTTTGGGCTTTTAAATTCATCCAATAAATTATATAAACACAAGCACCTAAAAGGCAGATATTTTTTTAAGTTGCACATTCACTAGTCATTGAAGATATTTCTGGCTAAAATAAGCATAAAATGAAATGTATTGATGTTTTAAAAGAAAATAGTTAACAGTAAAAGAAAATTAAACGACCCACTGTGCATTTTACAAACTCCGTAGTTCTCTAGGAAAGCTTGTACGCGCAAGACAATAACAATATGCTTATAAGAAATTCTACCAAATAAGTGAACAACAATAAACAACAACTACAACATACGTATGAGAAATTCTACCAAAGAAGTAAATAACAGACAACAAAAACAACTAAAACAAAACAAAATAAAACAAACATCCAAGCAGGCACCTAAACTGAATGATAACAGCAACAACAATATGGAGTGATGTTGGTATGTGCGAGAATCGCTTAAAATAACTATATAAGCATCACTGGCTGGGCAAATGAATTAATTCAAGTTGAGTCATCACTGTGTAAAGACAACAAAGTTACCATTGTGTTTATTTTGTGTGTAATAAGTACATAAATCGATTAGATATTATTTTTCTTGACCTATTCTTAAAATTTCTACTTCATAACCCAAAAACAAAATCCTAAATCCATTTTTTTGACATTTTCCAGTTTATTTATACATGAAATTTAGCAGTCTTAGTTTACATACATTTTGATATGTAAATTCCAGTAAAAATCCCATTGAATTTTTATCACTTTTAATGACAGCTGCGGTAGTGATTATTATACTTCAGTGTTATACTTGTATACTTGAGGTATATTTATGTAGGTAAAGCTTCTAGTAGCTTCCGCTGTGCCATAGGGGAGTATACTGGGTCCAGTTTTATATCTGCTTTATACTTATGATAAGCCTGGAAGTAGAAGTATCCATATTTCAACATTTGCCGATGATACGGCCTGCCTTAGTACTCACGAAGACCCCTGTGTGGCATCTCAGGTTCTTCAGGAACATATTATGCATCTGAAATTGTGGTTAAATTTATGGAGAATAAAAGTAAACGAGCAAAAGTGTGTCCACATAACTTTTACTTTAAAAAGGCAAACTTGTTTCCCTATTCATATAAACAAACAAATTATTCCTCACCACTTACACATTAAATATCTTGGCATAATCCTTGATCGTAGGCTTACATGGAAAGACCAGATCGACACAAAGCTAATCCAAATGAAAATCAAGTTATCTCAAATATACTGGCAGGAACTCAACTCTTAGTCTGGACTGTAAAGTTCTATTGTATAAGTCGCTTCTGAAACTAATAAGGTGCTATGGAATTCAACTATGCTTCAGTTTCAAATGTGGAAAAAATTCAACGCCGACAGAACAAAATACTACGATTAATTACATTAGCTCCATGGTACATGCGAAATTCAATTATACATCGTGATTTAAATATTCCACTTGTGACAGCTGAAACTGCTCAATACGCAATCAAATATTTAACTAGGCTCGAGTGCCACCCGAATCCTCTTGCTCGGAATATTTTGAATTATAGAGGTTACATCCGATTAAGAAGGAGGGACACAGGGGCATTGGTCAATAACCCTCCAAATTGAATCTCTTGAAAATTGATTTTATTTTTTTTTATTATTTTTTTATTGTGAGAATTTGTTATTATATTATAAGATATTATTTTAATTGCTGTCACAGGGATTATGTCTGACACTGGTCGGGCCTAATGACTATGTACATATAGGTTTAAGATTTGAAAACTTGTTGATAGTTCATATTATTATGAAGATACAATAAATAATTTATACGCGGAAAAAAAGGAGGACACATTATAACTAATGGCATTTACGCACATATTTGTTAAATAAGCTTCTTAGGGTTAATATGGTGGAACTATATTAAATCAGCTTAATAATAATAATAAAAAGTAAGGCAAGATAGCAACAGTTGATCAGCTGACTTTGTTGTTGGTTGTGGTGTTCAGGGCTTAAACCTTGTGTTCGCTTGTTATTTTTTGAAAAGTTATACTAACTTGGCCAGCTAAACTTGTAGGTAAAACTCTGCTTAGAAATATATATACAGTTAATCAAATTGTGCTGGGTATAGCCTTAATTATGGAGATAACAATATTTTTTAAATACAGGAAATAAAAAGAAAATATAACAATTTTAATATGTGGATTTTGAAAGTTATTTTTTTGGAGAAAATTAATAAATTGTTATTGATTCGTCTGAAATATACATTTACACCACCCTAATATTGCAATCGTATTTACAAAATGTTATATAAATGAATGTGAATGTATTCGAGATCGTAACCCTGACAAATATGTCAGACAATGATGTTGAAATTGCCAAAGTTGCTGATGCCTCCATAATTGCTGGTATTGCTGGTAATGTTCACTATGGTTACTTTTGCTGTTTCTCTAGTGATGGCATCTACTGCTACACTTGCTATGAACGTTGGAGTACATATTCTTTTTGTTGAATTCCTATTTTCAATTTAAAATTGAAGGTGGAAGATGTCGTGGAAATAAAAATGAACTTAATAAAAATGTTGATGTGAAGAAATTAACAAAGTTTTAATATAATTTAATTGTTAAAGTAAAGAAAATTTTTAAAGTCTTTGGAGTTTAATTGATAGTAAATAACAATGCTTTTGATTTAATATGTATGCATGTATGTATGCATATTTGTAAGCATTAATGTATTTGTATATATTTATGTATATATCAAGCTTTTGCTGTAATAGCGTCATAACTCAAAATTTTTAATTTCTGGGATGTGCACGCAAATATGCTTTTCAGTGCAAACAAGAAATCATATTGAATTAAAATTTTAAACCTTGAAAGCTATTGTTTAATGATGAGATATGTCATTTTTGCAGCAAAGTCTCCATTTGTAGTTTTCTTAAGAGAACATCAAGCAAACTTTACTTATCTTCGGAGTTATTGTTGAGTTAAAATTAAATATATAAATACAAGTAGACTTTCATGTTCCAACGAGTAAAAAAAATAATTCTAAAGTAAATATATTTAGGTATTTTTATATGTGTGAAGTAAGTACTCTTGTATTATTTATCGATTATTTAGCATGACAGATTAATTAAGTTATTTGCCTGAAGCTAAATTACATGTTTAAAATTATCAAATGTTGTTGTCATACATGCAAACGTACACGTACATTCGAAAACATTAAAATTTTTAAAAACTTGTAATATAAATGCACTCATGTGTGCTGGTGTATCACATATTTTCCCATTTTTGTTTTTTTTTTTGTGGTGCAAATAATCTCACATATTTTACCTAGAGCTAAATATTTAACCTAATTTAAATGTATTAAACTTGTTAAATGCACTTGACTGAAAATTTAAATACCAATAAACTGTAAATGGCATTCATGTTATGAGCTGCAAAATTTTGCAATTGTTTTTATTTGTTTTCAATAACATTTTTTTTTTATTGTAATAAAGTTTTAGGGAAAACGGATGTCACAAGGATTTAATGCTATGTATATAAATATATATATATATATATATATATATTTCTTTTTATAACGAAATAAATATATTTTCATACATATCATGAGGCGATTATATTTTTTTGTAATATGTAATTTATAAGGCATAACAATATATTAAAATAAATTCGCACATTGGAATGTTTAAAAAATTAAATTTAACTGAATATTGTTACTATTTTAAATATATTTTATATATGATATAACACCACTGATATATAAAGATATGATTAATTTATTCACCCCTATTCTGTATTTCAAATCGAAAAATAGTATCCCAAGAAAAAATTTAATCGAAAGGTTAAGAAAAGGTACATTAAAAAGCAGCTGCGGAAAACGTGAAGAAGATTAGATAAAATAAATAATTTTTTAAGACTCTATATTTAAAAGTTTAGGGCGTAAAATTGCTTCTTTTTAACCATTCTTATATCTTGGTGGCGAAAAGGATATCGATAGAACGAGAGTATAACTTAGGATCATAGGATACAATTAATTATTTATTTTTTAATAATTTTGCATTTAGAAACAATTCACCATTTTTTTAACTGCAGACACAAAATTAAATGGAATTCTTGACTCTAACTTCTCAAGAAAGAGATGCATAACAGAAGGTATATATATATAGTGGGTCATGACTTTCTGTTTACCCTGTGTTTTAAAGTTTTATTTAGTGCAAATAAAAATGATTTAAAAAAATAAGTAAAATGAAATATTCTGCAAAGTAACTTAAGTTCGGAAACAAAGCAAGGCTTAAATAAGAAATTTTTACGAAGAAACTAGTTCAGTATTAAGAGCCCTGTTGCGTTTTTGTAACTTCTTCTGAAAATGTCTGCATCTGATCTTTGGATCGTTTATGCTATCCATACGCAATATCTTCTTTCGTGACCATTAAAGTTGCCAATTTTTCATAGTGTTCAGATGTTGTGTGTTTTTGACTTGCAATAAAATTAAACTCACAATTTATAACAAAAAGTAAAAACAAGGTCTTATTTAATAAAAAATTTTTTAAAAATCTTTATTTTTTATTATATTTTCGATATTTCGCCACACAGTTGGTTGGCATCATCAGGAAAAACAAAAATAATGAACAAAGATTCAAGTCTGTGGGAGGCAAAATCATAAAAACGAAAGCGGCAATAACTTTTGTATGTATGTAAAACAAAAAATTTTTAATTTGTCGTTTTTTATTGTTTTTGTTTTGTTTTTTGAAAAATTTTTTGATTATTTTGAATTTGTTAATCAAAAAATTTGTTCAATTTGTTTGTTCATTATTTTTGTTTTTCCTGATGATGCCAACCAACGGTGTGGCGAAATATCGAAAATATAATAAAAAATAAAGATTTTTAAAAAAATTTTTATTAAATACGACCTAGTGCTTAAAATTAAATACTAAAAAAAAAGTAAAAACATTAGAAAACATTGCATTTTATGCTTAAATTTTCTTAAATAAAATAATTTTTTAACGTCAACAAAGAAACATCGCAACATTCGTCGCCAGTAAATTTTAAACGTACTAAGCTGAAGTCACCATCGAAATTCAGAATACATAAAACCGTACAAAATTGAAACGAAAGGAAACGGAACGGATATCAATTTTGCCAAACAGAAGCAATTTCGATTCGAATTAAAATGCAAAAAAAGGTAAATACAGAATAGTAATCATTAGCTACCTATTAAGTGCCAAATGCAGCTAACTCCATTTGGAGCTGTTTGTTGGTGTAGTCATACAGTTGTGGCGAATATGTTTGAAGCATTATACTAGTAGATTGTATGCCATTATACTAGTAAATTGTTTCGTTTCAATTTTTCATGATATAGTTAATGTTTTATATAGAAATTTAATTAATATCTTTTTTCTTTTTAACGATCTTTTTTATATATTTTTTCTTCTCGATATTTCGCTTTTCTTTGGAAAGCTTCTTCAGGAAAAAATTTTATATTTTTGAAAACAAAAAATTATTAACAAATATATAGAAATTTATGTATATTTATATCAAAATTCCAATATTCATAAGGACCTCGACGTTCCCTTGGTAAGAGAAGAGATTGTTAACTCGAATTAACTTATAGAGACAAGCTTGGATATCATCCAAACCTCCTAGCCCGCAACATTCTTAACGAAAGTGGCTACATTCGATTGAAGAGGAGAGACATCTTGGCCCATGGTCGAATGTGAATAAGATGCCTTTAATTTAAGCTAATAAATTATCTGCGTGAAATGTATATTTTGTCCAGCAGTGGCTGTACTTAATTGGAAGGTTCTAGTTTTAAGATCTGAATACTTATTGTTAGTTTGAAATATTTTTGAAGATACAATAAAAAAGTATAAAGAAAAAAAAATGTTAAATCAACTCAAGTTCCGTTTTTAATTTGTAAAAAATCATTCTTCGTATCTATTTTCTTTACATTGTGTAGATTATAAATATTATCTATTTAACCAGATAATTTGATAATTAAGCGTTCAATTCTTAATTAATAAATTTTTAATTTGTTAAGAAAAAGTCGGTACACAATCTAAAACCTATTTCGCTGAATTCTTAAACAAAGAGTATAAAGAGAACAATGAAGATTGTAAATAGCCGAAACCGGTTTGTTCACAAACCAAATTTGACAAGGGTCGAAGTAAAACTATGCCCAAATAAAAATCTTTAATTTTCATTACATGCTTAATATTATTAATATTGTTACGTTTATACCTTCTATAAATGTTTTGTTGTGAGTTATTTATTGCAAAAGAATTAACACCAGTTTTTAAATAATAATTTTATTTACTTTTACTACACAAAGTTGGCACTACTTTACAATTCACTTAAAACGCACGTCTTTGCTTGATAAGGTTTAGTTTTACACTGATTCATTATCCACTCAGACGCTTCCCCTATTTATACTTTTCCAATTAGCATCTAGAAGATTTAAGAATCTTCTACTTTCTCTGTATTGCATTTTGTTGTTGTAGGTTGTTTATTCGTTGTATAGGCGCCTGTATGGCTGTGTGTATAGTTGTTTTTATTTTTATGCTGATAAGGTTTCTGCTTGGGATTTATTTCAATATATTTGTTGTTGCTTTTGTAAAAAAGGGTTTCTTAGAAAACTACGCAGATGGTAAAAAACAACATTGTATATTTGTTGTTGTAAAATTAGTTTTTGTCTTGCGCATTTAGATGATAAACAGCATACTTGTATTTTTTTTCTTGCATCCCAGGCAGTTAGTAAACAGCATATCAAATTGTAGTTGTGTGTGTTTACAAACTTCTACGCGGTTTGTAACCAGTAGTTTGCTTTATTGCTTAATTATTTTATTTAAATCTTAAGCAAGATACATTCGTAACAATATTATTTAAATTTACCTTCTTTCTATCCATAGATTGGGAAATATGCGTATAAATTCTAATGTGACCAAACTTTCGTAAGTACACATGCGAACAAATTCCAATATAAATTCCGGACAAGCATCGGTATACAACTGTATAATAATACGTCCCAAGGGTCTTATATTTTTAACATAAGCAAAGAATTTCAATTATCCTCTTTCTCATAGTGTAAATAAAGTTTCTGTATATTATCATTATTAATACTTTCTAATGGTTTAGTTTTTCTACATGTTGCTATAGCAAAAAACTATGTATTTCTAACACTATCTAAATTTAACATATCTGCCTATCACGGTTCAACGAAAAGAAAACTTGTACGAATTTTACGCCACTTTCAGAACAAAGTTTTATTGTTATAGAAACCTTCTGTGCAAATTTCAGGAATGTACTTGTTACAATTCCAAAGATAGTCATTTGAAAGTCTGACAGACATACGGAGGGATACTGTAGATGTGAACTATAATATAGACTATATTAAATTGTTAAAATCAATCGTTATCAAATAGTTCGATTTCCATCATATATTTCTTTACATTACTTACGCTTTCCTTTCTTTCAAAATAAATTTTGTGTTGATAAGTAAAAATATGCTTTAAAGTTTAAACACAATTTATATTTTTGTTAGCTTGACTATTAAAACTACAAGAAATTAAAACATTCTATTACAAATTATACAAATTATAAGTTACAATAGCCCGCACTCAACTATAATAATCTCTTTTTTCGGTTTGCCATTCTTCGTACCATAGTCTTGTAAACAATCCAAAACTCTTAGTCCCTGACAGACCACACCAAATGGTATTCTTTCACCCTTTAAAACTGGCAATGGCTTAAAACTTATAGAAAAATTTAGCAGACCGGGAGGAAAGCCATCCAAGTAACATTTTGCAAAGGATAGCACACCAGCACCCCTGCCATGATTTAGACAGTTCATACTATACAAATAGTTGGAATCGCTGAGGACACTATAATCCACTTTAAGTTCACCTTCTATCCATAGATTGGGAAATATGCGTATAAATTCTAATGTATCCAAACTGTCGTAAGTACACATGCGAACAAATTCCAATATAAATTCGGGACAAGCTTCGGTATACAACTGTATAATAATGCGTCCCAAGGGTCTTATATTTCTAACATAAAGATCCATGTAAATTTTTGGCCTTAGCATTTTTTCCATAACCGCAGGTTCCTGGATATTTAAAAGGTTCGTGTACTCTTCGAGAACAATCGAAGGAATGGGTATTTTTTTTAATTTTCTTTTAGATTTTATTTCTTCTAAAGTTTGTCTAACGAATGCAGATGATTTGGCACTTAATATTCTGCCACCCAATTTTTTATTTTCTTTTTCAATTTTACGAATACGGCGCGCATCTCTTAAGACATAATCAGACAGAATGGGCTTAATTTTATTAATATTATCAGTAGCTCCATGGGTTTTATGTATACAAGCTAGTCTGTTGAGCAGAACTAAGTTAGCCTTTAGTATCTTTTTGGTGGCAACAAAATCCGCTTTGACTCGTCCATTTTTTGTATAAGTAGAGGCGTACATTGTTGGTGGACTCATATTAATACTACTTTGAGCTTTTCTCAAGCTAGTTAAATGAAGATGGGAACGTCTTCTCTGCTCCCAAGCAACAATGTGCCGGATAGAACTCTTACTTTTCATTTTCAAATTAAAACACAGGTTTGGAATTTTGTAGATAAAATAAAAAATTTTATATATTTTTTCAAATATTTTCACACAAATATTTTGAAGTATAAAGCTTGGAATTTCTTAAAGGTCTATTGCCAGGGTACCACACTTAGAGTTTTGCATAGGAATTTGGAATGTATGGTGTTTATCAGTCTTGCTGTAACTGATGATAAATAAAGCTACCCGTCAATCATTCATATATTTTTTTATAATATAAAGGTGTGCCATTAGGTCTGTGATTTTTTTATTTGTAGCTTTTAAATTATAATGGCAGCACTGCTTATGCCAACAGCCAGTTGTCAGTTGACTTCTGTTTAAATTTGATCAAGCTGCGTCATTTAGTTTGTAGTTTAGTGGTAACTGTTGGTAAAAAGTGAATTTCTTGCTCCTGTTGCGTCCGTGGTATTTTGTGGTGAATTCACGTTTTGTCCATCGTTACGAAATGACGCAAGAGCTCATATTCCCATATTCTCTAGATTCAACGTAATGCATCCGTGATCGTATTTCTTATGCATTAAGTATTTTTTCCGCTATTAAATATATGATCAAATTGGGTATTGAATTTTTGCGTCCTTTGATTTTCTATCAAGAAATTCAACATAAAAAAATGCATGCATTCAATAATAAAACGAAAAATAGCCAAAGATCTCAAAAAGCTGCAGTAAGTAGCGATCTAACCAATAATCATTGAGAGCTTAAGACAAGGTTAACCGGCTGGGCCATTTAAATAGTAGTTTTTGGCGGATCCTTGAATCAAATAAATATGGTCTGGATGAAATTGTGTTTTCCGTTTCAATGAATTTGACCTCTTTAACGAATTCGTTTTTATGAACTTTTAGTTTTGAATAAATTTAAAATGTTGTTTTATAAAATTTTGCTGAAACTTTAATCGATTAGTCAAATGCTGATTTTTGGTTAATGTGTATAGTTTTTTTGAATTGAGGTTTTTCAAAAAAATTCTTTTTTTGATTGATACATTTTAAGTAAATTATAGTTTTTAGTTTTTGTGCACTTTTCGTTTTTAATGAAATTTGAGCTTGTGATTGCAGTTATACTTTTTTTGGTAAAATTAAAATCTTTTTTTTTTGCTAATCGTGTTAAAAATGAGATATTTTGAAAAATGGATCGGTCACTTAGTAAAGTTTTGACCCTCTCTGATATTTAACAAAAGTGGAGGCAGTTACAATTTTTTTTAATGTTGTTACGATTTTTGACTTTCAATAGCAATTTTTTTTGAGATGTCGACTAGCAGATTAATAGTTTTTAATAAAACTGATTTTAACTTACGGATTACGGACAAATGCACATACGGTTTTCACTGAATTTACCCCTTTGTTAAAGGATTGGTCGATAATGAATATTGTAGAAAAGGAGTGGCAAGGGAATACTCAACCGGGGTGAAGAATTCAAAAAATAAGATCACGTTTAAGATTTTCAGTCTGATCAAAGTTACTGCTTTTAAAATATCATATGAATATCACAGTTGTGATATAAACTACACTCAACTTGAATGTACTCGTTAATTATTAGATTCAATGTAAATATTAGATTAAAGCTATTAAAAAATATTATTTTCCTCTACTCACTGTAAATATCACAATGTTCGCCCTCATAGTGCGAACCAAAACAGTCACATGAAATGTCATAATAATGATTTATGCATTTTGAGCCCACAAAACACAAATTGTGTCTGGAATGACATTTATCAGAACAGCCCTCATTAACGTTTTCATGTTTAGTGGCAATCAGTGGGGTAATGGGCAACAAGTCGGATGCAGCTTTGCCTGAATACAAAATAACGTTGCGTATACAGCCAACAAACGATTCAATTATGTATTTAACACCATGCAGCTTTTCTTCCGATGAAAGTCCTGTGGAAATAAAAAACATAAATAAAAATGTGGAACATTTTTTTTTTTAATTTCATTTAATAAAAATCTTCAGGCAAAAGAAAACTGTTTAATAATTTATTTAAGCAAAACATTAAGCATTTAGCAAAATTGAATTTAAATAAGCAAAATTAAAAAAAAAACAAAATAATGTTATTTTTGATTAATACATTTGTTGAGATATAAAGGAATTATTTATAAGATAATCAGCATAAGAGCTTCAAGTTTAAATTAAAGTTAATTTTCCTTCAAAAGAAATATTTTAGTTTATCAATATTCAAAGTTAAGAGAAGAGCCTTTGTACATGTAAAAAGTAAATTGTATTTCTTTTACCTCCCACCAGCACAACAGATGGTAAATTTGTGGAAACACCGTAGTTGGTATCATGGTTCAGACCCTTAAGATAAACTTCCTCCTGATGCTCATCAACTATTGCAATTAATCTTGCACCATGGACATCGATACGTACCTTTGGGAAAACAGAAACAATAAAGAACAAATAGTAGAAAACGCATCAACAAATGTGTACAAAAGCCTAATAAAACAATAGCAACATAATCTAAAACAAACACAAAAACTCTGTGTGCTAAGTGTTCTATTTCATAATGATTTTAAGAGTTAGTCTTTAGGCATTCATACACTGCTAGCAATAATTTAAGCTTCTCATGTATATGGAATTTATTCACCTAGGGATAAGGAATATAGGCCTCGTTCGAAGCACATTAATTGTGTTAAATTTTTTATCGATATCGAGTGCCATAATTTGCTATTTATATTTGTTAATGTAATTGCTTTATTTTATTATTTTTTTTTTTTTTGATAAAAGTAATTTTTAGTTAATAATTTAATAAAGTTAAAGTTAATAATTTTTTCAATAAATTTTAAGATTTACGTATTTTACAAAAAACAAGTTTAACCAAAAAATTATACTTGAAATTAAAACTGAAAGTTCATAAAACAAGTTCGTTTAAAGATCACAATTTAATCAAAGAAAAAAGAACACATTTTCATCCAATCCAAAAGGGAATGATCAAAGAACTATGAGGGCTCGGCTATGAGGGCCTTTGGATAGAAAATGTTGTGATCGTCTTTTTAGTTTCTTTTGTGTTCACAGGCACCAATATAAGAAAACATGTGCATCTTAAATTCACTTCAATAAGGATCGAAAGCTTATCTATACAATTAAGATATTTTAATATTGTAAAAGTAAATCTTACGATAAACAATTTATGCTTTAGTTATGTGAGGGGAAATGACTAAGTAATACAAAATCCGTAAATAAAATAAATAAAACCATGTTGAGCATTATGAAATTAATGTATCAACAAAACTAATTAAAAATTGCTTTTAGTTTACATTTAGTAATCTTTCTTTAAAAATATTTTGGGTTATATATCTTCGAGTTTTAATTATATAGTTTTAATTTGAAAAAAAAATCATATCCGACTGGTTCTTTTTGTGTCCACTCAGTAGAAGCAAGAAACTATTTGTTTAAAGCTACTTTTGAACCAAGATTTGGGATATAACTGGAAATGTTGTTAATGTGATGTAAGATTTTAATAATGGGCAGTGAGTACATATGACCCACTATACATTGATTATTTTTTGCAAAAAGTGAAAATTTAAGGTGACTCTCTGTAGAGGCGTTAATGTGCGAATAAATCGATGCTAAGTTTTGTGATTTTAGCATAATTTTTAAAACTCCTCACAATGAATTTGTTTGCAAAATAAATAATATTTCCAGCATTGCGTTTTTTAATAGTTTTGTTTTTCGAAATTTGCTCAATGTAAGCTAACACTTAATATATTCAATCCATCTATCGAAGTATCTCCTACCTGGCTACATTTCAGAATTTCACATACAAATTCCATTTCAATAGTAAATGTTGCTCTTCATTATGTTTTCTCTTTGATCTCATTTATTCTTTCATAAGATGAATGTATTTCCTTAAGATTAGACAATGATGGGTTTTTTTAGTTCATAATTTTTTCCACAACTTCATCTATTTTGCACATGCATATTTCTAAAATGCATAGGCACGTAATAAAAGTATGAAAATGTATAAAAGAAAACTCAATGCCAATTGTAGACCGAGAAAAAAAGATGGTATCAGCCATGATATACAAAACAAATTAGCAAAAAACATTTATGAATAAATAACAATACGAACGTGACACAAATCTATTCACCATTCACACAGTGGAATCTAAAATTCTAATATTTTTCCCAAATAAAGCAAGGAAAATTATTAGTATATACTGAAAGGTTATCAAGTCACGTTGCTCACCGAGGGGCCTCTCCAACAACCAGAACGAAGCCGTCACCCTGCGGGAAACTTGTTCCCGGTGTATGGCGCAGTATGACAGTACTAGCCCAGGCGAGTGATGCCGTTTACCCCAGACGGCACATGTCAAGATGAGAAAGAGATCCATCAAGACTCCGTACCCTAGTACAGTAATAGTCACTTAAAGCCAAAAGTAATTACATTTTACTGACTGCATGTATTAATAGTTTAAGTAATAAAATTGGCTTGAGGTCGTTTATATTCATGTTGTCGCAAAAATTCAAGTATAAAACTAGAAAAATTGTAACCGAATTGTAAAAGCTATGGTTTGTTGCAACAGTTAAGAGTCAAGGTAGACAATTAATAAACAAATGGTTAAATACACCTTCCCAAAGTAAAAGGAGGCTTTCCGTTATATAGATGATGGATTATTTTACAAAAGTAACGTTTTATTGCTAAAAATGTTGTTATATTTTACTCTGTAACAGGCAGACACGTCAAATTTATTTGTTACAGTAGAAAACAAAAAACAAAAAAACCAAACAAAAAACAATATAAAAAAACCGTTAGAATTTACACAAAGTATATACATAAATATATAAATAAAGAGATTAAATTAAATATTAAAGGTTGTCATATAAATAGTACGGAATCCTTCATATAAGTTCATCTCGCACTTGCGGGGTTCACTTTTGTATCTTATAAATACATACTATGCCTTTTCTTATAGCAACAACCCATACTTGTAGTGTGTAATGAATATTACAAGGCGATTGTAAATACAATTATTTATCATCACTTACAAATTCTTTCTCAAGCCGTAGTCCCAGAGAAAATAATTAAAAAAAATAAAAAACACATCAATTAATTCAAGTTAATACAGAACATAAACTTTTACCTTAAAAATGCCAAATGTGAGTACATACATAATTGATTATTCAGGTTTAGAGATGAATGTGACAAGTTTTAAGTGATTCTGTGTAATGAAAAACACACATTTTCTTTTTTGTTATCTTTTTTGGTTTGTTATTTTCGTTATTAAGTGTGTTTAAACAATGGAGACCAGAAAATTCAGAATGCTTTTATAAATCATAGATACAACGACAAGCCAGCTGTTCCCAGCAAATAATACGGTTTTTGAAGTTTTTGAATAGTTGCATTCACGAGTAGAAATTGGGATTTGCTGCATGCATTTAGCTGGCAAAAATATATATACAATTATTGCTGAATTTGGAATTCATGCTCTTAAAAGAATCGACTTGTTTGTTGGGTTTACTTCATATCATAAGGTATTGATATTTTGTATGGTGCCCCTGTAGGCTAGCAAGTAGTCTACTAGTTTGTCAGCCTGGGGGTTATGGGTTTGATTCCCAACGAAGACCTTGGCTGTTTTTCACTACAAAATAAATATTTACTCTCGGTGGGGCTGCTCAGTGATGAATGGTCGCTGTGCTGCCTTACACGACAGTTAATTTCCGTAACTATCCTTCTACTTTCACCACCTGTCTCATCTCCTCTCTATTTCTTTCCTGAAGAATGTTGCACGGTATTTGACTAAATAGACATTGTTGTCTGTGCTACTTTTCTTTAAAACAAATGTGTATTTAACTTTTAGGTGAAGTCCCGCAGTTCCATGTATTCGATATTTAATGGATTCCAGCCATTTTCTGCAAACAATAATTTACATCCTATTCTTCTGTGAAATTTGGAGATTTTTGAGGATTTTTGAATTGTTTTATCTGAATTGTTTGGTGATTTTTTTATTTTTATTTAAAAATTTATTATTTTTTTAAAGGTAAGGTTTGATTGCTCTCTTTTATAATGTTCGATACTTGCTAAATTAGCACTTGTCAACTTAATTTTAGTAGGAATATTTTTTGTCCTCTTTTTGCAACAGAAATAATCGGAATAGGGTCTGCAGAAGTTTCCTGTGAGTATACAAAATTGAAAAAATACGTCTTTTCTAAACTCGCTATGAAGATGTTATATGTATATACATATATTATATTATGTTTTTCTAAAGTAGAACTAAAGTATAGACAGACAAACTTCCCAATTAAAGGATTAGAGCTTTTAAATTTTGTATCGAAGATAATTATGGTCAATAATTGAAACGTCCAGCATATTTTTTAGAAAAATTTTGTTATTAACAATTGTTAAGGTTTGGTATGTGGTAAATTTATGAAATTATTCTATTCTAAATTTTTCTTTCTAGCCAGTTAGTGTAGTAAATTGTAATAAATTAATTTTAAATAATTTTAGTTTTTGGAATCATTTTTTAATTTAAGCCACATTAATTTATGGTAATAATAAATATTTTGTGATATTATCCAGAGTAGCGAAGTATTCACTCGCTGTTCATACATGTATGAATATGTACATTTCATTTTTTAGCCGCTTCTTCTCATACATGTGTGAGAGACTACAAATTATTTTGTGTTTTCTCATTTGTGAATGCGACGATCTATTTTTTTCTTTCTATTCATAAGTGAAAAAATGAGAAACACACAAGTGTTCATTTTTGAATATGTACAATTTTGATAATTTTTCATGAATGAAAAGGTCGTAAAAATATGTGCGTTAAGCATCCGCGTACATAAACGGACATATTTGATAATGCGCAATTGTCGGCGTATGCAGGAAAAAAATGTTTTTTTTTATTTCTTTTAGAATATATTGCAATATTGTATTTTGAGTTAATATGTACCCATGTGTTTTTACTACATTTTACGCTAAACTGCGATCGTAGGTAGAAAATTTTTTTTACGTTCATTTATGAGAAATTTTATAAAATTTCAACGTTCATAAATGAACATATACTTTTATGAAAAAGAACATTAATGAGAAGAAGCTAATTTATCATTTATCACATATAAATAAGACTAATAGTTCTTGTTGTTCGCATTCATGTATGAAAATAACCAGAAAATTTTTTGTTGTTCGTTTATGAGTGTGAAAAAAAAAATTTTAATTTTAGATTTCTCATTTATGAAAAATATCATGAATGTTGATTTTTGAATGTTCATAAATGAAAAATTCTGAACCCTGATATTATCATCAAATATTTATTTTTCAAAAAATATATTTGAAATGTATTACTGCAGGGAAAAGCATATCCATATGGCCATTTTACTTTTGCTCATAAACCCATTAGTGGATTTTATCCCAGTTTTGTATCTGAAGCTATATTGATTAAATGAGAGTTTTCATTGAGTCATCACAGCAAAAAAGACTACAAAACTTAAAAACACTTTTAAGTGTTAGAAAGTTCAAGAGTCTCAAGCCAATCTGATTAACGGTGAGTTTTCATTGATCTAAGACAGTTAAAGGACACCAAAACTGAGTTTTTGAGTTTTTTTAACAGACAACAAAACAGTGGTTTTGAGTTTTTTTTCTTTGGCTGGGTTGGTTGAATGAAAACTCTATACAGTTAAAGAGATGAAAAGCTTAGGATGGATGTTGGCGGTGATTAATTATTTATTTGGAGCTAGTGTATTTGGTAACAGCCTTTGTACCTTCGCTGAATTAGCCAAGTATGCGGGCTAATTCCCCAGGCAATAATAGACGAACAGCAGTTTGAATTTCCCGACTGGTGATGGTTAACGTTTATTGTATTGAGCCAAGCGAGACGCTTCATTAGCAATACGTTCAAAAATATCATTAACAAAACTGTTCATGATACTCATGGCCTTTGATGAAATACCAGTATCCGGGGTGTACTTGCTTTAATACTTTATAAATGTAGATGGCATAACTTCTCTTACGCTTGCGTTTACGGTTTTTATCACTTTTGGTGATATTTTTCTGGGTGTTGCTTTTTTTGTTGATTTACCAGCAGCTTTAGGAGGCATTTGTGAAATTAAAAACTCTTTGGCTTTTCTATACAAAATTTGGGATAAAATCCACAGATGAGCAACATGAGCTATAGTGAAATGGTCAGTAATACATATAAAATGTATTTAATAATATAAAGGAATCTAGCACAAATAAACATATATTAAATTAATTTTTTGAAAAGAAACTTTGACTAAAATTTTCTAGGTTAATGTTATATGGCAAATAGAAACAAAAAACTTTGTCTAGTTATCATTGTTACGTTTAAAAACCTTAAGCTTATTTTCTTTAAAAACTTTGTTTTTTCAAGATATTTTTGTTTGAAAATAACACATTTAAGTCCTTATTTATATAGATGGTAGTGTGTTGTAAGCTTTTTTTTTATTAGATTTCATTATCGCTGAAGGATGTGCTCTTTCAAAAAGAAAATTATTAATCAATCTCTTTTAAAATTCTTTTGCACTTTTGTTTAAGAATCCCTGCCTAGTGTTTGTAAAAGTGTCATATGAGCCTAAGAATGATGTTAAAAATATTTCTGCAAAAAGGTTTCATTTCATTTGTGTATTGGTTTTAGATTTCGTTGCTAGCAGATATTTGCTTCTGTTTTCTTTGTTTGATTTTTTTTCATGTGTCCTAGTTTTTATTACTTACTGTTACATTGTGCCATTCATCACGATTCAAACCTTCACCAACCGTAACACTAGTCGAATGTTTGCCAAATACATGAACCACTTTAAGTTGACCCTTTTCAACAATAACATATAGAGCATAAGGATTTAAATTAATTCGATCAGGATTCTTAACATTGTGATAGACGAGAAGACCGTGCGGCAGACGAGTGCGAAATTGAAAAGATATTTCACGACATAATCTATAAATAAATATAATAAATTTTTTTTTAATGTTTAATTTATATATAAAATGTAGTATTTTTTTATTTATTTTTAGCTTAACCTTAATTGAAATGTTTGTATTATATCGCCATCGATTTGTATGAATGTGTTATTCTCAGCAAATACAAATGTTTTCTCTTGCCCAGTTTCAGCAAATGTTAGCTCAGGACCTCGATTTTCAAAAGGCACAGGACTTGTATCTGAATCACCATATGACGGTGAGATAGTGTAGGGTAATTGTGGCAGCGATGATTCAGTTGTGCTTGGTTCCCGCGTTGTCGTTTGTAGGAAGGGTGGTAGGGTGTCTATAATTATAATTTTATATTATTGTTAAATGGTATCAGTTTAGTGAGGGTTTGAATTTGTAAAATATATAAACATATACTATATTACTTGTCACACTAGGTCAATTAGTCTTATATACGGCAGTTAATTTCCGACTATCCTTCTACTTTCACCACCTGTTTAATCTATTCTCTATCCCTTTCCTAAAGAATGTAGCACGGTACTTGACAAAATAGGCATCGTTGCCTGAAGTGCTACTTCTCTTTATAAAAAAAAAAAAAAGAAAAAAAAAATTAGTAAAATAAAATATTAAATTGCACGCAAGGCACCGCGCATTCAAGGTTCCTTCACAACAGTCAGCATGATACTAGAACAGTATTTATTCTGGATAGATCATGCGATATTTTTTTAATTTTACCAAAAAATTATACCATTTCTTAGATCTATTGCAAGGCTTTATTACCAAAAAACTTTTTGTAATTTTTGTCCTGAGCTCAAAATTGGAAGCGCTCACTTATGGCTTCTCTGGTTTTCTGAAGTTTGATTTCTCTTTTCTATTTCTGGTGACTATAAAGAAATTTAACGATCGAATTTTCTTGCTGTACATAATTGGTTTTAGATTAAGTAAATTTTTATAAGAAAAAGTAAAATTAAAAATGGCAAAGTGTTTTTCGAATGGCTTCCAAAGGAAAATGAATCGTTTTTTGATCCTTGTTTATTGTTTTTTTCATGTGTTTGTTTATATTTCTAAGGGTAACAAAAGGACTACTTTGGCTTTTGCAATAAGAAATAAGAATACTGCCCAATTTTAATTTGCGGTTGGCTCTTTATATAAAACATATTTAATCGTTAACCGAAGGATAATTATAAAGTAAATACAAAAATTTTTCAAGTCTTATGTCGTATGAAGCTTAAACACCATCAAACATATCGCAGCTACTTTAGCAAATCGTGATAAATGCACTTCTGTTAGAACAGTTATAAAACAGTGATAAAACTTGGAAAACTAATCTTTCAGACACTTACGAGGTGCTCCGATACAATAAAATAAACACTCTGCTTCACTATTAAAACGATTCTGAGGATTACCCTCACAGCCACCCCATATAAAAGAAGTACACGTATTCGTAGTTGACTCATAACGCCATTTATATGTGAATTGTTTACAGGGGCCTGGATCCGAAGGACCAGAACATTTATCGTACAATTTTTCCTTGGGTAAAACAACAATATTACCCAAACTGCTGCCTAAACCCGTAGACCCAATACTGCCCATACCACCCACACCAATACTTGTTGAATTCATAATGGTCACCATATCACCGGTAATAGATCCAATGTTGGCAGCCATGTTGTTATTATTTATATTGGTCCCTGTTATATTATTATTGTTGTTGTTGTTGATGTTAAGATTTGTATTTATATGGCTGTTACTGGCAGGATTATTTGCATTCATGCTGTTAATTATGGCGCCATTGTTGTTGTTGTTATTGCTGCTGGTTACTTGAGTATTTGAACTAATGGCATTTGTATGCGAAGACGTTAGAGCCGTATTTAGTGGGGCGTTTGAATTTAAACTGTTAGCATTAATCGGATTATTATTAGTGTTTGCGTTATCGTTGTTATTGTTGTTATTAATGTGATTGATGTTGTTGACATTGTTGTTGTTGATAACCAATGGATTATTATTATTATTAGCTTGAGAATTTATTAAAAGTGAATTGGAAGCAGCAGGCACAGCATAAGCTATTTGATTTAATAAAACGGTAGAACACAAAAAACAAAATATTTTTAACCATGATGTTGTTAACCATGATGTTGCAGATGTTGTATATGATGAGTGCGCTCTTGATGTTTGAAGTTTTCGTGTTGTTGTAGTTGCTAGTATCGTTTTTGTTGTAGTCATATAAGGCATTGTTAAGATTTTTTACATTTAAATGTGTAGAAAATAACGCTAAAAAAGAAATCAGAAACATAAAATGAATTATTTTTGTTAAGCATTAATTATTTAGCAGTATGAAGGATAAAATAGGGAAAATGGAAATATCTGATGTAGTATACAGGATACCATGTGGAGGAAATGACCAGGTGAACTGTGACAAAGTTTTTTTTGGGACAACAAAGAACAAACTTTAAACAAGATTAACTGGTCATAAAAGTGATAAAAAATATAAGGATATTTCAACACAGAAGACATCCCTATCTTCAAATTGTAAGAAATATGATCATTATCCAAAGTTTGATGAAACATCAGTATTAGATATAGAAAAAAATTATAAGAGACGTTATATGTTAGAAATGTTAGAAATTGTTAATGTACCAAATGTAAGGAGAATAAATTTCAAAACAGACACAGACAATTTAGCGCAGAATTATAGGTACTTAATTCAAAAGACACATAATTTGATATAATTATTTCATAAGAGAAAATTTGTTATTTAATTTCCGTTTCTTGTTTTTGTATGTTAAAATATTTGAAATTTTAATTTTTGTATGTTTTTATGTATGAAGAAAATTATTTTATATGTTTTGTCAAATGTTTTCAAAAAAATTTTTCTTTTCAAATTGTTATAATTTTTTGTTTTTGTAAAATATAAAAAATAATTTCCTGAAGAAGCTTTCCACAGGAAAGCGAAATATCGAGAAAAAAATATATATTGTTAATTAAAAAAAACCGTTGAAAAGAATACTTATTTATATTTATTTAAAATATAAAAAGGTCGATTAAAAAAATAAAAAAATTAAGTATTAATTTTAATAACAAATTAATACTATTAAGGTGGAAGCCGAATTCATCTAAGTTAGGTATAATTGTATTAACTGGGTAGCAAAAAATTTCTTAATATGCATATAAATGTATGCAGAGGAAGCAAAGGAAACGTTTCATTAAGCAATTTTTTTTTTTATTTTACGAAGTCGTAAAATAACATATTTTTTAACCGTGAGTATTAATTCTTTAATTCAGAAAGAGCTTTAACAAGCAAATTATTGTAAAAGGAGAGGGGTTGGGTAAAATGTGAGTTGTAAAATTTAATTCTTAAATTTTATTATGGAATAATATTTTGTATATGTGTGTTAATAAGCAAACGATTCTGGCCGAAAATTTCCATTGTGGAGAAACTATGTATATAGTCAGTTTTTGGTGCATGAAGTGATAAAGAAAGAAAATCGGAGTACCTTACAAAGCTCAAACTTAATTAAACGTATGCAACTATACGTATGCTGAATGATAAAATTTGGTAAAACTTAAAGATACAAAACGACAAATTTAGTTATTTGTTAATCAAATAAATAATTCAAAATAAATAATTCAATTCAAACTAAATATTTTCTTCAAATTAACAAACATTTTTTTCAACAAAATATTGTTTAACAATAATGCCCAATTCTAATAATGTCCAAATTTACATTTCCTAGTTAACTAGTGGCTATGGTTTACAAATACCTTTTATCTTAGTAAAAACTTTGTCAAATTAATTTTAACATGTTAAATAATTAGAATGAAAAACTAAAGTTAATTTAACTATTTATTTTATTCCATTTAATCAAATTTGTGTCTCCTGATTAATGAACGCTATTTAGTAGCGAAGCGAGATTTGTTATGCTGAAAAATTTTCTCTTAATTAATTTTCAAAAATATTTTTGTTACTAAAAAATGCAATTCAGGTTTTGTTTAGCAATTGTAGAACATCTATGTTCCATAATTTTTTTTTTGTAGATAGTCAACAATGCTAACTTGTTGAGATATCTGCTTTGGAAATACATAGATAGGTTATTGGAGTTCCAGATGCAAAGATTTACCAATCACAATCCTGCCATTGCAATTAAACAGTATGGGAATACTTGTAGGTTCAATAATTTTTTACTTCGCCAACAATTTAATGGTGTAGAGATGTTATTAAATTGTCAAAAGCTAGGATTAGAGAACGGACTAAAAATTCAGGTCCTTTGAACGAAAACTAAATAAGAAATTAATTTAACGGTTTGTAGTTTAAAGTCTTTAAGTTTGTTTGTGATATGGATACAAAATAGGAAACGAAATATTATTAATCAACTTTTGTCAAACAAAAAGCTCAAAAAACAAATTGTCACTCAACTATAAAAAAGCAATTGAATGTGTCCAAAAACAAAAAATATATTTGATTATTGAAATATATTCAACTTCTTTAATTTGCCAAGATTGAATAGCCAAATATCAGTAATTTCTTTCTTGAACAAGTTCTAAGCACGTGAAATAGGCTTTTACTCGTTTGTCACTTGAATGACACTAAAATGCACGCGCATATTGTCATCTAGCAAACTAATTTCTTATTAAATCGTTGGAATGTTTGATTGCCAACAACCAATATGATAGTCCCTTTGATAATTGTTATATTGGATATTTCAAAAAGAAGTTTATTTTTCAATTGTGGCAACACCAACAACATTAAAGTTTTGACATTAAGTTTTTTGACGTATTCGTAGTAGACGCATTGGCAATTGTTACAATCAATTCAACTTCGGACAAAATCGCATTAAAATCGACTATGAATATGATGGTTCTGTTAAAGTTATATTTCCTGAAATTCGTGATATTTTCGGACAACATAAGCGTTCTTCTAAACTACCACATTGGAGATTTTGAGTAAGGACTTGAGTTTAAAGCTTTAAAAGATTCAACTGGTGCAGGAATTGAAGTTGATTGACCATTCTAATGGCCGTAGGTTCGCTCAATTCATTTAGGAACAGCCAGCTGATTTTTCTGAAAAACCATTACTTGCCAGGGTATGTCAGCAAGCAATATTCTCGCATTCCTAGTACGGTTATTGAGAAGCCTTTGCATGCTCAACGTGCGCTAACGGTTAATGGATCACACTTTCGCGAGATGCCAACAATTCCATTTTGGCCTATTATTGACAACAGGACGGTGTCACATGTCACACAGCCAATGGATTATTTTTTTGTGAGGCTATGTTAAGTACAGAGTCCAAACGGAGCCAATCGAATCGATTTCAGCCTTAAAACTCAAAATCCGTTATATGATTAACGAAATAGGGCCACCACTTTGACCTTTGTCAGCGTGGTCATGATGGACAATTGCCAGGTATCATTTTTCATTTATAATTTCCAAACTTTTCTCTTCGTAATTTGAATTATTTGAAAAAATTTGAATCATCTTCATCAAAATTGTTTGTTTTATTTTGTTTTAGAAAATAAACTTCTTTTAACTGTTTTTAGTTTTATAGCATTGACACATTAAATAGATAGCTGTTAACATTTAAAATCAATTATAGTGCAAATAAACGCCATATGTGTAGAAAATAAAAATCGGTTTTTATATTTGCCACAAGATTTTAGCAAATGCTTTTAACGCTTTAAATAATATTTTTAATTTTGGTTAAAAAAAAAGAAAAACAGTTATTGCAACCTTTTTTGTTGATTTTTACTATTTTTATTGTCAACTTAAAAGATGGTTGATATTTTTAATTTGCCACCAAAAAATATATTAAAAAATCATTATTTAAAATAACGAAAACTTTAAAAGCGAAATGAAAATGTTATTTGTTATTCTCATAGCTATTTCTTGATCCAGTTACTTTTTTGTTATTTTATCTTCTTTTAAACTTTTTATTATTTTTTGAAGTATTTGCTCTACATTATCATATAAATTACTTTTGCACTTATTTGCGAAAATTGTTGTCAGTACATACACTACACTTTATTATCAAGTCATCTATTATAACAAAATTATCTTTTTCGTTTTTCTACTTTTGATGCGTGCGCTTCTTCTTATTATTCTATTTTTTTGTTTTTTTAGTCTATTTACATTTTGAAGTCTTAAACAAATACTTTTCTAACACTTATGTTAAGCATAACAAATTTTAGTTAGTTGATGTCTTTTTTTTTTAGTTTTGTTACTTTAAAGATTTTTTGTAGTTTATGCTGCCATTAAAACATAGTTGCTTAACATACATGCTGCTAAAGCTTTTTACTTTCATTTAGGAGCATATCACCCAACATCATCAGTCAATGTCAAACCATTTAATGTTAAAAGTTAAAAAAAAGGTTCTAAATTATTCTCTATTCTTGAGACAAACAGTGAATGAGAAAACAAAACGAGAAATAAAGGAAAATTTTACCAAAAAAGTAAAATAACAAATTTTTTTTAACGCCATTAATTGTCCAATGGCAGTGGCTTATCATAACATTTTGATTATGATACTTAAATGGTATTTTGAGTATAATAAAAGTGATTTGGTTTTGTAGAAGTAAAAATACAACAAAATTCGCTTCATAATTAGGCAAAATGTCAGCACAAGTCTTTGATTTTTTGTTTACTTTTGAATTTTGCTTTGAAGTGAAATTAAAGCAAATAAAAATGAAGCAGCATTAGTGCTATCACAAAAAAAATGAATAACATTTTTGTTCGAAAATGATTTTGATACCTTAAATTCGGTTATAGTTTATTTTATTTAGTGCCCCTGTAGGCTAGTAGGTAGTGTACTGCCGTGTCAGTAGGGGGGTTGTGGGTTCGATTCCCAACGAAGACCTTGGTTTTTTTCACTACAAAAATAAAAATGGACTATCGGTGGGGCTCTTCAGCGATGAAGGCATAGTCACTGGTCGCAGTGCTGCCTTTATACGGCAGTTAATTTCCGACTATCCTTCTACTTTCACCACCTGTTTCATCTCTTCTCTCTTCTTTTCCTAAAGAATGTAGCACAGTACTTGACTAAATAGGCAGTGTTGCCTGAAGTGCTACTTCTCCTAAAAAAAATCTGTTTTACTCTACATTACATTTGATAACGTTGTTTACAATACACAATACCAGTCTAATGTTCAGTTTTTAAACGGTTTAAATAACAAAATTTATAATCTGCTTGCGAAATTTCTATTCCTATTTGCTCTTAGATTTAACAAGCTTTGTCTGTTACTCACTGCAATGGGTTTTTACACCATTCTATTTTCGTCATGCGAAAAAACTTTTCGACAGATCTGGCTACATGTTCTTAAAACAGCCTTTATCAACAGTATTAAGGCATAAAAAATAGTAATTGTATGGAAATCTAAAAAATCTGTACTTCATGGATGACTCACCCAGCAACATACTTGGAGTAAGAAAGTAGTAAGTATGTGGGTGGTCCAAACACTCTTGGTTGCTAATAAAGTTTTTCGAGTGTTTAATATTATTTACATGTAACAATTCTTCTCTTATATGCTCTCCCCCAGGGGCACGCAGTCTTCATGAATCTCTTCCCCAGCATTGCCTGGGCTAGCAGGAGCCCAAAACTGGCGAGAGTATTAACCCTCGATGTCCGATCAGTGAACTTATAGACATATACTCGTGCCACGGAAACAAGTTGCCCGCAGGGCTACGGCCCTGTTCTGGTTATTGATAAGGCCCCTGGAGGCGCAAAGCAGTAGTTGTGATTTATTCGAGCTTTGAAGAAGGTTCCGAAGAGATGTTAATGTAAAAAAAGTAACATTGAAAGTCCTAGCTTGAGCATGCAACAGGAATAGGAATTGGATAGTCTCCAACTGTTCTGCAGGTAGTGGGAGCATATCCCTTCTACCATGCACTCGAAAATTGCGACTAAGGCGAATGGATGGACGCTTTGTATACTACGCAGTCGTAAGATCACCGCCAGATTGAGACCTCTCGGCCAGGTGCTGACGCCAATCATGTCACGTATATACGTAGAAATTCGCACGCAAGTACAACTCAAAATATTGGAAAGTGGGGAAAATCAGATTCGGCAAAGCAATCGAAGTACTTGAAATATAATTTTCATCGATTATGATGTAGCCTACGTTAAAGGTTCACATGATGAGGGACTAGAGAGTTAGCTCTGGAAAATAGTTGACCTCCTTCTGAGGAGTACTGGAAACTGAGCGAAACAAATATTTAATCTTAAGTAAATCTTATAGAAAAGAGCAAGCAATATTTCGCAGAAGTTGCAATGTGGATTTAAAATCTAAAACTTGCCTCAAAGTGATTCCGGACCTAGAAATCAGGTGACTTAATTATGTCAGCCAATTTCAACAGCAGAATACAAAAATTTTCTTTCGGAAATATGAAGCAGCAGCTGTAGTTTTTACAGATCAGGATGAAGAAATATATGGCTGAAGCTAGTGCCTTGTTATTCTGAAAGCTTTAAGGATGGTAGAGTACTCTATTATTACTCATGCAGTAATAATTGCACGAAGAAACAATAAGAGGTGCTATGTACAACACAGCTGTTGCTTAATATATACTTTTAATATTTTATTAATTCTATAATAAAAGCCCTTTAGTTCAATGTATTGTTATTCAGTTGGAGATAAAAAAGATTAAAAATAAAGGGTTTTTCAACAAGAAGTCTATTTTTTAAAACAAAATAAAACAACACATTTAGATTAAGATAATTCAAATTTTTATTGTATTACGAAGAGAAAAGTTCGAAAAATAAGAATGAAAAATTATATTTGGCGACCATGCTGATAGATGTCGATTCTTTCATTACAGTTTTTAATTACTTTTTGGCAAAATGGCGGTGCTATTTCGTTAATCACATTATGGATTGTGAGTTTTAAGGCGGAAATCGATTAGATTGCCTCCGTATAGACGATATCCGTTACATAGCTCCACAAAAAATAAAGCAAAGGTGTTAAATCGCATGATCTGGCTGGCTGCTTAACTGCTGATTGTCGTAAAATTATGGGAGTGGGAAGTTTTTATTGGGTGTGTGACATGTGGCACCGTCCTGTTGAAACCACATGTTATCCACATCGTCAATATTGAGTTGGTAGCACCTCGCATCTCGTCTGAAAAAATTATTTGTGTAAATTTGAGGGGTTTCAAATGTACAGATAGACACATGTATATCGAATGTACAAACTTACATATGTATGCCGAATATGCAGATTATATATTCAGGAAAATATCCAATGCATTGTGCCAAATGGAGTCGAAACCCTCTGAGAGACTATTTCTGGAGACAGAAATAGTTGATTGGTAACAATCTCGTACCAATGCAGGAGGGATGGGGAAATTTTAAAATTTATAGTTGAATAAACTTTAGTGGCATCCGCAATTCTACTTATATAATTTTCCTTTTGCTTATTGAGTAATAATTTAGTTTTTCTTCAATTGATGAGTAAGAATTTTTCCTTTAATTTATGAAATAAGAATACAGCAATGATAATTCAAAAACGGTCTTTCCACGTTGCGAGTCAACCAGCAAGAGAGCTAATATTTCATAAAGTACATTTTTTTTACCGATTTTCCTTTGGTCTGTTGGTTTTCGTTAAGCTGACGTTGGAAAAGAATTCACAATAACCGCGCTTTGAAACCAATTACTTTTAAAAATGTAAGTTCCTTGAAAGTCGTTTAAAATACAAAAATATAGAAATTCAATATGTTAATTCATTTAAACATTATTTTTTCAGAAAAACTGGTCGGTTGCTCCTGAATAAATTGAGCAAATCTACTTCAACTCCTAAACCATTTAAACCTTGTAAGGCTTCAAAATCATATTCTTAAGCAAAATTCGAATAACCCCAATTGTTGAGAACGTCGAAGAATTGACAAATTTGGATATGTATCAACACTGTGGCTCACGATGATATTTTCCGTTGAACGTTGGAGTTCGCACATTTTGTATCGAGCCTGTCGTATCAAATTTAACGACGAAATTCTTAATACCGATCTTAGAAGTATGATTTTGTTGTCCGAAAATATTACGAATTTTACGTAATGTAACTTTAACAGAACCACCATTTTTATAGTGAATTTGAATTTGAATATGCGATTTTCATGGGAAATATTCATTGTAGCAATTGCCTACTACCAATACGTCAAAGATCTAAGTATCAAAGCTATCATGTTGTTGGTGTTGCCACAATTGAAAAACAAACTTCTTTTTAAAAACCCTTTTATTTGGTCTTGTTACATCCGAGTATTTAAATAAAATTTGATATCTGGTGAGGTGTTATTGCTTGAACCACAAGAGTAAATTTCCAGGTAAATTTTATATATTAAAATTGTTTATTATAAACTTTTTTCCATTTCGTCTGCATAATTTTCTGCAGCTGTTGAGCAAATAAGATCTGTTGGCACGAGTCCCTGCAATGTAGCAAGTCTAGCTCAATACTAGAATACCGGCTTGGCCAACAGTCTGCAGCTCGTTTCTACAAGTAAAGTGAGATATTTCACTGATGCAAATACTGCAGTTAAATTGTTTCATACGAGATGAGATGCAGCATTAAAAATAATATTTAATAAAAAAAAATAAACGTTTATGAATTAATCAAATTCGAAAATGATATATTTCTCAATTATTACAGAAGTTTGTTTTATTTGATTTATTTTCTTTCACTGCTACAAAATTCGGTATTCGTTTTATCAAGGAAGATTACATGAAAAATTGTTTCGAAGCTGGAAGAAGGATTTAATTCCTAAGTAAATGAATTGGAAAGAAGTCATCAATAATAATATTGTGCCATTTAGGAATTTTCTTTAAATCAATTCAGACATGCATGATATTTGATCACAGTGATAAAGATAGTTACTATATTTCAGAACTTTGCAGTAAAAATAATTTTTACTGATACTGCCATTTAATTGTCACTGGCAGGAAATTTTCACTGAATCAGTACGACCAAAATAAGCAAGAAAATCTTTTGTAAGTGAAAATTTACTTGCTGATTATCGCAATATTGAATTCAATGAAAATATAATAGAGTATAGTATGTCCATTTATGATCGTTTTACAGTTGATTCATATGATTTTGTTGATTGATTTGAATTTTATTATTTGTCAACTGAGTTTGGCTGCTTCCCTTTTGACCACTTGTTTCTACGTGTAAAATTATTTATCACTGTATGAAGGTAATTATACGTGCTTGGCTAGCGTGTGTGTATCTGTGTGTGTGTGTGTGTAAAAACTTGCATAAGAAGAAATTTTTGACATAAGTATATCTTTCCTTTCGTTTATGCAGTCGAAGTTAAAATGAAAAACTTTATCATTATTTAAACTTTCGGCGACTATAAACACTGAAGAATATAAAATACAGAAAGCTATGTCCCAGAAGAATCTTAAAATGTATAAACTAAGCATACAAATTTATGGGGAAAAATAATTAGGTTGAGTGTTTGAAAAATGTTGGTTTATGGTTAAATGCTTTGGATTTTTTGTGTGAATATAATAAAAATTTAAACTTTTAAACATTGTGAATCATAAAACGTAAATATATAAAATATATAAACATACATGCTTACATACAACTTAATGTAATTTAAATGGGAAAACTGTCCAAAAAATCTTCTTTCAAACACTATCATTTTTGTTTTGTGTGTCAAAACATGATAAATAAGGCAGTCGAAATGCTGATGACGATAACAAGATTGTTTCTGGTAGAAGCTTCTTATTTAGTCACCTTTTATAAGTGTTTTAAGAAAATAAAGCTAAAAGTTGAATAACATATTTTTTTTAAGAAAACACTTATGTAAGTTAAAGTGTCCTGTGAGAATAAACAACAACAAAATAATTCAAACAAAATATCCTAAATCAATAGCTTTCTTTTAGCTTTGCTTGCTCCTTACGATATATATATATATATATATATAAATATATATATATATATTTAAAAACTATTTATTTCCAAAAAAATTTTTCTTTAAATATGCCAGAATCTTAAAAGAAATATATTCACATTGTTTTTAATTTTAAATAAAAACAAAATCTTGTTTTTTTTAATCAAAAACTTTCATTAAGCATTTGCCCATGCTTTTTAGTGGCAATTGCACTACATAGTTGCCTACAAGGTTAATTCATGCGAGGAGGGAGCACTAGCATTAAAAGTAAAATGGGTTTGCAAAATTTGTTTTTAAGCACTTATAATAAAAAAGCAAGAAAATTTCACATTTCCCAGTTGAAGTAAAAAAAAATAAACAATCATCAGTAGTTGGATGTGGTAATGCATTCTTCTCTTAGTTAGCTACAAATTGTTAATGTCTCTAAATGGCATAGTTATATTTAGGAGGGAGCGAACACAATTACCCACAGTCACCACAATAACCCAATGTTAGTGGATCTACGTTTCGTACACGGTTATGAAATTGAGCTAAAGCTCATCCACATTGTGTGGATCCACCACAATATACCGAAAACTAAACAGCAGTACCAAGTAGCACAACATTCAGTTTTTTCCATTGTCTTCTTAAAACGCGCGATAGTATGCTAAATGATGCACCTCAAATTTAGACAGGAGTCAACTGGTTGTTGTCTGCTGATAGGAGTAGTGTTGTCATCTTAATTAAGAGCCGGGAAAAAAGTCACGGACGTATTGTTCCAGTCGTACATATAGTAAAAAGAAAAGGGTGCAAATTAAGACGTCACAGCCAGAGAGTTGTTAATCTAAATTGATGACAAGAGAGATGAATTCCAAATTCGAGCCGTAACCGTACAAATTTTTATCTTAATTTGGCTAGTGGTTAAATTTATAAAACACCATTATTTTTTGGTTGTTTTTACTTTTTAAGGCCCTTCATTTTACAATAACTAAATTAATTAAACAAATTAAATCATTTTTATATAAATTTTTCAAATAAATTGCCAGCTTGGTATACAGCAATCGGCACTATAATTTAAAAAATCATAAATCATATTTTCGATCCCCATTAAAAGGACACGATTGCCGTATTTATAAAAAAAGAAAACTCAAAATAAGTTTAAAAATTTTTTATTAAAATTTTAAATTTATCAAAAAAAAAAACTACATTTTTCAGGTTAAAAATTAAACTCGTTTTTGAAATGCTGTTTTATTTAATTGAAATACAAAAACTGTGCACGTAGAGTTAATAAAAAATAGTTAAAATAGCTAAGGAAATAATTAAATTTACTTTTAGTGCTAAATTATGTCTGACAAATCTTTTGCTTGTTGTTGATGTTAAACAAAGTTCATCCCAAACTGTGTTTCCAAATTTTAAACAACAACAAAGTGTATGCTTAACAAATTTTCTGCGAACGTCAGTGTGTGTGAAAGTTTAAAAGCTTTCTTAAGGATTTGGGTACAAATAGGGATGTGTGTGTGTGTTATGCAAGTATAAACGAAGAAGGTATTTTTTAAATTTATTGTTAAATTTACTTTGATGTATTAGACTGCAACGTGTTGTTTTTACACTTGATCCCTTTTGTTAAAAATACACACACACATACACACACGCGCTCACACGCACACACGGATATACTAAAAGACAGACTTGGCTTTGTGATTTCTTAGTTGCTAACCTGTATATAACTAATGGGAGCATATGAAGGTGATTCGAAAAGTCATTTTAAAATGATTGCAACTTATTTTATATTGTTAATGATTATTAACGAGACCGTAAAGTAAAATTCTTAAAATTTAAGAATTAATTATAAAAATAATTTTGGTTTATTTTTAAAGTATCACAGTGAAATACATCATTTCGCGTTTTAAACGACTTTATAATATTAACACGCTAGAGTAAATAGTTTATCCTTGTGCCAGCAAACTAAAAATACAAATTTTCACAGTCCCCGTTGACTGGCTGATTTAATTTACGCAACACACACACATACACATACACACACACACACACATATATATATATATATATATGCATCTATGTATCTAGTGTTTGTATGTTACTTTAGTTTTTGTTGAAGTATATGCATTTAACTTGACTAATACTACTACAATCAACAATGTTATTTATCAGCAGCAAGAAAGACAAATTTAAAGAAAAAATTGCAACGCATAAATTCATTGCAAATTGTACGTAAAAAGTCACTATTACTTTTAATATATGAATGTATGTGTGTGTACGATTAGTTGTATATATGTAATATTGTAAGCGAGTTGTATGAATTCCTTACTTACAATGTATAAATTACATAAATTTACTGGTACTTTTATGAATGGATATGTATACGTGTGTGTATATGTGTGTTTGTATTTTCCATTGTGTGTCTTCTGCCAAAGGTTTAAGAACGTTATATTTTCGTTAATATATACTAACACATGCACATGCTGACTCAATCATACAACGTTATTGCGGAATTTATTTTGTTGTTGGTGTATTTTTTCTCTCCTTATTTTTGCTGATGGCATTCAATTTCAAGCAATCAAGTCATTTCAATTCATTACACCTAGTAGAGGCAATACAAGCTTTTGGATGTTTATAACAAATTTTTAACAGCGTGAGAAAAACTGCTATGTGCTGCCTTTAAAATTTAGTTCAATGAAGCCACCTTAATCGATTATCGGTGTTATATATTTTGCAAATAAAAAACAATATCCACACCAAATCACACGTTACAATATAAAATAAAAGACGCTGATAATTAGAAACGTAACGCGCTATGTTACTTTTGCGGCCTGCATCTAATAATTGACTGAGTAGTTTTTTCACATCGTTCATGACCATTTTGTGGGTTGTATTTTTAAAGTTGTGACTTAGTTTTCAGTTTGTTTCAGAAAATCGTTCATCACAACTAGCTAATTTCTAATCAACTCAAAACTAGTAAGTAAGTGCATTAAGACCACCAAAGGTTCTTTCTAGATTTATTTAAGTATTTGACAGTTATCGTTGGGCGTAAATCAATTCGAATCAATTAAAGGCCCTGTTTTATGGCAACGAATTTGCGTAAAGTTGCGGTCGTGGTCTGTTTCGATATTCAGCCGCTTCAATAATAATTTTTAAATGTCATGCTCGTGTAGTTAAGACTTATCTGTGTGTAAATGTTTGCACTTATGTAAAACAATGTCTTGTATATACATATTTATAAATGTAAACATAAAATACTCTACGTAAAGTGCGCAGTATTTGTATGTGTTTATTTAATGAGTTAAAAGTGTTTGATTATTAAATTGTTGTCTGTGACATTGTTATAGTGTTTTTTTTTGTTTTCATTCATTTTTATGCTACACAGTAATTCAAAACTACTCAATTTTGTAATATTTGAGAAGACCGTTCTAAAGAAAAATATTATAAATGTTTCATTAAAATTTTTAAATTAAAATTCTAATTATTGGAATGTCTTTGAATGTCTTGAAGATTTTGGCTATTAATAATTTTTAGCACTAAAAAATATTGTTGCGTTTAGAGCTTTTATAAATGTTTTGTTGTAAGTTTTTTATTGCAAAATAAATAATACCAGTTTTTAGGGTTTTTAATTTAATAACAAGTTTATTATTTTAACTACACACAAAGTTGACACTACAGAACAATTTACTTAAGATGCAAGTCTTTTTTTAAAGTGGTTAAATTTTACACTGATTCATAATCCACTCAGACGCTGCCCTAGTTATATTTGTCCATTTAAAGTCTACAAAATTTAAGAATCTTCTGTTCCCTTTGTATCACATTTTGTTGTTGTATGTTGTCTATTCGATGTATAGGCGCCTGTATGTCTGTGTGTATTTCTGTTTTTGTTTTAATGCTGATAAGGTTTCTAAATATTTGTTGTTGTCTTCTGTAGAAAACGTTTCTTAGAAAACTACGCAGATGGTAAGCAGCATACAAGTTTGTTGTTGTCTTTCGGGTATAAAATTTCTACGCAGTTAGTAAAAGGAAATTTGTTTTTGTCTTGCATGCCAGGCACTTAATAAACAGCATATCAAATTGTTGTTGTATAAAGTTTCTACGCAGTTTGTAACTAGAAATTTTGTTGTTGTACCATAAGTTTTCTTAAGCAAGCCACGTAGATCGTAAACAACATGCCCAGTAGTTCGGTTTATTGCTTAATAATTTTATTTTAAAACTTAAGCAAGACACATCCGTAACAAAATGTTATTAACAGAAAAAGAAATTTCCTGGTTTTTAATAACACCGGTAATAAGATGTTAGTGGAGTAGTAAAAATATTTTTGTTTTTTTTCTTTTTAATGCCATTTTAATACATGAGCATTTTTCGTTTGAGTATAAGGTTTCCTTAATAATTATAAAGTTGTTTTTATATAACAGATGAACAATTCGTCTATGGTAATTTATCTATGTTAACTCAATGTTAAATAAATAATAGTCAGAAAAATGTTCTTAACAGTAGTTATGATTCTTAAGCTAGCAAAAGATTACACAAAACTAGAATCATACGTACATATAAACTATGCCAGACATACTAAATTTCGTGAAGTTCTTCTGTAGCCTTAGCATACCTGATATAAATAAGATTATATATAGACATGACATCGCTAATCGACTCACCTATGTGTAAAAATCCAGAATATAATTTTTAAGGGCGGGCATGTAAATGTAGTAAGAGATGTAATATAATTATTTATAATGCTGACATACGAGGGCTGATCAAAAAGTGTTGCGTCGGATCCATGCAATAGGGACGAGTTTTTTGCACCGTTTCCTAATCATGTACGAAACATGGATCCACGACTATATACCGGAGGCCAAACATTTTTTTCTCAAAACGTAGTCTACAGCTTTTTCAAATTTAGGTAGGAGTAAACTGACGGATTCCTGTTGATAGAAGCAGTATTGCCTTTCCAGTTAAGAGGCGGGACTTAAATGGCGCATTCTCGTAATATGGATATAGTAGCGATATTCAAGAAAACTGTGTTTATATACCGCTATTTTGGGAAAGAAATTATTTCTTAATGATATTGACACGAGTATTCAATTTGATATGGTGTTAAGGTGACAACAGCTTTAATGAATGTTTCCGTAAAAAATCTGGGAGTTATTTAAATACTAAAAATTACAGATATTTCTACTAGCGTCATGAAATTAATTTTCCATTTTTGTTTCTGAAACATTTCTGAATGAAATAATATTACAGGTAAAGGTTGGGAATCTAAAGAATTATAAAACCACTGTCTGATGTTCAATATTTTTCTTTGTAATTTGTCACAGTTTTATAAACTTGAAATGAAGTGTAGAGGTGTGTGACTTCATGTGTAAGTGTGTAAAACATTGTTTTTTTTTTAATTCTTATTATATCCATTACCATCGCCGCTTTTTTACTTATGCACTTCTTTTTTTTTAATTATATATATATTTTTTTTAATTATAATTATATTATTTTCCATTCAATTAAATACAATTTAATATCCATTTTTTATTATTTAACGATTCATATTTTTATGAGACAAAATTGCATAAATATATGATATATTGAGTATTTAAGAGTAAAATTATTGTTGGTTATTGGTCAATTAAATAAAAATACAGAAAGTTTTTATTAAATTACATTTCCTTTATTGTCATAAAGTTGTTTAAAGAAAAACAGAACAACGCAGTGGTTTAAAATATTTGTAAAAAATTTATAATGAAAATTTAATTGCTCTGAGTTCGGTTTGGATATGTTATTAAAAACTGGTATATTAAGCACTTACTACATGCGGGCAAAAAAAGTAATTAGAAACAATACTCTTATGCTTTTTGTTAAAAAATTTATTGCGAAATTATTACATATTTTAGCTTTTTTCCCAAAAACTTAACAAATTGTAAAACTTCCAAAATTTAGCCACTGTCGCGCAGAAAGGTCTACTTAAAACACAACTCTAAATTAAGCGTTAAAATAAATCATGACATATCTATATTTAAATACTTAAATTTCTAACTTTTTGAGTCAGAGCGTCTTAATTTCAAATGTAAAATTACTTAGACAAAAAGTTTGTCATTAATTTTTCCAACAAAATTGACCTCCTTAACCGTAAAAATAAATAAAAGGAAATATTTAAGGTAAAATTATCCTTGAACTTTTAACAAAACAGAAGAGTGAAATGAGTTCTACCATATTTTTTTTAATATTTTCTTGTTGTTCATGTTGTTGGTGCGTAAAAACACGCAAATGCAAAATTTTACATTTAATGGTTTGTTAGCCCAACCAAAATATGTTAAATAAAAATAAAGTAAAAAAAATCGATAAAATTCATTTAATGTGAAAATAGCTTTTTGTTATTGTGGAAAAAATTAATAAATAATCACGAAGAAGCATATTGTTTAAACAACAATTTGATTTTTTTAAAGAAAATCTTTATAAATCAATTTAACAGTGTTCGTAAGAATAATGAAGAAAAATTTTAAAATTTCTATGGCCATAGCCTTAAAGCATTTAAAATAATATTTGTAAACTTTGAATATTAAAAAAAAAATTGCAAAATTTCGAAACCTCTTAAAAACTTATGATAAGTAAATTTAGTTAAATAAAAATTTATCGTTGCATGTCAAGTAAAGAAAATTTAAGATTGAGATATTTAAAATTTCGATTGTATTATGAAGAGAAAAAGCTTTGTCACTAATCGCTGTGCTGTCTTATATGACAGTTAATTTCCGTAACTATCCTTCTACTTCCAGCACCTGTCTCATCTCTTCACTATCCCCTTCCTAAAGAATGTAGCACGGTACTACTTGACTAACTAGGCATTGCTGCCTGAAGTGCTTCTTCTCTTAAAAAAAAAGTCCACCACGATCACGCTGACAGATGTCGATTCTTTCATCAAAGTTTTTAATCAGTTTTTGGCAAAATGGCGGTCCTACTTCGTTAACTGCATCTCGGATTTTGTGTTTTAACAAAACAGAACCGCACAAAAAATAATCCAGTGGTGTTAAATCACACAATATGGCTGGCCACTTAACTTCTGATTGTCGTGAAATTATGCGACCGGGAAAATTGGTTTGCAATAAATTTCTCGTTTCATTGGCTGTGTAACATGTGGCACAGTTCTGTTACGTGGATACCACCTGTCAGTGATATCCACGTCGTCAATAATAGGACAAAATTGAGTTATTTCCCATTTCCAGCCTCATCTTCGACAAAAAAAACCGCCTTATCATGCCTACAGACTGCATAGCGCACCTTACAGTTTCACGTTGAGTATGCAAAGGCATCTCAATGATCGCTCTAGGATTTTCAACCCAAATGCTGCAGTTTCGTCGTTGACATACCCTGACAACTTAAAACGGGGCTTTGTTTGAAAAAATTATTTTTTCAGAAGAACCAGCCGGTTGTTTGTAAATGAATTTCTGCACCAGCTGATCTTTATAATGCTTCAAAGTCGAATCGTTACGCAAAATTTGTCACCTGGATAACCCCAATTTTCGAGAACTTCGAGGAATTGACAAATTTGGATCCGAAAATATCAAGAGTTTTACGAAATGCAACTTTAACAGAATCACAATTTTCATAGCGAATTTTAATTATTTTTATACCATTTCCGTTGCGAAATTGAATTGCCAAAGCATCTGCTACGAATTGGTGAAATAATTAAATGTCAAAACTATGATGGTGTTGCCACAATTGAAAAACAAACTTATTGCTGGAAAATCCGACATTAATCGTTGTGCCAATTTTAAAGCTAGCAAAAGAATGATGAATCACTGAGATCTTTTAATTGGTAGTAAAATGCCCTTTAATATAATTAAATCTAGTGAATGTCGAATTGGATGCCAATGTGAAATGAAAAATTGCATTTAAAATAAAGCGATGCAAGGTTTTTCAGATGACAAGAAAACTTAATAAACGGCGCATGAAGGACAACAGAAGACTTTGCTCATATGACAAATATTTTGATGCCTTCAAAAGAAAATACTTGATTCAACGAAACAATATCATTGATGACATACTAAACCTTATGCTTAAGGACTTGTGAAACGACAAAACGGCTAAAGTGAATTAATTTTATATAATTTATACACGTCCTATAGAAATGTTGTGTTTTAAAATTAGCAGGTATTGTCTTTCGTAAGTTTTTATAACCAAGTATTTTTTTTAGTGAGAATGTGTGAGTATGTATCACAATAAATGCTTTTATGCGAGGGTGGGTAAGCTTGCGTTACTAAAATTTTGTTATTCGTGGGAGGATTTAATAAAAAAAGGAAACTTAAGGGGAAGACTGCTGAATCTTCTGTAAAAAACTTAACGAAAATTCCAGTCCAGTCGTTTGGCTCTAATTAGCATTTGTCACAAAAATGGTTAAATTTCCTATCGCGTAATGGAACAGATTTTTAACATAGATTGTCGAAATGGCATTGTTATCGTAGGTTTAATTTATCAAATTTAAAATATAGTGTAGAATCATGTTTGTGTAAGATTAAAAAGTAAAATGCATGCCTTTGAATCAATTAATTTATATTACAGACAAGTTCTCTTAGAATGGAGTATGTTCGTCGTATGAAATACTAGAATAGTCGAGTTATTAAATTAAACGCAATGTTTTGTAAATGACAATCATGCATACGTTTAATATAGGCATCACAAATTTTATGTGATTCCTTGAATCAAAAAGTTAAAATGTCAAGGAATTAAGCACATTTATAGGAGATCGAAGCGCTTAGTTGTAGTAGACATGTGTCAAAACGTTTATTTAATAAGCATTAAAAAATTAAATATAAAGTCAATCGGCAATTCGTTTCCGGGTCCGTTTATTTTATATTCTTATGTTTAAAACTATAGACTTACACTCACAATTAGAGTGAAGTGACGGCATAAATATTTGAAACAATAAATCTTTTAAAAGAAATGGATGAAATATGCAAGCTTTTATGTGAAAAAATATTAAAATTTTTTAGTTCAAGTTATTTTGAGAGGCGCTGAATATGAACGATTTTACATATTATTTGAAATGAGTAGTTATGAAGAACAACATACTCTACAGAGCTGAAAGCGGTCAATTAAATATCAATTGTGGCTGTTGCTTAAAGACCTACACAATTCCACATGGGGTTTCGCCACAAAATAGGTATTTTGACATTAGACTTACTTAGTTATTTAGGCTTTATCATCAATATCTTTTTTATGCTCGTACCGTATGCACATTACTTATAAATATTTAACTAACGGTTTGGATCGAAAACTCCGAGTTAAATTATATTATTATGCTGACACATTTACAATATTGCACTTGTTAACTTTCAGCCTAAAACTTCGTTTTAAATATATTTAATAAATATAGTAATTTTTTTCCGAAATTAAATTTTGAATGCCACAATTAAGTAAAACATTCTTACAGCCATGAATCATAATAAAAAAAAAATATATTTAACTTATGCACACATGTATAATTTTCCAATTTTTTTTTTATAATAAAATACGAGTATATCAACTGAAATTTAATTGTTTTGTACACATTTTAATATATGTTTATTGTTAAATATTAATTATGCATTTATTAAGTATTAAATATTCATCCATTACTTCGTTTTTAAATTTTCACTTTTTGCAACATTTGTATATTTAATTGTTTTGAGAACTTTTTCTGCTTTATTTATATTTTTTATTTTTTTTCCTTCTTTTGTTTGTAGCAGATTTCTATTTACATATTTCGCTTATTCTTTGTTGTTGCTAACTTTTCAATTTTCCATACCGTTTGACCTCTGTCGTTAGACTAAATTGTAGAAAATTGTGACTAACTGCCTGTTGTTTGTAAAAATTAGTTATATAAATAAAAACAATACACACATACAGTTAGACATATATATATATATATGTATATGTATGCTAGTGGCAAGTCTAAACAAAAGCTATTGTAATGATTGTTATTGTAGTGTTAAACCGTTTCGTTGAGAGTATAAGTGAAGTCTTTTGTTTATGTGTCTCTCTTTCAGTACATGTGAGTGATTGTAGTATGGGAAGCCAGAATGAAAAGTGTCATAGATATTTTACTCGAGTATGTACAGTATATTTCTACAATTAAATTACTTATTAAAAAGTTTGAAGTTTGACTGCTTTCTGAATTTTTCACAACTGGTTTTTCAACAAGAAGTTTGTTTTCTAAAGCAAAATAAAACAAAAAATTTAGATTACGATGATTAAAATATTATTTTCAGTTTTATTCGACCTTTTTTTTATTTCTATTAAATCTTAATCTTTTTACACGGTCCTTTAAATTATAACGATTTATTTATAAATTAAGATTAAGATTTAATAGATGATTAAAATATTTATTGTATTACGAAGAGAAGAGTTTGGCAGTTATAGACGAAAAATGATATCTGGCTAAATTTCACTACGACCACGATGACAGATGCCGTTTTTTCATCAAAGTTTTTAATCACTTTCTGGCAAAATGATAGTCCTGATTCGTTAATCACATCACGAATTTTGAGTTTGAGGGCTGGAATCGATTCGATTGGCTCCGTATAGCATTGGCCTAAAAAAATAATCCAGTGGTGTTATGCGATCGGGAAATTTGGTTTGCAATAACATGATCGTTTCATTGGCTGTATGACATGTGGCAGTGCCTGTTGTAACGAACTGTCAGTGATGTCTACGTCGTCAATAATAGGCCAAAATTCAGTTGTTAGCATCTCGCGATAGCTCCCCCCGGGGGCACATGATAGTCTTTTTGGAACCTACTATTCCATTTAGACCGATGTCTTGCGGGGTAAAAGGGAGCCCAGGCCCCTCAAAGGCTAGTAGGAGTAACCTGGACAATCTACATATTTCCTCGGGAATCAGTACGCTCGCAGAGTTCACTATTGTCTCTTTAGACAGTTAGATGTTCTCTGACTGGTGATTGAGGTTGGCCCCTATATGGGAGTATCGTGGTGGTTGTGGTTTCGAGACCCTCGTGACAGTTTGTGGGTCGGATCATTCATAATGAACACAATGAATGGTTCAGGTCCAGTGAGTATGAATGCCGTCGTGTTCTTAATTATATTAAGCTTCATGCGTTCTGGACCAGGAGTTGAAAAGCCTCCAACTCTTTAGCAAGGAGTGAAGGCTGCGGCCTACTTCGGGCTTTTGAAATTGCTACTAGGAGTGACCGGAGGTTATACGTATTCGATGGCCTCCTAGGGCGCGAATGACGTTTGCAAATCATTCAAGTGGTTTAACCACCATCTGATTATGACTACCTAGTCGGTGCAGATGTAAATCAAATCGCATCAATCTCGCGGTAGCGTGATTCATTGACCATTTCCACACGTTGAGCGTGCAAAGGCTTCTAAATAATCGCTCTACGATTTTCAGAAGCTCAAATGCGGCAACGTTGCTTATTTACATACTCTGGCAAGTGAATAACAAGCCGATTGTTCCTGAGTGAATAGAGCGAATCTAAGGCGATATGAGTGATCGGTCGGCTTCAATTCCAGCACCAGTTGAACCTTATAAGGCTTCAAAGTCAATTCCTTACTTAAAATTCGTCATGTGGTGGTTTTGGATAGCCCCAATTGTTAATATCGTGGAAGAATTGACAAAGTAGGGTCTGCTTCAACGCTGTGGTTCAAGGCTGCGATGTTTTCAGTTAAACGAACTGGTCGAACACGCGGTGGTGTAGTTACATTTGTATCGAGACTGTCGCCTCAAATTTAACGACCACATTCTTAATAGCGGTCTCAGGAGGACGATTACGTGTTTTACGAAATATAACTTTAACAGAACCACCATTTTCATAGTGGATTTTAATTATTTTAATGCGCTATTTTCGTGGGAAATTGAATTCATTGTAACAATTGCCAATGCATCTACTACGAATACGTCGAAAGAAATTAAATGTCAAAACTATCATCTTGTTGGAAAGACAAACTTTTTGTTGAAAAACCCGATACGTATACTATTGAAATTTGAGTTATCAAGCCCAAAATATATATTCTTTTTAAACAGCAGTTTTGTGTTCCACTTGTATTTTGCTTTAGAATGTTGCTAAATATGTGGATGTTTAAATAATATTTTTTATTCGAATAATATTTATTCAAAGAGATTTTTATTCGAACAAAATTAGAAAAGGCAATAAATGCACTAACAAAAAAGAAAACAGTGTCACAGTTGGAGCTTTGTGGAGGGCATCTGGATGCAAAATTTTATGTCAAAATTCGTCCCGTATATGAGAAATTGCAACCCCAAACTTTTCTTTGGTCCGATTCAACTGTAGTCGTATAAACATTCGCCTACATTTCTTACACTTTTATCGGCAATCAAATATCGGATATACAGGAGACTGTACTTGGCACCAAGTTTCCAGATCTTCCAATCTAGCAGAGGATGTAGTGTAATGGAATTGACAAAATCTGCTTGGTTGCAAGATTCGAATTTTCTTCAAAATGATGCTGTGGTAGATTCAGCAATTAAAAAGACTGTTTTTAATTGTCAAATTGATGAACAATTAAAAAACTTCACCAATAAGCAATTCAATAAGAGCCCTTAGTTTTTATTTAAGTTGTTGTTGTATTTTCTTTAATGCGACTGGGAGGTCGTTTGGAAGGCGCGAACATTCTAGAAAATCGAAAACATCCATTCTTGTTGCCCAAGGAAAGTTTCGTAAATACTTTGGTTCATGATGTTTCGAATTATCATGCAGCTCCAAAGGCTCTTCAGGCATTCATTCGACAAAATTTTTGAAGTATTGGAGCCAGATTAATAACAAGGAAAATTGTTCGTACTTGTCCTAGCTGTATTCGTTATCGTCTTAAACCAAGTAATGGACACATAACCAGCAAGTTGTGTAACAGTTTCATGACCATTTGGGAACTATGGCGTAGATTTCTGTGGGCCAATTTGTACTTATTTAAAAATACTAGGGAAATGGCCTTAAAAGTGCTACATTGCAATTTTTGTTTGTTTTTCTACAAAAGCAGTTAATATAGAGTTTGTGCAGAAGCATTTATCGCATGACTAATAAAGATTAATCGGCCGTCGAGGCATTCCAGCCGATATCTTCTGCGACAGCCCAAGAAATTTTGTGGCTGCTAATGCTTAGCTAACTGAGCTTAATTAATCATTAACTGATATGTCTGTTCAGCATAACATTTTAAATTATTGTAGGAAAAGATTTGTTAAATTCAATTTTATTTCCCCTAGAGCTCTTCATTTCGGAGGCCTCTACGATGCATCTGTCAAATCTGAGACCTTTCTGAATTCACAACCAATATCAGTGTTATCAAGTGACTTCACTTACATTGAAGCATTAACGCCTGGACATTTGTAATTGGTGCACCTCTTAATTTCATACCAGAGCGAAACATCGAACGCCCAAAAATCAATCATCTAGAAAAGTGGAAACGTATAACAGCAGCAAAACAACAATTTTGGAATAAATTACCAACGAGCTTATACAAAGAAAATCGTTAGCCGCAAACGCAGCCTTATCTCCACATTAATAATCAGGAATGATAATATGCCACCAATGTACTGTGGGTTGAAATGGGTCGAAAGTGACGCTTACTTGAATTTTTAAAATTAAGTTTTTGTATTAATATTTGGTATCGGATAAAACTAGATAACATTCTACATCACTATGTAAATTTTCAAGCATTTATCCTGTCAGCTGACTACGTAGTCAAAGTTAAACATTTTTTGTAATTTTTTTTAAAAGCGAAAGAAGTAAAATTCTGCGTTAAACGAGTTAATTTCCAATTACACGTTATGGTTTCTTTTGAATTGTATGACAATTATAAAATTATAAAAATTTATTTCGTTACTTTTTTAAAAAAGTTTTCTCGAAATCCCAAATTCAAACTTTAAATTAAACTTATGTTCATATTTATGCAAAATATATATTTATTTTTTTTATTTTTTAGAAAGAAGATACTATAAGCTTTCGTTTGCTTTTCATTTTTTGAAAAAATCACTTTTCATTTTAAATTCGCGAAAATTCTGAAACAAATTATAATTTTCCGAGAAATAAAAATGTCTATAAAATCGTAAAAAAATTTTTTTCCGTGTATCTTTTTTTCAGAATATGCCTTTTTTTATTTAATATTTAACGATTTGAAAAAAAAATTTAAAAAAAATTTAAATTACAGCTCCCACGAATTAATCGCCACTTTCGGTGTCATCGAAGCCACTGTGCAATGATGTGATCATTAGGTCATGTCATAGCTTTACACCCAAGAAATGACGTCAAGGTGAGGGTTACTGATGTTAAAAATACTTGAGGCTTATTTAAACGACCTATTCACACGCTAGGAATTTTACTAGATTCTTGAATAATAATTAATGATGCCTAATTAAAAACTTTATAATAAATTATTAACATGTAGTATATTTACCATTATCTACATATTTATTTGCTACTTTTTTGCAAAATTGTTAAAACTTTACCCCTATTGGATGTCATTTATTTTTCATCCACGTCTCTGTCATTTTTTATGTACTATTTTGCGGGTTTTCAATTATCTCTTTGTCAATCTTTACACAAGATGCCCTAAGAAAAAATTAATGTAGCTTAAAAAATTAAGTATTTTATTCAAGGTTTCATATATGTTAAATTAGAGAAAGAGACTTTAGAAACATACCTTTATGAAAAGTGGGTTCTGGATATAATCTTTCGAAAAGGCATAGTTTTCAAAAAGTACTTTCAAGAATTCTAAAAATACTTTTTACAAAAGTATATATTAAAGAGTTTTGGAAGTAAAGTTTCTCTTAAAATACTTTCCCTTTTAACAATAAGATATTTCAAATTACTATTTCATAGACAAACCCTTTAAGATTAATTCTTTTAAAAATGTAGTAGCCTTAAAAATCCCTTTTTTAAAGGACCTTTTTAAAACAACAACCTTTAAAAATGTTAAATATTTTGCAATGCTTTTAAGACGTTTTAGACTGTCATATTAAAAATTACATTACTTATTTATGTATTATTATCATGCTAACTACTCACTAACTCTTAGTTTATATGGAAATTAATTGTTATTTTAGGTTTCTGCAAGCCACTCGTTTTCATTTGAAAGCACTCGGTAACTAACTTACAAGGTGTGTCTCTCTTTGTAAAAACAACAACTCTATACAGTTAGATATTTATAAATTTCTGCCAAGGGCCAGTTTAGTATCTTAAATTTCGCTTGCTTTAGAAATGAAATTTACTGTAAGTTAGGAAATTAAAGTTCTAAAATGTCAAAATTATACTATAAAAAGAAACATTAATTATTAAAGCTATTAGCTTAAGAAGAAAAAATTTTCTGGAGGAAGAAGAGATATTATATAAGCAGAAATAATTACAGGGGAGGGCAAAAGTTGTTCTGTCGGTATAATAATCCTTGTCACTCAGTTTAGTAGCATAGAAAATATATACACACGTGGCGTAAGTAATGATATACGAGTGGGGCTTTATTCAAATGCCTTTATTTTATTTGAATTTTTATTATTCAAAATTTTCCCTGTTTTAGTTTTAAACTTTAACTTAAAATTTTTATTGATTTTTATATTTCCGATTTTTTATTAAGATATTTTTTCTGAAATTACGTATAGTTTCAAAAATGGTTTCAGTTTGTCTTGCGTTATATCGTATGTAGATAATAAAAGCTGGTGCCTATAAACACTGAGTTTTTTTAAAATTCTAGTACAGTTTTATACCAAATGACTCTCACTGAATTCTCGTTGAAAGGCATAGCAGTAAATAATTTGATTGGTTATGATACATTATTAATAGACAATTTTTATAGTTTGTGGGGAAAGAATTTGTTTTTGGCTACACTTAAAACTAAAATTAAGCGACAAGCTATAACAAGTTTATAACCCAAAGCCGCTTATATGGCATATAAAATCTTGTCTTTAACTAATTAACTATTTATAATTTCTAATAAACTAGTAAAAGCCTATAGATACGATAATAATTTTGACGAAGATCTAACATTTTTAAAATACTCTTCAGTATAAAAGATGAACATTAATAAATTAAAAAAAAATTCTTGATCTATAACGAACAATAGCAATACGCTAATAACAGAGACTTCTTTTCATACAGTCTTTTATAACATACACTTAAATTAGATTTCTTTCTGCGTTATTGGTCTATGTCGCTTCATTATCAATGAGATATTAGATGCCCAAATTATTTTGTGCAGTAGAAAATTTCCTAATTAATATGCGCAAAAATTTACGGGTTCCCTTTGTCTTTCATTCGTCCAATCTTCTTTTTGTTGTTTTTTTAAGTTTTGAACGTTAAAAAAATGGCTACAAACTAAAAAGCCACGCTAAGAAACCCGAATGACCCAAAATAAAAATAAATTTCATTAAAAATATTTTCGTCATAATTTTAAATTAAACAAAAGTTGATCTACGTTATTTGTGTTAGATTCTTTTAAACATAAATATTTTATGATATTTTCATAAAATAATAATTATTCGTAAAATTGAAATGTATGGTTATTTTACTATTGGTCATAAACCCATAAGTGGATTTTAGCCCAATTTTGCCTAGAAACCTTAAAAAGTCTTATATCTCAAGCCAAATTGATTAAATAGGATAACAAAATTGATAACAATTGTATACACAAACACAGTAACCCTTAAGAGACTATTTTTCATTTTTCATATTCCTACAATCGAAAAAGTACAAAAAATAAAAAAATCGCACCTAGGAAAAATGTTTGTGCATTGCTTGCTAATATTAATTATTATTATTATATATTTACAAATGAAATTGGAAAATGTAAGAGGCAAAAATCGAGTTACCAAAAATTGAAAAAAAATTCAATTGCCAAAACTTGAGCATTCTCCAAAAAATTAAAATTTTTTAACTCAAATTAACTTAAATTTTCATAAAAATCAATAAGAAAAACAAAATATAAATAAATAATAAATAAAAAAAAAACATCAACAACAAGGAATAAAAAAACATGCCATTGATCTGAAATTGTAATAGATAATATTTTCAAACATGGTTACATTAGTTTGAGCATGACTTTACCCCACAGTGCACATTTGTTTATTATGACTAACAACATGTTCTTAAAGTATTTTTTGTATTGCGCTACATTTTAAACTGTCGTCCATTTAGATTCTAAAAAAACACTTGATTCTATATGAAAATATTGGTTCTTTACTATGGACATTATTTTCCTGAATGTCAAAGTTGCTTATGTTTCAATATTTTTCAATATTTAATGTTAAACATGTGTTTTAACTTAAACTAGAAAATTGCAAAATTCTGTTTGAATTTTATTTTTCTTAGCTAGTGTTCTTGTTCTTGTTGTGTTTTTTTTAAATTTTTATATTTCTTTTTCTACTTTGTAAATAATATTATTATTGTTATTTTTATTGCTTTTATTACTGTGTTCGTAATTGTTTTTGTTGCTGTTGTTGTTGTCTGGACTATGGGTCACTGCTATACATAAACAGCAATTTACAAACAGTAACAAGCGTTAATTGGTAAATTACCCAAGTGCCGGTCGGTTGTATGGACGACAATGATGATGATGATGGTGATAAATTGATAATAGCAATCGTTAAGTTTTAACCACAATTTTTTTTATATTTATTTAAACATTAAATTTGTTGTTGTGTGCTTTTCTTAAAAATATAGAATGTAAAGAGATAATGTTTGACGGATTAAACCAAAAGGAATGAATGATAAAATAAATAAATTAAAATTAAGTTCTCAAAAAGAAACTGTAATTTTTAAATACGTTTTTAAAGTAAAAAAAAAGTAAAGATAATATAATAATATATAATAAATATAAATAAATATTCTTTTCAACGGTCTTTTTTAATTAACAATATATATTTTTTTCTCAATATTTCGCTTTCCTGTGGAAAGCTTCTTCAGGAAATTATATTTTATATTTTACAAAAACAAAAAATTATAACAATTTGAAAAGAAAAAATTTTTTAAAAACATTTTAAAATATAAAAAGGTCGATTAAAAAAATAAAGAAAAAAAATAATAATAAATAAAGATCATGTTAATACAAACTTGATTATTGAACCGGATTAAATTAACAATGTCTGTTTCAAAACCCTACAACTGTCTTGTACTCTACATAACATCAAGTTATAAACCATTTAATACATTTTTTTTATTTAGGAAATTATAATAATATATTCAATATTTCGCTTTCCTATGGAAAGCTTCTTCAGGAAAATTAATTTTGAATAACAAAAATTATTAACAAATTGAAAAAATTTTTAAACACATTTGACAAAAAACATATAAAATAATTTTTTTCCTACATACAAACAAAATTAAAACTTTTAAGGACATAATAAGAGATATACTTCATGACAATATGGTAATCATAGCCATAATTTAGGAAATACTATAGCAGAACCAAGAATTTATAAATCATTAACTTATGTTCCTGGAATATCAGATAGATTAAGAAAGTCTAAAATATATGACACTGATAGATATAGAATTGCACACAAAACATATAACACATTAAATAGATTATTTAGCAATATGAAGGATAAAATAGGAAAAATGGAAATATCTGATGTAGTATACAGGATACCATGTGGAGGAAATGACCAGGTGAACTGTGACAAAGTTTATATTGGGACAACAAAGAATAAACTTAAAAAAAGATTAGCTGGTCATAGATGTGACCAAAAATATAGGAATATTTCAACACAGAAGACATCCTTATCTTCACATTGTAAGAAATATATTCATTATCCAAAGTTCGATGAAACATCAATATTAGATATAGAAAAAAACTATAAGAGACATTATATGTTAGAAATGTTAGAAATTGTTAATGTACGAAATGTAAGGAGAATAAATTTCAAAACAGACACAGACAATTTAGCGCAGAATTATAGGTACCTAATACAAAAGACACATAATTTGTTATAATTATTTCATAAGAAAGAATTTGTTATTTAGTTTCCGTTTCCTTGTTTTTGTATGTTTAAATATTTTAAATTTTAATTTTTGTATGTTTGTATGTATGAAGAAAATAATTTTATATGTTTTGTCAAATGTTTTTCAAAAATTTTTTCTTTTCAAATTGTTATAATTTTTGTTTTTGAAAATATAAAAAATAATTTCCTGAAGAAGCTTTCCAAAGGAAAGCGAAATATTGAAAGAAAAAAAGAAAAAGAAATCGTTATAATTTAAAGGACCGAGTAAAAAGATTAAAATTTAATAGAAATTATAAAAAAAGGTCGAATAAAACTTAAAATAATTTTTGTTATTAAAAATTAATTTTCCTGAAGAAGCTTTCCATAGGAAAGCGAAATATTGAAAAATATATCGTTAAAATTTAATTAAAAAGACCGATTAAAAGATTAAAACATATTTAATCAAATAAAAAAAGGCGAATAAAAATAATAATATAAATTTATTTACAGTTAGTTATTAGTTAGATGGGAATGGAATCGTTATCTATTTACAAATAGTAACAAACAAGGATTTTCAATAGGAATGTAATGCAGGTTAACCGAACAGACTGATATAACCGCTGCTTATTTACTTTGCAATTACTCTGGTTTAAGATGTCATTTCTTCAGTTTAAGTTTATCTGTATTCTGTATCCTCTCATGTAGTCTTTCTCATACGCAGTCTAGACTTTAAAATGTAAAGTTAAGGGGTGTAGAAAATATACGATTGGATTGTATTGTAGTAAACATATGAAATAGCAAATGTCCACCACGACCACGTTAATAGATGTCGATTCTTTCATTAAAGTTTTTAAGCACTTTTTGGCAAAATGGCGGTACTATTTCGTTAATCACATTACGAATTTTGAGTTTTAACGCTGAAATGATTCGACTGGTTCTGTATGGACTCTGTTTTTAACATAGGTCCGCAAAAAATAATCCAGTGGTGTTAAATCATTTGATTTTGCTGGCCACTTTATTGCTGATTGTTTTGAAACATTGCGATCGGGGAATTTGGTTTGCAATAAATCATAGACTGCATGGCCGTCTCATGTCAGTGATATCAATGTCGTCACTAATAGGACAAAATTGAGTTGTCTTCGGAAAAAAGGGCCCAAACAAGCCTCCGGAACACATAGTGAATACACGTTGAGCTTGCAAAGGCTTCTCAATAATTGTTCTAGGATTTTCGGCTATTTTGCTTGTTGACACACGCTGACAAGGGCAAATGGGCTTCGTCTGAAAAAATAATTTTTTTCAAAACAATCAGGTGGTTTTTCCTGAAAGAATTGATCGAATCTACGGCAGCTTCAATTCCTACACCAGTTGAAACTTGTAAGGCTTCAAAGTCAAATCCTTAGGCAAAATTCGCCATGTGGTATTTTGGATAACCCCAAATCGTTGAGATCGTCGAGAAATTGATAAATTTGAATCTGCTTCAACACTGTGGGTTACGGCTGCGATGTTTTCGATTAAACGATACGGTCGAACTTGTGTTAGTGTTCGCACATTTTGTATCGAGCCTGTCGACTCAAATTTAATAGTGGTTTCAGAAGGACGATTATGTTGTCGGAAAATATTATGAATTTTACGAAATGTAACTTTAACAGAATCACTATTTTCATAGTAGATTTTATTGCGATTTTCGTGCGAAATTTAATTCTTTGTAACAATTGCCATTGCATTTGCTACGAATACGTCAAAAAGCTATATGTCAAAATTATAATGTTTTTGGTGTTGCCACAAATAAAAAAAACTTCTTGTTGAAAAAAATCACATCTTTTCGTGAAATTACCTCAATTATTGGAATTTGTCATGATACAATAAAAAATGGCATAAAAATTGGGTCCATTATTAAAAAAGCAAATACGGAGGGCGTAAAAATTATCGCAAGAAGTGTGGAAATCCTCTGTGGTGAGAATAAATGTGAGTGTGAATTATCCAGCAATTCATTGAAATAGGCAAAGAAAATTGAGGCAGAGCAATTTTTACAGGCGAAAGTAAATTTTGTCTGAGTCTAAGATAAAAAAGATGTCACAAAATTTGTAAATGACAAAATGAGACGCATAGTGGTGTCGTATGGCGCGAAGTAGTATGGAAATCTTTGTATTTATATTAGTTTAATAAATAAAACTAATTGTACTAAAATTTCAAAAGACAATTTGCGTTCAAATGACGAAAAGGGTTACATAGATTTGCTAACAGGATAAATAACGATCGCAAGTTTATTATCAATTTAGTTCAAGAATGATTTTTTTAACAAACCTGAAAAAACTAAACCAACCCCAGAGCCGTCGCAACACAATTGGTAAACCAAGCCAAGGCCATTTGATCGCCGCAACTAGCATCGAGTGACAGATTCTAGCGTCGCTCTGCTGTCTTTGAAAAAAGATTAAAGGCAAAACTACGGCCCTCAATCGATATTCTGTGAAATTCATTTACTTGTACAATGATTTTCTCTCTATTATGTGCTAAATGTTATTACCGCGACTTATTTTATAATGTCTAATGTTTTAAATATCCCTAATTTATCTAGCTTTGTGCTAAATTTGTGTACTTCTAGAATAAAGCTTTCATTTCTTTTAATATTTTGAAGCTCTTACTCATGGCTGTCGTAAATTGCTTTTTGCACTATTTGACAACATGCAATTTCTATAAATCTTCTAAATGACTCAACTTAATTCTATTCAAACAACGGGCACGCGAGTATACAAATACTTGTTTAATTCTTAACGGTATCGTGTATAATTTAAAGTGCGGTGTTTCACTTCTAAAGGGGTCAAGGTAAGTGGAACCTCATTAGTAATTAAAATACAGCGCTTTTAAAATATCTTCTTTCCACAATTCTTAAAAACAAATAATCAAAAGAATATGTTACCCTACAACAGGTGCAATATAACTTCAAAAATGATAAAACGCTATATGATTTAATCGTTAAATATATTATATATACATGTGACTAATACGTAGGATAGAGTATATTAAGTGATGCATAAAATTTCTACTAATTTTCAAAAAGTTTTTCTTAAAATAATAGTTTTTTCTCGATCAGAAATGCATTTTGAGTTGCAGCTTTCTTGTTTGACAGTCCGGTAACTTTTTCTTTTATATATTTTTTTGTTTAAGAAAGGAATTCCATTATTTCATTTTAATGATTCATACGATATTGTAGAATAGTCCGTCGAAAACTTTAGTTTTGTCGCAATGGAAAATGGAATTCATATCGAAATGTGTTTTTGAATTTGCATTGTATTGTAAGACTGAAAACTACTTAATCACTTTTTTTTATTAAATTTCAAAGAAGGCAAATCATGATGACAAATTATAGAATAGAGCAAAACGGGCCAACGTTTATATCGTTTCAAAAATTTTGTGGTTTAAAGCGATTCTGCTAGTTTGTTTTGTAAACAAAGTAATGTAAAAAAAGAACTGAAATTCGTAAGATGTAACTTAAACCAAAGGTAGTTCATTAAACAAGTTGCATTACATTTTTTGCATTTTGGGTAAACTTTGGCACTTGCCTTGTATATATTTCGTTGTTAAGAGATTTTAATTTAGTGGTTTTATTCTTACGGCGGGGAATTTCATTTACAAGTGGGGCTTAAAAATCTTTCTAGCTGACTACAGATTATCTTTGGGATTTTTTTAAAGCTAAAAAAAATTTGTCGGGATTTTACCGTATTTTTAATATAATTGTAACTTGATTATAATTCCAAGTATTAGTGTTATAACTGAAATAGTTCGATAAAACCCTTTATATTTGTTAGCTAAATTTATGTTGAATTCATCTATTACATTGAATATAAAAAAAAATTTTTTTTACTAATTTACATGTAAATTTATTCATAAATTATTAATTTAAAAATGTGCAAAGATTTACTAGATTCAATAAAAATTAATTCTATGAGACAACAAAACTGAAATAAAATCACATTTTCACATTCTTTAATTTATAGAGCAGAATTATTAATTTTAAGTGAGTGTTAATTTATAATTAATATTTCTTGATATTAAGCTCATAATACATAATAACTGTCTAATAAACATGTTTTAATTGTTAACTTTGCATGTCATTTTAAATTGCTACTAAATAAATGTATCTTTTGATTCAAACGATTTTCAGGGCACAGTGGTTAAAAAGTATGAAAGATTTTTCTAGACTTTAAAAACTTTGAGCGGGGAAAAATAAATAGGTTTCAATTCTGCAAAACACTTTCCAGAAAGGATTTAAAATGGATACTATTTTGCAGTGCATTTCTAACATAAACAAATAAATTGATTGATTAAATTGATCTATAAAATATTTTGTATGAAAATTCTTCCATTATTATTTGGATTCAGTTTTAGGGAAATATATCCTAATTTGTGTTTGATTTCTTATACATAATTATCGTATGATGTTCTTACAAAATATTTATTATTCCAGAATTTCTCTGTGGGGTAAAATTGAATGAATGGCCATATCGATATGGTATCTCCCACAGTAATACATTTAAAAAAAATTTTGATTGATAAATATTTTATTAAAATATCACAAAATATTTATATTTAAGGAATCAGTCACAAATTAATGTAAATTAACTATGTATCGGATTTTTCAACAAGAAGTTTGCTTTTCAATTGTCGCAACACCAACAACATGATGGTTTTGATATTTGGTTTTTGGCGTATTCGTAGTAGATGCATTGGGAATTGTTATAACGAAATCAATTTCGCACGAAAATCGCATTAAAATAATTAAAATCTTCCTAGTGGGTTCTGTTAAAGTTACATTTCTTAAAACTTTCGGACAAATTAATCGTCATTCTGAGACCACTATTAAAAGTTTTTCTCAAATTTGAGTCGACTGGCTTCTATCAAATGTGCGGACAGCAACGCGTGTGCGTCCGGGTAGTTCAACTAAATACATTGCAGTCATGCGTTAAAGTGTTGAAACAGATCCAAATTTGTTACTTCCTCGACGTTCTGAACAATTGGGATGATCCATAACCACCACATGGTGAATTTTGCGTAAGTATTTGACTTTGAAGCCATTCAAAGTTCAACTGGTGCAGGAATTGAACATGACCGACTATTCAGATCTCAGTAGATTCGCTCAATTTATAAAGAAAAACCCGTCTGGTTTTTCTAAAAAAGTCATTTTTTCAGGCGAAGCCCGTTTTCACTTGTCAGGGTATGCCAACAAGCAAAATTACCACATTTGGGCTTCTGAAGATCCTAGAGGGATTATTGAGAAGCCTTTGCATGCTCAACTTGCCATTGTATGGTGGGCTATGTGATCTGGAGGCGTGATTTGCCCGTTTTAAATGTTAATAATATTTAATGTTAATAATAATTTTGAAAAGGATTTTAAGAGTTAGCATATTCATGAAATTGCCCCTATGTAACATAGCTTTTATGTAATTTTCTTATAAATACTCGTAGACCAACTCAATTGGCGCTAACAACAATTGCTAAAAAAAAGAAGAGAATTATTTTTAAAATAATTTTCATGTAACACCACTGTACTTCCATCTAATAAGCATTTGCAATAATCAAATAACAATTGAAATTTTTCAATTCTCTATTCATTCATAAATGTGTAGATTAAATGATAAGTGCAATAAAATAACAATTTATTCATAACAAAACAAAATGTTGTATTTTTGTTGATATTTTTATTTCTCTTTTGATCATGCACCACTCATCGTATTTGTTACAAATATTTAAGCTTAATAATAATATATAGACTTTTTAAATAAACCTATTTGATTTTACATGATGTTAACTATTGTAGTACTGTATTATTGTATTATTTCAATATCTTGGTAGGGTTTTTCAACAAGAAGTTTGTTTTTTTAAAACAAAATAAAACCAAAAGTTTGGATTAAGATGGTTAAAATTTTTATTGAATTACGAAGAGAAAAGTTCGGCAATTATGAATGAAAAATAATATCTGGCAAATGTTCACCACGATCACGCTGACAGATGTCTATTCCTTTGTCAAAGTATTTAATTACTTCTTGGCAAAATCTATTTGATTGTCGCCGTAAACACCGTCTTTAACATAGTGCTACAAAAAATTATCTAGTGGTGTTAAATCACACGATCTTGCTGGTCGTGAAATTATGCGATCGGGAAATTTTGTTTACAATAAGTTTTGTGACTCTTGGTACCGTCCTCTTTAAATCACATGTCAGTGATATCGACGTCGTCTATAATAGGCTAGACCTTAGCTGTCAGCATCTCGCAACAGTGTAATCCATTGACTGTTCGGTATTTCCAGCCTCATCTTGAAAAAATGTGTTCCAATCATGCCTCGAGACTATACAGCGCACCATACAGTGACGCGTTGAGCTTGCAAAGGCTTCTCAATAATCGCTCTAGAAATTTCAGAAACCCAAATGTGTCAATTTTGCTTGTTGACATACATACCCTAAAAATGAGCTTCGTTTGAAAAATGATATTTTCAGAAAAACCAGCCGGTTGTTTCTGAACGAATTAAGCGAATCTACGGTGATGTGAATCGTCGGTCGCCTCCAATTCCTGCATCAATTAAACTTTGTAAGGCTGGAAAGTCAAATACTTATCTGCTTCAACATGTGGTTCACGGCTGCAATGTATGTTTTTAGTTGAGTGACCTCACATTTTGTATCGTGTGGTCCACACATTTTGTATCGTGCCTTCCTTCTCAAATTTAATGACCAAATTCTTAATAGCGGTCTCTGAATGAAATTTTCGTGCAAAATTGAATTCATTTTAAAAATTGGCAATGCATCTACTACGAATAAGTCAAAATATTAAATGTCAAAACTATCTTGTTGTTGATGTTGTCTCAATTAAAAAAAAAATTCTTGTTGAAGAACTCGATAATATTGTATTATATTCCTAAAACGATTTTTTTGTAAAGTAGAAACTTGTTGAATAACTTATATCGCTGCTGTAAGATTGTGCAGTGTTTGCTATTGCAGAGAGTTTAGTTTAAAAGAAAATCGTGACAAATTTAAATTTTAGCGATTTTGTGTGCCTTTCACAATATTTTGGAATATAACAGCTTTCTCTTTTATACGTTTAGCGAATTTTAGTTAACTATTTTATTTGTTGGAATTATTTTTTAATTTAATCTACGTTAATTTGTGCTTGATTCGTTTAATAAATATTTTATGATATTCTAATGAAATATTTATTATTAAAAAAACATTTGTTTGCTGTGTGTTTGTAAAGAAGTGTTTTGGAGGCTTTTTTGTTTGCTGTGTTTAAATGAGAACTCTCATTTAATCAATTTGTCTTACGATATAAGACTTTGGAATTTTCTATACAAAATTCGGGGTAAAATCCGCAGTAATACATTTCAAATATATTTTTTAATATTATATATTTCATGTAAATATCATAAAATATTAGATCTTTTATTTTTTATTCATAATTTTTTTAAGTAACTGTATAAGCTAAAAACATGCTTTGAACAGTTGATAAATAGCCAAAAACTAATAAAAGTCTTATTGCAATCTTTAATATGAAGACAATATAAAACATACATGGGAGTTATTTATTAAATGTAATTAATTGGTGATTTCATTTTCATTGATAGAGAAATAATGCATGCGTTCATTAATTTCTTTTTTGCACTTCTCAGTTGGTCAAGAAATTTTTTAAATATAATAATCAGCTGTACCTTTTCTAAAATGTGGTTAAAAGTTGCCTGACGATTTGACTTGAGCAATCAATGAAATGACTATGTGAGCTAGCTTTACCAACAATAAGCAATTAATGTTTTTTTTTTAATAAATTGGCATTATTAGCACACTGAAAAGTTAATGGTAATTTTCTTTAAATGGAAAGATTTCATTGTATAAGCTAAAAATATAATGGATCCGCCAAATAACTTTTTTTTGTTTCAAATGCTATAAACTGCTAAACCAATTGGACTTTGTATGGCGTCATACCAAGGTCTTTATGTAAAATTCGTCTCAATGATGTCTCTGAAATGTTTAATTGTTGAGAACGACGGTGAATTAATGTTGATGGCGCTTCACACACACTTACTGCCACAGCAGCAATATTCTCAGGTGTACGCATTGTTTTTGGCTTTTCACGCTTTGGTTTATCGATGAGGATGCCAGTTTCTTTCACTTTTTTCACAAGATAACGAACATACGGAGCTGACGGTGTTTCTTTTATTCCAAAATCCGTACGCAATTTTCGCACACATTCTGCAACATTACCATGATTTTCAAAGCAATGCCGCAATAATTCCCGGCGCTGTTCAAGCGTATACACAACTGTATTTGTTCAGCGGAAGGATGAAACTAATTATCTGTCAAATCAAACATGAGCTAAGTGTTACCATTCACGAAATAAGCACTAGTTAAAAAAAACGTTAGATTGCGGACCCTTTATTATCATTACCATTAAGTAATGATTACCATTAATGTCATTTTCGACACTGCTGATTGACCGTACAATCTGTTTATAACACTGTTCAGGTTATTTATTTATGCATAGCCATCATAATACAAATTTTATTATTTTTTTTTCTCCTTTGTATATTATCTTTTTATAATTTTAATACCATTAATAATATATTGAAGCAAAAGACTTAGGAGCAGTAAGCGTTAGTGGTTTTGTCTTTTTAATTATTTTGCAAATAAAGTCAATGAAATTTCAGTGGCATTAAACAAAGCTAATAAGTAAATTGATTAAAAATAAAAATATATTTATTTTAATAACTTACTTTATACAATTAAAGCTGTTTTATTATCTAAACAAATTTAAATATATGACGTAGTTTTTCAGGTGTTTCTTTGACAAAAAAAAAAAACAAAATTTAATTGTTATTATTGAATAATTAAAATTGCAAAAACAAATAATACTTACAACAGCAAAAACAATGAGAGCATTATAAAAGAAATAATAATAATTTTTGTTTTGTCAATTTATATTTAATTAGTGATAATAAACAGAATTAAAATTAAATAAAAAAGAAAAAAAATCAAGCTCAAGTGTAAAACATATTTCACGCTCTGGCGAAGATATAAAATATTTTAGATATCTTCAGGTAGGGCAAATATTATTTTATAATTTCTATTTGCAACCACAATAATAAAATTATATTTTTACATAAGGCTTAGGGTTCATTTTTCTAAGTGTATTATTTTTTGCATTTTGTACCTCAAATTATTGGAAGTAATATTTTTACTTAAACTTATTTTCATCATTTCAGTACATGTACCAAATATGGTACATGGTACAGTGCGTACCAAACATGCAGATTATATTTTTTCATATAGCTTTCGGCCGCGATTTCTCTATGTTGGTGTGTAATATGAATGTTTTCGATTTCCAAAATACTAAAATATAATTTTTTGTGATGTAATTTTCTATATTAATAATAATATATTAATAATATTAATATTAATATATAATATTAATAATAATAATATATTAATAATGATAATTTTATTTGTAACAACTGACAATATGCTTATTTAGTTAGTTAGTTTTATAGAATGGTTTTGCTTTAAAATACTGAAGGCAATATATTCGGCGTATTTATCTAACGTACATCTATGAAATTTTACATTTATATATTAATTGTTTATAAAGGGTGTTTTTTTTAAGCTAGATAGAATTTTAAATTGTAAAAAGTAACACAAAAAATGAAATTTTGATGAAACATTTTTTTTTTGTTTCAGTATACTCTGACAAATCATCATGAATAGACTCTCGCTTGAACAACGCTACGAAATTATCCAAATTTACTTTGAAAATCAGTCGTCGATTCGCGCAACTTATAGACGACTTCGTCATTTTTATGGCGTACATACTCGTGCATCTGAACAAGCCATTCGTCTGAACAAGCCATTTCGTACCACATACTCTCTAGAGGATGCAATAACACCAACACGTCGAAGGAATGTGCGTACTGAAGAGAATATCGCCGCTGTAAACGAAAGTGTGGAAGAAGATCCAAATTTATCAATTCGTCGTCGGTCGCAGGAATTGGGGCTCTCTCCGTCCACTACGTGGAAAATTTTGCGCAAATATCTCGGCCTACAACCGTATAAGATCAGCTGGTGCAGGAATTGAAGCCACGAGACCATTATATGCGTCGTTCTTTCGCCGATTGGGCTCTAGAGCAGTTGGCAACTGACCCGTTGTTTTATCGCAAAATTGTGTTCAGCGATGAGGCGCATTTTTGGCTTAATGGGTTTGTTAATAAGCAAAATTGCCGCATATGGAGTGAGACCAATCCACAACAGACCCTACAGACTCCATTACATCCAGAAAAATGCACCGTTTGGTGCGGTTTTCACACTGGCGGCATCATCGGACCTTATTTCTTCAAAAATGAGGCCGGAGCTCGTGTTACGGTCAATGGAGATCGTTACCGCACCATGATCAATGAATTTTTGTTTGAAAATATGGATGACATTGATCTGGACGAGATGTGGTTTCAACAGGATGGCGCTACGTGCCATACAGCGAACGCAACCATCGACTTATTGAAATCAAAATTTGGCGATAAGTTGATTTCGAGAAATGGACCTGTCAATTGGCCTCCAAGGTCGTGCGATTTGACACCACTCGACTATTTCCTGTGGGGCTACGTGAAGTCACTGGCAACAATTGACGCCTTGGAGGACAGCATTATTCGTGTTATTCGTGACATACGCCCAGCAGTGCTCGAAAAAGTGGCCCAAAATTGGACGTCCAGAATGCGCTTCGTCAAGAACAGCCGCGGTGCCCATATGCCCGAAATCATTTTCAAATGTTAATGTCACGTATTGATCCTTCGAATAAAAAAGAAATTTTGATTACAATTTAATTTTTTGTGTTATTTTTTACAATTTCAAGTTCTATCGGGCTTAAAAAAACATCAATAGATGCAGCTCAAAGCAGGATCTCTTGCACAGTTTGATTGGCAATGCAGATCTTATCGGCAAGTCAGGCAAGTCGAATGTTAAAGATAACCATACAAAAGCTCTGCTATTACTTTCGAAATGGTTACCTGTTTTTAACTACACATACTGTATGGAATTTGTCATTATCATCATTTTTACTTTCAGCCAAAGTGTAAAATTATGTCACTTCCGCACCTAATGGTATATTAGTGTCGTTATCTGAAATTTGCAGTACGAAATCTTTTTGAATGTGCTTGTGCTAGCATCATCTTTCATACTAATATAATTATTATTTTTTTTATTTAGATGGTGTCGTAAAATTCGCCATAAAGCTTAAACATCACTAAAAGCTACAATATTTGCGGTAGAGGTTGCACAGCAATGAAATGTGGACGTAATTTTTTTTAAATTATTTTCTTCGTAGATTTGGTTTAGCACACTTAGAAGAACGTTCATATTAAATATGGTCCATTTTTACTATTTTATCACTTTTATACTAAAAAATTGTTAGCATCGCACTTATTGCATGCTATCACTTGTTGACAGTTATCGCTATATTTCATTTGTAGCTAAAACAAGATTTAAGGCTATGGGCCGCAGGGTGGACAATTCTATATATATTTTTAAGATGCAAGTATCTTCTTGTATTTCAGTTATATATTTATATTAATATCTGTGTGTGTGTGTTTTCAACATATGTTTGTTTAATTTTTAATTATAGATCTTTTTATTTATTCACGTACTTGCTACTGTTGATAACATTATTTTTAAAATGATAAACACAAAAAGTATATCTTCAAAGAAGCCGACGTTTAATTCAAATACAATTTCCAATTAAAATAATAAAGTTCTTAGCTATTCTGCACAGTGGGCCATTACAATTAAAATAATCTTGTAGTTTTAAGCAGCTAATCTTATTATTTTGTAAGTTTATAAGACTATAGTTAAGATATAAGCTTAAGTTTAAATGTTAAATTTGGGCATTTTAACGCCCAAACGGGATGCTTTAAGAAGCACAACTCGGGTGAAGGAAAAATAAAACAGTTGCCAAGTTTTTGCTTTTATACGAATTTTGAAAATTATAAAAATTGAATTAGATCTGTTAAGCTATAAAAAACCTTTTATTAAAAACCTTTTATAGTTTAGAATGTATTTGACTTTTAAAAATAAATATTTCTTTTTTCTTACATTTGTCTAGCTTATTTTTTGTAGCCTATTTCTTCTTAACAACCAGTTTTGTAGTATTCGTAAGAAATGTTTTAGAAATCTTTCCCGGATCAAATGTCGTAGGAAATAAGTAAAAATTTCAAAAAACTATTTTGGCGAAAAATTTGTTTAATTTATGGACCCAATTTCAAATTTAATTAAATATTAAACTGATAACAAACACAACTTTAATAGGAGGAACACTTTTTTATGTATAAAAAGCTATATAACTATGAATTCAGCCCTATCTATAGTCTTCCTGATATGGTAATCGATAACCGGTTTTATCGAGACAACGGAGTTTAAGTGTTTGATATTATTTTGCACAAAAAGACTTTTAAAGCGACATGTTCCAAATGACATATTGATTTGTGGAAAAACTGGAATTATACATAACATTTGATAGCATAATGTATAATTACAAATACCATCTTTTCAAGGAATAAGAATAAAATTTAATTTTGTTATTAACGAAACTTCAAGCATAATAAAATTTAATTTACTTACATATCAAAAATAATCCTTTAAATTATTTCCTTCTAATCCTGGTGCACGTTTTTGATTTAATCCATTAGTAATATTTTCTTTATATTTTAAGAAATATCACTACTTCTGCCTCTTATAGAGTGATTGAATTAATGTGATAATTTTTTTGTTATATTTTTAATGAATTTTATGCTTTTTCTTTTCATTCGTTTTGGAACTTAATAATATTCGTTTTGATTTTTTCTTTATTTAATTTATTTAATTCTTAATAAATCTAACTTAATTTCTGTTTATTATACAATAAAAACCATCATTTACACTTTAAGATGTATAACAACATGCAGCTATATTTTCTTATTTATTCGAATACGTAAGAATAAACGTATGTTTATATGCATGTGTTCATGTATTTATGTAAAAAAATAAAACTATTCATTGAAAAAAACATATTTAAATATAAAAAAACGTTAAACTTCTTGTGAAAAAAAACAAATGTATTTTAAATTTGCTTAATCTGTTATTAACTTTAGTTGCAATTTAGGCAAAAAGGGAAGTAATACGTAGTTTTAAAAATAATGTTATTATATTATTTTTCAAATTTGTTTGGTTATAATTTTAGTTAGGTCGGAGTTATAGTTTTAAATCTTTTCATTACGTGGGATGTTAATTACGTGTTAATTATTTTCTTACAAACTACTGCAATGAAATCGGTTTGCCCAGGTTTTTTGTCTTATGTCGAATTAAGAATGAGGAGTTTAATTGATGAACTTTTTTGTTTTGATAACTTTCTTGTTTTTATTATCACACAGATTTCTTCTAAACAAAAAATGCTTTGAAATTGAAGAGTTTTTTTTTAAATAACATAGATTATTATTTAATATGTTCTTAACGCCACGAATTGACACATTTCACGAGAAGGCGGCCAAAACTCTTCAAAAAAATTTGTTTTGTGTCACCGTTTTAATTTTTGTTTATTTTTTATATAAAAGTTAACATACAAGATCCTCGAAATCTAGAAATATAAGTTTTTATTTTGATTACACTGCTATTCGATTCGGGGGGCTCAGAAACGTGCGTTTTTAGTTGAAGCTGAATTTCAAATGGACATAACTCTTTTGGTTTTGTATATTTTTGAATAATTTTTTGTAAATTTAATCATACGTTGCTCAAATTCCAGATCTGGGCATTGCAATAAAGGTCTAAAATGTACTCCAGTCTCAATGTTAAGTGAAACGTAACTTTTGTATTACGAAAAACTTCATGATATGACTTATACCTTGTTATAATACGTACTTTAAGGTTTAATAATATGCTAATTTTTTAAATATTATGTTTGCGGCTCTAGAAATTACAACAATTTTACTGCTTATTTTAGGGATATACCCACATGTGTGCGTGTGTTTTTTTTGTAAGAAACTTTTATACAAAAAAATATAAAATAATTGGCTGTTATGAAAAAACATTCTTGTAATGTAGGCTAATAAAAACAGGTATAGCTCCTTTAATTTTTTAACCATCTACTAGCAAAGTAACAGAAATTGATAGATAAAAAATTTAAATACCTTCAAAAAAATGCTGCAGACAAATTAAATTTGCTTTTATGAAGGAAACGAAGAACGTAATATTAGAAGAATTATCTAAACAAACAACAAATAGAAAAAAACTTTAAAACGATAACTTTGTTATTTAATAACAGGCACAGGCCTTAACTGAAACAAAATTATCTTCGAACTGTGTTATTTGCAAACAGCAATCTAATTACGCCAACTTTCAACAGAAGACACTACTTTTAAAGTAGCTTGTCCTCATACGATGCGAAAATTCGTTTTATGGAACACATATTAAGATGTGATTTGAATTTTAAAGGACAGTGTGAAATTGTAAAACTGATGAAAATAAAGTCAAAAGAGAATCAAAAAAGAAACGCATAAAAGAACAATCTTTAGAATTGAGTTTATTGATCGATCAGCCAAAGCAAGAAGAGGGAAACGCAAATGAAGACAAGACATCAAACATTTTCTGATTGTGAAACTTCTTCTTATAGAGGAAGATTTTAAAATGCTATAAAATCATATTTTGTAAATGCAAGAAAATTTGGTCAGTATACTAATGAAACAGCAAAACTAAACAATGAAAAATATGATTGGAGAAATATGCCATCGACAGTCCATAAAATACTATATCATGGAGAAAATATTATTCAACACAATATGTTACCGATTGGAGATCTTTCTGGGGAAAAAAACAACAACAGGAACAAAGATTTCATTTACTGGCGGAGAAAATATAAACAACAAAAGCACAGCACAAACAAAATATCTAGATATAATATTAATGCAGACCTCTTTGCTATTTTACTTTGCACTTCTCATATATTTCCAGCATTCCACAAAAATGGAATTGCACTCGCATGGAATTAGACAAAGATGCCAACTAACTCTTTAAAAATGAACAGGAAACATATTTAGATGAAATTTTCCCTGAGATAATTAAATGAATAAGTTTTTCTGCAAATAATAATGATATTTAAAAATGTCGCATTTATTACAGAACTTACATTTGTTAGTGAATTATTCTTAATAGGGTTTATTTCAGAACTTTGACTTAAAAAAAACCTATGACTAAATGTACATCGATTACCCTTAAATATTACAGAAACGTTAAGTGTTAAACTAAAATTTATTTTGCAAGATTTTATATCAATATTAATGCATGTAGAAAATGTATGAGCTTCAAACCCGTATTCTTAGAGATCAATTGAAAAAGTGTGCTAAAGGTCGAAATAAAATAGACCCGGGTAGACTGCTTAATTTAAAGGTACTTTTGCAGTTCAGTTAATGTTGCTATTTATAAAATGTAATGCAAAATTACTACATTTCCAGATTTGTTTCTTTTGTAATACCGATAACACCTACATTTTTAAAAATCATTTGTAAAACATATATAAGTTAATACATTAAATTAAAGTTTAGGACGTCTTCTATCCAAAACAAATTTCATTAATAAATTCCAATCCAGTCAAAACTTATAGAATTTTGATCACAAACTCACATAATGTGCTACCGTGCCGGAGGTAACGCCTATCTCTTCAAAATACAATTTTTGTTTCAATTTGTTAAAAATTTTTATATTTCGAAAAGATGTTACTTATGCGTCAAGCCCCTTGAAAATAATAAATCCAACAGATGAAACGAGTCTTTGAAAAATAAAAAACTTTTATTTTTGGAAATAATTTTGGGTTGTTTTAGAATGACCTAATTCCAACCCTAAGGATACTTGGGAAAAAAATACAATTAATATTGACGACAATAATCAATAATATGCTATAATATGCTAATAATATAAACAAACTTAAATTTATTATTTCGTATCGAAATATTATGTTTTGTAACTCACAAAAATAATTTAGACATTCCAAACCAAAATGATAAGGTTGCATTTTGTGTTGCTCATTCGTTTACGATTCAAGGAAAAAAAGAGGAAAAATTAATGAAAGAAGCGACCTAATTCCTTGAATTTTTGTACCGGTCAAAAGTATTTGCCCAACGAAACAATTTTGCCTAATACTATAGTTGCAAATTCGAAAGAGTTCAGTTTTGGTGTTTCAGATTTTATGCGTCTTAATTAATACAAACATTTTTGTTAATAACTTTTTATATCAAAAATTTTACTTAATGAAAAATAAATTGGCTTAATTTTAGACATTTCTTTTTTAATTTTACTTTGTATTTTTCTGTAACTTATTCTTTCGTGCAGTTGGCACACAGTTTTTACTTGGCAAGAGTTCCATGAATTGCCTTTTATAAATTTCATCTTTGTAAAGATTTTAATTCTGCACAATAAATTAATAAAAATCAATTAATGGTAAATTAATTTTGAATAAATTTATTGAATGAATGATCTTAAAAAGAATTTTTTGCAGATTAAAATTTAAAAAATGTAAACTTCGTCTATGAAAATAAAATTGGTTTTATACCCAAAAATTGTTTCGTTTCCTGAATCACCAAAATTCGAATAAAATTCCGTTCCCGAATTAAATTGAATTGAACTCTGTGGCGTGGGTGATTGTTTAATATTATTTGTCTTTAAAGTCATGATAAGAAATAATCAAAATTATTTTTTAAATCAAAAAATCATAGATCGATTTTGTTGCTTCGGAATGCAATAATTATAATTTGCATAATATTTAAACGAAAATTTCAATAAATATCGAATGCCATAATTTGTCTACCTGTTAATCTGGCTAATACATTTTTATTGATATTTGCATTGCTATAGTTATATTTATATTGCCCTAAAATACATATAGTACAGTCTAAAGATTACATTTCAAGACATTTTAGTTTCGATTGTATTGCTTCAGGTTTAAGTTTTAAATTTTCATTTGCACTTCAGATGTAATTTACAGCATTTTTAGATTTTCTTCGCTTTTAGTTGTAAGCGTTAAACTATACTTCTCTCAATAGTTGTGATTTTGAATTTGTTTTCTCGAACATTTATGCAGGCAAAAATCACTTTGATGATTTAATTAACACTTCCGCAGTATTTTTTTATTTTTATTTTATCTTTTCAATTATTAGTCTCTTGTTACTTAAGATTTATGTGTTTTTCTTTTTTTAATTTACAAACACAGATTTTTTTCATAATATAAAAGGTTTTTCAATAGGGAGGGTTAAAATTTCACATTTCGACGTTTCCAAATAATAATGTTTAATTCTAAATATTAAATTAACTGTGGCTGTGCACAGTGGTTTGAAAACGTTTTATTTTGGAAATAATTCGGTAGCTCATGAATCACTTAAGATATTGTAATGAAATTTTACAAAGGTAACAGCAAAGATATTTCTGAATTGAATTATGAACGAGCGGCTCCCTATGACAAAAGGTGGCTTTTGAGTATTCCCCCTACCACGGGCTACCATGGGCATTAAATTTTTTTAGAAATGTCATAAAAAGTTGATTTATTACTTAAATGCAATTCATGCAATGTTTCGTTTTTCAGTTTTACACAAAAAGGTATTCATAAACATTTGTCATTTTTACCTATAAAAATCGAAAAACTTTATTAGAAAGCGAGGTTTGCGAAGCTCCTATAACCATACGCAAGTAAATGGTATCAAAGGAAAATTTGTAGATGTCATTTACCTTTTAAACTGTAAACTTCACGTTAAAGTGGTTGTTTTTTTTTAAATATAAAATTTGAATTGCCACAAAATCTATATAAGATAATCTTACAAAATTTTTAATACATTTTTTAATCCAATCGTAAAATAAAATTTAAGTTTTTTTTTATTCTAACACGTAAATTCCTTAAACGGGAAAAATTTTTTTTCAAAAAATGTTTTTTTTTTTCAATAAAACTTAACTGCGGAGCTACCAAATCCTTTTTGGAATATGTAGCCACGAGATAAAGTTTTAAAAATCTTTTTAACTTTTTTCAATCGGTGCTTTATACTCCGATGTAATTTATAAATATTATTTTAAAATTGGCTATAATTGGATAGGACTGGAGGGTAAACTATTCAAATTTTTGAAACCATTTTTATTTTATTCGGTTGTCTTTAAAATAGTCCAAAAAATTTATTAGTACCGAAGTTTCAATTATATAAACAAAAAAAACTATACTACCTTTTTGGGGAAAAGACCAAAAAAAAACGGAATTTTTTACATTTTCCCAATTTGGAGGCTTGTAACTTTTTAACGAGACATGCTATTAGAACTATTGTTATATTGTAAATTTTATCTAGAATGCAGACAAAATCTTTGAGTAATAATTTGAAAATAAATAAATACACCACGTCAAAGATACTAAATTAAGGTCGTTTAAAACTTAAAAAAAAATTGTTTTAATCAAAGCACATTTTTTGTAAATTATTTTTATGGTCTACATAAGTTCAAAACCTCTTAGCATTTGGGTAATAAATAAACTTTTTATAACATTTTCAAAAAATGTGATGCTTGTCGTTTCCGACTATGGGAGCATACCCTGAAGCTTCCCTTTACCATAGGGGGCTAAACATCTGCAACTTTGGTCAGAAATATCTCTTGTTAGCCTCTGTGAAATTTCGTTATGATATCTTAAGAGGTTCATGAGGTACCGAATTATTTTAAAAATAAAACGTTCTCTAATCACTGTGTCGTGTTACATTGTGTTAGTTTAGATAATAAAAAGTGTCTGTAGCGGTCTGTAGGAGATCCTTGCCAGGCTTGAAAACGTTGTTTTTTCAAAGTTGAATATGATGCAATTCCTTCGCTACATAACAATGAACAAATTTTAAAATTTACTCGTTCATTTTTGAAAACCTTAAACTTTTGTTTTTTTAATCAAAAAGAAAATTATTTCAAATTGAGTTTAAATGTGTTTGTCACCACTTTTTTTTCATTCATTTATTTTTGTTGTTTTTGTGTAATTTACTTTTTTGTCGTGGGGTTTGTTGATTTCTTTCTGCAGTTTATTTTATTTTATTGCATTGCAATTGATTTAATCTTAATCAAATATCTCTTATTGGAGAAGAAAGAAAGCAGAACGTGTTTATTGTGATTGAGAATAAAAATATTTAAAAAATTCAAACAAAAAACAAATTGGAGGTTGAATTGTGATAATAAAAAAAAAATTAACGTTTGTTATTCAATAATTTTTAAAGAAAATCATTTTTTAATTTTATGCCAAAGAGAAAATAAAAATATCATTTCTGAAATAGAGGCATTGCTTTCTATATTTGATTGATACAGAGCTTCACGGACTTTACATTAATTTACAAACAAAATTTTTAATACCAATCAAAACTTCAATAGATCGTGTGTTGAATGTGAAAAATGTTATTACATTTTTAATTGCTAAATGAAGTATTTAGTATTTAACACATCTTTAATTGAATAATTATTTAGCTGCGATGAATATGGTTTTAAATGTGCCATTAAGCACTAAAATTTTTAATAAATTTTTCAATAAATCTTTGAATAACTTTGCTAATTTATTTAAACTAACTTATTTATGTGCTAAAATCACAAGCTAATGCTTGTAATTTTTATTCTAACTAAAACATCCATTTCTTTTTAGTTAAAGTAACAAAGAGTCGGCATATTTTTATGGTTTTAAATTAAGCTAAATGGACACTTTTTGATATTAATTATAAGATTAAAGTTATTTAGCTGGCATGTGCCAGAAGTGCAACTTACATCTTGTTGTGATGATGGTCCCGGTTAATTGTGTGTCCACAGAGGAAACTCCCTAAATAAATTGAGTGCAGAGAAGTAGAGTTTATAAAATATAATCCTAATTCATTTTGTAATAGTACACGCCAGGTATTCTTAGCCAGTGGAGTTAGTGATCTTTAGTATGCAGACTATTAATACCTATCGGCCTCCCGTTAAATACAAACTTATCTGTGTTAACTTGGGCCGCATAGGTCAACTGATACCCATAGGATACAAAAAGAAATCGTCTTAAATACTAATAATTTAATGGCCTGCAACATTTCCTTGAAATGACAGAGCCATTGAAGAAAAGCAAGGGTAAAGGATTCGAATCGAACGTAATTATGGCAGGTATAGCATCGAATTTAATAAGATATATAAATTGATATTTTATTTAATAGTACTGAACGCTTAATATTTCCATGTTTTAAATTAATATTTTATTGTAACAGGCTTATATACTTTCAGATTTCTATAAAGCATCGAATATCGAACCTCTTTGAGCATACTAACAAAAAGGATAATGAAAATGAACTAAAACTTTTTTTGACGCTGCAGTATACTATGATCTTCTAAACCAAGAACAGTCAAGTAAACACTAGTGTTATGCTTCACAAAGTTCTTTTTTTGCTTTACAAAGTTCTCTAGAGCAACTTTATTTAGTACCATAATTGAGTGTTAAATGGACTTTACTTTTGCTACAGCATAATAAAAAGTAATGAGCGGAACAATTTGCAGAAACTTGTAATTTGGGTAGCGCTTACGAAGTGATTGACTTTGATTAACAAAAAAACAAAGCAAATTGAATTAAAAGAATTTTGCAAAAACGCTTTATCGAAATAATAGATTTTGCAATTGCAGTAAATGTTTTTGGTGGGTATTTGCTTATGCCAAAAAAAATTCAAAGAATAAGACTTGGAGGATTCTACTATAAGAGAGAGAAAGAGAGAGAGAGAGAGAGCAATTTTAAAAATTTTGTTTATTAGATGTATGTAATGGATGTCGATTTCATCATTAAAAACATATTGAAATTGATTTTACTGTATGAATTTCATATTTTTTTAGTAAATTGAAAACAATAGTTGAAGAATAAACGAAAAATTTTTAAAAAAATAGTCAGTTATTTTTATATTATTTTGTTTTTAGGACATTATATAAATCCTCGACAGGAAAAATAAAATAATTTCGTTATCAAAATAGTGTGAATACTTCATATATGAAATCAAAAGGAAATATGGAAATAAATTTTTACAATAAAAAGGCGTTAATTTGTTGAGAATCATAAAGGTGATCAAATAAAGAATTTAATAGGTTATGATACTAATTTCGTTATAGATGAGTAAAAGAAAGGTCTTTGTGGTAAATAACAGCATAATAATTATGTATTATAAATAAAACCTTATTTTAAAAAAATATTTTTTTTTTCAAAGCGCTTCGCGCAATTAACATCCAACCAACATTTATAATGAAAACTGAAAAACGACATATTTTAGAAACATCAGCATTCTAGCTAGCCTTTAGCAAACAACCAGTAGCTACAGTACTAATTGAATTTTTTCCATGGTTTTTTTAAGAAGCAGATTTTCACCAATAAAGTTACAACGAAGGGGCACGAAGAACGATGTATAAGTCATATAAATGAAGAAATTTTACACCATCTGGAAAGACCCAGCAGCCACATTGACTTGCCACTATATATTTCACTAATTGTATTAAGAGGTTTGGCTAGAAAATAAACTGTTTATTTTATTTAATTGAAACATCTACTGAAATATTTTAAAATAAAACAAGTTCAGAAATTTTGTCACGCATTTTTTTTTTAAGTATTAATAATTCTTTGTATACAAAAATTTAAAGAGTACTGAAATTCTGTTTTAAATATTTATTTTCCACATTATTCAAATTTATTAAATTTACTGATTTTTATTTACTTTTACTGTTAATTTTATTTTTATTTATTTTGTTTGTTTGTGATAGTTAAACATATCTGAACTGCTCTTAATTTATTTTTTTTTCACACACATTTTCTATTTTCATAAAAATATATATTTTTATTTTCTTCACTGATTTGCTTGTTTGCCCTAATATTTAGCACTTGATTTAAACACTGAGTTACATATTTTATTCATAATTTTTTTTTAAACACGACAAAATTTGTTTAATGCATTTTTTTTAGAAATTAAAAAAAAATTATTTAATATAAAGATTATTAATATTACCGCTGTAACACACGTGCACGATACTTAAGGTTTTAAGCTAAATTGAAAATATCACCACTACAACAAAACGTAGCAGACAAAATTTTATGAATATAAATAAAAAGAAGCGCTGTGAGCTTAAAAAATTGAAAAAGAGAGGGAGAAAAATAAAATCGTTATTTTTTTTATTACATTTAATGCGTTTAAATTACACAAGTTAAGTGATACTTGATTATAATTTTTTTTTATGTATTTAATGCTACTGATTCTAGTTTAAGTGCTTGCTTGAATTTAAATAAACGAACAGTTGCAGTTAACAAGAGACAACTTAAATTTATCACTTTTCTTTTCTATCCCAGAAGGAGATTCAACCGCACGATCGAACTGCAAAAATAAAACTGATAAACGTTTGTGAATTTTGGCTCAACTTAACCGTTCATCCATTTACTCAGGCTGGAGTATCTAATTAAACGATGAATAAAATACTAAATAATATATATTCTCATATGTGCGAATATCATGTTTGAATTTTCAGTGCAAATATATTGAATAACAAATACTAGGAGATATATTTTATAGCATGCTACAAAAAAATTTTTTTCTAATAAATTATTTTATTATTATTTAAATAGTATGAAAAACAAAATAATAGATTTACAAAAATTAAAGTATAAAATTCGTTAAACTAAAAGTTACATTTAAAATAATATTTGCAACAATTTTGGAAAACAAAAACCTTAAAAATAAGTAAATCAAAAAAAAAAAAATTGTAGAATAAACCTGCTTAAAATGGAATTTTTACTATTAAATTGAACAAAACATTTAAAATGAAAACCCTGTTTTTCATCAGAAAATCCGATTAAGCTTTGGCTATATGAAATGTATATGTGAAAATAAAGATTTTTTGATTTAATCTACGTTAATTTGAACTAGATTCAAAAAATATATATGAAATGTTTTACTGCGGGGGAGCGCACAATGACATAACCCTTTCCCTACTGCTCATATAGTTCAAGGATTTTACCCCATGTTTTGTATAAATTCAAGAGTTTTATATCTCAAGCCAAATTGATTAACTGAGAGTTTTTATTAAAAGAACATAGCAAAACTCAAAAAGAATGATTCCAAAAATTAAAATTGTTTAAACATTTTTTGTGTATGCTTAGTATTGGTTTATCTTTTGATTAAAAAGTTATTTACTTAATTTAAATTAATTAAAAGTTTTAATACTTATTATTAATAAATATCTCTTATTCTTTTTTACGGTCTTTTTAAAGAAGAATAAGAGATATATATTAAAGATAAAAAAAGGTCGATTAAAAAAACTACAAAAATTACTTATTAATATAAAATTTAATATTTAAATTTAGCGTTTTTTTAGATAGCATTAGATGGCATTAGAAGCCAAAAATCACATAATTAAACAAAAATTTAATTTAAAAGTTAATTAATTGAATCTATCTATTGATTTGAAACTAAAAGATTTATTTGCGCCAAAGTACAAACCAATAAAAAAATAAAAAAGTAATGAAAACAAATTTTAAGAAATGAAAGGAAGATCAAAATGATTTTTTTTTAATTCAAATGGATTTCATCACAGACCCGAGAAAGCCCGATATTTATAAACTATAACATATGAACCTTTTTAAAATTCTATCTTTATTAAAAACATTTTTCTTGCAGATTTATAAGTTCTAGTTTTTAAATATTTTGTGTTTATAGAAATACACCTGTTTATTAAAATTAAAATATTTGATGTATAAAATATTAGTTCCTTTCACTAATTTATTTACTGTTTTTAATTCTATCAATTATCTCAGAATTGCAGATACTTACGATCATATTCATAGCATTTTTCTAAACTCTGTATTCAAGCACGTATTATAAAACTTCAATATATAAAAAATATTTACCTTTTTTCCCTAACTATAATTTAATATTGTCCAATTCTCCCACAAAATGTTTTTTTCTGTAATTTTATTTTAAGTTTCCTTTAAATTATGCTTTCTATTCCAAGACAAAACTTAATTTTTAAACAAAAATTTATTTTCCTTTTGGTTTAAAGAAAATTAAATCAAAAAATTATTTTCTTAAAATATTTTTTTAAATACTTTTAAGCATTTATGAGTATTAAAAAAACATCATCAGTCAACGTTGTTTGTGAAATAGTCGTTTTTTAACTGCCTTCTATGCGCCCGAGTAAGTTACTTCCCTTTTTATCGATTAATTTTGTTTAAGTGCGATCTCAACGTTTTAGAATACTTTGAATATTTTCGAATCAATTTAATGCGAATATCATCTTTGAAGGAATTATTTAAAATTATTTCTTAGTTATTTGAAGTGATATTAAAATCAACTTTAATCATAGTCAAAATCACGTTTTAGAGACAGACATTACAATTATTAATTTTCCAGGAAGAAGGACCCTTTGCATGTGGATTCTTTAAATAGAAAAAGTAAATAAAAAAAAACAACAAATAAAAAAATAAACAAAAAAAGTTGGGTTGACATATTAGAAGCAATAATATATTTTTATGGCAAATTGTCAGAACAACACAAAAAATAAAAAATATACAGCATTTTGTTATGTGTTTTTGTTAAAGAAATGTTTGTGATATCAAGATTATATTTTGTATACCCGTACTGTTTGTAATTTTATTTTTTTTACAATTAATTGGTAAAAGCTACTTTTGTTTATTTCCATTTAACAAAAGTTTATCCCAAAAGTTAGTAAACAGACCTAATGTAACAACAATGTATTTACGATTAACTGTGCAGTTTTCAAAACGGCGCATATTTAAATAATTTGAACATGAAATGTACCGTTTTCGAAATTGCATATTTAATTATACTTATTAAAAAATATACACAAAAACAGTAAAGTGTTATTTTACCGGCCGGCATTAAATAATATTTTTTTGTATTTACAATTTTCTGCCATCAATTTTTGTTTTTATGAAAGTAATTGAATAATTTTTATGAAAGTAATTGTTCGCTTAATTAAATAATCGTAAAAAACTATAAAAACTTAATCGAAGTAAAAAAAAACTACGAGGTCAGTCGCTGAATCTATCAAAACAAAATGTATTAATTAGGGATTTTTGACACAAAAACAAAAATACGAATGTTGTCACTACTACAAGGATACAGGATGAAGTTAATTGTCCATAATGAAAAAACTATTGTAAATTTTGTCAGTAAGCATTCATTCAGTGTGTGGCGTAGAAACAAAAACGCAAATGGGCCAGATCTTCGTGTGCCAATATCCTAAGACGTGAAAAAAATCGGTACGATATGCGCCTTTGTGCTAAAGCTCAAGATTACTTCATGGATACAGCAAGGCTCCGTTATTTCTCCTACTATTTATTATTTTCTAAATAACTTTCTTGGCCAAACTTCCAACCCTTAATACTCTTTTGCAGATGGCAGCACCATTTGACATTCGTATTTATTTAATAATAGACCGAACCAGTTGGAGGTGAATACCACAAAAGGCCAAACATGAATAATAAGCTCAATCACAATCTCGCAACAATCTTGGAATGGGGTCGTGTGATTAGAGTCGATTTTAATGCCCGTAAGACGCATGTTGCATGCTTACGCATATATCTGTGTTCGGAAATGGTGCTGCATCTGTTATTATGGGTGATATAGATATTACGGAATTGGAAGCTCTTAATGTTTTTGGCATAAAAATTCATTGTGCTGTTCGATGGACTAAACACTATTTTTCAGTCGTCTTGGGCCGGCGTCCCAAAGCCTATTTTGGAGGGCCAAGAGGTTCATTGCGGACAATAGGGTATCCACTCCTATTGATTGTCTAAAGCATTGATGCATTGTGGGATGTATTTCACTGTTTTATCGTTACTAGAATGGCAGGTTCTTTAATGAAATTAGAGAACTTGTTCCCGTTACTCATACGTTTTTGCGTTTAACTCGATTTTCGTTGAGAGCGCATCTATTTGTGGCTGATTGGACAGTAAATCCCACTACGCATTACAGGGAAAATTCGTTTATTAGCAGAACAGTCCCTCTGGAGGCCTTTCCTGTCACTTTCATGTAGGAAAGTTCAAATCGAATATTCACAAACAATACTCCCTGTTTGCTCCTCCCCCTAATTACACAATGCATTGCATTTATAGGGGTGATTCCCTGAGTGCTGGTCCGAAAGAACAAGAAAAAAAGTATAAGTAAAATTTGTATAGAATATGAATATATTAACTTTATAATATTCGCACACTAAATAAATATTATATGATTTCTGTGCCTGTACATACGTAAAATTTTGCTATTTCGTTTGTTAACAGAAATATTTTTTTCTCGATTTAACACTTGAACACTTTTTCCATCAGCCTAATATTTAAGTTGTTCAACCACGCAAACTGTTCATAGTTCTCTCTCTCTCCCTCTCTCTCCCCGTTTGTACAACAAAAATTTTTAAAATCCACTATAAATACTGGTTCTGTTAAAGTTGCATTTCGTAAAATTCGTGGTATTTTCGGACAACATAATCCTCCTTTTAAGACGGCTATTAAGAATCTGATCTTTAAATATGAGTCGACAGGCTCGATATAAAATATGCGAACACCAACGTGTGTTCGACCGGGTTGTTCAACTGAAAACAGCACAGCCGTGAGCCACAGTGTTGAAGCAGATCTAAATTTGTCAATTCCTCGACGTTCTCAAAAATTGGAGTTATACAAAACCACGAATTATACGTAAGGATTTTACTTCGGAGCCTTAAAAAGCTCAACTGGTGCTGACCGATCACTCACATCGCCGTAGATTCGCTCAATTCATGTAGAAACAACCGGCTGGTTTTTCTGAAAAATTCATTTGTCAGGGTTTGTCAACAAGCAATATTGTCGCATTTGGGCTTCCGAAAATCCGAAAGCGATTAGAGAAACCTTTGCATGCTCAGGGTATTACTGTATGCTGGTCTAGAGGCGTGATTCGACCGTTTTTTTTTTGCAAGTGGAGGCTTGAAATGCGGTAACGGTCAGCGGATCACGCTATTGCGATATGCTAGCAACTCATTTTTGGCCTATTACTGAAGACGTGGATATCACTGAAATGTGGTTTCAATAGAACGGTGAAATGATGAATTAATTGCAAACCAAATTCCCCGATTCCCCGATACTTCACGACAATCACAGTTAAGAGGCCAGCCAGATCATGTGATTTAACATCACTGCATTATTTTTTGCGAGGCTATGTTAAGTACAGAAGGTGTACTCCGTGATGTGATTAACGAAATATGACCGCCATTTTGTCAAAAATTCATTAAAAATTTTAATGATAGAATTGACATTTGTCAGCCGATATTTGCCATATATCATTTTTTATTCACAGTTGCTGAACTTTTCTCTTCGTAATACAATACAAATTTTAATAGAAAACGAACTTCTTGCAGAAAAATCCTTTACGAATAATTTTAATAAATTAAGACAAATTATTAAGAAGACAAAGAAAAACATTTTGAACTCTTTGTATATTTATATAACATAAAAGAATAGATAGTATTTACAGTATTTCTTTTATTTTATATAAATATACAAAGAATGAATGACTGAAATTTCTTTGTAGAAAATTTGTCAAAAATAAATTAGTGAAACAATTATCGGATAAGGGCAATTACAGATTAAAAGTATAGTCATTATTTTACAGAATGTTTGTGTTATTTGCAAAGTGTATAACTTTCAGAACATCCTCTGTACAATAGATACTAACATAACATTAACATCTCAATATGAATTTTTATATCGATGCATGCATGTTATTATTACTGATAATCACTCAGCGCTGGGTGTTTATTATTCTTATTATTTTTTTTGTGATTGCTATTGTGCGCATACATTATTTTTATAATGCTGTTAAAATTAATTATAATTGTAAATATATACAATCGAGGCAAATGAAAATAAAATGAAAATAAAAAACAATTGTACTATCGGTAGCTCATTTACATTTGAATAAACAAATTAAGTCATACAATTTTTTTTAAGGAAAAATAGTTAATAAGGTCTCTCCCTTTTAAGCTGCAGTGATTTAGCAAATTTAAGCAGTTTAAAATGTTTTTTAAATCTAGATAAAGCAATTTAATATAATTTGGCTTACAAATAGATTTATTTACAGCTTAACATAGAGAAAGTATATATTTTTACAGAATTTACACCATGGAAGGAATTATAATGACAAAAGTTTTATCTTTATCAAAAGCATATCTTCAGTCGTTGGAAGTTAAATTATTTCACATATTATAGTCAATATCAGGCGACGCTTAATTGAATATTTTCAAACGTTTGAAAAAATTAGGCACAGTGAGAGCAGACTTAATTAATTTTGTTTGTGTTATAAATTTGCAACAATGTTTATTTATGGTGCTAACAGATAGATATTTAGTACTATTGTGAGTGAAATTCACAATAGGGATATTTTAATCGATATACTTACGTCTTAATACTCATGATAATGTATACGTTCACCATCGCAATTGAAATTCGAAAGTCACTCATAACAAGCAGCTGTTATTATTTGATAAAAGTTTATTTTGAAAGCCTTTAACAGTAAACATGAATAAAAGTTTAATTTAAGTTTAATATTTTGTTTAATAAATTCAAATAAAATAAATAATTTTTTTTCAATAAAATATGTAATAAAAAGTGAGAACCTTAAAATTTATAAAGTTTTCACTAAAATGTATTGCAGTTTAAAAATTGTAAATACGATTTATAAAATTGATATTTTCACTTCGCACATTTTGCAAACTAGAACAATTGCATATACTTACATAAATTAGTATACTTAAAACTATTTTAACATTTTTTAGATTTGTAACACTTAAAATTATTTCCAAAGTTGTGCAAACAGTTGCACATTGAAGCTAAGCATGCATACATAATATAGTGATTAATTTTTAATCCTCGTATCTGCTTGTAAAACGTATGATTTTACGACTAAATGAATGCTTATGTTAACTTGCTATTGCAACAAAAATCTTTAGCGTTTAATTAACGCAACCATATAATTTTCAACATTAACGTTTTAATGAGTTTATTTGAGATGCATGCTAAATAGCCTTGTCTTATTTATTTACAATAATAATAATAACAAGAACAACATCAAGAACAAAATAAACATATACTGAACATATTACTGCAATGTTGTTAAGCTACTTGCAATAAATATTGTAATAGATTATTAAATTTCCATATAAATAATTCATTTAATAATCCCAACAGTGTTATAAACCATTAATTTATCATTTCTGAACAATTAACCATTTAATCCTTTAATGACATAAAAGCAAGACGCTTGAGAAGTCATAATAGCAGTAAGTGATATTCATGCATGATAATTATTGAGGTTTTTAAGTGGTTGCCAAATAGGATTTGTAATTATTATGAACTGAAAATGTTTATTAATTAAATTTAATAGAAATTTAAACTTTAATAAGTTTGGTTTTAAATATTTTAAGGTTTTTAAAATTAACGGGCTTTTGATTTTTTCTAGAAGTTAAAACGATTGATAAAAATCGACATAAATACGACACAAATCATAGCACAATTTATAAACATGTGTACAGGAAATATTTTTTGAACATTTTTTGGTTATTCTTTGGCATATACACATATACTGCCACAAAGTATATGTGTACGCATCACGCAAAATTACTATATTAATTTTAATAAACATTTTTAGGGTGTATTCATAATATTCAAATCAAAATGTTTCTCTGTTTGTGTGGGGGGACGTGTGTGTGTGTGTGTGTGTATGTGTGTGAGGGTGAATTTAAAACTGGTATCAATTTTGTACATATGGTCAAATGGTTTGCATGTATTTTTTAAAGTAGGAACTCGAAGAGGGGCAGGGACAAACTTTTATCTCTTTGAAATTATCTAGAAGATTTAAATGAAGTTTAAAACATATAAAGATCCCATGTGGATGTAAGGGGAGGGTAGATGGCAAAATTTGTCTCTTCGAAATATTAAAGAACTACCATGTTTCTTCAAGGCTTACGAAACCGCCAAAAAAACTCGTTCATAACGTGAGGGCACACACCGGAGATCAAACAATATCAAGTTCACCTTTTTTCATTTTCTTTTCAAAATGCGCAATAGTATGCTATCAGCGGCTGTCAAATACAATCTAAATGACGCAGCTTGTTCAAATTCAGACAGAAGTCAACTAACTGTTGATAGGAGCAGGGAAGCCAGTTTAAGAAAAATTAAAAAATAGACAAGTCCTCGGAATTTAACACATATATAGATTCGTTAGTTGTTGAAGGTTTAAACTTTTAAAATTGATGTTTAATCATATAGTACTTCACTAGATTTGGAACCCCGAAAATACGCACTTACTGATAATATAAAAATATCAATTATTTAAGAAAAATATAACAAATATGATCTCTGGGCATGTCTCTGTTGGAAATAGAAATAAGTTAATATGAAGAGCGTACGGAATGCGGGACTGTTTCATAACCAATTTTATGGGCATTCCTCTTAATGAAGGTTTCTTTATTATCCAAACAGTTTTCAATATTATTAATCAGTTCTTCTTCCATACTTTTTTTAAAATTATCGTAGTGATTAAGCAGTTAAAATTTTTGTGTTCGATCAACAAGTTCAGGGAACGAGGAAGCTATTTGGGACCAAAGTTGAACAATTCCCAGTATAAGATTTATATATTATTTTATTAATATTGTTGCGCATACGTCTTGCTTAAGTTTTAAAAGAAAATAATTAAGTACTAAAGTAAACAACTGGGCATATTGTTTATGCACCCAAGACAACAACAACTTACTAGTTACAAACTGCGTAGTAATTTTATACACGCAAAGCAATAACAATTAGGTATACTGTTTACGAACTGCGTAGTTCACTAAGAAAACTTATGTACGCAAGACAACAACAACTTTCTTAAAATAAATTCCAGGAAGAAAATTTATCAGCATAAAAACAAAAATAAATACAGACTTACTAGCGCCTATACATTGCATGAATAACATAACAACAAAATGTGATACAAAAGGAGTAGAAGATTCTTAATTTTTCTAGCCTTCTAGGGGACAAATATAAAAGGCAGCGTCTGAATGAATAGTTAGTTAGTTGAAAAATAAACCTCGTGAGGTAAAAAAATACATCTTAAGTAAATTGTTCTGTAGTGTCAAATTTGTGTGTAGTTAAAGTAAATAAACTTGTAATTAATTTAAAAACTTTAAAACGTTTGTAAATGGTATAAACGTAACAATATGTTATTAAAAGTTAAAAAATAATATTAACTGAAAGTTAAAAATATGAAAAAAAAGATTAAGATTCTCATCTTTATTTAGGGTTAGGTGATTTTTTTTCCAAGAGTTTTAAATATTTTAGGGATTTTTTTTTAGCGATTTGTATTTTGAACTATCTCTATGCTAATCATTTTAATTTTTCTTTCCTTGTACCTACAAATCCTTTCGGTATGGAATAAAGTTAAATTCATGGTACTTACCCTTAGATTCAATAGATTGAAGAAAATACGTAAACACTGCTTTCATCGACTTGCAATTTTTGAAATATGTAAACAATTTATTCGCAACAAACAACTGCTGAATCTGTTCACTGAAGGCCAGTCAAAGGTGTGTACTTTCAGTGCTTGTGTAGAAAAATTTCTACCAGGACAATATAAGAAACATAAGAATTATTGGATTTTGTAAATAAATGCGAAAGAAGCATATTTTTACCTAACGCTTTAGCTTTTCTTAAATAAAAGATGTTTTTTACATAGGTAGAGAACTTTGAAGTGGAATAAAATAAAAGTGAATTCTTTAAATTGTTTTGACAATTGCTCTATTCGAAAGACAATGTTATGTTTATTCCTTTTAATAAAACTTTTACTATTTTCAGTTCTTTTATTGCAAAATAATATAGTATCTTAGAGCTTAAAATTAAGTTAAACGACTTATTGGCTTTAAAGATACACTAAATAAACACGATGGTAACTTTGTTGTCTTTACTCACTGACTCACTGATGACTTAACTTGAATTAATTCATCTGCCCAGCAAGTGGTGCTTATAAAGTTGTTTTAAGCGGTTCTTACATATACAAGAATATTCTACTTTAACAGCATCCTATAATGTTGTTGTTATTACCATATAGCTTAGGCGCCTGCTTGGCTGTGTGTTTTGTTTTGTTCTGTGTTAGTTGTTTTGTTTTCTGTTGTGTACTGATTTGGTAGAATTTCTTATAAGCATTTTGTTATTGCCTTGTGTGTAACAAATTTCTTATAAAACTACACAGTTTGTAAAATGCACGATAGAACGTTTCGTTTACCTTTTTTCGACTGGCCATTATTTTCTTTTAAAACTTAGGAAATCATCTTCGTAACACTAATACTCTTTGGCATATAATCGCCATGCTTGGCTCGGACATATTCTAATCTAAAGGTACAATGTTTGACGAATTTTTCCTTTGTGGCCGTATATCGGTAATAACGCACGCATGTTGTTCTCTAAGTAGTCAATCATTTCGGGCTTATTGGTATAGATTAGCGACCGTACATATTTTCATAGAAAATAGGTTAGAGGCGTTAAATTGCTTGATCTTGGAGGCCAATTTACGGATCCGAAAATTGAAATTATTATACCCTTACCAAAGGCTACCTACCTACTTTTAATAAATCAACTGTGGCACGAGCTGTGTGTCAGTTATTCTAGACGTAACGATGTCTACTCATGAGGATTATCATTTAAATATGCCAGTTTTGTTTCTACAAACGAAAGTGAGCTTCATCGCTAAACAAAATTCTCTTATGAAAATTGGTATGAAGGGTAATCTTGCTATGGAAACAACATGTACAATTTGGAAGCGTTGTTCAGGCGTCGGTTTATTCAGGTTAAAATGCCAAACCACTACAAATATATCACTTGACGGCTGACAAAATGGTTGCCAGTTAAAAAAGTATTGGGAACTAAAATTTTTTAATTAAAAAAGTATTACTTGTTAAAAAAATTTTTTTTGAAGTAAAAACAAATGTAAGCAATTTTTGCAACAAAATTGCCAAGTTTTTAAACCCTTAGATGAAGCAATGATTGCTTAAATCAATATTAAAAAAGCACTATTTTGTGAATGATTGATTGATACGATTGATTCACGATTGATACGATTTTTTGTTCAGATACTTAAAATTTTAAAAATTCGATAGCTTTGGTTGCCCCGTACAATTTATATATAAAATATACAAATTTATTTGTATATTATACGCTTTAAATTTATTAAGTTTCTATTCTCGTTAGAATACGTAATTCAATTTCGTCCTTAAAAATTTTCGTTCAATATTATTATGAATGTGTTTTCTATGTTATGTTGCTTTAGGCGAAGTAGAATGTACAGCACAAATTAAAATATGCCATGTAAAGTTGTAAGCTTGCATGCTAAGCAAACGTGTGTTTTAGCGACACTTTATGTTCGTTATTTAGAAATGACTATCAGCCAAAAAGTGTAGCTACAGAGGATACGAGTTTGTCAAATTTAAATCATGTATAAGAGTTCGGCACCACATTTTATGTTCTGTATATATTTTTAACATCTACGTAATCTAGTTTTAAAATGGCTTATTAGTCATTTGCAATTTAAATAGTTTTGTATGACATAATTTTAATGTATAAAAAACAACCATTTCTATTTGAATGTAACTAGAAATGCTGGTTAAATTTCCACATATGAAAGGAATATTGTTGATCATTTATGCCCTGAAGTTCTGTTGTCTAACACAAATTTTCGTTACATCCACTCACATGTGAATTTATGTGCTGTTAGACATATAAACTTCACTATATTAACAAGCGTTTTTATACTAAAATTTAAGACATCCTCTTAGGTAATCGGCAAGTATCTTAAGTACAATTTCTGTTAACGACAGCAAACAAAAAAAAACTTTTTTCATCAATGCAATAATTTCTTATCGATAACTTTAATATGAAATTTGAAATATTAAATATTAAATTCTTTGCGACTATGAATACCGTAAAATAGAAATTTATCAAAAAGTTTGGCTGCAGGGTAGTAAAACAGTTGAGTTAAAAGTGTTATCTAATTACATATGTGTATGAATGACTGCACGTTTTTGTCAAAGTGTTTGTATTTGTACTCGTTCGCTGTCAGTTTTGTTTATAAATTGCAATGAAATTCTAATTAAAACTTCACGAATTTTATGATGTTGATGAATGAGGTTGGCGGTTACGACGACGCTGTTTTGCTTTATTGACAGTGATGGTTTGAACTTTTTTTTTTTAACAATTTTAATAAGATCTCTAACAAGCGATGTAAAAAAAGTGGTGTAAAACATAACTACAAAAAAAACGGTTTAATATGCTGCACTTTTATAAGGGACTAAGATTTACAAGTAAAAGCATAATAAGAATCGTATTTGTACAGAAGATATATATATATATATATATATATATATATATATATATATATATACATGTGTATGAAGTAACATTTTTCATTAGTCTTAAAAATGGAGATTAATAATTATATCTGCGTCTCGTTGTCAAGCCAATAAAATTCATAAAATTTAACTTCTTTCGAAAACTGTTAAAAGAGTTGTCACGGAACGTTTTTTAGAAAAAAATTCCCATTTTTTTATATTTGGTTAAAAAGAAAATATAATTCGCATCAGTTACAGATTTTTGATCTGAAAGTATACTGCTGATCAGAAAAGAACACAATTTGCTTTAATCTTTTGTCTTCTCCAGAATGTTATAACAATAAGTGTCAACCGAAACGAGGAGCGCCGTCAGCACGAAGGCGGAGTAGCAAAAAGTTTTGTTCATTTGTTAAAAAAGTAAGGGCTAATGATAGTTCTTCAATTCGGACTTTTTTGAAGAATGACAAACTATTTAATTATTCACTGACGCGGTTGATAAAGCTAACCTTTTGGCTGATATATTTGTAAGTAATTCTTATTCGCCGGAAAGCAATCAACCACTGCCCAGGTTCGACAGAGTATCCTTTACTATGTTGAATATATTCTTTCGAGCTCGAACGGTTAAAAAGGTTTTAGCAGATCTTAACGTCAACAAGTCTCCTGGGTCGGATGGGATTCCAGCGCTGGTATTGAAATAGTGCTCCTTTAGCTAGCGCATCCTTTAGCATCCCTTTACAGCACATTGTATCATGCCGGTAAATTTCCAAAGTTGTGGAAGGTTGCTAATGTAACGCCGATCCTCAAAACGGGTCAGGCTAACAATCCTGAAAATTACCACCCAATTGCAGTTTGTTCTGCACTTTCTAAAGTGATGGAAATTATGATTAATTTTTATCTTGTGAGGTATCTGGAGTCCAACAGTTTAGCGAACGAAAGTACGGTTTCCGCAGGGGGCGCTCTATGGTTGATAAGCTAGCTTTCCTTTCGGAACAATGGTACATAAATCATTTCGAAGAACGTCCCCCCCGGGGTCACATTATAAGTCTTTATGGATTACAAAACCATCTAGACTTGTGTCTTGCGGGGGTAAAAGGGAGCCCAGTCCCCTTAGGCTAGCAATGAGTCAACTGGAAAATCCACTATATTTCTACGGTAATCAGTAAGCCCCAGAGTTCCGCTAATTGTCTCTTTGGACTTTTAGTTGTTCTCTGACTGATAATTGAGGTAGGCTCTTCAGGAGTATCGTGGTGGCTATGTGTTTCGAGGCCCTCGTTTGAGTTTGTGGGTTGGATCATTCACAATGAACACGATGAATGGTGAGTATGAAGGCCGTCATGTTCTTAATTATATTAAGCTTCATGCGTTTTGGACCAGGAGTTGGATAGTCTCCAGCTCTTCAGCAAGGAGTAGTAGTTTGCAACGCTGCTTTGGAATCGCTGAAGTGCTTTGGAACCGCTTGAATTGCAACTAGGGAATTCTTGTTGCTAGAATTAGTCCTCGGCTTCCTAGGGCGTGAATGACATTGCTTGTCATTCCCAGTGGTTTAACCACCATCTGATTAAGTCTTAGGCTAGGTACAGATGTAAATCTTATCACGAAATTTCGAAGAAAGTAAGGCGGCAGGTATAGATATTTCCAAGGAGTTGTATAGAGTGTGGCATGAGGCACTTCTGTCAAAATTTGTTGCTTTTTGTGTCGGTCATAATTTCTCCAGATTTATATGGAGTTTTCTCAGTAATCGCACTGTACAAGTGGTTATTAATGGTATTTCATCAGACGAGTTCAAGATTAATTCAGGGCTGCCGCAAGGCTCTTTTCTTTCTCTTGCCCTATTTCTTACTTTTCTAAATGACCCTCTGTGTCAAACTTTCAAACCATGGGTGCTAGTATGGGTGATATAAGTATCAAGGAATCGGTTCGATAGACTAAACTCATTTTTCATTTTCTAAAAAAGCTTTCAAAATGTCTCGGTTTTCTAAAAAGGTGTAAGTATTGCTTCACTCTATCTGATCTTCGTACTATTTATACCATCTATATCCGTTCAAAACGGAATAAAACTAGAATGTGTGGGTTGACGCCCCAAAGTCTATTTTGGAGTTGCTGGATCGCGTACAAGAGAGGGCCAAGAGACTCCTTGGCGACATTCAGCTCCATTGATTCTCTAGAGCGTGAATGCAATGTGTGTTGTATTTCACAGTTTTATCGCTACTACAGTGGTCTAGAGAAATTAGGGAACGTGTTCCCGTTACTCGCACATTTCTGCGTTTAACTCGATTTTCTTTGAGAGCGCATCCACTATCACCACCACTACGCATTACAGGAAAAATTCGATTTTGACCAGAACGGTTCGTATATGGAATGAACTCCCTGCAGAGCTCTTTTTTGTCACTTTCAATTTAGTAAAATTGAAATCGAATGTAACCTAATTTCCTAGATCTGATACTATGCATTGCATGAGTAGATCATCCCGTGAGTGCTAGGCCGGGAAAAAAAACGGAAACAAAATTGACGGTTAAGAATTTTTAAAATTTAATTTTTGGTGTATTGTTGTTTTTTAATTTTATATTTTGCTTTCTTATCTTTTTACGCCGCCTCAAGCTTGTAATTTTTTCAATGATTTTTCTTTACACGGTTACATGAATATTTTACAAAATTTGTAATTTAAACAGAAATCCATAGTCAGATTTAATAGGATAATTTAAATAGAATTGTGTGAGTTGTAATAATATTTGAATCTGTGTAACGTAAATGAATGTAATGTGTAATGTAAATGAAAATTGTTGAAATATTAGCCATTAGTGCTTTACAATACGTTTTAGAAAAATTAATTATAGTGCTTTGTGAGAAGAGTACTATCTCGATTTGCTAGGCAATATTATTGTTCTGATATTCTCAGAAGAGATTTATTTCATTCAAAATTCCAGTATACTAATGCGGTCGTTTGGCCACTTATACGATTTATTCGAATAATGTCCTGCCAAATAACTGCACGAACACATAAAAATATTCATGTGCATGGGCAAAGTTTGAACGAGCTCTTCATGTTTCTTTAAACAAATTATTCACACATTTTTTTTTACCGTTGAAAACATATTTCGAAGTTCCTTATTTTACAATTGCACGGCTGACATCGTCACGCTGCTCTAGAAGTGGCTTTAAGAATCTATTTTTTAAAATGATCTGATTGTATAGTGTTTAAATTGTGTCTCTTGTTTTACGTCATTGGGATATTGACTATTTGACAGTTCGTTGATGTGAAAATAGAAGTTTTAATCTGTAAGAAAATTTACATCCAGTTCAGGCTTATTTCGATATTCTGTCTCTACACTACGGAAAAATCGATTGTAAATCTATAGTTTTTTGTTTTCAACAGTTTGTATAACCAAACAGAGTTCTTCTCATTAAAACTTTAATAATATAATTATTTTATGAAATAACACCTAATTTGTGGAATTTCTTTTATAGCAACACTTCTTTAAAAAGATTCGATTTATTACGAACTAATTTCTATTTCATATCACTGTTAAATGAGGTGGTTGTTAAATATTTGGTATGACAAGTGTTTTCACATTTCAAAAAGTTGGCTTAAATCACAAATACTGTATAAATTTGACAATTCAATAATTAGTTTTTCACTTCAAATTCAGATTTCGTTATCTGCTTGTGGTTGCGGGTCTACGGTCTACTGTAATAATAATCGTTACGTTTAAAGTTGAAAAGTTTTGTTTGTTGTTTTTTGGCATTTCTATTTCAGTATAACAGATGAAAGTTGCTACCAATTCACAAAGCTAATTGCCGTTATTTTGGTTTATTGGAAAATTTATTTTACTTGCAAAATTAATGAGTTTTTTTAAGAAATAAATGTTCGTATTTAAAACACATTTAAATTTTTTAACTTTTAAATGCGCTTAGTTTATTAAAACTAGACTCTATTAACATGATTCTTATTATGTAAAAAGCGTTGCATAACTTAAGGCTTGTCCTTAAATTTCCATAAGAAATACACTAAAGCATTGTAAAAGAAGATTTTGTATCGTTTGGTAAAATGCAGCCCACTTTTTGTGGTTATTAGCATTTAGTATGCTTTCAGCCCGTCAAAACTAAGTTTTCACAAAATTTTAACGCATAAAGTACTTATAAATAAATTCTAATCCATCCCATTTAAGCTTTAAATAATTTGTTAATTTTTAATTGTTCCCAGCATTTAATATAAAATAATAAAAAGCATTTACTTACAACAATTCAGAAATATTAATAAAGTTTGCTTTATTAAACAAGAAAATAAATTAAGCTCGAACTAGCAATATCTAGTTCTAAAATTAGCTTTTAAAGTTGGGAAGTATGACAGTAATTTTATTGGCGTTTGAAAAAAAAAACTTGCAGCCATAGCAAATAATTGCTTTCTTATTTCAAAGCTCAAAACCAATAATCGTAGACTCAAAGCAGAAAATCTAACTATTGCTCATGTCTTTGCTTAGCAAATTCTTCACCAATAATCGTTTTAGCATAGATAAATTTTTGTTAAAGTTAAAAATAAAAATTAATAGTGCTTTCTGGTTATACTAATGATATCGGAATTTTTTACATTTAGTTTTTTGACGCATTCGTAGTAGATGCATTGGCCACTGTTACAATGAATTCAATTTCGCACAAAAATCGCATTTAAAATAATTAGTTTTCACTATTAAAATGATATTTTCGGACATAACCGTCCTTCTGAGACCGCTATTAAGAATTTGGTCGAACATCAACACGTGTTCGACCAGGTTGTTTAACTGAAAACATCGCAGCTGTGAGCCACAGTGTTAAAGCAGATCCAAACTTGTCAATTCCTCGACGTTCTCTAGAATTGAGGTTATACAAAACCATCACAAGGCGAATTTTGCGTAGAATTTGACTTTGATGCCTTACAATTTTTAACTGGTGCAGGAATTGAAGCCTACCGTCTATTCACATTGCCGTAGATTCGCTCAATTCATTTTGAAACAACCGGCTGGTTTTTCTGAAAAAATCCACCTTTCAGACGAAGCCCATTTTCACTCGGTATGTCGACAAGCAAAATTGACCGATTTGGGATTCTGAAAATCCTAGAGCGATTAATGAAAAGCCTTTGCATGCTCAACATGTCACTATGTGGTCGGGAAAAGTGAATGGGCCGTTTTTTTAAGGTTAGGCTGGAAAAGCAGTAATGATCAATGAATCACGCAATTGGGACATGCTAACAACTGAATTTTGGCCTGTTATTGACGACGTGGGTATCACTGTGGGACGGCGCCGCATTCTACACAGCCAATGAAACGACCAATTTTTTACAAACCAAATTTTCGGATCGCATAATTTCACGAGAATCAACAGTTAAGTGGCCAGCGAAATCGTGAAATTTAACACCACTGGATTATTTTCTGTGGGGCTGTGTTAAGCACAGAGTCTATACGGAGCTATCCGAAACGATTTTAGCCTTTAAACTCAAAATCCGTGATATGATTAAGGAAATATGACCGCCATTTTGTAATAAAGTGATTAAAAACTTTGATGAAAGAATCGACGTATGTCAGCGTGGTCGTGGTGGACATTTGCCAGATATCATTTTTCATTCATAATTGTCGAACTTTTCTCTTGGCAATACAATACACATTTTAATCATCTTAATCTAATTTTTTTTATTTTATTTTAGAAAAAAAAGTTTGACACAAAATTTTGCAGTGATCGTCTGTCCCATAGATTTATTTTAATTCTTATTCACCACATCATACCAGACACATCTTTATACAAATTAGGTGGGTTAATATAACGCAAACATTCTCGGTAGCAGTGTTCTTTGCAATTAAATCATTACAAATTACTTTACTAGATTACGGTACTAAGAACAGACAGCAATGCAATATAACGTGATGTTAGATGTGATATTAGAATAGAGCAATGTTTTGTGTCGTATTTTTAATCGAAATGTGAAAATGCTAATTTAACGCTTATTCCCAAGTAGAAATACGCTAGCAACGTTATCATAAGCCACTCAATTGATTTCTATTCTTTTTTTAAATGAATCTAATATATTGTTACAAAGACAATTTTTTAAGTTTTTAAAGAAAATAATTATCAGCAAAAAAATTAAGTAAAAGGCCCACTGTGCATTTTACAATCTATGTAGTTTTCTAAGAAATGTTATACATACAAGACAACATCATGGTTATAAGAAATTCTAGGAAATAAGATAAACAACAGAAAACAAAACCAACTAACACAACTAAATAGGCGTTATTTAGTGAATGACAATAACAGCAACAATATGGGGTGACAGTATTGTAGAATATTCTTGTAAAGGGTGTTTTTTTAAGCCCGATAGAACTTGAAATTGTAAAAAATAACACAAAAAATTAAATTGTAATCAAAATTTCTTTTTTATTCGAAGGATCAATACGTGACATTAACATTTGAAAATGATTTCGGGCATATAGGCACCGCGGCTGTTCTTGACGAAGCGCATTCTGGACGTCCAATTTTGGGCCACTTTTTCGAGCACTGCTGGGCGTATATCACGAATAACACGAACAATTCTGTTCTCCAAGGCGTCAACTGTTGCTGGTTTATCAGCATAAACTAGTGACTTCACGTAGCCCCACAGGAAATAGTCGAGTGGTGTCAAATCGCACGACCTTGGAGGCCAATTGACAGGTCCATTTCTCGAAATCAACTTATCGCCAAATTTTGATTTCAATAAGTCTATGGTTGCGTTCGCTGTATGGCACGTTGAAACCACAGCCATCCTGTTGAAACCACATCTCGTCCGGATCAATGTCATCCATATTTTCAAACAAAAAATCATTGATAATGGTGCGGTAACGATCTCCATTGACCGTAACGCGAGCTCCGGCCTCATTTTTGAAGAAATAAGGTCCGATGATGCCACCAGCGTGAAAACCGCACCAAACGGTGCATTTTTCTGGATGTAATGGAATCTGTAGGGTCTGTTGTGGATTGGTCTCACTCCATATGCGGCAATTTTGCTTATTAACAAACCCGTTAAGCCAAAAATGCGCCTCATCGCTGAACACAATTTTGCGATAAAACAACGGGTCAGTTGCCAACTGCTCTAGAGCCCAATCGGCGAAAGAACGACGCATATAATGGTCTCGTGGCTTCAATTCCTGCAGCTGGATCTTATACGGGTGAAGGCCGAGATCTTTGCGCAAAATTTTCCACGTAGTGGACGGACAGAGCCCCATTCCTGCGACCGACGACGAATTGATAAATTTGGATCTTCTTCCACACTTTCGTTTACAGCGGCGATATTCTCTTCAGTACGCACATTCCTTCGACGTGTTGGTGTTATTGCATCCTCTAGAGAGTATCTGGTACGAAATCTATCGACAGTTCGACGAATGGCTTGTTCAGATGCACGATTATGTACGCCATAAAAATGACGAAGTCGTCTATAAGTTGCGCGAATCGACGACTGATTTTCAAAGTAAATTTGGATAATTTCGTAGCGTTGTTCAAGCGAGAGGCTATTCATGATGATTTGTCAGAGTATACTGAAACAAATAAAAAAAAAATGTTTCATCAAAATTTCATTTTTTGTGTTACTTTTTACAATTTAAAGTTCTATCTAGCTTAAAAAAACACCTTTTATATGCGAGAACCGCTTGCACCACTTGCTGGCATTTTTTAGGCGTGACGTTACTATCGTGTTACCATTTTGTGTGTATTCAAATCGCTTAATTTAAAACTCTAAACTCTTTTGCAATAAAAGAACTCAATATAGCAAAATGTTTATTAAGAGGAATAAACGTAGCGATATTATTAATAAATAATATAAATAAGAGTAGCGTAAGGGACATAGAAGGAGAATATTCTATATATGCTGTTATGAATGATTCGTTATGTTATGATACGCATTTTCAAAAACTGATTTTTTTACATAATTACATTACACCTTCTTCATAAAAGATTTGTTCATTTGTGGTCGATTGGTTAGTGAATTTCAAAATACATTTAAGAAAGAATACGTTTAGTTTAGAGTTTGTTTTGCCGTCTGCTAGGAACTATCGTTTTACTTTCAATGTAAGAATATTAAAATTGAACGATACTAAGTGCTACTTCGGCTATCTTTGTCCCATAACCTAAGTCTTATACTTTAAGGCGAAAAAAAAAATAATAATAAAAAATAAAGACCAGCAGAAGTCAATGTCAACAGGTAAATTTAAATCATCTTGGATGATGCTTCAAATTCACATTTCGTTTTCATGACACGGTTATATTTATAAGTACGACAATTTTACTTAGAACAAATTTAGTTTGGCAAATGGGACATGTTTAAATTTATAGTCATATTTTTTACGTATTAGCTGCTACCTTGTCACGGCTTTTGCTAATGTAAACACAAGTTTCAAAGTTGCAAAGTTCGTTATTGCAAACGAGTACTTAACACTTCTTTTAACGGCTTAACTTTTTAGTTAATCATTCAAACTGAACCATACGTCTAACCGTTCAGCCATTCATCTATTAGCTTCATCATCAACAATCATTACTTTTGTCCGTCTGCCATTATTCACTCAATGAGTATGCCATATACCGATTTTTCAATCATTCGTTAGTTCATTTATTCGCTCACTCACTTATTTACTTAATCATTAGCATACGTATAATACATACAACTACAGCATGCAACACAGTAGCAGCTGCCATCAATTGTTGTTGATTTGACTAATATTTAGTGGCTGATGATGTCTTCTATCGTATTTTATGCTTCTGCTGTATATTTTCATTTTATATCTTCTTTGTAGTAAAGTTTCTATTACAAAAAAAAACTAACTAACTAACAACAGCACCGATGATGACTTCTGTATGTTTGTTTGTGTGTGCTATTTGTGAGATCATGATGTAAAAGTTCTCTCAAGCATAAATTTTAGTGGCTTTCAATAAATAAATTTGTTTTTTGTTGTTAAATAAAAAAATATTTAGGGTTGTGTGGCCAGATAAAGATGTTTCTTTTGCTTATTCATTTTAGGAATGCGATTTTGATGTTTGATTGATTATTGTTGAAATATAAAATATGATTTTAATAAATTTTTACTCTGCTAACATTTTAAGATCAAATTATGTACATTGTTTTTCCATAATTGTCTTTCATAACTAATAGGTCATCACATAATGTGAAACGTAGTCTAGCATTATTTATCGCTAAAGCGTTTTGCCTGAAAGCAAAGTTGTACGTTTATACTTTTAATATTTATTTTTTTTTAGAAAAGGATTTATTTACTTCTCTTAATTATCCAAAAATATATGGCAGCTCCTTTCATATATTGGTTAGTTATACTTTGCATAACCAACAACAAAATACACACATATACATATATATGTATGTATGTATATCATTTACGTTTCTTAAATTTGTTTGTGGTTTTCCTTTTGCTGCTGTTGCTGTTGATCATATTATTACTGTTGATATTGTTGTCGATTTGTTTGCCTTCTGATGATGTTGAATGCCTTTTTGTGGCTGTCATTTAACTTAACGTTAATTTAGTTTTAGGTCTTTTTGTTACCGTCATTGTGTACAACGCACAGTGGGAAAAATCATTTAAACGCTTACATTTTTTTTTTGTTTCGAGAATAGCTATTTCTTAATGTGTTTTAAAAAAATGTCTTCATTTACTTAAAGTTTAAATATACTTAAATTTATATTAACAAAAAAAAACGGTTAAAATGTATTAATTAATAACCCAGAAAAGCATTTTATTTTTAATAATAAATTTTTGTAAGAATCTAGTATTTCGAATTTTTTAGTTTGTCATCGCGGCTAAATGTTGTTATCAGGATTCTATAGTGAAAAAAAATTTAAAGCTTTAGCCTTAAAGTTGGTAAATGTTACAAAAATTTATTCTTTTATTTAGTCCTTACGAAAACCTATTTCTAATCAATTTATTCATTCATTTATTTGCTAGATATTATGTGCAGTGTTTCTTTTATGTTAAAGAAATATACCATAAGTAATTTATGATTCATCGGAAATATTCTATATAATTCAAGATTTTTATCGTTTTCTTTTTAATTATTTAATTTATAAAAATTATTTATATATAAATATGATCTAAATGATCTGAAAAGACTGGACGCGCTGGGCTTGAAAAGATAGCAAAGTACATTTAATTTGCTTTCAGTGCAGGTTTGACATCGCTCAAATCATTTGGGCGTCAGTAGCGATTTTTTGTTTGTTGTGTTTTCTGTTCTGTTGTGTTCTAAAAATTAGTGATATTAGTTTCAAACAACGGTGTGCTATAAGGTTTTGCTTCACGCTTGGGCGCAGAAACTCTTAATAAACCTCCGCAGACCTACGGAGATAGTGTTTTGTCAAGAGCCAAGATTTTTCAGAGGTTTAAGGCATTCTCAGAAGGAAGAAATTTGATTTGAGATGAACCATGAAGCGGGAGGCCTTCGTTTTCAAGGACCCACAAAAATGTCGACAGAATATGGGATTCTGAACTGTCAGAATGTCGACAGAATATCAGAGTACCAGCACTGCTATAAGGAGTGGAAGAACCGTGTCCAGCGCTGTGTGGCTTCAGAAGGAACTTATTTTGAGAATGACAATATAGAATTGCTATTTTATTTGAATAAACAGAATTTAAATAATCAGACTTCCCATTTAACAAATCGCCAAAGCGAATACCTAGTCGCAGACTATCCATTTTGGGGACTCCGTTTTTAGACTCCGTTAAATATTTAGGGATAACGTTGGATAAAAAATTGAGTTTTAAGCAACACGTTCTCCAAACTTGTGCTAAAGCTATTAGTTGAGGCGGAGCTCTTTTTCCACTACTTAATCAAAAATCAACTCTTCATCAGAAAAACAAATTATTGCTCTATAGAATGTGTATTAGACCAATTATGTCCTATGGTTGTCAAATATGGTCTACTAGATGTGCAAACATTTACCTGAAGAAGCTGCAGATTATACAAAACAAAAACTTAAAAATTATATATAATCTACATAGGCGTTTCTCCACAATGGAGTTACACAGAAATTTTAAGGAAGATTTATTGGAAACGCTATTTTGCAAATTGACACAAAGATTCAATCCTCGCAACAGATCTTCGGACTATGATTTGATTCGAAATTTATAGGTTTGACCTGTTTACCAATTCTCAATAATGAAGATGGGAAAAGGATCAATGTTCAAAAATCATTTCGGACAAAATTTTATGTAGATTTAAGGTTTTAACTATCTTTTTTTTCCTTAAACTTTTAATATACTGTTAATATAGTTTAAATATACTTCTTTTTATAAAATTGTTTAACTATTTGCTGTAATACTACTTAGAAATCTCTCAATCTTTGTATATATAATATTTTTGTATTTTAATGGTATGATGATAGTAAAAGTAAAAAAAAACAAAAAAAAAAACAAAATAATCAGACTTATTATTTAATTTATATATATATACTAGCGTGCCCGTGACTGCTTTGCAAGTCATTTCTTCGACATTTTTTGATCGATTTTGGTTCGCGGTATTGAAAAACAAAGCACGTGAACGTGATACATATAACTGAAAGTGCAAAAAACAGGGATCATTGAAAAGCAACAGGTATGGCGAACTGAAGCCATTTAAAATCAAACGGCAAATCTGGAGGAATCATAGGAATGCGTGGTTTCAATACATCGCCCTTATATTTTTCTTTTAAAATTTTTGCTTCAATCACATTTTTCATGACTTTTTTGACTACTAACATATGTCATTGCATCTGCCAAGTGTGCATACAACGCCATCTACTGGCAATATAGCATTTACAATCATGTTTTGTTATGGGTTCTTGAGTTAAGATAGCGTTGTAAAAAAAATGTATGTGAAAATGAATTGTCTTCATAATTTTTTTTTTGGGAAATTTTCCAAAATTTTCTTCAAAATATTGTATTAAATCAAATTTAATTTAAATAAATAAGGAAAGCTGATAAAAGCTGAAGAAAATTCCAATACTTATGTTACTAAAACTCCAGTCACATATGTCATTGCATCTGCCAAGTGTGCATACAACGCCATCTACTGGCAATATAGCATTTGCAATCATGTTTTTTATGGGTTCTTGAGTTAAGATAGCGTTGTAAAAAAAATGTATGTGAAAATGAATTTTCTTCATAATTTTTATTTGGGAATATTTCCAAAATTTTCTGGTGTATTCTTCTTATTTGGCCGGAGACCTGTCCGAATTGGTGCTAATCACAGAAATCGGTCCAGGCATTCTCGAGTTATAAGCGTAGTAACTAACATCACTTTCTTTTATATATATAGATATAGGAGGAAAAGCTTTTACAAAAACCTATTTAAGAACATTTGAAATGATATAATATAAACTTACTCTAAGAGCTTACATCCTCGATGTTATCTGGAAGCCTATTTAGTTTATTCTCGACTAGATTTATATTAATGAGCTCATGGAGTATATTAGTAGATAAAGCTAAGGATCATATTAATAAATTTGTTTTGACCGATTTTAAGCTTCTTAACATAACATTTTGCACTATTTGCCCAAACTGAAGCAGTTTAAAACAAAATTGCTAATTTGAGAATGATTTATTTTTGGCTATATTTATTCATGAGTTGCGATTTATAAAGTGATACTGTGTATGAATTAAAATATATATTTTTTTCAAAACGTAAGAAATGTGATCCTTAATTTTCATTTTGTGATCAAGTAAGTATTACACCTAAATACGAAACTGTTTGTTTCCATAAAATTGAATTGTTGTTTATGTTGACACATATTTGAGGAATATAACAAGGGTTTCTTTTCCTTGTGAAAAATATTGTTTGTGTTTTGTCACTATTAATATTTAATATTTTAAAATTTCTACTAACGCGCTTTGCAAATCTATATATATATATAAAAATAAGTCGAGTTTTCCTTCCTGACGCTATAACTTCAGAACGCACGAACCGATTTCCACGGTTTTGCATTGGCTGGAAAGGTCTTGGGCTCTGTGAGGTTTATAGCAAAGAAAATTTCAAGAGAAAAGCAGGAACTACAACATATACTATATACTACAACGGCACTAGTACGTGGTGTATGTGTATCCCTCACGAAAATAAGTACGTTTCATTTTAAGTAGATGGCGCCGGTGCATGATACATTGTTTGACAGCTACTCATGCGCACGAGAAATTGCGGTTAAAGTTATTGGTTTCCTAACAGTTCAATTGAAAATCATCAAATTAATCACGCGTCTTGTGCAAATTTTTATTCAACTTCAACAGCAGGCATTTGTCCTTAAGGTGGTAAGTTAAACTGTGTAAATTATGTGGATCGTGCATTTGAGGTTAAATTCACCAGTCTGTCCATAGTCCAAAATGCCAAGAGGACGACGTGCAAACATCGGCCGCCGCACAAGATATGCAAGCCAGTAACAAGTGCATTCACATAACTAAAACGACAAAAGATAAAATATAAAAGACAATGCCCGATTAAGACAATACGTGAGCACACGAAGATCATTGGCATCATACAATCGCTTGGCATTGCAATATGATCCACTGCGAACTATAGTGATGATGACAATTTAGATATTGGACCAATTACGATATTGCAATGCTTTAAAGTTCAAAAGAGAAACGGCAGGATTGTGCTGCGCAAGTGGAAAAGTCAAACTGGAACCATTAACCGTACCAAAATAAGGTATTCAAATAATGGCTCTTGCAATCAAATACTATTTTCGTTTTAAGAATACTCAAATTTTTTAAAAACCGACCAACAAGAAACAGAAATAAATTTGTTTGATGCCACAGTGCGGCATCTTCTTCTAAATATATTTTATTTCTTTATAAATATCTGTTTGCTGTATTTCTTTTTTTTTTCAACTTTAGCATTCGATCAATTTTACAATGCTGAGACAAAATTATAGTCATTGCAGTGACGAAAGTGTTGCACTAAGAATTTCTGTACTAAATATCAGCATTATTTAGTTGCCTTTAGTTGTTGTACTTCTATGGCTCCAAGCAAAAAAAAAATAAAATAAAATAATATAAGAAAATATCAATGGTGTAGTAGAACACGACGACTGTGAAAAATTATGAAGCCATTCAACCTAAATTTTATGTTGCGGTAGACACATGTACAGATGTATAAAAGATTGAATTTTTTTTTTCTCTTTTCAGACGTAGGAGCTGATATTAAGACGGGACATTAACACACAAACGAGTAAAGGAGATTTTCAGTTTTCATCTATTTCAGAGCTTAGAAGTTACGGTTTCCGAAGTTTTTTAGAGTACTCTACCAAGTCAAATAAATAATAAGTCAAGATGTCTTATTCTGTTATGAAATTCTGTGTTATTAGATGAGAATCCTGAAATTCTAAAAATTCTAATAAAAATCCCAAAAATAGCATTATTTAATAGTTTTCGAAATTAGTTTTCCTGTGAACCAAGGCTGATATATAATTTTATAAAAATCGTGCGTAATCATTTTTGATAAAAAAAGAAAAAAGAAAACAGATTTTAACAGGCAAAATTTATTAAAAAATATTAAATTTTGAATTCATTTATATCCAAATTTATTTCGCTTTTCCAAGTCTAGCTGTTAAATCAGGCGAAAAAAGATAGTCTATGCATGCACTAACTTGGGAAAATTGCTTTCCACATCGCATAAAATCTATAAAATACATTAGTCATCCTACAGTGTTAGTGTGCAAAAGTCGAAAGAGATATTGGAACATGAGTTTCAAAATATTCGATTTATTTTTAAAATACTCCGATTCTTTGCCTTCTGAATGGCATCCTTATCTTATCCTGCATAATATAATGTGTTTCGGGTATTTGTGACAAAATTTTAAGCATTTTTTATCATTTAAATACATTCCTTTAGTTTCTGTATTATTTGTTTATTTTTTTTTTGTTCGTTTTTGCATTTAGGTATGGTATGCTAAGTTAATGCTTGCTATTGATATGTACTTGTATACTTTGGTTTAGTTTGGTTAAATAAGTATTTTTATAACTTGAGAGCCGGCATTTGTATGGCTGGAACCACTAGGCAACAATAACAAAAATCTATTAGTACTATTGCAATAACTACAACAACAAACAGCCATAACAAAACATCAACAGTAAAAGCAGCTGTTGTTGGTTGGTTTGATATGATCTGATTTGTTGTTTAAATATTTATTACCATTTTGAACAATTGACAATTTTGCTTAAAAAGAATAATGTCTGCTGTTTGATTTTTTTAATTGTTGTTGTTTTTGTTATTTTAACAAACGATTATTACGAAGATGTGGTTAATATTGCGATTGTGTTTGTAGCATTTGTTGTTTATATTTGTATTTATTTATGTATTATAAAAAATTGTATTTATTGTATTTGTCTGCTCATTCGCATTTAACGTCAAGGAAATAATTTCTATCGCATTTTTGGCCTACTTTTACTTTGAAAAAAATACAAATAGAAAAACATTATTTGCATCGCACTGCAGTTAAGAGATATTGTCATTTTTTTTTTTTGTGTTTTTACGGATTTTAAGTTGAATGTTTATGTTTCCTTTTGGATTTTTATCAAACAAGTTTTTTTCCTTTAAACTGAGAATCATGGAACTTAGAGCGTTTGAGCGTTCTAGAATTTTCAGAAACAAAAAATGCGTCAATTTTGCGTGTTTACAAACCCTGATAAGTGAAAATGGGCTTCGTCTGAAAAATTGATTTTTTTTAGAAAAATCAGCCGGTTGTTCCCGAATGAATTGAGTAAATCTTTTTAGCTACACATACGTAACATTTTCATTTATGTCATTGTCTTCATTGACATTTAGTGCATTAAACTATTAAGCAAAACTCTGTACCTATCTTACAATAATAAATAATACTTTAACATTTTGTAACGTGTTGTCATTAAAATTTATGTTTGAATGTGTATGTAAAATTAGTATTGTTTTGTAAATTCGTTAGTTTCAAAATTTGTGTTTATTTGAAAAGTTTTTAATATTAGAAAATTGTATGTGTGTATAATTAAAATATTTTTCAATTTATAGTTTTTGTTGTTGTTTATTTTTTCGAAAAAATTCTCTTCATTTTTTGAATTTGTTTGTTAATAATTTTTCATTTACTGATTGATTGTTTATACACTTTTGTTTACCTGAAGATGCCATTTAATGGCGTGGCGAAATATCGATAGCAAAAATAAAAATGCAATTTTTATTATTTTGCTTGAATGAAAAAACTATGTATATAATTTAAATATCTTGAATTATGTAAATATTGTTATTTTTATATAGGGTCCACCAAAGAACTTTTTTCTTTAATGCTATAAGCAAACCAACACAGCTTCGGCTGTGTGGCAGGTAGCACCGTCTGTTGAAACCAAATATTGCCAATTTTTTCCTCTTCAGCTTTTGTGAACAAAAATTCGTTCAATATGGCCCTATAACGATCGCCATTGATTGTAACGGCCACTCCTGAAAAATGTCCCAATTATGCCTCTGGAACAAAATTCGCACCAAATAGTGACTCGTTTTCGGTGCGTCGGCTTTTCAATGTATGCGTGCGGGTTTTCTGTGCCCCAAATGCGACAATTTTGCTTGTTTACATACCCGCCAAGATCAATGAGCTTCATCCAAAAAGATGATTTGTTTTTGTAAAATCGGCAACTTCTGTAAGTCGATCGCAGGCCCACTAAGCGAAGCGTTGTTCACATCCATATTCGTTCAGCGGAAGGATAAAACTAATTATCTATCAAATCAAACATGAGCTAAGTGTTACCATTCACGAAATAAGCACTAGTTGAAAAAAAAACGTTAGATGGCGGACATTATATTTTATATATTTTATATTTTATATATTCTTAACTTTTACCCTGCTAGAAGTGTAACGTCTAATATTTAATTGCTTAAAATTTTATGAAACGTTTAAAAACCTTTAAGTAAACTGATGAAAATGTAATTTCGGTTATCGATTTAAACACATTTCGTTCGCTTATTTTTCTTTAATTAGCAAGTATTAACATGCACTGATTATTGTTGTTGGAAATCTTTTGCATGTAAAGGGGCTTAAAAATATTGTTTTTTTATAAAAATCCTTTAAAATATTTATTTTATAGCAAAACAAAAAAAGGAATTTTTGATATTCCCACAAAAACGGACATCATCCTCTATCGCTATTGCTATCAGTGCTTTTTACCTAAACTTTTTGTAGGAACTATAAGAAGTTTGGGAAGTAGTTTGATTTTTGATTGTGACAACACCAACAATATGATAGTTTTGACATTTAGTTTTTTGACGTATTCGTAGTAGATGCATTGCCAATTGTCACAATGAATTCAATTTCGTACGAAAATCGCATTAAGATAATTAAAATCCACTATGAAAATGTTGGTTCTGTTAAAATTACATTTCGTAAAATTCGTAATATTTTCGGACAACATAATCGTCCTTCTAAGACAGCTATGAAGAATTTGGTCGTTAAATTTGAGTCAACAGGCTCGATATAAAATATGAGAACATTAACACATGTTCGACCGGGTAGTTCAACTGAAAACATTGCAGTCGTGAGCCACAGTGTTGAAGCAAATCCAAATTTGTCAGTTCCTCGACGTTCTCAACTATTGGGTTTATCCAAAAATGCCACCACATAGCAAATTTTTGCGTAAGGTTGAACTGGTGCAGGAATTGAATTCGACCGAACATTCATATCCCCGTAGATTCTCTTAATTCATTCAGGAACAACCGGCTGGTTTTTCTGAAAAATTTTTTTTTTTTAGACGAAGCCCATTATCACGTGCCTGGGTACGTCAACCCGCAAAATTGCCGCATTTGGGCTTCTGAAAATCCTTGAACGATAATTGAGAAGCTTTGCATGCTCTACGTGTCACTATATGGTCCGCTATGTGGTCTTGAGGCGTGATTTGGCCTTTTTTCGAAGATCAGGCTTGAAAGGCGGTAACGGTCAATGGATCATGTTATCACGCGATGCTAAAAATTCAATTTTGGCCTATTATTGACGACGTTGGTATTACTGCCATGTGGTTTCAACAGGACGGTGCCACATGTCGCAAAGCCAATGAACATGTGATCTAACACCACTGTCAATCGAATTGATTTCAAACTTAAACGAATTAGGACGGCCATTTTGCCAAAAAGTGATTAAGAACTTGAACCGAGATCTGCCAGCGTAGTCGACATTTGCTAGATATCATTTTTCATTAATAATTGTCGAACTTTTCTTTTTATTACACAACAAATATTTAATTCATCTTGATCTATAATTTTTGTTTTATTTTGTTTTAGAAAACAAACTTCTTGTTGAAAAACCCTTTACATAGAAAAAATTACCGAAATGATTCAAATATATTTTTTATGGTGTTAAAAGATTTCAAAATGAAAAAAAAGTAATAAAATAATGATAGTTTCCCGCTGTAACATGCGTATGTGGTAAAAAAATAAGAGCAACAAAAATTCATTTAAATTTAATTGTAAAAATTTTAACATTTTGCTTGTTTTAATTAGTTTTATAAAGAATTTGAGCCAATAGCTTAAAAATAAACACAAACTTTATTTTTAAAATTAAATTACAAAATAAAGCCAAAAATTTGCCCTTCAGATTTGTTGCAATTTAGAAATTTAATTAAATAAATAAAAGATTAGAAAAGGTTTTTAAAAATACATTCTTACGTGACCGTTTTAACTTTATCGTATAGTGAAAATTATGTGTTATAAAATTGTTTTTTTTTTCACTGTTAGATCATTAATTAATACTAATTTCAAATAAACAATTTTTTAATAATTAATTTTGTTAAAAAAAAGATAGATACTTTGTATGTCTAACAGATGCTAAACTATATACATACATACACACATATAAACTTATTTATATGCAAATTAAATATTATTTCGTTGTTTTGTTAAAATTATTTTAAAGCACAACTGGAAAGGTTATGACTTTAAATCGATTAAAATAAAAATTTTAATAATTATAACTGTTTTAAGTTGTTGGTATATTCATCACCAATCTCTCTAATAATAATAGATTCTCTTTAAAATGAACCCAATAACTTTTTCAAGCTCTTTTGCGCTCAGTGACTCTCTAGCATACTCTTGCCGATGTAAAGTAATCATAAAACAAAAGATTTAAGACACAACCAGAGAAATTATGCTCATATCAATGAAAGTAGTTGCCATATGCTGTTGTGTTAGTTTTTTTTAGCATTTTTTTGACAAATGGTTTTTCAAATACCGCCAAACATCGCTAACAGAGTACATAATTAAAAAAAAAGCTTTTTAAGTTAAGTAATTAAGTTAGGGATAAAAACAAATTCAAAAAGATTTTGTAAATTATTTCCAACCATATTATCTATATTGTTAGGATTATACCTTTCATAAACGTTTTGTTGTGAGTTCTTTATTGCAAACTAAATAACACCAGTTTTTAGAATTTTTAAATTAATAACAATTTTATTTACTTTAACCAAACAAAGTTGACACAGAACAATTTACTTAAAATGCACGCCTTTACTCGATGAGGTTTAATTTTACACTGATTGACTATCCGCTCAGACGCTTTCCAATTTATACTTTTCCATTTAAAGTCTAGAAGATTTAAGAATCTTCTACTCCTTTTGTATGCATTTTGTTGTTGTATGTTGTTTACTCGATGTATAGGCGCCTTTATGTCTGTGTGTATAGTTGTTTTTATTTTTATGCTGATAAGGTTTCTGCTTGGGATTTATTTCAATACATTTGTTGTTGCCTTTTGTAAAAAAGGGTTTCTTAGAAAACTACGCAGATGGTAAACAACGTGTATGTTTGTTGTTGTAAAATTAGTTTTTGTCTTGCGCGTTTAGATGATAAACAGCGTACATGTATTTTTTTTTGTTTTTCATGCCAGGCAGTTAGTAAACAGCATATCAAATTGTAGTTGTGTGTGTATAAACTTCTACGCTGTTTGTAACCAGTAGTTCACTTTATTGCTAAATTATTTTATAGTTTTTTAAACGATCTTTTTTATCTTTAATAAATATCTGTTTTCTTTTTTAAGATCTTTTTTTATATATTTTTTCTTTTCAATATTTCGCTTTCCTTTGGAAAGCTTCTTCAGGAAAAAATTTTTTATATTTTTGAAAACAAAAAAAATTATTAACAAATTGAAAAAATTATTTATTATCCAAGGAAAATGATAATAAACACAGCGAAAAATATGATAGACAGAATATTGATAGAGAATTTCATTTGAAGAATAGGGATACAATAAGAGATATACTTAATGACAATGATTTTCCAGTAGAATTAACTAACAGATTAATTAGACAATATGGTAGTTATAGGCATAATTTAAGAAATTCTACGGCAGAGCCAAGAAATTATAAATCATTAACTTATGTTCCTGGAATATCAGAAAGATTAAGAAAGTGTAAAATATATGACACAGATGAATATATAATTGCACACAAAACACATAACACATTAAATAAATTGTTTAGCAGTATGAAGGATAAAATAGGAAAAATGGAAATATCTGATGTAGTATACAGGATACCATGTAGAGGAAATGACCAGGTGAACTGTGACAAAGTTTATATTGGGACAACAAAAAATAAACTTAAAACGAGATTAGCTGGTCACAGGTGTGACCATAAATATAGGAATATTTCAACACAGAAGACATCCTTATCTTCACATTGTAAGAAATATAATCATTATCCAAAGTTTGATGAAACATCAGTATTAGATATAGAAAAAAACTACAAGAGACGTTATATGTTGGAAATGTTAGAAATTGTTAATGTACCAAATGTAAGGAGAATAAATTTCAAGACAGACACAGACAATTTAGCTCATAATTATAGGTACTTAATTAAAAAGACACATAATTTGTTATAATCATTTCATAAGAGAGAATTTGTTATTTGTTGTTTGTTATTTATTTGTTATTTCCGTTTCCTTGTTTTTGTATGTTTGAATATTTGAAAATTTAAAATTTTTGTATGTATGTATGAAAAAATATTTTATATGTTTTTGTCAAATGTTTTGAAACATTTTTTCAATTTGTTAATAATTTTTTTGTTTTCAAAAATATAAAAAATTTTTTCCTGAAGAAGCTTTCCAAAGGAAAGCGAAATATTGAAAAGAAAAAATATATAAAAAAAGATCTTAAAAAAGAAAAAAGATATTTATTTTAATTATTTTATTTTAAATCTTAAGCAAGACACATTCGTAACAATATATATGTATGCACGTATTTAGTGTTGTACCCGGGTGTCCGCCGGGAAGGTATACTTTTTTTTGCCGCCATTCATATTTGGCAGTCGTGAAGTAGGCATGCGACTAATTTATTACGGAAAAATATTTGACAATATTTTAATCGTTAAAACACTTTATCAAAATCAATCATCGATTACTGTGACGATGAGAAAGTTACGTGAAATTTTTAGGAGAAACAACTTGCCAACAAAACGCACTATTTATTGTGTAGTGAATGATTTCGAAGGAAGAGGGTCTGTAGGTGATATGCCCAAGCATGGACGACAACGTACTGCAAGATCGGTTGAAAATATTACCGCTCAAAACAAAAACAAGCCATCAACCTTAATTCGACGCCGTACTCAGGAGCTTGGTCTTCAAAGAACAACTTTGGCCACAATTTTGTACAAGAATTTGCATTTGTTTCCATACAATATTCAGTTTACACAAGAGCTTTTTCCACAAGACTATTTACGCCGCCGCACATAAGCCAATAGGATATTACAGCTCGGCCATGAAAATCGCGATTTTTATGAAAAAATCGTAATAAGTGGATGAGGAACATTTTCATTTAAATGAATATGTGAATAACTAGAATAGTCGGTTATGGAGAATGGAAATTCTCAAATTATTCAGAAGCCACCTTTGCATCCATTAGAAATGACAGTCTGGTGTGCAATTTGGTCAGGAACAATTCATTGGATGGCGTAACGGTAACGCTGAATGGGGAGCAATATCGTGATATGACAGAAAAATTTTTAACGCCACAACTGCATGCTTTGGTCCTGATTAAAATTTGGTATCAACAAGGCGGTGCCACATCGGATACAGCCAGGATTATGATGGAATGCTGCGTGACCTCTTTCCACAACGAGTTATCTCAAGAAATGGTGATGTTGATTGATCTCCACGGTCACCTGATTTAACTGCTCCGAACTTATTTTTGTCCGGAGTATACCTTCCCGGCGAATAACCTGTATTAAAGCCGACAAGAACAAGGCTAAAAGAACAATTTTTAAAGAAAATGCTATTAAAAATAATATTATATTGAAATTTATTTTGAATTTGTCAGACTCCGTAAATTCTAAAACAAAGCAAAGACAAGAGGAAAAAACTGTAAACATCGATACAGACGAAGGGGCATCGAGGTAGTGTGATACTGAAAGGAAACATAAATTTCAACCAGAATCACATTATGTTCACCATGAACGTGTATAATTTAATGTTCTTACTTCCTGTGTATGTAGTTTTATAGAGTAAACACCATATATTGAATAAGTGATATAACAACACACAAAAACATTACATTGTCTTCGAACTCTAGAAAATAAATTAATGACTGACAAGTGAAATTTTATGAAATTATAAACTATTGAAAGCAGGGCTTGAAAATAGGGGCAAATTGTCGTCATATAATTTGAACAAAATATCTTCAAACTATTTATTTGTATTTTAATATTTATAACTAAGAAATATTTGCAGACTTTATGCAGTATGGAATAGATGACTGAAGATATCTGATGCATGAAATTAGTTTAGGTTCAATTAGTTTTCTTCGAAACTTAAATATTTTGCATAAAAATGTAAAATTTTTATATATTAAAACAACAAATGTGTAATATCAATTAAAGTTATCATTTCTCATTTATTAACAATTTTAATTTACCTTTGCGAAACAATGTTTCTATATTTGAAAATAATCCGAGTTTAAGTTTATTTAATTATAATTGTTAAAAACACATTTAATTAGTAATAAAAAAACAAAAAACGTTAAAGTTCTAGTTGCTAAAACCTGAAATTGTATAATCTGGCAACTGTATGGTCAACAACTTTTTCTGATATTTTTAAACACTCTTTATTTTTTCTTTTAATGATCGTTTCTTTTAGAGACCGAGTCATTCTTTGTAACTTGTTTTAAGTTGTTGTGACTTTTTTCAACTTTTTATTTTTTTTTGTTTTTGGCCAGCAAGCTTAAAAGCAACTTTAATATACAGACCAACAGCTAATGAAACAAGTATGGTAAGACTTGGAGATTGAGCTAAATGCATAAGCATTCGTTAGTTATCTGTTGAGACGGTCGAACGTGTATTTGGTATTTAACGGTTTTATAGGATTTTTGTTTGTTTTTGACTTTTTGTTTTTTTACTTTCTGTCAGAGCGCTTCTGTTGCCATCTGTATAATGAACCAACGAACGAACAAATTAAGATTTATGAAAAATAAAAATGGTTTTGAAAGATAAAACTATTAAAATGATGTTTTAGAAAAACAGAACGGTTGAAAAGCAAAATGTTAAAACAAAGTGTAAAAAAGGCGATTTAGAAAAGCAAAAAATATGAATTGTGTTATAAAAAGAATCTTCAATTTAAGAAAAAAATAAATAGAGTTTTAAAAACGTGTGTAAAATAAAAAAAGTTTTAAAATAATAATACAATTAAATTTTTAAGTAATGTTAAAAATACGATAAAAATCAAAACCTCAATAAAATTGTTCAATTTTAACAAAATTTTAAAATGTTTTAAAGTGTTTCATTTTGTTAATAAAACGATCTTTAAAAAACAACAAAACAGAACAATAATTAAATATAATAAATGTTTTGTCAGCATAATTTAAATTTCAGTTTGACACATATTTCTTATTAAGCAAGTTTACCAACAATACTTCATAAATAATTAAAAATAATAAATAATAAAGATAAAAATAAAAAAATAACAACATTAAACCTTTGAAAATACCACAATATATCTACAGTGGAAAAAATTACGATGAATAAAATAAACAAAAATAAAACAAAAAAACAAAAAAAATTGCTTCATTACCTTTTGGGTTTTCTATTTTAAAAATAAGTAAACGCAACATCAAATGAAAATATCACATTCAACAATAACAACACTTCGCAGCAGCATTAAATATTAAAGCAGTAACTGCGGCATCTTGCCGCAAATCACGTTTCGTGGGAATTATTTCTTTAGTGTGTTTAATATAGCCAGAACTGCTGCTGCAATATTGCAGAAAAAGATAGAGATACTTCTTACGGACCAACACAAAGGCATCTTTCTGTGGAGTTCACGACAAAAAAAGTAAAGACAAAAATATAGCAACAAACAAATGATTAAATTGGCATTTGACTTCTTGTAGTACCACTTTGAATTACACTATTTCCTATATAAAGCGATGTTAATTTATTATTTTTAAAACAATATTCAAATTAAGAAGATGCATCGAAGAACTTTGGTTAAGATGAGCGCCCCAAGCTCAAATCTCAAAAACTTCGTTTTTCATTCGGTGTTTATTTTTCAAGTTACAGCCTTTTGGTTAATTTATATTTTCCTGCCTGCTTATGGAAGTAAAAATAAATTTTAACAAATTTTTTAATCACATGCGCTCTCTTAATAAGGATCATACAAAACCATAGTTTGTCCACTTACTTATTTTGTATGGGAGTAAGCTTAATGGGTGGATTAATAGAATGCAGACTGATTTATTGAATATAGTTTGACATTTACTGGTATTTGACTTGATGGCAAGGAAAACGAAAAGAAGAATTTTTCACTGCAAACTACAATTAAATATTGCTATTAACTATGAATTTCGGTTAATTGTAAATGTGTGCATGAACTTAACTTGGTAATGTTTTTACTGTTTCATGTTTTACAGGGTTAGGCATACTAAGTACGGGAGCTATATTTCTCTGTTTCGAAAGGCCTATTAAAAAATATATCGCCTTTCCAGAGAGAAAGACAGAACGGCGATTCTACAGTTGCCACTGACAAGTACTCCTACGAAGCAATCAGCATGCCATTTAGTAAGAAATACTGCGTGGGTATCGCTAGAGAACTGTGTATTAGTTGAACTTGAAGTGTAGTTCCAATTTTGTTTGAAAAGGAGGACAATCTACAGAATCCTTCTTTTTAAATAACATGCATAATGGTTAAGAGAGATACGATAATTTGCTGATCTAAAATTAATTAATTTTTGTTTGAACGTTTTTTGTAATTAAAAAGCGAATCTCATGATTTTCAAGTCTCTCTATAAAAAATTTTAGTTCTTAATAATGTAGAATGCCTAAAGAAAGAAAATGACATGTGTAAACACAAAAAAATAAACTGACTTCAGGTTTTATACAACTTTAGCTGTTCTAAGAGAAGAAATTGTATTTTAAACCTGGTTTGAAATAGTATTCTCTAAGGTAAAAAACTATAAACTTTTTGCTGATAAAAGCCCTTTTTAACAATTTTTCGCTATCGTGCAAATCTAATATAGAAAGTTTGCTTATTTTTACATTTTTAGACTACATGCAGTCCAAGTGCAAGTCATCAAAAATTGTCATAAACCCTTGCAGAGTATTTCTTTATTATTGGTTTTACACCAACCCTTGCGGGGTTAACAAATCCATATGAAAAGTCTTAAACGATAAAATACAAAAAATATAATCACAAAAACTAATACATTTATTGAATACAAAAAAATGCGTTGAATTGAGCCCCACATTCAGTGAAAATATTTTTTGGAATTTCGATTAAAGTTACATTTTAAATTTTGCCCCGCTCACAATTCATGTTGATTTTATCTATAAATTTGTTTATTTTTCACACTGATGTAACTACATAAACTATTTTTATTGCTAGAAAAGCCATAACTAATGATCTAATAGTTTTCTTATAATTTTCATAAAATTGCCCACAATATTATTTTGTTTTTGCAGCACCTCGCACTAAAATATTTCGCAAGCAAAGCTGCAGGGTGAGTTATAAACAATATCTTGAAAATTCCGGTTATTCGCTACTTCTGGAAGCCACTCTTCAGTATGTAAAATAGCTTCTAGTGTAAAGTCAAAAAAACCGATAATTTTCATAGCACCGGAAAATTATTTAAAATAAAAGAAACCGAAACTATAACAATAAAAGGTTATCTCATTAAACTGCACAAATTGTCCAAAGGTTTCCCTTAAGATTCTCACACTATTTTTTATATTTTTGATATTAAGTGCAATTTTATTTCGTGCTTGATTCCTTTAAATAAATATTTCTTGATATTCTCATAAAATATTTATTACAAAAATTTTTACTAAAAATAAACATTTTATAATATTCTCATAAAATATTTATCCGAATAAAAATAAAAAATAAATTTGAAATGTATTGTAATGGGGGAGAGCATATCCATATTGCAATTTCACTATTGCTCACATAGCTCATCAGTGAATTTTACCCCAATATTGTTAGAATGCATTGAGGTTCCTGGTTTATTACTATTATAAATGGTGGTAGGGCACTACATTCTAATTGAAAACCATTAATTAATATCATTGGGAAATGTCTCGAATGCTGAATATATATTTTATACCAAATAATAATCAAATAAAAATTTTCTTAAGTAATGGGATAGAGTCAGATGTGCCCTCGCTTACAGTAAGATCTCATTCAGTAATCAAACTATTGTTTACAATAAACTTACAGCAAACATTACTGCATTTAACTGTGAACACATTAAAACAGATGTTAATTAACCATGCTTCAGCTAAATACTAATGCTAAATTTTGATTTCTAGTTTTGAATTCAGCTGACAGTAATTAGTTAAAAAATATCATTTAAATAACACGTTTTCTTATATCTTTGATATTAATTAGCATGTTCAACGCTAATACATAAGGAAAGTATGCAAATGAAATTAAATACTGAATTGGGTTGTCTTAATATGTATTTAGCAATTATGTTATTCTTCTTAAGTGGATCAATTATTTTTCTGTAGCGCAATGGTAAACGCTCCTAGAGCAATTAAACTATGACAGTTATTTTAAAACGCTGGCTTTGATTTGCATATTTTATTTTTTATTTTTTCTATATTTAGTCTATGGACTCATTAAAATAGTAAATAACAATAGCACAGAAAACTTAAATATATTTATTCAAATATAAACAGCATTAAACTCAGTATAAATTCTTAAAAATGGGCCAGAGTTAGTATAATTTGTTTTGAATACTTTAATTACCAGTGTATTAATTTAGCGCGTAGGACGAAATTGAACTTTAATTGAATTATTGCTAATCAAAAAATCTGAACAGACATTTTCTTGTGTTACATGTAAAACAAAGATGGCGCTTAAAATTTTTCTTTGGCTTTTTAGAGTTGGCAGCTATATTAGAGTAAGTCTACTAGTGTAGGATGATAGAATTAAAGGATTAAGTCTCGAAGACAAAATAACAAGAACTGCTTTCGCACCGATTTCATGCTATTGTTATGTAAGTTATAAATTGAATCCCAAATTATTGAGGGATATTCCAGAATAGGATTGGCAAGAGAAGTATAAAGATGTTTTGTGACATATGGGTCACTAAACTCCTTCGACCAGCGTTTTATAAATCCAAAATTGTTTGTGGATAATGAAATATGCTGTAAAAAATTGCATTTAGCATACACGAAAATACCAAGATTTGGAAGCCATTTAAAATATATTGCACGTTTTCTTCGGAAGAAATACACATAATTTTACTTTTTGAGGTTCAAGATTATAAGGCTAATATTACACCAGGAAATAAATGTAACAAATATATGTTTGAAATATTTTTACGTCGTCTGCATGTAATATAACGTTTGAGTATTTAATGTCATTGGGTAGATCATTAATAAACAAGGAAATTAAAGATGGCTACCCTACAGCTCACTAGATCAGACTTTAAAAACAATGTTTTTAGTTTTATTTTAAAGCAACTAATGTGGAGAATTCCACTATTTAGTTCATTATTCTTTTGTAAATTTTGAATAACAAAAATTTTATCTTGAAATCAAAATTTATTTCATTATTTCTAATAAAGTATTAAATAAATGTATAAAAATAATAAATCAAACTGAGCTGATGCATTAGCTACACAAGCATTATGGAAAAATAAAACATAGCAATAGATTTCACATTGATTTTATATCATATAAATACATTTAAGCAACATTTTAAAATCATTAGAGCTAATGGTGATTGAGGCTACAAAGTTTTTAGTTATCAATAGATATCAGCAAAAATATTACATTAGCGTTGTGATTGCAACATTAGTGCCGTACCCCCAACTATGTTTGAATTAATGGTGCTCTTAGGCTGTAAAAATTTTGACCCACTTGATATATTACCACTGCTACATATTTAAGTATGCGAATTCGAATTATTCAGAATATTATTAAGTATAATAGAATATTTGATTATCATTTTTATTCGACCTCGGTTTTTTTAATAAATAATTATTAATCTTAGTAGCGGTCTTTTTTAAATAAATTTAACACTATATTTTTTCAAAAAAATATTTAATAATCATTTATTATAGAATATTATTAAATATTATAAAATTTTAAATTTTATATCACTTTATTATAAATTTAATTTAGGAAACAGTGTAGTACTTGTGGTTTCATACCCATACAATTGCGTTTATTATTCAGAACTTTTTTTGCAAAGTTTTTTTTCTTAGCAGTTTTTAAGTTTTATTTATTTATTTATTTATTGTTTTGTTATCGTCTTTGTTTCTCTAGCCATTTGTTATTCTTTTACTGTGGATTTTGCTTTGCCGTTTGTCCCAAAACAAAAAAATAAAAAATAAAACAAAAATATTGCCTAAAAATGTTTCTTGCAGCCACAACAGCAATAGCAGCAACAGCATCTAACTGAGTAAAGGTAAGTTGTTGTTTTTTCATCTACTTTGTGGTTCTTGTGATATTTATTTCTAGTTTTGTTATTTTTTTTTTAATTTAATTTTCAAGTAGGCCTTACTGTAAGCGTTATAAATTTTCGCCTCGATGTTGCTATTTTTCTATTTGATATCGACAGGCTGACTGAATGGCATGAAGTTTTTCTTGCCTTATCGGTCTAGTTGCTAGTAAATAAGTTGCTTTTGCATTTGTATATGTGCTGATTGAAGTCTAGAGGCATTTGAAAATACTATTTTTGAAAAACAGGAATTTCCACTCCTACATTTATGTTCAAGTGGTTGTCGTTTAATTTTTTTTTTTTGGTTTTCAATATTTTCTGCTTATTATTTTGAAAGTAATTTTTTAATTTACATTCGAATTGTTTTTGTTTTTTTTTTATTTATTTAAAAGGCCAAACTAATTTTTGGTGTGTAATTTGACATTTTAAATTTATTACAAATTTTTTTTCTTTAACGTTAAATAATGAAAAAAAACCAATAAAATAATCGTGCAAATTCGTTTCGCAAATGAATTAAGGCAAAATCATTTAGTTATTTTTTTCGATTAATTTTATAGTTTAAGTTGGCGAAAAACTATCTAAAACACAAATTTAATATATTTACATATATACATGCATCCACACACATACACATAAACGCATGATTGTTTTTTTTTGGGTAATTTAAGTTCTGATAACAGAAAATATTTCTGTAGTAGTCGACAAATTTTTTTGAGATTCAGGTTTTCAGAAATTTTTCGCTGAAATATGCATTTCTTATTTGATTTATTGCTATAAATTTACGTTTCACCACAATTACGTTTAATCTAACATTTTAATGATTATTAGCAGGTAAGAGACATTTTACTTATGCCTTGCATGATTGAATCTAATCACTGGTAGTCAGAAAAAGACATAGATCAAGGAGAAATTAGAAAAAAGTTAGACAGCGGTAAAAGGGAATACGAAATAATATTTATAAAACGGCCTTGACTACATTTGTTTGTTTTATTTTTATAAACTGAAAACTCACTGTTTTTTGTTAGACAAATGCCAATGATTTTTCAATAAACGAATTTTATGCTGTAATTGTACTATTTGGTCTTGTTTGCTCAGCCTCTGGTAGGGTTCTAGCTTGCGGTATCAGTTTTATTATCAGCAGCGCCCTGGAGTCATGTCAGCCGCGACTACCTTGCAATGTTGTGTGATTTTTATTTTCCTGTTATTATTTCACAGGCAGCTTAACCATCCACCTGCTGTTTTACTATATAGGCACTCTCAGGAGCATAATAAATATGTTCCTTTTTTACAATAGGTTCCAGAATGTTATAACTATTATTTTTATTTTTTTCCCTTTGCTAAAAATTTGTAATCTGGCGTTAATAGAATTTGAACTCACGACTCGTGATCGATATGTTCCGATATATGACATACCACTATTGTTAGCTCTGTTCATCACGTATGCACACAACTGAAAGCTACGAACAGCAACAACATTAGCTTTGTTGAGCCATGTAAAGGGTTGCCATAGCTATGTTTAGCTTTTCATTAAAAATTTATAATCCTTTTGTGCTTACATTTTTTTAAATAAATAATACAACAGCTTTCTCTTACCCCGTTAAGGAAGTTAAAAAATCTGAATGAATTTTTCGATTTAATTTTTTTCAAAAATTATCACAAAAATATTAAATGGCTCTCTGTTGGAGGTAAAACACAATTCGAAAATGAAAGAAAATAATTTTTACAATGATCGCTGCTCTTTTTTTTTGTTAAATTTTATGCATTTCATTAACTATTTGTATTAAAATAGTAGTAAAATTATAAATATAAATAATAAAATTTTTCTTAATCTAAAACAAAAACATATGGTATAATTTTTAATACATAAACAATAAAAATCGACTTAAATTAAATATAACACACTAAAATTGCAGAATTTTTTCCCTTTTCTAGGTGTTAGAATTGAATTATTTTTCTATCACAACTCGGTAGTAGCAGCGTTGGGGTTTAAATTTTTTATACCCAACCGCTCGAATTTATGAATGCGCAGCAGTTGGGTCTTCAATTTCCTTTTAAATGAAATCTCTCTTGTAATCGCTCGTAAGTCTTCAGTTGAACAGTTTTTTAGATCACGAAAACTTTTTGTAATCAAACCATCGGTTAGTGTAAGTTTGGTTTTGTTAAGTCGCTTGTAGTGCATTTGCGGACGCTTTAGTTCTTGAAGATATAAAAAGAGAGTATAACTGACGGACGGTTTTGCGTCCATTATAATTTACACAATACGGTGTGAACAAATTAAGTTATTTAACCTGTTGATTAGTAGGTTTAACTTCGAATGATGTCCTATGTTGCAACAACTTAAGTTTTTATACTAAAATTTTAATAAATACCTGCATTTTTGTTACTTGCTTATGTTAGATATTAGAGTTTATAACCTCTCTCCTCTATATTGTTATTTTGTGAGCCTTAAAATCATTAGGCTTGGGCTTTTACCAACAACAAATTTCATTGTTGACCTTGTTGTTTAAGAATCCATCATAAAATAACGCTACCGTAAGAAGTATCACTTGTAATGCTCTTAATGTCCTTTAATAAAACGCTGCCGTAATAAATAAATGTTAAAGGAATTTACCTGGATGAAAATATTCCCTGAATTTTTAGAAATCTTATAGAATAACAACAAAGTATTTTCTAAGGAAAAATCTTTATTTGGCTTAATTTAAACTTTGAAAAATAGTCGACTAGAATGAAGTGTATTATTTCTAAAGGTTACGAAAGTTGTAGTCAATCTATATTTATTGTTGTGCGAAATATACTTCAACCTTTTATTAATATTAAGATTAAATATAATATAATATAAAATTAACAATAGAACTATTTTAAAGATAAAATGAAAGTCTTAATTTTTCTTAAATATAAATTTACACAATTTAGTTTAATTTTATTTCAAATATCCAGGCATAAATTCGGTATTTTCTACGAAATCAGAATTCTTAACTATATTTCTAATGTATTCACAACGAATAACAATTTATTATTTATTTAACTAACTTATAGAGAAGTGAAATATCGGTAGTTTTTAGTTTTTATTTTTATAAGCTTTTAATTATTATTTAATTTTTTTTTAATTGTTAGGCACATCTATAAGGAATATGCCTCAGACCAGGTGAATGATAAATATGTTGTCAATTTTTTTTTTAATTTGCTGGAACTTTAACAAATACTTTTGAATAGTTCGAAGAATATTGGAAAACAATTTAAAACCATGTATAAAATTCGTAAAGAAGTTTTATCAATTATAATTTTTCTATAGAAAAATTTCATCAGCCATAATTTTTCTACAGAAAAAATTTTATCACTCATAATTTATGTACAGAAAAACTTGTATCACTCATAATTTATCTACATAAAAATTTCATCACCCACAAATTTTCTACACAAAAAAATTTTATCAGTCATGATTTTTAATATCAAATTTTCAATTTTTTATGAATTAAGTTTATCAGTCATAATTTTTTAATTGCTTATTTTTTCTGCAACATTAAAAAATAATAAAAATTGCTATGAAAATATATTCAATACAATTTTGGTCCAGCGAGTGCTATTCAAGACTTGTGTTTATCAGCTCATTTTGACAGTACCATCACCTTAAAAGTTTTCACATTTAGTTTTTTGAGGTACTCGTACGTAGATGCATGCGTTGGTAATTGTTACAATAAATTCAATTTCACACGAAAATCGCATTAAAATCCACTATGAAAATGGTTCTGTTATAGTTACATTTTGTAAAATTTGGCCCCTTCTGAGACCGCTATTAAGAATTTGATCATTAATACCGAATGTATGAATACCAACGGGTCGTTCAACTGAAAGCATTGTAGGCGTCAGTCACAGTGTTGAAGCAGATCCAAATTTGTCATTTCCTCGACTTTCTTCGCAATTGGTGTTATCATTGCGAATTTTGCATAAAAATTTGACTTTGAAACCCTAAAAGGTTCAAGTGATGCATGAATTGAAGCCGACCGACCATTCATATCGTCGTAGATTCGCTCAATTAATTCGGGATCAACCGGCTGGTTTTTCTGAAAAAATACTTTTTTTCATACGAAGCCCATTTTCACTTGTCAGGACGCGTCAACAAGCCAAATTGTCGCATTTGGGTAGTCTGGAAGCGTGATTGGTGATTAATACTCGTATTATAAAGATACTTTAACTAAACTTTTACTTTTTTTTGTTAAAGTACTTTTTAAAGGTAACATTCTCCCTTTACAAAAAAATCTTTTAAATTTAATTTTCTTAAGCACGCTTTTTTTAACTTAATTTATCTCTTTTTTATATACACAGTAACTTTTGAATACAATAACTTTTCTATGATAACTATTTTTATATAGCAACAAAAATAAAATATTTTGCTATATTTATTAATTAAAAATACCGATTTATTTTATCTTTTGCAACGTGATTTTTACAAAATTTCAGAAAATTAAAAGCAAAATCTAAATTCGTTATAACTATAAGTAATTAAATAAATTTTAAAAACTGGAAAATTAAAGGCAAAAAATATATTATTTAAAATATTTTATTAGAATAAAATATTTTCGGCCTTAATTAGCAGGTAATTATTGCAGCAACGTATTCTTTTTTAGCATTTCTTAGCATTTAAAATTTAAAAACCCTAAAAGACAGCATTTTAATAAATATTTTTTTATATTTACAAAATAATAAATTATTCAAATATTTTAATTAAAATTTATATATAAAAACGATAAAATATTATTATTAATTATTTGTATGAAAGGGCACTTTGTAAAGCCAAATAAAACAAATGTTAAACAGTTTGTTCTTTAGTCATATTGCGAAATAGCTGGAAATTTATATAAAATTTAAAAATTTGTTAACAAAGTAATTAATTTTTTATATATTTCGTTTTTTTTTTTGTTCTTTCTTTGTCGCCGCATGAAATCATTATTTTAATATCAGCTTTTATAATCATCTTGATCATCATGAATATACTATATTCTTCCCTCTAACAATTCATGTTGTTCGTTGTTATTAAAAGCGTTTGATTTTAATTTACGTTCAAGTGTTAATTTAAAGGTTACTGTTTGTGTTTATTGCAAAATTTAATTTAATTTAATTTTTCGTTTAGTCATAAAATTTCGAATATAATTTTTTTTTTTGGTTTGTCGTTAATGGACGCATTTGATTGTTTTTTGTTTTGTAAATTTTTTAAACAACTTGATTTGATATTTAGGAATCGTTCGTGTGTGTGTGTATGTATTTTATATTAAACTTTTTGAAACATTTGAAGCTAATTAAATCGGATTTAATTGATGCATTGGACCAGTTTTCAAAAGTTTGTTTATATACATTTTATAAACACTTTGAAAAATATTTAAAAAAATAATTTTTCCACTTCTTAAATCGAAATTTTAATCCAGAATACGAAAGGAAAAATATTATTTTATTTGTGCTTTTTATGTTAATGTGTCTGTTCCTATTCTAATTTAAATTGTTACTTAATTACAAAGTAAAACTATTGTACAGCTAATGGATAATTTTTATTGTACAGCTTTGGTAAATTTTCTAAAAATATTTTAGGTGTTAAAAATTATTTATAAAAGATTTTTGAAAATTCTTTTCATTTCTAAGTATTCAAAAATTTATCGTATATTCATTTTCTTTTCCACTAAAAAGTTATTTGTATTTGAAGAAAAATTATTTATAAAATTTAAAAAAAATGATTTATCTATAATTAGTTTTTTTTAAAAACATTAGAATATAATTAGTTATCTTTACTATTTGCTAAATTTTGCTTTTAACTAATGTTTTGATTTTGATTTTGTTTTTGTAAAATCTTGATTTTGTGTTAAATTTAAATCTTTAATCAAACCAGTTAGAAGCATCGGTTTCTATTACAATTCAATATTTTGTTTTAAGATTCGAAGCAAACTGTTAATTTCTTGTCGAAGCCATGACGTTATGACAAAGTACCAACTTTTGATAAATAATAATTTTTTTATATTTTGAGTATTTTGAGCAACTTTTTGAAAATCTTGTATAGAATAAAACTGCAAAGAAAACGTAGTCTTCTTTTTCATATTTTTCATTAAAATGCTTTTGCACAAACTGCTCCTCCTCTCCTTTCAATGATAAAGCCTTAAAAAATTGTGGCTGCATCTGAATGTAAATTATTCTACAAAGAATTAGCCCGTTTTATTGTAACTTAAACGTGCAATAATAACACTACGTGTTTAATTTCAAAATATTCAAATGAATTATAAAGTTGTAAAATATTTTAATTAAATTTAAAAGAAAAACAAAAATAAAATTTAGCAAAACTATCGTGTAGCCATAGAACAGAAAGTTAACAATATTAAATGAACTTGATGCAAACAAAGAAACAGTTCGTTGTAAATATTTAGTTAATGAACGATTACCTCTCTACAAAAATGATTTTCCGAAATTTTATTGAAAAAGTAAATTATTTTATGCATTAATTATAGCCAAACCATACAAATAACAACATATTCGACGTGTTATATTTGAATATTTTCACTTTTGCTATTCGGATCAATGTCTACAGTTTAGTTATAGGGCAGTTCTCTTATAAAGTACAGCATTGTAAGTTTAGAGTACTTATCCCCAAAGTGCAGGTTTTGTTTGCAAACGGAGATAGAAAATCTTTTTGAGGAAACTTTAGATCTAATTATTGGTTGGCAAAATTAAAACATTTTCAACGAATTTCATGATTAAAAATATCTAAACAATATGTTCTGTCCTAATAATCGTTGTTCTTGTTGCAGTAACAAATCTGTCAAGTTTAACTCGAGCGAATCTGGAAGCAAGATCAAGATGGCATATGACGGTTACGCAATAACTCTACTTTGTATACTAACGAGCCATGCTTGTCTAGGAAGACATCTTTCGGTAACGAAGTTAAAAATACATGAATAAGAAAGAAATTTAGAATTTCCAGGAAAATGTAATAGAATGCGAATATTTTGATTTTGTATTGTACAATTATAGGTCTTTAAAAACATATACATACCTACAGCGTACATACCTACATACATGTATATTAATACATACAAATGTCACATATTTTAATACTCATTTAAGTACTTAAATACGTTCAACATAGTGATTTTTGGTTTGACTAGAAAAATATCTATAAACCCAGAGCACAAGTTCATTTAGATAAAACTGTTATTTTATTATGTGAAACTAAGGGTAGCTAGAGAAAAAGGATTTGCAGGCATTTTGTTCGTATTAATGATTATGATATTTAAAAAAGTTGTCATCACAAGTGATGAATGATTATAAAAGGAAATAAGCAGTAGGTGTTCTTAAGAAAGTATAACATTTTTTGACTTTATGTAGGTTTGAATGTAAAATCGTACTGTAAAATGAACTAACTGGTTCGTGATTAGGTTTAGATTTGGCCGACCCTACTAACCAGCCACAATTTTTTTTTTTTAAGAGAAGTAGCACATCAGGCAACAATGCCTATTTAGTCAAGAGATGCGACAGGTGGTGAAAGTAGAAGGATAGTTACGGAAATTAACTGTCGTATAAGACAGCTCAGAGACCAGTGAATATGCCTTCATCACTGAGCAGCCCCACCCACAGTCAATTTTTGTTTGTAGTGAAAAAAACCAAGGTCTTTGTTGGGAATCGAACCCACAATCCCCAGTCATTTAAGCTAGCACACTACCTACTAGCCTACAGGGGCGAAAAAAATGTTACCATAATTATTTAAGCTAGATAACTGCACAGATAATTGAATAAAGCAACTTCTAATAAAATTATTATTAAGCCAACCAAGTTGAAAATATTTAACCACCGATTATGTTGATTCGAAGTTAATATTTCTATCGAAATATATATGAAAAATAATAATAACAATAAAATGTTTTACCAACAATGACTTTAACATTGACTTCGAAAATAAGAAATTCTCTAAATGGAATTTTTGATTTATTTTATATTTTCTTAATTTTGCAGTTTGTATTTTTGTTACAACAAAAAGTCCCTGTAACAAATAGAAATATTTCAAAATGATTGCATAAGAAAATATTTGTTTTGTTTTAAAAATAAATATGTATTGTTGTCTTAAACAGTTAACTCGCTGTCGAATAGTAAGGCATTTGGCATTTTGGAAAAAAATTGGCTATAGTTTCATAGTTGTTAAACTTTAGTATAGTAGAGGTAATAGAAAAAGAGCTTTAGTATAGTATAGGATATAATTTTTCGCATCAACATTATACTGGCTAAGGAGCAAACCTCCGATATATGAAAAATTGAAATCGTTTCATAATTACCTATTTTATATCCTGACCATAACTCTTGCCAAGTGTCTTGTCATAGTGTGTGATCTATAATTTTCTTTTTCAATCCTTTTGCAATTCATTTCAAGAGCACTATTGTTATAAAACTCTAGTTCCTGCAAATAAGTTTAAAATTGTGAAGCTCTTTTGACAAGTTTAAATTTAGTACGTAACACTACTGGTAACCTTAAAATATTTTTGTTTTAATCATCAGTTAGGCCAGCTGACCATGTAAAAGATAAACGAAATGTATAAAGCTGGCAAAATATTTTATCTTGAAAATATAATAAAACCATATAATAACCTTTTAAAAAGTTATTGTCTCTTAAACTTATGTTTACAATGTCGCAAAATGTGCTACAGATGTTTGTGACAAATTGTGGTAAATTCCAATTCACTAATTACATTTAATTGACACGCAAAGACAAGTAAATAGCGTCTAAATAATGTACAACAACATATTTCTTTACTTTCAATATTGGCAAAATATTTGTACACAAAATAGTATAGACCCGAAATACAAATTAAATTTCATGGCCAAGCGTTTAATTCTTTTATTTAAGCAAATACTCGGTAATATATAAAACACACTCAGCTAATCCTTTGTTGCTATTAGTACTTCAACATGCATTGATTTGCGGCTGCTGGCTTAAGTCATAAGCTTAAAAGACTAAAATATCTCTTTATGACTGCCAAAAAGAAAGTGAGTGATATGCATGAACAACAAATAAAAAAATTTAATTCAAGTGTGGTTTTGTTGAATTTCCTAAAATTGAGAAATAAAAAAAAGAAGAATAACACTAATGCACTATAATTGATCTTAAACTATTTTTTGTTGTAAAAACTTTAGTGTTGTTAACGACTCTAGCTTTATTTATGCAGAATATATTTTATTCTAATTTATTAATTATAATTAATTGACCTTTTTAATATTTTATAAATAATTTTTTTAAGTACAAGGTTTAAAAATTAATAAATTTTTTTACTTTCAATATTTCGCCACACCAGTGTGGCATCTTTAGGAAAAAAATGTATAACAGAAATAATTGATTGATTTATGTATTTATTTATACACTTCTTCATTCTTTTTTTATAAATAACCACATTTATTGTTTGTGGGTAATGGTTAATCTAAATACTAAATTTGGGATAGAAGTGGCAAGAAGCTACAACAATTTGGCACAAAGTTTAAATTTTTCAACCTTAAATAGCAAATATTATCTAAACTATAAAAATTCTTTTAAAGTCGAGGTAAAATTTAGTAACTGGCAATATTAGATTTACATTCAAAAGCGAAACTATAGCCGTCATGCAAGTCCCATTAAGAAACTGCAAAACTTTTTACCAAATCCCCCACTGTTATATATTTTTTATTGTGTTTTTAGCGTAAGAGTTTTGCACAATTTTTTTTTTATTTGATATTGTATCAAGCTTAATTCGCCTATCCTGCGTTATCATTTTAACAGCTAATAAGGCTTAAAACACACATTTTGTAATAAAAGTTTGGGAACTTGATAGAATTGAAAATTTAGAAAAAAATATTGTCTATCGCTGCATGAGTGTGATATGTGAGAAACATAACAAATAATTTGGAGTTTTGAAAAATAAATTTTTCCCAAACATTTGCAGACAGACAGACATGGTTTAAGAAAAGTTGTTACACTTGAACACGCAGCTAAATATATAAACTCGATTTTACCTCAATGCATACTTTCGGCTAGTTTTAGTTTAATAAGAGTAAATAAATTCAAACCTAAGTGAAGGGTATAAATTCTTTAATATGCATACAAATATCTATTTATGTTGTAACACAACAGTAGGCTGATAAAAAAAAAGAAAGTTTGTTTGTTTGTTTATTATGCCTAAAAATATTTTAAAACGTTTTCTAAAGTGGGAATAATTATAATCCAAAAATTTTTTTTTGTGGTTAAGAAAAACCAATGAACTATTTTATTTAATTGATTTTGAAAGGAAAAAGAATGGAATTATTTTATTCATTTTTAAAAGTTTGTAGGTATTGTGTTGTGTAGAGCTTATGAAATGAATTTTATATTAAATTCTTTTGTTTGAAAGGGCTAAGGTATTAAACTAACTAAATTCGTATCTTAACATACAAAACTGCTTTAAAACATTCGTTTGATATGTAGATATTTTATTTCAATATCTGATATTTTTAACTATGCTTGTGAAAGTGATAAAAATTCTTATTTCTCAGTTTAGTTGAAAGTAATAATTGTAACTTAATAACTTTACCGTTAAAAGCTGCTTAATTGTAGTAGATTTATTACCCTTAAAAGTATAAAACAAAGGTGAATGTAGTTCATTGTAAAAAGCTACAGATTCGATATTTAGAACGTTGTTTTCTAAGCAAATAATCAGCTTGAAGTCTTGTGTTCATATCCCAGCCATTACATGCTATTATATAACTGTGTGATTCGATTTACATCCGCGCCTGGCCATGAAGCTTTAATCAGATGGTGGATCTAACCACTGCATAATTTGGAACGTCATGCTCGTCCTAGGAAGCCAGAGCTATAATTCTATGCAACAGAACTTTCTAGTTGCAACTTCGATGATTCCAGAGCAGGGCAGCAAATCATCACTCCTTGCTTAAGAGTTTGAGACTTTCCAACTCCTGTCTAGAACACATGTCTAGCATGCTTACTGGACTGGATCATTCACCTAGCGTGTCATTAACGGCGAAATGTTCCTGGCCACCATATTAAACAAAATACCTGATATAGCGCCGCGAAACCACAACCACCACGATACTCCCGTAAAGGGCCAACCTCAATAATCAATCAGAGATCAGTTAAATGTCTTAAGAGACAAATAACGAACTCTGTGGCTTACTGATTCCCGTGGAAATAAAGTGAAGTTTCCAGTTGTACCCCTGCTGACTTCAGGGGACTGGGCTCCCTTTTTTCCCAGTTGCAGTGTGTCTAGATAGTCGAAGTTCTATAAAGACCATATTTATGTGCCCCCCGGGGGAGTGCTATTATATAACAGCAATAAAATGCGGGCAAAATATATAACTAAAGACAAATGCTATACCAGCTCTTAAATGCTATTCCTACTTAATCAGAGGCGCCGCCACATTCCTAAATAAACTTAATATGCACTAGCTTCGTTCTGACAAATTAAGCTTCTATCCTGTTATCCTTTCCAATTCATTTTTATCTCGATGGTTTCTTTCTTCGTTAAGTAAATAACATCGATGGGATTTCGATTAATTTAGAAAGTTAAAATACTGTGTTTCATATTAAATCAAAATTTTACCATTTTTTGACTTACCGTTCATGCGTTTTTTTATTAAGACTTTGAGTCTTTTAAAAGTTTTGGACATGAAACCTATGAAATGGAATAAAATTGGGCGCACCAATTTTAAATAAAAAAATTGAGTAAAAAAAATAAAATAAATGATGGAATGATATGAAATGTTGCTAATTCAATATCGCGATAAGATTCATTAGCAGATTCATTACCAGTTTTCAAATGTTTTAGAATTTTAAACTGCACAATTTTAAAATGAGTAATAAAGTTACGATCTTGAAAGAAGTCCAGCACGTATTTTAAACTCTCATTATTAATTATTATAATGGAACATAATAAAATAATTAATATTTATCATCATTAATTATTGGTCATTAGCAAAATAATCAATTCAACAAGAAGTTTGTTTTTTAAAACAAAATAAAACAAAAAATTTAGATTAAGATAATTCAAATTTTTATTGTATTCGGCAATTATAAATGAAAAATTATATCTGGCAAATGTCCACCATGACCACGATGATAGATATCGATTCTTACATCAATCACTTTTTGGCAAAATGGTGGTCGTACTTCGATACTGACATCACGGATAGACTGTGTCCTTAACATAGCCCCATCAAAAATCATCCAGTGGTGTTAACTCACACGATCTAGCTGGCCACTTAACTGCTGATTGTTGTGAAATTGATCGTTTCATTGGTTGTGTGACATTTGGCACCGTCCTGTTAAAACCACATGCCAGTTATATCCACGTCGTCAATTATAGGCCAAAAGTGAATTGGCAGCACATCGCGATAGCGTGATCCATTGGACGTTACCACATTTCCAGTCTCATCTTCGAAAATAAACGGCCCAAACGTGTCTCCAGACCATATGGTGCAATACACGTTGAGCATGCACAAAGGCTTTGCAATAATGGCCTAGGATTTTCAAAAGTCCAAATGTGGCTATTTTGATTATTGACATACCCTGACAAGTGAAAAAGGGCTTCGTCTGAAAAAATAATTTTTTTCTATGGCGATGTGAAATATCACGAATTTTACGAAATGTAACTTTAACAGAACCACCATTTTCATATTGGATTTTAATTATTTTAATTCGATTTTCTTGCGAATGCGTGAAGAAACTAAATGTCAAAAATGCCAGATTTTGAAAACCACATTTCAGGAAACCTTAGGAATATTTTTGTTAAGTTTAATATATTTATCGCATATGATTTATGTGCTTTTACACAGTTGTCAAAGTCAGCTAAAGCCAGCTAAAGCTAGCTTATGCACTTTATAGTTGGGCTTTAAAAGTTAAGTTGCTCTTAGTGGACATTTGCCAGAAGAAGATATCAGTGTAAATGTTTATTATCTGTTTAATGTCCTAAACGCGAGGATGGATTGCATATTTATGATTGGTGATTTCTTTTTTTTGCAGAATTTATTAAAATGAAGAAAGAGCAATGAACAGAAAAGAAAATAAGGTAAATGAGGAGAAGTAAAAAGAGGAAAAAAAAGGAAAACAAAAAAGTAATAATACCAAATCTAATAAAGGCCACAAACTAGAGAAATCTATAAAAAATTCTATTCTAATAATAATTATTAATCATTGCGAAATATCTTTAAAGATATTTAAAATATTTAACCATTAAATAGTAATATCTCTATTGAGAATATAAAATATAGAAATGCTTCTAAATTAAAAAAATAATAACTATCTGCACATGCATTAGTGCATTAAAAAGTACTGTTATACTGTTATTTGCATGCAGTTAAAAGCACACATGTAATAATTAAGAAAACTTGTCAAGACTTGAATAATTTTTAATTTGAAAAGAATAATAAAATTTCCGGGGAGTTGCTTTTATTTTGCTAATCAAACACTTACACAGCTTCGGAAAAACATACAATAACTAGAATATGTTTGTGGGTTGAAAGTGAATGTTGTTGTGCAAATATGTATGGAGCAGTGGTTAAACTTAATATTGATGTTTGATCTCAAAAAATAATATTAGTATTAAATGTTAAATATATGACAAATTATAAGTATTAATGCTTTAAATAATTTTTTTATTTTAATTAATATGCTATTTAAAAAAATACTTGTAGAATAGCAAACCGAAGGCCATTCATTTGAAACGAGTTTTTTGTTTTTTTTTTATCAGGCAGTTAGCCTGGTGAGTCGGAATATTCAGCATTAAGAAAACTTATTAGAAAACTTAACACACGTTAACACATTTAAATTTTTTCCATTAAACTTTTTGTAAGATTGTTAGGAATCGTTTCAGTGGTGCCATTATTTTTGGAATCTATTTTTATAGTTGTTTGCTATGTTGTTGTTTTATTGTTTTAAACTTGCTTTTGAGTTCTTAATAGAAAATGCATACCCAAGTTATTCTCATCTATTAACATATACATAAGTCCTATCCCCATCTGCAAGAGAAGAATATAGCTTAGATTTCGATAGAAGCATAATATTAACCCAAATTTCTTGCGACGACAGCTAAAGTGATTATTCAATTAGGGAAGTTTTTAGTAATGGTGTCTTAAAAACCCTGATGCCGAACTTCAAAAACTTTATAAATTTTCCGATTTTCAAGATTTGTAATACTTATTATGATTTAAGTTTACAATACTTATAATAGTTTGATGTTTGTTGCAAATCACATGATGTAAAGTATTGTTTTGTGTTAAAAAGGTCACATATGCATAATTGTACTTATTATCGAACTTTTCTTAAGGTTACTCTTGCCACATTATTTTCCCGATAGTTTTGGCAGTGATAGTTATTACCTTCGTCCAATTTTAGTAATCTTTTTCTTGCTAAGAAGGCAAATAAGCACATGATACTACGAAGTATTAGGTGCCCCTGTAGGCTAGTAGGTAGTGTACTAGCTTACAAGACTGGAGGGTTGTGGGTTCGATTCCCAACAAAGACCTTGGTTTATTTTCACTACAAATAAAAATTGACTGTCTGTGGGGCTGCTTAGTGATGAAGGCATAGTCACTGGTCACTGTCTTAAACGACAATTAATTTCCGTAACTATCCTTCTACTTTTACCACATCTCTCATCTCTTCTCTATCCCTTTCCTAAAGAATGTAGCACGGTACTTGACTAAATAGGCATTGTTGCCTGAAGTGTTACTTCTCTTATATACAAAAACAAAAAAAAAGTTTTCCATTCATGATTGTTACCATTTGTTAGTTGCTGTTGTTTTCTATTTGTGTAAAATTTTATTATGTTTATAATTAAAAGTTGTAGTTAAGTTTTGTTTGCATTGATACTATTTATTATTAGCACAACCACTGCTGCACGCTGTTTAAAACATAAAACACAATTTCAAGGCATTCAACTGTAAAACAAATGAGGATGATACGAGTACTAAAGTTAATTTGATTTTAACAACTAAATAATTAAATTTCGTATAAACAATTTTTTTTATATTTTTTCTGCATATTGTAATTAAGGCCCAATCAGGAAATTAATTTCTGAATATCGAAATCAAACAAATCCGATTAGACATAGTTATAGGAACTACTGTTTACAAGCACTGAACTCAGTTTTTAAAAGTTCTTAATCCATGAGAAATTATTTGCTACACTTCACCGAATTGTTTTTATTTTGGAATTATTTGATAAACGGTAGATCTAACAGCGTAGATTTGACAGTTCACAGTGAAAATTTGTTAATATGATGAGCTAACTGAAGAAATTCTTTTGGACATAAAAGACTTATTTTAATATTTTTTTACTATGACAAAATTATATTTTTGTATTGAACTGTTAGTCTAGGAATAGAAAACATTTGTAAATCTTTCTATAAAATTTGGAAAAGAAACTGAATTTGCAACTTTTAGTGAATTTCGAGCAATGAATGATGCACTCTATCACTGTTTTGTTTATACCGGAAAGAACATTTTACATTCCTGTTGCGGGCGCATAGTTAAAATTCTGCAATGGCAACTTTCTGAAACTGCAATGGCCCCATGGCTCTAGCTTTAAGTAAATTAAACTCTGTTCATAGGCTTAGTAATAAAATTTATCGGAAAATTTTGCAGGCACAAACATCTGCACACATTGCCAATAAGCCTGACAATATAAATTCATATTCCTGTACATCCGCCTATTATATTTGTTACTGAAATTTCCCAAGGAATAGTTGAAATTCGTAGTTTAAAAAAGTAACAAAGATAAAACTAGTGGTTTTTTTGACTCCTGTGTACTATAATTTTCTAGATAAGCCTTGCCTAGCCGCTTTCTTTTCTGCGATGTGAACGCTTTGAGGTGTTCAACTGTTTAAGGTGGCAGCAATGTATCGTTAGTGTAATGTATCAGCCTGAGTTCAAATAGGTACTGACTTTATTATTTCACGTTTCTTTTCTTACCACTATACATTTTATTAAACTTATGCTATGAGCTTTAATTTACCCTTTTCATGTTTCCTTACAAGAGAGATGCCACACATATTGAATGTTAAGATCTACACTAAAGGGTGATTCAATGTATCTAACAGTTAGACAACCGAATTGAATAGTGTTCGTAGGATTTGCTGTTTTATAATTAATGCTTTCAAAACGTTAAAATTTGAAATTAATTTGAATTGATTTTCAAAATAAACTTTTGATTATTTTTTGTTTTTTTTAGTAATGAGCATTTGAAGAATATGCGATCAATTGGCTATTAGAGAAATCCCATTACTTCAGATGGTCCTGTCGATTGCCTTCCAATGTCATGTCAAAAAACTCCATTACATTTATTTATTTATGTTTTGTTTGTTTATGTAATATGCGAAGGCACGGATTAATATAAATAATAATATGGTTGGAATTGTATCAAGCAATTTCATTTTTTAAAAACTAACGACATATCTTTATATTTCTCGGTCTTATTTTGAACAACTTTCTGAAAATTATTACCCTTTAGTATTTAAAGATTATTTTTACAAAATAGTTAAGCTTTAAGACAATTTTAAATATATCGGATAGTGGTATATAGATAAATATAGTTTTTAGGACAAAATACTGTATATTAACTATTTTTGCATTTGCTATTAATGCTGTTGTGGCTGGTTGTTCACCGCAAACGTGACGTGTTTTTATGTCATGTCATTTTATTCATTGCATATTGTTGCCTTTTTGTGCAATGACCATAATATATTTTATATAATACATTTGCCACTATTTTTGTTTGCTTCTTTTTAAAATTAATGGTAAATAATAGATTTTCTCACCATCAATGCATTGTGTGAGAAAAATGAAGAAACAAAAATGTCATGAACAGTGGGAAACATTTTAAAGTTCATACGAGTATTTTTAATATGCAGTGATAAATTAAATCAGTTATTTTTGACATCTTTAATTTAGCAATCAATTTTTTATAAAAACGTATTAGTTGAAAACGATTAGACATGTATTTTTGTTTCTCTTTAGAATGTATGGCGCGAGAAATGGTTATGAGAATGAATTTAGTTTTTGCATGAAATTTGCAGCGATTGAGCTAAAGCTTTGCATGGATTTTAAACATGACTTCAATATGAATCCCAAAAGAACACAAAATAAATATTAAAGTTACATTAATAGTCAACATGTCATACTTTAAAAGGAAATTATTATTGAATATATTAGACATTTCCCATTCTATCCTACGTGGAGTTTGTTCGCTATTTTCAGCGTCTAAATGTTTTGTGCTAAAACTATTTTTGTAAGAAAGTAGGTTTGTAAAAATTTCATAAATAAATGAAAACAAAATGGCTTAAAAGCCACATTGCAGTTGTTTCTTCGACAAATAAAGTAAAATAAGTTTAAAGATAATAAAAACCATAAAGAAATCTAAAAAAATAATAAAATTTAAATAAAATGCCTTAGATATAAACGAACTAAATGTAAATGTACAAAACCTACAATTGAAATGAATAGAAAAAAAAACAATAATAAATAATCATACAACCGGTCAACAAATAACAAAAAAAAAAACAGAAAAATTTAACAACAATTTAGTTTTTTTTTAACATCTTGCATTTATTGAGTTTGCATTGTTTATGACCATGATGCTGTTAATTTTTTGTTTTAAAAGAGCTATAATTTTTACCACATTTATTTCACACATGAACCATTAAATAAGTTCAAGCAAATGCGTGAGCTCTTGTTACCATTGAATACAATATCGACCGCTAAAGATAATATAAACTCAACCTTAAATCAATTTGAATTTCATTGCTTGAAATTTTCAATTTTACACTTTGTTTATTTGTACTAAACAAGTGGCATACTATTCCTTATCTCATGCGAGCTAAATTATTGTTCCATTACATACGGTTGTAATACTTGATTAGCTGCAACACTCTATTTGCTTTTTTATATTTATCTCTATTTTAAAATTTGAGATATTGTAAAAAAAATAAAATGAATTTTGTACGACATTTGTAATTACACGGTAAATAAATTGCAATAGTATTGCATAGTCAGCTCTGAAATCAGCAGCATTCTCGAAATTATTTTATTACGTATTTCAATTATATTAAGCTTTTAACATATATCCTATCTTATGTTATAAGATAAAACCAAAAAAAAAAAGGATTTAAGATATCATTGAAAATTAATCTGAGATATATATGACCTTGATTGGGCAAAGAAACTATAAAATAATCAGTTGAAAGTTTTTAAATCATAATTTATTTCTGAACAATATTTCGAAGTTAAATTTTATTTGTTTACATTTTGCTCGCACCACCCTAAAGGAACCTTACTTTTATACAAAATAATATTTTTTAATAGTTAATTATTAAGCACTAGGTCATTATTTAATAAAAGATTTTTAAAAAAACTATATTTTTAATTATTTTTTCAATATTCGCCAAACCATTGTTGGCATCATCAGGATAAACAAAAAAGAGGAAGAATTTGATTAATTATTTATAAATTCTTCATCTTTTTTGTTTATCCTGAAATATTGAAAAAATAATAAAAAATAAAGTTTTTTAAAAATCTTTTATTAAATAATGACTTAGTGCTTAATAATTAACTATTAAAAAATATTAAAAGGTGAAATAACTATAATTATTACAAAATTATATTTTATAAGTATTAAAATGATTAAAGCTTTAATAAAAGCCTTCTTCAAAACAGACAATAATCATATTATGCTGTTTCATCCATAGAAAAACAACGCCTAGTCCTGAAATGTCGCTGATAGTTTATTTATAAATTTATTTTATTTGGCAAACTTCAAAATTTTTAAATAAAAATATATATTTAAAAACGATTGCTATCAGTCACTGGGTTTTATACGAATTGCACGGTTTTGGCAACTTTTCAATATTTTAATAACAATAAATCACAAAAAGCAATAACATTGACATTGAAAACAAAATTCAATACATTTCTTAAAGGTTGCTTTTCGACACTAGCGCCCATATAGACAACCCCGTCTATTAACAAGGTTTTGCAATAGTTTAAACATGCGTTTAATAGCGTTTGAAAGCTTTTCTAAGTACTTGCAAGTAATTACAGTTGGCTTTGCACTTTATTAAGTTACAGACAATATGCTAAATTTTATTCATTGAAGTATTTAAATACAGCCAACACCAATACGCTTTTCAAAATGACAAACTATGTTTTCTTTTTGTTTTTTATTTATAACCGGAAATAATTGGCTGAATTAATATTGAAAAACTTTATTGTATTGGCTGCCTGGGCTTGATATATTTTATGATTTTTCTATGATAGTTATGAGTTAATTGATCAATTACAGGATAGAGTTAAGAAGCTTAAATGTAACTTACTTTAGCTTATTAAAAAATGGCATCTTAATCGGATGTCTTTTGCGGACTTGCCCATACTATCATGCGATAAAATCAGAGAATTTATTCTTGACATCCGCACGTTTCTATGTATGATATATTTTTCTTATCATATGAGAAATAGGCTTCCTACAAAGGCCTTTCCAGCTGCTGCTTAAAAAATTTCGGAAAGTTTGAATGAAATGTTTACAAGCACAACTAACTACCCTTCCAAAACTAGCGTTCCTATCTTCAACAAAAATTTTAAGCCAAGATCCATATTTAATAGAGCTAAACCAAAAAAAGTGTTGAAAAATTATGCTCACACGCTTGATAAAATGTTGTGCAGACTAACATCGGAAGTTTAGAGAAACATATTCGAAAAAATGTTTATGTATATTAAGAAGTAAAAAAAATGTTGGCTACTGCAAATAAATACATTTTTATTTATCTTGTGACGTTGACAACTCCAACGCATTAATTAAAACTGATTATTGGGCGCAAATTGCGTCAAATGATTGAAAAATCACTTTTGTTTTAATTACGCAAAAAAGCTGGCTGACCTAAGAGCATCCCTTCAAATCTTTAAAGATTGAACCTTAATGGATATGCTGCTGCAACATTGCTCAGTTGATATACGTTCTGAATAGTAAATTAAAAATTTTTTTCCTATCATTATCTGGCTGGTATAAAACATATGTATATAAATATTATGCTTCTACTTTAACTTCTTTGAGATTAAGCCGCTTTTAGATTTCCATCGAGATGGTTTAAGTGTTTTAGAGGGAGAGAGAGAGAGAGAGAGAGAAAGACACAAATTTGCTGCATACAAGGCCTTACATGCCTAGTTTCTTGTTTGTCTTTAAAGGTGCTCTCAGACGATATGTCGTCTGAAAGCAGCTACGAGTAACATAGCGAGATCTGTGCATACATTTATTTATGTGTTTTTATTAGGCCTTATTACTCGAATCAGGTTAGTCTAAGATTATCATATTAAAGCAGCATGTTTTGTTTTTTTTTCTTGTAAAACTTTTTATTTAATCTACATTAATTTATGCCAGATTCTTTTAATAAATATTTTATGATATTCTCATATATATTTTTGCAAGATTGTTCATATCTTCGTTGGTAATCGTAGAAGCTAATTTTTATCTTCACCCTCAAACAGACTTGTGGGATATCAATTACAGTTTGTAAATAATTATACATTCAATTAATCGATTACGTGTAATTGTAATTGGAAATTTTCAATTGTAATTACATTAAAATTTTGCAATTGTAATTGAGTTATTTCGATTACAAATAACATGTAATTTTTAATTGAAAAAATACAATTACAATTTAATTTAATTTGCAGTTAGAATATTTCAATTAAAATTACTTGTAATTATAATTGAAAAAAAAAATCTATTACAGTTACATGTAATTAAAAATTTTAAGTAGTGAATGCATTTTTTGTATTTATTGTCAAAAAATATTTAATTAAATATTATTTAATTAATTACATATTAATTATAAAAAACTACAATCCTATCTGAATAAATAAATTAGAAATAAATAATATAATGAAAGTAAGGAGAGACTAAAAAAAAGTCACATTATTTTTAATAACGTATAATTAAATATTAAATATCTCCACGTATTTATATTTTCATAAGATACCACCATTTGCAAAGTTATAGCAACAATATTATTTATTAACAAATTATTAATAAATAAAAGTTCAATTTAAAATTACAAATACTTTAAACAAAATCATTTTTTCAAAATTTACATTCTTGGTCTTAAAATAACACTAACACTGAAAATAACCTTTCAACTGTGATCACAAGTGATCACATGTGATTTGTGCTTATCACAAGTATATACACTCTCCACATTTTAATAATAATAATTAGCTCAGTGGTACAACTTTATTTAAAATAGCATTTTTATTATTTCAAGTTATAACACAAGAGATTAATTTTTAAGAAACACTTAAAATTTGTAAGAGTGCAATTGAATTTCACTCAATTAGAAGTAGTGATTTCAGGCTTTCTACAATTACAATTACTTGTAATTTATAATTGAACTTTTCCAATTAAAATTACATGTAATTGAAACTTTCCAATTACTAATTACAAGTATTTGCAATTGAAATTTTCCAATTACTAATTACAAATAATTGTAATTGATTTTAGTCCCTGATTTCAACTACAATTACTTGTAAGTAGTAATTCAATATTTTCATTTACTAATTATATTACATATTGTAATTATAATTGTAATCTAATTGAATCCCCCATGTCTGCCCTCAAGCCGTGTAACTAACTACACAAAGATAAATTTTATTACTTTTATTATTATATTTATCGGGATACAAGTATTTTATTGCATGCATTTATCCTTTTCATTTTTTATACATTTCAAATTTAATTTATAACAATTGTTCGTTTTTATTTTCGCTATTATTTTATATTTTTTCAATTTTCAATATAAAAAAAAATCTGTGTTTTTTCAGCAAAAATGAAAAATTTTTTAAAATAATTGTTTATGGGGGCACAAGTGATACAAATGCAATATATGGAAACACTTGTTAGTATCTGCTTAAGCCTGTGTTGTGTTCGAGTGTATGAGTACAAATATATTGGACACTGCAATTTATTTACTTTCCGTATTTTATTCTTGTTGTTTTTATATTTTTACTTCTACTATTTGCCGGGGAATTATTTAATTAACAACATTCGTGGTTTTTAACTCAATATGGTGCAATAGTAATGGTATGTGTATGTGCTTACAACATGCACACGTAAACTTTTAAAAGGTAAAAGAATAAAGTGAGAGGCCTTCTCTAAAGACTTATTTATCAGTTACAATCACAGCAATTCTATTTCATTTTACAGGAGATAGCCTTTTTCTGTCCATCTGCTTGCCACTCAATGGATAAAAGATCTCATTCATCAAATACAACATCATAATTCAATTTTTTTTGGGTATGATTTTAGGTTTTTCTTTGAAAATATAAAATTTGCTGAAATATAATGTGGCGAAATATTGCAAATAAAAATAGAAATAAAATGTAATTTTTGTATAAAATATTGTTACAGATATGTCTTGCTTAAGTTCTAAAATAAAATAATTAAGCAATAAAGCGAACTTTATTGCATGGCTTGCTAAGAAAACTTATGGTACAACAACAAAATGTCTAGTTACAAACTGCGTAGAAACTTTATACACGAAGGACAACAACAAACATGTATGCTGTTTAGCATCTGCGTAGTTTTGTAAGAAACCTTTTCTACAAAAGGCAACAACAAATATTTTAAAATAAATCCCAAGCAGAAACCTTATCATCATAAAAACAAAAATACACACAGATATACAGGCGCCCATACATCGAATAAACAACATACAACAACAAAATGTGATACAAAGGGAGTAGAAGATTCTTAAATTTTCTAAACTTTAAATGGACAAATATAAATAGGGCAGCGCCTGAGTGGCTAGTCAATCAATGTAAAAATAAACCTCATAAACTAAAGACGTGCATCTTAAGTAAATTATACTGTAGTGTCAACCTTGTGCAGTTAAAGTAATAAACTTGTTATTGGTTTAAAAACTCTAAAAACTGGTGTTATTTATTTTGCAATAAAGAACTCACAGCAACACGTTCATAAAAGGTATAAACGTAACAATTTTAAAAAGGTCAATTAGCTATAATAATTAAATAATTAAAAAAAGTATTAAATCAGGTGACAATTGTAAGTCCTGAACGGATTGAGTTTTATAAGTAAAGTACAGGTAATCTGACGGTGGTCTTATCACTGGGTGTAAAAAAAAGCGTCCACCCACGCCGTATATATACACGTATACATACCTAGTTGCATAACAATTTTCAAGTGCACGGTGGTAGGGCCATGTCCTCGCTCCTTGCTAAAGAGTTGGAGACTATCCAATTCCTAGTCTTGTTGCATGTACAAGCTAGGATATGGGAACCTCACCAATAACTAGAAGAGGGTTACAGTCATGGGGGCAACTGGTTCTCGTGGTAGTGTTGCAATTAAAGTTCATTGGTCTGACTTCGAGGATCCTATGTGTCTTCCAGTTTCAGAATCCTGCTAGCCCAGGTGACTACTGTCACCTTTTAACCCCGAAGGTCCATATCAAGACGGGGGAGAGATCCATCAAGACTGTGTGCCCCTCGGGCGGATAAGTGAAGTACAGAGAGGTTTATTTAAAAAGAAGCTATCCAAAAAGGGTTGTCATCGATAATGACACAATGACAGTGTCGTAAAAATTTTATAAAAAAAATAAAAAAAATGACTTCTAATAGTACTCCAAACCAGTATCGTATGGTTTTAATGTAAGCTGAGGTATTGTTTTTTTTTAATAAAGATTAAAATGAGACTCTATTTTAAAGACACATCGCAAATTTATAGACGAAATCTATATTATTTTTTTTATTTTTTGTAACTTTTTGTAACAATCGACATACTAAGAGAACACTACTAATGGTATTAAAAAATTAAAAAAGAACAAACAATAATTGGAAGAAAATGACCCCTTAGAAAATTAAACTTGTAAAGTTGTTTAAAAGAGTTAAAATCTCAGATTTTATTTAAGATGCCCAGCTTTAGTAAAAAAATTATTTACAAAAAAAAATATTATTTTTTTAAGTAATAGTATACTTATAAGTTTGTTTAATTATAACAACGCTAAAAAAACATTTCAATTAAAGTTTTAGTAAAAAATATATTTTATTTTGTTTTATACGAGTCTAACCACAACACATTAATTCATTTTTTTTACTCTTTTCTCTTTTGTTTTTCTACTTTTAAGTAATAATTGTGTGTCCGTTTTGCTTAATTGCTGGCAAACAATTACAAACAGAAAGAAAAAAAGAATTTAAACATTTATACTCTGGCCCATGGCTCGCTACTGTAGCATCATTGTTTTGTTTCTTAAACTGACTAATTGTACGTGTTCAAAAGAGTTCGACTTTGAGTGAATAAATAAATGCAAAAAAGAATTTTGTTTGAAAATCATGTACAACAATTTCACTTAAGAAGTGCATCTTGGTTTTGCTTCTCTAATGCTTAAAGGGAAGGTTTCTGCAAGAAATTATAGCATATCGTTACCTTAGTCGGAAAAAGTGCTAAGTCAAATTATTTTTAATTATTCAGGGACACAAAAAACTGTCTAAGTGTTTTTTGGAAGACTTTTTGAAAATCTGTAAATGCAATTTTGTTTTCTTTACTCCATCCCCTTAAATCATTTGCGGACTTATAGGCTTTTTTAGACTTAACACATTTGCTCTTTGAAATTTCATTAGTTTGAGTAGGGACTTAGCATATTTTCCTTAAATATAATTTATTTTATATACTTTCCTTTAATATATATAAGAAATTGTACCTTATGAAGGATAATTCGTTGTAGCGGTGTTCGCTGTAACTAAAAAGGCTCAATAAAATTATTAAAAAAGTATTGTAAATGTATTTGGTGTTTACAAGGATGTAGTTATTTTATTGGTGTTCATTAACAAAATATTAATTGGTTAACAATAAATAAAAATAATAGTTATTAGTTTAAACAAAACAAAACAAAAATATTTTTTGTAGTTTTTTTAATCGACCTTTTTTTTATCTTTAATAAATATCTCTTATTCTTTTTTACGGTCTTTTTAAATTTAATTAACAATATATACTTTTTTTCTTTTCGATATTTCGCTTTCCTATGGAAAGTTTCTTCAGGAAAAAATTTTTTTTATTTTTTAAAACAAAAACATTTAAAACATCTGAAAAAAAATTTGTTTTTCAAATATTCTTTTTCAAAAAAAATTTTTTTTTTTCAATATGTTAATAATTTTTGTTTTCAAAAATAAAAAATTTTTTCCTGAAGAAGCTTTCCATAGGAAAGCGAAATATCGAAAAGAAAAAATATATACAAGGTGGCGCAAAAATAACCTTCCGATGTTTTTTGGCTGTAATTAAAAAAATAAATGAAAAACTTTGATTCTTCTTGTGGATTATTTTTATTTGGTCTTTTAATTTTTTTACATCAAGTCGAGAATATGATGTCATGTAAATGGCCGCCGCCACAGTTGATTGTCATTTGAGCCCTTTTTATGGCATTTTCCATCACTTTGGCCAAAACTTCCGGCGATAGGTCCTCACATTCTTGACGGATATTGTCTTTAAGAGCTGCAAGAGTCTGAGGCTTGTTGACATAAACCCGCGACTTCAAAAAGCCCCACAAAAAGAAGTCTGCAGCGCTCAAATCAGGCGATCTTGATTTTTGATGAAAAATCATCTTCCTCTTGGTGGTGATTAAGAATGGCTTGAGCATATGTTAGACGCGATTGGCGGTCAGCAGCTAACAGCTGATGCACCGTCTGGACTTTGTACGGAAACATCTTCAAATCTTGTACCAAAATTCGCTGTAAAGACCGTCGACTGATACCCATTTGCGTGGCACGTCGTCTGGTCGATGTCGACGGCGCTTCCATGACATCCTCGCCTACAGCAGCAATATTCTCTGCAGAACGGCTACTCCGGGGTCTGCCACGCCTGGCAGCATCTCGTGTTGTGCCAGTCTCTTCGAGGCGAGCGGCTAAACGTCGCAGTGTTTCACCAGTAGGCGTTGGACGGCCAGGAAATCTGCGACGAAATTCACGTTGTGCCAAAGTCACCGAGCGATTATTGGTTAAATAAATAGTCACCAATATTCCGCGTTCTGGAGCAGTGTAGCGTAACATTGTTTATTAACGTGTATTTCGCATGTGTTTACTACACAAATGTCAAAACAGAACTGACATTAGGGGCCAATCGCAAAATTTATAGCATTTTCTGATAGGAGGATTTCTTTTGCGCCACCTTGTATATTGTTAATTTAATTTAAAAAGACCGTAAAAAAGAATAAGAGATATTTATTGAAAACAAAAATAAATAATTTTAAAAAGGTATATTTTTGTTGTTGAATTCAATAGTGTATTTATTTTAAGCGGAAGCTTCCTGTGTTTAAAAAAAAGTAGGTACAAAATATTTAGAAAAACAAGGCACAAATGAAGTAGATCATCATAAAAACGGTGATGGTCTTTGGGTAAACTCAGTTTTAAAAATTCTAGGTTTTCGTAATTTCTTGCCATTATTTTCTTTCTTTCGTTGTAGAAGAATGAATAGGTTTTATATTTTTATTTATTTTCTGTGATAAATTTTAGCACTCTTCGGTAAAATGAAATTCATCAGAATCACTGTTAAATCCATAGGGAACCAGACCTTTAACTCCACCATCCCACTCAATTAAATAATCGTCACAATTGTAATTATTTTTCTCAGCAGAGTCTAATGCAAATATCTAATAAAAATTTTTAATTAACAATGGTTTGCCAATTACAATAAAGAGTTACCTTCGCAATTTTTTTTAATTTTTTAAAATTCACAAACCCGTATATAATTCGAATTGCAAATAACCGAAATTCTCAATGTCTGGAAGAGCATTTAAAACTATAATCACTTTGATATAACTAATTATATGAAAATCAAAGTAGATATTTAATATTGTAGCGATTGCCAAATCGCTGTAATTTTTTATAGTCCAACTTGAAAAAAAGAATTTATTAAAAAAAAAATAATTTGTTCCTATCAACTGTACTTGGCATATTTTTTTTAGTTTTAAAAATTTTTTTTGGCCTACTACTGCATTGCAGCAAGAAAAAATGGAAAACAACTCTCATGTATCAGTCGGCGCTCCAAAGTCTATATTGGAGTTATTTGACCGCGTACGGGAGAGGGCCAAGAGGCTCATTGGGGACAGTAGGGTATCCAACTATATTGATTCTCATGAGCATCGACGCAACATAGGTTGTATTTCACTGTTTTGTCGTTAAAGGTAAGTGCCGTAACGAAATTAGGGAATATGGAATAAACACCCTACAGAGGTCTTTACTGTCACTTTCAATGTAGAAAAATTCAAAAAGAATGTCCACAGACACTACTCCCTCCTTCAACCTCACCATAACCTACTTTCCTAGGTTCTGGTACAATGGATTGTATGAGTAGCGGTCGTTCCCTAAGTGCTGGGCCGAACGAAAAAAATTAATGGTATTATTTTGGCTTGTAAATGATGCATTTTGAATTATTTATACTAGCAAGCTACATCCACGTAAAGCGAACACTTTTTCCGACTTAGGTAACGATATATTGGTTTTCTGCAAACCTACCTTTAGAGATTACAGTTCTACGTAGTGTTAAAGCTAGGCACTAAATAACACTATGTTTTACGGTTATTAACAGCCCGTTTTGTCAATTTACTCTTGACTCTTTATATTTATCATAATTTATCTTTAGTTTATTTTAGAATTTGTGAGAAGTTTCCTATTGACCTCAGCAAGCGGTAACTGCTTTCATTTTCAATAAAGCAGATCGCATATGTCAATTTAAATTTGATTAATTTAAAATCCATATTCGTCTGTTTTATTTGTAATTATGAAAAATTATGTTTTTTTTTGTTTCTTTTTTCTTTCAATGGGGTGACTTCCCCGCACAACCTTTAATGCATTTTATTTATACCTAACTACTGCTGCATGTTAATGTTGATTATTGTTTCAACGTACAGTTGACTACTTTAGTACTTCTAGCCAAAAAACCACACACAATTTCTTACCACAATTTAGAGATGTAAAGTTTTTTTTTTGTTTTTGTTTTGTCTTTTTATTTCTACTTCATTTTCATGTTTATTTATTTTTGTTATATTTCTTTTTCTTTTATTAGATATCTTCCATTTCTTTAGTTAATTGTTAGTTACTTAAGGTTACTAAACTCGTATGTTTTCTTTTTATTTAAACAAACAAAAAATTGAATAAACTTAAAAACAATAGCAAAAAACAAAAAAAAAAAAAAGAAAATAACAAAAAACAATTCAGCTTGAATTTAAATAAATATAAAATTCAGATCATGTTACAGCAACATTATCTAATTTTTTGTGTGTTGCTTTTAATTTTCAAAGAAAACAACAAAACGATTTTTTATATTATTTTATAACTTTGTACATTTTTTTGTTGTTGTAAATTAATGCAAACAATACTTTTGTTCATTATTTTTTATTTTTATTTATCAAACTAGAAAACAAAATAAAAAATATTAAAACTGCAGCACACTGTTCTCAATGCTTTAAATACGGTTTGCATCAATGCTTCCAAGGACATTAAGTGCATTTTTATCCAATTGCATTTAATATTTGTGTTTCTGTGCTTTTTTTCCCGTTTCATTTTTCAAAGCATTCGGATTAAGTTGTTTTTGTTTTTTGTTAATGTTTTGTCTGTTGTGTGTCGCTTGTGTTTCTAATGTTCTATTGTTTCAATGTTGCCATTGTATTGTTTTACCTTTCTGAGATCTAATAAATGCTGTTGATGTTATTTGCATATTATGCATGGGTACCTTAAATTAGCTGTTACCATTTCGTTACTACAGCAGCTTCTTTAGATGATGTTGTGTATATGTTGATGGTCGATGAGGCAACCTTGTTTCCTAAAACTAGCAAATATTAAATTTCAAATGTGCGGCATTCGTATAAATAATAAGACCTAAAAAGCACAATACAATGTGCTTGAAAAGCATCTTAATTATTCACAGCAAAAATGTAAAAAGATAAGCTTGAAAGAACAAAGAAGAAGAGACGTTGTGAAAATGTACTTGTACGTTACGTGTAAGATGTGCTTGCTTCTTATGTAATCATTTCAATGGAACAACCATACGTTACGGCAACGTTATTTTATTTTTTAATGGTAGAAGCATTAGGGTAAAATGCAATTCTTTATTACCCTGTTTTGTAAAACGGATAAAATGGGGTAGAAATAGGTGAAGAGGAGTGATATGGGGTTAGATATTTAAAAAATCTCTAATTTCTTGCTATGGTTATTTTAGATACATTGTACGAACCTTCTAAGGTAAATTAGTAGCATTCTTTTGATTCGGTTGCAGTCTTCCTTTTTTATTTTACTGCACAAGGGGTGACAAAGAAAACAGATTTTTTTTGTAAATAACCCAATTTCTTTAACGTTTTAAAGCATTTCACCTATTTTACTTGGGATGATTTTGCAAATTAAGTTATTTTTGAAATGATAAATTTTATAAAACCTACCAAAATAATATTTCTAATATTTCTACTTGTAGACTGATGGCCATTGTCATAACACACTTTAAATGTAAGCTAGAGTATTAGAAATTAAAAAAAAAAACGAGAAGAGTAAGACAATATGCATTAAGAAAAAATATTAGATAAAATTAGTAACTGATATGAAAATAAAAAGTGTTCACATTTGTATACTTAATAAATTTTTAAAATTTAAATAGAATGATTTACAAAATAGTAAAAGAGTCCCCTATGTAATAAAGAAATCCCGAAAAAATTTCGAATTCCGAAAATGTTAGAAATTTCGGTATGCAGAATAATTGGGATTTTGAAAAATTACTTCCGACTGGCCTTACTCCTCACAACTTAATCTTAAAGATATAAGTAAGTACCGCGTAATGCAAATTAATTGGCAATGGTTGTGGACCTTCAAAGCACTTTGTAATATTCTAATCATATTCGGGTTGTATTAAGTCGGTCGTTCCTAAAATCAACCTAAATCAACTAGCTTTTGAAAAAGTATTTCATAGAAAAAGTACCTCTTAAAAAGTACTTTTTAAAAAATAAGTCAAAGACAGTTATCGCCTAGGAATGGTTGAGAGAAAGTTTTGTCGCCCTTTAGTTTTAATATTGCACAGAAACCAGACTTACGTTTCATTAAAATCTCTATAATTATTAACGCGAATTATTGTTTTTTAACCCCGAAAATGCCCTACATTCTCCATTGTCAGCAAGTTATATAAACTTTAGATTTATGTGCGATTAAAAATATGTTGGCGATTCTGATCTCCCTCGCTCTATCTATCCCCCTCTCTATTCCTGTATCTGTCTAGATACGTACTTATTTTATTCCAAGGAGTCCTAGTCTTCACCACCCTTTTACGGTTGCAAAGTAACCTGTGTAGTTGCTAAATTCCTTTTCAAAAAATACATGTTTCATTTATCCGTAGAACTCTACTATACTGCAGATTTTAGAAAAGTATGTATGCTCATATTTTGGCTACCTTCTTTTAAAAGTATTTTGAAGTTACATTATTCACGTGCAATATACGAAAAACGATATGTAAATTATAAAAATAAAATTACAATTATAAAAATAAAACATTTTTAATTTCCGTGTGATAAAGGTGTAATTTATAAACACTAAGACTAGATAAGTTGCTCACTAATTTATAAGATTTCGGACACAAACATATGCTAAATATCAAAAGAACTAAAGAACACGTTTTTGTTAATCTCTATCTATTCTACCTTATATTATCTATAATAAAGAATAAAAAAGTTGTAAAATTTATTATTAAAGACATGAAAGTAAAAAAAAGTATTTAAGCTTATGAATAACACTGGCTTACAATTTTTTGGTCTACAAATGCTACAAATTTTTATTGCATTTTTCTAGATTAAACACAATTTATTTTCAGTTTTCAAGAATTTGTTAAATTACGAGCGGAATTATGGCTAAGTTGTTATGGTTGGATAATGGCTAGATAGAAGTTTTATTTAGACATTTTTATTTCAAAAACAATTTTTACTAAACAATAATCAAAATATAATCATTGATATTAATTTGCCAATCCATAGCTAAAGCTTATGAAATCAACAACACAATAATCAAAATATTTATTATTTTATAAATATAATTTCAAAAATTTTAAGTTATTTTCCAAAGATATCGCATAAAAAATAAAAATTCTCTAATAATATAAAGAAAAGCTATTATACTTAAAATAAGCTTTAAAGAAAACTACATTTACATCAATAAAATATAACGCGTTTTTCATCAAGATGTTTGTTTATCAGTTGTGGCAACACTAACAACATGATAGTTTTGAATTCAATTTCGCACGAACATCGCATTAAAATAATTTAAACACACACCACAATGAAAATGGTGGTTCTGTTAATGCTACATTTCGTAAAATTCGTGATATTTTCGAAAAACATAATCGTCCTCCTGAGACCGCTATTTGATCGTTAAATTTGAGTCGACAGGCTCGACACAAAACACACTAACGTGTGTTCGACCGCGTCGTTCAATTGAACACATTGCAGCCGTGCGCCAGAGTCTTAAAGCAGACCCAATTTGACAATTCCACGACGTTCTCAATAATTGGGGTTATCCAAAACCAACACATGGCAAATTTTGCGTAAGGCTTTGACTTTTACAAAGTTCAACTGGTATAAGAATTAAATACGACCGACCATTGACATGGCCATAGATTCGCTCAATTCCCTCATAAACAACCGGCTAGCTTTTCTGATCACTTGTCACAAAATGTCAATAAGCAAAATTGCCGCATTTTGGCTTCCGCAAATTATAGATGAGGCTGGAAATGCGGTAATGGATCACACTATCGCGAAATGCTAACAACTCAACTTTAGCATATTGTTGGCAATCACTAACATATGGTTTCAACAGAACGGTACCACATGTCACACAGCCAATGAAACGATCAATTGCAAACCAAATTTCCCGACCGCCTAATTTCACGACAATCAGCAGTTAAGTGGCCAGCCAGATTGTGTGATTTAACACTACTGGATTATTTTTTGTGCGGCTATATTAAGGAAGAAGTCTATACGGAGCCAATCGAATTTACTTCAGTCTTATAACTCAAAATCTGTGATGTGATTAACAAAATAGGACCACCATTTTGCGAAAAATTTATTAAAATCTTTGATGAAAGAATGATTATCTGTCAGCGTGGTCGTGGTGGATATTTGCCAGATATTATTTTTTTCATTCATAATTGCCAAACTTTTCTTTTCGTAACACAATACAAAATTTCAATCATTTTAATCTTAATTTTTTACTTTATTTTGTTTTCGAAAACAAACTTCTTGTTGAAAAAGCCTTTTATGGCAGTAATAAAAAAATAATTTAACTAAGCTAGAAAAATTCTATGGAAATACACATTTTCGCCGTAAGGCAGTGTAATCAAAGTTGTCTCTTTTAGTTAAAATGTTTGTGTGCCACTAAAAGTACAAAATGACAAACTCAGGTATAAATTATTTTAGAAAACATAAAAAGCTTCTGTTTTATTTGAAAATGCTGCAATTTATCAAAAATTAATTATCTCATTGAAATTTTAATTGAAGTTTAATTAACTTCATGTGTAAGAGAATTAGCAAAAGTGTCATCTTGTGTGCATACACATTTTCAGATATTATTTAAACTTATATTTTGTTATAGCTAACTTTATCAGAAAACTGACATAAGAAATTTATATTAAATAGTTTTTTTTCCTTTCCTTAATTCTCACCGAAATTGCAAACTTACAATCTCACGTTTAATTTTTGCCAGTTTCTGATTTTCTTAAAACGGCTAAGAGGAAAGCAAAACGACATATTAAAAGCGTCAGGAAAAAGATTATGATTTTAAATCATTTTATTTTATCTTTGTCGACATCATCATCATCACCACCACCGTCAAATGTTGCTATGCAAATCAAGTGAAACTTGTAATAATAAAATATTGAAGTAAAAAATAAAGGCGTACGTTTAGAGGGTTATAAGACAGACAGCAACTAAGAGCTTATTATCTACCTATGAACTCGCAAATAAATATTAGTTACGGTTAGAAACTGATAAAAAGAGAAAAAAATATCTGTCTTAAACAAAAACACAAAACTGTTAGCAATTGCATAAATTCAATCATGACTTTACACATTGAGGAATAGTCTTTTATTACTGTAAATTAGTTATTTAAGTTTTTAAAGGTGGTTGTTAAGAACAGCTTAAATAAAAAAGACTTTATAAAAAGTTTTCTTAAAAATGAAACATTTTAAAATATTTATTTATATAATGAGAGGACGTTAAAATTGCTTTCTGATATCCAAAAATTTAAAATTATTTTAAAATAAGTTTTCTCTTAAAACCGTTTCGTATTTTATATAGATCTTGCCGTAATTACTGCATCAAAATCTACAATAGTAAAGCGTTTTTTAACAAAATCAAATAAAAAATTTAGATTAAGATGATCCAAATTTTTATTGTACTACGAAGAGAAAAGTTCGGCAAAAATGATATCTAGCAAATGTCCATCATGACCACGCTGACAGATGACGATTTTCTCATTAAAGTTTTTAATCACTTTTTGGCAAAATCGCCGTCCTACTTCATTAATCACATCACCGATTGTCAGTTTTAAGGCTGAAATCGTTTCGATTGGCTCCGTATCGAATCTTCCTTAACATACCCCTACAAAAATAATCCAGTCAGATCGTGTGATTTGATCTGGCTGGCTACTTAACTGCTAATTGTCGTGAAATTATGCTGTCGGGATATTTGGTTTCCAATAAATTGATCGTTTCATTGGCTGTATGCATATGGGACCGTGATATTGAAGCCACATGCCAGTGACATCCACGTCGTCAGTAATAGGCCAAAATTGAATTGTTAGCATCTCGCGATAGTGTGATTCGTTTTACATCCGCACCTGGCTATGTAGCCTTAATCAGATGGTGGACAAACCACTATCGTATAATTTGGAACGTCATACACAACCACCACGTTACTCCCATATAGGGGCCAACCTCAATGATCAGTCAGAGAACTATTAAATGTCTAAAGAGACAAATAATGAACTCTGCGGGTCACTGATCCCCGTGGAAATAAGTGGAGCTTCCAGTTGACTCCCTGCCTGTCTTCAGGGGACTGGGCTTCCTTTTTCCCCCAGTTGCACAGATCTAGATAGCTGTTACGTACTATAAAGACCATAAATGTGCCCCCGGGGGGAAGCATCTCGCGATAGCGTGATCCATTGATCGCTACCGCATTTCCAGACAATACAACGCACTTTACAGTGACATGTTGAGCAAGTAAAGGCTTCTCAATAGCCGTTATAGGTTTTTCAGAAGTTCAAATGCGGCAATTTTGGTTTTTGACACACCCTGACAAGTGAAATTGGGCTTCATCTGAAAAAACAATTTTCCAGAAAAAAAAGCCTAAATGAATTGATCGAATCTATAGCGATGTGAATAATCGGTCGGCTTCAATTCCTGCAGCAGTTGAACCTTGTACGGCATCAAAGTTTAATCCGAGGAATTGACATATTTGGATTTGCTTCGACACTTCACTTTTCAGTTGAATATTTTTTTTAAATTCTAAAAGTTTCTTTTAAAATAAAATCTTTAAAAGATTACAAAACTAGTCTTTAAAAACTCTTTTCAAAATTAATAAGTTCTTTTCAAAAGAGTATTTATTTTTTTATATTTTTTTTAAGAGAAGTAGCACTTCAGGCAACAATGCCTATTTAGTCAAGTACCGTGCTACATTCTTTACGAAAGGAATAGAGAGAGATGAGGTAGGTGGTGAAAGTAAAAGGATAGTTACGGAAATTAACTGTTGTATAAAACAGCACAGTGACCAGTGACTATGCCTTCATCACTAAGCAGCCCCACCGACAGTCAATTTTTATTTGTAGTGCCTAGGTCTTAGTTGGGAATCGAACTCACAACCCTCACTCTTGTAAGCTAGTACACTACCTACTAGTCTACAGGGGCCATTTAATTAAGTACTTAAAAATAAAGTTTTTAAAATACTTTTTTATTTATTTGTTTTAATCTATCTTTAAATATCCTTCAAAAAGTAAAGCAATTTAAATAAGTTAAAATACTTATTTGTCACGTTTAGAATATTCTCTAAGTGTATCATAAGAAAAAGTTCTCGTAGATATAAACAAAACTACAATTAATGTTTAGCTCAAAGCAAAATGTCGTATTATGGTTTAAAAGTATAAAAAAAAATAGAGATTAGAAATTTGAAAAATAATTGAAGTGTATAAATGCAGCATTATCACTTTTATGATTAAAAGTTAATGCAACAGGTGCATGGTAAATTAACTCTTTGAATATATAAAAATACTTTGTAATAAAATACAACTGTAAATTCTAGTTTTTCTTTTTTTTTTTTTTTTTTTGATATTAAAACTTTGATTTTTTAATTTTCTTTTCAGAGATAAAGTACTAATGGAAAATTACACAAAAATAACTGTAAATAAAGGTATGTTTCTAAACAAGTTTTTATTTCTTTTCTCTACACATTTTCTATTTGCACGTTAATGGAAATTATTCAAGAAAAATATATGTACATATGCTTTTTCCTATTAGTAGCAGTTTATATTCTAGTACGCTTATATAACCTTTCGAATGTACTTTTAAGCTGCTCAGATTAGACCTTAATTTTTAATGTGTGCAAATACGACTGTAGCTAATAAGAATTGCTATGCTATCATGCGTACATGACTACAAACCAATTATGTTTTTACTTTCAGTTGGCTTTCTAGAATTTTTCTTTTTCGCTGAAACTGGCAAATTTTATACCGTCAACTATACAAACAGTCTAAAGGCCCAACTGTAATATGTATAAACAAGCCAGCTTATACATATTACAGTTGGGCCTAATGTCAAAAACTGAACGAAAAGTCTGTCAAATGCTTAAGCAAATCATTAAAAACTTTAAGTGACTAAAATGCACTTACATGAATATAGAAATTATTCTGCACAGTTGCACATTTGTTTTATTCGTACTTTTGCAAAAAAATAATTTCTTTCTAATTAAATAGAATTTGTTAACAAAAAGGCGTTAAATAATCATATTTTTTATTCGTAGTACTATCCTTATATAAATTTATAATCTTTTTAATAGTTTTAAGAAAATTACAAAGAAAAATTACACATATTTCGCTGTTTGCAGTATTTCGGCCAAAAGTACAAAAATTGCAACTGTGTGAATCATTGATTTTATAAACAATAAAAAATTAAATTGTATTGCAAATTGTGTGTAAGAATATTGAAAAAAAATAAAAATGTTTAAAGGCCTTAAGTTATTAAACTCCCAGGTTGAGTCTAGCTATTCAGCGTTATCACGAGTACTACAAAATAAAGATTCACATCTAACAAAATAAAAAATATTCAATATAAATGCTTAAACCGGCGGGGTGCGAGAGAGCTATTCAGAAACATCATAGGCTGCAGTAGTGCCTATTCCTCAATATAGCCCATTCTACTATCTGATGAAGGTTCCATTCTCTTCCTTTCCTTGCAGAAACGTTCCCGTAGTAACTTGCATCTGTGTTTGCACTCCGCACCTTTATATAATTCATACCCAACAAAATTCTTCAAGCTATTACTTACCACTTTTAATGCATTTTTCTGCTTATTTTTTCTACGCTCGTTCCTTTGAATTGCGGTTATAATAAACCCCTTCTCTTTTCTCATATGAAAAATATTTTCTTTGTACGTTTTCTATTAAATTTAGATAAAATATTTTTTTGCTTTCGTCCTACATTGGAGTTTGTTTACTAATGTATCTATAACACAATGCACAATGCAAAATCAGCTGTTTCCGCACGGAATGTGTGATCAGTTTCGTACTTTGCTTAAGCAAATGCCATTTGACAAAACTTAATGAAAAGTTTTTTTAAGTACAATATAGTTTTCCACATATGATTATTAGCTTTTTGCTCATTTGCTTAAGTTGACTTAAGCCACCATATGCATAATATTGTTGGGCCTTAAGAAATACATTTACTAATTTTAAGTTATTTAAATCGAATATAGTCTGCAATTCTGTAAAGTTTATAAAAAATATGAAATCCATTAAATTTCTTCGATAGTACTAGATACAAATTTGATGCCACCACAAACGTTGATTAATTTATGTCATGTTAGATTTCAGTGTGATAGTTAAAAGAAGGCAATAATTCGCCTGTTTCTTTTGATATACTTACAAATTAGGAATGATGATAAATATATAAAGAACTATTCTTTGTGCCACTTGCAGTATTTATTTATTTAGTCTATAGATGTAATCCTTACGTATTATAACATGCATCTTCTGCTTAAAACTAGTCACTCAAATAAACAATTATATTACGCTTTACAACATTTAATGATAAAGAATAATCAAAAAATCTTTCCAAATTCTTAGAATTGGATCTGAATTTGAATAAATATTTTGAAAGAACTGCAAGAGTAGTGGCTAATAAAATCGACTTGAATGAAGCGGAACGTTGAAACAGATAATAGAAATCAGGAACTCGGCTGCAATTTTTCCGTTAATTAAACTGATTGCAAGAGATACATTAATCAACGTTGGCAATCTGCAACGATAAGATGAAAGATGAACTCCAGACTCCCCCAAAGGGGAAAAACGGAGCCCAGTCCCCTGAAGTCAGCAGGGGTACAACTGGAAACTTTACTTTATTCCCACGGAATCAGTAATGCCCGCAGAGTTCATTATTTGTCTCTTTAGACATTTAATAGTTCTCTGGCTGATTATTGAGGTTGGCCCCTATATGGGAGTATCGTGGTGGTTGTGGTTTCGCGGCCCCATAACAGTATAATGGTTATTATGGTGGCCAGGATCATTTAGCCGTTAATGACACGATAGGTGAATGATCCAGTCCAGTGAGCATGCTAGACATGTGTTCTGAACAGGAGTTGGAAAGTCTCCAACTCTTAAGCAAGGAGTGGTGATTTGCAGCCCTGCTCTGGAATCATCGAAGTTGCAACTAGAAAGTTCTGTTGCATAGAAATATAGCTTCGGCTTCCTAGGATGAGCATGACGTTCCAAATTATGCATAGTGGCTTGACCACCATCTTATTAAGGCTTCATGGCCAGGTGCGGATGTAAATCAAATCACGTCTCCAGACTGCCCTGTCAAATCTCGTAAGCAGAAAATTAGAAACTGTTTCTATACCGATTTAATAATGATTACCATGCACATTATATTGTGGGTCCCATATTACTGAACCATATTCCACAATTGGAAGAAGAGGAATAGTAAAAAGCATGAGGGCAATGAAAGATTTATTAGACGGAAAGAAACTAATTTTCCGCTGTATTACAGAGAGCCGCTTCAGTTGTCATAAGAAAGTCCTAACTTGCAGTATCCAGTTATTGGAGAAATTACAAATGTCAAACTTCTTGACATTTATTTTTTTGGGTATTATAAGTACTGACAGATTTGTGAATAATTTCAACTTTTACAAAACTAAAAAAGTTGTGACAACTTTAAATACACAATACTTGCAGTTTTATTGTGTATTTTAGCTTGGTTTTCTTGGCAATCTTGACAAAAAATAATTTTTTGTCATTCCTGTAAATCAAGCAAACGCATCTCACAATCCTTGTAGGCAAGGACATGAGCATATTTGCGAGAAAGAAAGTGGTTTTATGTAATAAATGAATAATTTGCTGTAAATTATGCATAACAAATTAACTGAAAGGAATAAACTATTGGTCCATAAAAGAAATTTTTATACATTGGATTTTTCAACAAGAAGTTTATTTTTCAATTATGTCAACAACACCAACATGAAGTTTTCATATTTAGTTTTTTCGCACGAAAACTGTATTAAAATAATTAAAATCCATTAAGAAAATAATGGTTGCGTTAAAGTTATCTTTCTTAAAGATCGTGATATTTTCGGACAACATAATCGTCCTTCTGAGACCGCTATTAAGAACTTGATACAAAATGTCCGAACATCAATGCGTGTTCCACGGGGCCGTTCAACTTAAAACATCGTAGCCGTGAGCCATAGTGTTGAAGCAGATTCAAATTTGTCAAAACTTCGATGTTCTGAAAAATTAGGATTATTCCAAACCACCAAATGGCGAATTTCGCGTAAGGATTTTACTTTGAAGCCTTACAAGGTTCAACTGGTGCAGAAATTGAAGCCGACCGATCATTCACATCGTTGTAGTTTCGCTGAATTCATTTAGGAACAACCGACTGGTTTTTCCGGAAAAAAATATTTTTTCAGTCGAAGCCCATTTTCACTTGTCACAGGGTATGTCCACAAGCAAAATTGCAACAATTGGACTGCTAAAAATCCTGTGACGATTATTGAAAGTAATTTGCATGCGCAACGTGTCACGTGTAAAGTGCTTTATATTGTCCAGAGCCGTGAGTGCACCGTTATTTTTCGAAAGTGAGGCTAGAAACGCGGTAACGATCAATGGATCACGCTATCGGGAGAAGTTACCAATTCAATTTTGGCCTATTACTGACAACGTGGATGTCACTGGTATGTGGCTTCAACACCACGGTGCCATAGGCATACAGCCAATGAAACGATAAATTTGTTGGAAACCAAATATCCCGACCACATAATTTCACGACAACTAGCAGTTAAGTGGCCAGCCGGATCAAATCACACGATCTGGATGGATTATTTTTGTAGGGCTATGTTAAGGAAGAGTCTATACGGAGGCAATCGAATTGATTTCAGCCTTAAAACTCACAATCGGTGATGTGAGGAGGAGTTGGATAGTCTCCAACTCTTCAGCAAGTAGTCAAGGCTGTGGTCTGCTTCGGGCTTATGAAGTTGCAACTAGGAGTGAGCGGAGGATATACGTATCCAAAGGCCTTCTAGGGCGAAGATGACGCTACATATTATCTACAGTGGTAATGATCCACCATCTGGTTAAAGTTTACGGCCAGGTGCAGATGTAAATCTTATCATGTCATATGACTAACGAAATAGGACCGATTTTGCCGAAAAATGATTGACAACATTAATGAAAGAATCGACATCTGTCAGCGTGGTCGTGGTGAATATTTGCCAGATATCATGTTTCATTCATAATTGTCAAACTTTGCTATTCGTAATACAACAAAAATGTGAACACCTTAATCTAAATTTTTGTTTTAGAAAACAAACTTCTTGTTAAAAACCATTAATTTAATGAAAGCGAGTTTTATAAATAATTCTGAACCAAACACTTGTATTTGAACTTCTTCATAAATAAGATAATAAAATTAGTGAAATAACCATTTGCCTGTAGTCCAAGTAATTTGACTCCCTTCGTGATTAAAAGATCTAGAACAATAAATATATAAAAGTTAATATAAATTTTGTGAAACCAGTTATCAGTTTGCACATTCCTTTCTTATTTTATAACAAATTGTTAATTTCAGTAATAAAAACAATTCTTTTTTTTGTTTCAAATGTCAAAACTTCATTTAACAAGTGCAGTGACTTTTTTTAAAAGGTGTTTTTTGTTGTTTTTTTTGTTTTTTTTTTCCTTTCGCACTGGTTTTTATTGCTTGTACGTTTTTTGTCTCGTCTTTATTCATTTAATTAAAAACCTTAAAAATGTTACTTTCAAGTTTTCAATTTTTTTTTAACCATTTTATTTGTTTTTGGATTTTGTGTGCTTTAAATGAAGTAAACAACCTTATTATGGTAGTAACAACAACAACAACAACAACAAACAAAAGCCACAACAGCTTTTTATGTACGTATACCAACAAAAATTACAACTAATAATATCATACCATACCATATAGTATATCAGTCACACTTTATAACCGTCTGATGATGTTCTTGCAACTGGCACATACAACAATCTTAAGGATTGTTTTGCTTACAGAGATGGTAAACTAAAAATTATTAGTGTTCTTTGCAAACCTTAATCAAAATGATTTGATTATCTTAAATCAATTTTAACTACAAGACTATCATTAAAAAATCAATTCATTGATATTTATCACTCCTCAAAATGGAGACAGGATTGAATTGAAACTTGCTAATTTTTTTTGGAATTAATGAAAGTGTTTTATTGCACATTTTGGTTATCATTTGTTTGAGTATTAAAGTTGAATTAAAACAAAAATATGTATTTTTTTTGGAGAAAACTAAATTTTAAGAATATTTTTAGATTTCAAGATTAATAGTAATATAATAAAACTAAATTTTTAGAAAATTAATAATTTTAGTTAAGCTTAAGTTAAGTAATTTTAACCTTATCATTAGTAAAAGTATTACTATTTCATTAGCAAAAGCCGCAAGTTATGTTTGTACACTAAATAAACTTTCTGAAATATAGCAAATCATTGTATTGAAATACTATTCGTATCGCAAAATTGTATTATATTGTTGTCTTACGGGTTACTAAAAGCTCTTTTGCTTATATTTTAAAACAATAAGTCGATACGTATGCGCGCAATTTTCCCTGTCTGTTTTAAAATTCCTACTTATGTCCGTGAGAGTAATAATTCTGTATAGCATTTCTATTGTGTATCTCTTTTTATAATTACTCTTATGTGGTAATATTGTTGTATCATCGAACATTGGGAGAGTGACCTTTGATTACAAAGTGGGCTGTCAATGCTGTTTTTTGTTCCGAAGTATCTTTACATGTTCTATAATCGGACTTATGTGCAGCCAAACTTGTCCATAACTTCGATTTCATCGTTCCAACATATATGTTGTTAGCTACATTGGACCCGTCTCCATTGCAAGGTATTTTACATATCAAATTTGATTTTTCCAATTCATCTATTCTGGATTTCATGCTTGAAAAGAAAATATTTAATGTTTTGTCGATTTTAAATGCAACGTTAAATATTTCCCTGTCATATATATTTGGTTGTATAATTCCGCCGAATCACCAGGAACACGTATTGTGTAAATTCTTTGGCTTTGTGTAAGTTCATTTAATTTTCTATGGTAGTTTTAATAATTTTGTTGCCATATTAAAAGAAGAACTATTTCTTGTAAAAATTTTCCTATTTTTTTGACAGTTTGGTAGTGGTCGCAGATAACTGGGGTTATGTTGAAAAATTAGGTGCCCCTGTAGGCTGGTAGATATTGGACTAGCTTGTAAGTATGGGGGTTGTGGGTTCCACTCAACATTTTTTTGATTTTTTATTAAAAGAAAATAATGCATAAAATGGTTCATATAAATGCCATTATAATCGCATTAGTGAATTTTTATGTAATAGAAAAAAGAAGAATTTATCTAAGCAAATTGCACTTTCATCTGCTCATCTAGTTTGTATATTGAAAAAAACAAAAGTCAATGGATTTCATCAATAGTTGTTATGTTTACAACATGACAATCATATGAAACTAACAAGGCAATACTACACATCACTGGTGTATAGTTATAGTTTTGTAAGAGATGCCCCTGTAGGCTAGTAGGTAGTACACTAGCTTGTAAGTATAGGGGTTGTGGGTTCGATTCCCAACGAAGAACTTGGTTTTTTTTTTTCACTACAAAAATAAAAATTGACTGTCGGTGGGGCTGCTCAGCGATGAAGGCATACTCACTGGTCGCTGTGCTGTCTTTATACGGCAGTTAATTTCCGACTATCCTACTTTCACCATCTGTTCCATCTCTTCTCTGTTCCTTCCCTAAACAATGTAGCACGGTACTTGACTAAATAGGCATTAATGCCAAAAAAAAAATTGATATGAAATTGTTTTTATTAAAAATGGTCTAAAATTGGCATGAATGTGAGTTTTATATGAAAACTGTAAATTATGTCAAAGCCTACATGTCCTGAAAAATTAATATTATGCGTAAAAAATGCAGTTAAGTCGGAGCAAATCCATGCAGTTGTTTCGGAGGGTGTCCTGAAAAATTCACATGAAATTGATTTTATTAAAAATGGTCTAATAATAATAAGTTCATAATAATTTGCGCTGCAGAGGTTGGGCTTTAGATACCAGCCTATGAGTAATGTTTTAATTTCTTATAATAATAAGTGCGTCTAAGTTTGTCAACTTCTCATCCTTTTCTAGCTCTTTTGTAAAATGTAACAGCATCTACAGTAAGATTTACAGCATCTTTTCTTAGTATCCAAAACAAGTCAACCACATATATTCCAAATATCCCACATGAATTTCCGTTTGAAGCTTAAGCTTTTTATCTTACTATCCCACAACACTCTTCCATGACAATATCTGCAATTACTGGTGATACCGGTTATCTAGTGGACATTCCTCTTTACAGCTCACATATTTTATCTTCAAATATCAAATAAATACAAATATCTAATAAATACAACAATAATTTTATATTTTTTTTTTCCATTTTAATAGTGATATTTGTGTTTTGTGTATATTACTGTTTTCGAAGTATCGAAATAAATAATATTTAATAAAAAAAAGGAAAGTTTTATTTCAATAGAAAAGTTTGACTTCGAGCCCAAATAAAAACAAATAAATTTCTACTTTATTTTTTTCCTACAAAATTTCAATGGCTAATTTTATAATAATATTATTAATTCATAAAAAAAATAAGTTTTAAAAAATTTTAAAACTCGCTTTTTGTTACAACGATTCTGTACTCTGTTTAAAATAGCTACCTGATTCTCGAGCTATGGATACATTTAACTAAGGTTTGCAATAAATTGTTTGTTGCTATTGTTTTTATATAGTGTTAATACTTAAAATTGTTGGCATGATGATGTTAGCTCATATAATTTAATTGTTTTGAAATTGGCCAGTAGTATGTTTCTTTTTTATTTGTTTGTCGGCAGATACCTATCTAAATACAAGCAACATAAATGCACCTATAATCAGATTACTTCATTTTACTAACTAATAATTTTTGTGCGATTCACACAAACCACAATAAAGAAATTTTAATATAAAATTTTAATATGGACAAAAAAAAACACTATAAATAAAATCTTAGGGCTTCTAGAAGCAATAATAACAAAATCAGCAATAAACTACATAAAATAAGAAAAAGATAATAACTAAAGCTTTTCGTTTTTGTTAAGCAAAAACGTCTTCGTAGTACTTGAGCAACCAAGTGGAACAAACGAGATTTTTGAAATCTTTTGGAGCAAATCCACATATTTGTACTTTATTTTATTATTTTTTTTTATTTTGTTTTTTGTGCCAGCAGCCAACAACAATAAAATCATCAGCAAGCGCAATAACAATAAAAGCAACCTCATACTTTAACTACTTAACTACTTAAAATTAAATCCAATAATGGATTTTTATTCTTCTTAAAATGCTGGCGGAAAGAAAAATTTATAATTTTCTGTAATTAACTTTTCATCAAAATTCATTTAAATTAAAATAGGAAAAAAGTTTTTAGAGTAAAATCTATTAAGAAGAAAAATTTGCATCAAAACTCTGGCTCTGCATAATTGTATGGTTGAAAATGGCTGAGCGTATTAATTTTAAAGAACTTTTGGAACGCTTTCTGAAAATTTTTCGAAAAAGGTATTTAAATAAATAAAAAAAAAAAACACAACAGTCTGCCAAATGATGCCTTGAACAAGTTTTCTTTCTTTATTTGAACGTAAAATTAGACATTTTTAATTTGTTATTACTTTTGATTATTATTCATTTATATATATATTTTTTTATTTTTTATATTTAAGTTTTATTATTAAAAAATAATATTTATGACACCATTTAAAATCTGTCTTTATTTTTGTTGAATTTAACTGATTTAATGATTAAAATCAATACTATTGATAAAAAATACTTTTTTAATTAGTAGCTTTTAAAAATGGTGGTCCGTAAAAAACCCTTTTTCGAAAAGTTATTAAAAAAAATCAATTTTCGCTAATACCACCAGGGCATAAAACGAACCAGGCGTTAGTTTTCATTGATATGATAGAGCCTAAATGATCCATGCTTAATAAATTATATACAGGTATACCTCGTTTAACTCTTAGTTTGCGTTCCTGAAGATTGAGCGTTAACCGAAATAGCGTTAAAAAAGGCACTATTTGCATTAAAAAATGGGGTTCTGTTTTTTTTTTACTGCCTTGAAATAAAAAATGAGAAATAAGATGGGTATTTTATTTAAAAATATATCTTTTATTTAGAAATTAAATTATAATTCAAAATACCAATATTGCAATTACTAAGTCTGTACCGGACCATATCACTATTTCCAATGACTAATTTAATATGAGACAAAATTTCACAAATTATTTATCCTTATAGGGGAATTCCCAGAATTAGGGAATTTTTTTAGCCTTCTTTTATTTAAAAAAAACGTATGGAAAAAAATCAAATTATGTATATTTTCTGCTGCTTTTTATGACGACTATGTTTCGAAAAATGATAAAAAATTTTAAAAAATATCGACAAAAAATTGTTTTTTGAAGAGCGTTATAACGAAACAGCGCTAAACGAGGTAGCGTTAAGCGAGGTATGCCTGTATTGGATTTTTCAACAAGAAGTTTGTTTATCAGCTGTGGCCACACCACCAACGTGCTAGTTTTGACATTTACTTTTTTGACGTATACGTAGTATATGCATTGGCAATTGTTACAATAAATTCAATTAATTCCAATAAAATCGCATTAAAACACTAAAAATCAACTATGAAAATGATGGTTCTGCTGAAGTTACATATCGTAAAATTTGTGATATTTTCGGACAACATAATCATCCCTTCGATAATTTGAGTCGACAGGCCCAGCACAAAATGTGCTAATACCAACGCATATTCGGCCGAATCGTTCAACTGAAAACATCGCAGCCGTGAGTCACAATGTTAAAGCAGATCCAAATTTTTCAATTCCTCGACGTTCTTCACAATTGGTGCTACCCAAAACCATCACATTGCGAATTTTGCATAAGGATTTTATTTTAAAGCTTTACAAGATACTGCTGGTGCAGGAATTAAAGCCGACCGACGATTCACATCGCCATAGAATCGCTCAATTCATTCAAGAACAACCGTCTGGTTTTTCTGAAAAAATTATTTTTTCAGCCAAAGCCCGTTTTCACTTGTCAGGGTATGTCAACAAGCAAAATTGCTGCATCTAGGCTTCTAAAAGGCATAGAGCGATTATTGAGAAGTCTTGGCATGCTCAACGTGTCACATTATGGTTTGGTATGTAGTCTGGAGGCGTGATTGGACTTTTTTTTTTTTTTGTTAGAAAATCAGTCTGGAAATGCAGTAATATTCAATGGATCACGTCATCGCGGGAGGCTAACAACTCATTTTTGGCGTATTATTAACGACGTGGATATCATTGACATGTGGTTTCAACAGGACGGTGTCATGTCACACAGCATATGAAATGATCAGTTTATTACAAAACAAATTTCCCCATCACACAATTTCACGACAATCAGCAGTAAAGTGGCCAGCCATGTCGTGTAATTTAACACCACTGAATTATTTTTGGTGGAGCTATATTAAGAACAGATTCTATACGGAGTTAATCGAATCGATTTTAGCCTTAAAACTCAAAATCCGGCATTTTTCCAAAAAGTGAATTAATATTTTGATGTAAGAATAGACATCTGTCAACGTGGTCGCGGTGGACATTTTCTAAATATAATTTTTCATTCATAATTGCCGAACCTTTTTTTACGTAATACAGTACAAATTTGAATCATCTTAATCTAAATTTTTTGTTTTATTTTACAAATCAAAGTTCTTGTTGAAAAACTCTTTACTAAAAATAATTTTGTGATAAAACATCGAGTCAGTTTCTAATTACTACAGAGCCCAATTGGCGAAGAAATGGATACAGTCATGTTTTCCTGGCTCTAATTCATGCACCTCTTTTTTTATTTTTTAAAGAGAAATAGCACTTCAGGCAAAAATGTCAAGTACCGTGCAACATTCTTCAGGAAACGGAAAGAGAAGAGGTGAAACAGGTGATGAAAGTAGAAGGGTAGTCGGAAATTAACTGTCGTATAAGCAGCACCAATGACCAATGACCATGCTTTCATCACTGAGCTTCCCCACCGACAGTCAATTTTTATTTTTGTAGTTGGGAATCGAACCCACAACCCCCAGACTGTCAAGACTACCTTAGCCTACAGCGGCACCTGCCACATCTTTTAAGTTACCGTGGATAATAATTAATTTTAATAATAAACACTAAATTCACAACAATGAGTCAATTTTATTCTAAATGCTGAGGGTTTTTTTTAGTAATTTTTAAATTTAAGCTTTTAAATTCAAAAATAACAATTATGTTGCTTTTAAACTAGTTATCTGAAATTAAATTAATGAATGCTTACTTTATCCACAATTTAATGCAACTTTAGATTTTTTAACTTAAAACCATTAATTATTTTAAATAAATTCACGATAATTTTTTCAATTGTACACTTCTTGTAATAGATACAATTTAATAACTTATAAATCTTGTTAAATTTGTTTTTATTTTTGTAGTACGGACAAGTAAATGGGAACTTATTTTAATCATAAAATACAAATCTTTTATAAATTATATTCGTGTTAAAGTATTATTATTATTATTGCTTCTATATATTTATTTAAATGTAGTTGTTAAAGCTTTATATTTTTTTTGTTATTTATTTTAAAAAAAGACTCTATCGCTATTATTTCTGTAAAATATAATTTTACTGTCGACTTTTAACAAACAGTATGTAAATAAAAAAAAACACAAAAAGAAAAAAAGGACTCAATGAAAAAATGTAAATAAAACTGATATAAATTGTGTAAAACAAGCAAAACCAAAAATTACTCTCTTTAAAAAAATAAAATATGCATTTTAAATTTAAAAGTTAAAAAGGCAACAATAACAATAAATACTACAACAAAATAGGCATTTTTGTGTTTGTTAAGTGCATGACTTACACACACTCTTGCATTCCAATTAGTTGAGAATAACCCATCAAACATAAAAACCCTGCATAACAAATCTAGTTTTATAATTATTTCATTTACCACCCACCTTATAATGCTGTGCTAAGTTGTTGAATTTTATAATTGCTGTAAAAGTGTTATTGATATACTTTATTTTAAAATGTCCTAGAATACGGACCTCGTTCCATGTCATATGATATTTGGGAGTTGTAGAAAAGAAGGGAAATATGATATGTTTTGGGTAAAATAAATTATTTTAAAATTTCGAAATTTTATATTTCAATAATAATATTTGATTTGCCTTTCGAAAGTCTTATGTTTTAAGATATATAAATAAAATTTATATTATCACCCTCACAATTACCCTGTATATTTCATTACTAGCATTTTGTTGCTGTATTGTCAAAGAACCCTGTCTTCACGTTAGAGACAATGAAAGAAGGAATTAAAATTTTTTATGAAACGTTTTTGCTTTGAATTGAATTGTTCCACCAGTAAATTAAATACAGTTGGCATTTCCTTAAGTGTAAATCGTCATTGCTGGCTGTTTGTTTGATGTGGCCAGCGAGCGCTTTCAATGTGATTGACATCATTAACAAGTCATGTTCTGAACTGTACTGGTGAGTCATTGTTCGTTCGGGCTTAAGTAGTTCCTTCATTAGGGTGATATCTCTCCATATAGATAAATTTCCCGCCATATTTAATTTTATGTGGGGCCAATCTAAAACTATTGTATTTTATTATTATCCAGGTAAAAGTATCGGTTTGAGGTTATTTTTCGTTTGTTAGAGTGTGTATGAGTATTTTTAGTGGTGTGAAAATTGTGTCAGAGATCGTATTTACCTATTCGTTTATAATGTCACTGTTAAAAGTCTTTTTTTTTTATTTCAAATAACGTTATACAATTCAATATCAAACAAATTAACTTTAAAGCCCCAGCGCCAATAATGGCATTAAAGAGGCATAAGGCTACTATGTATCTGTATTAAACGTTTTAAATTTCATAACTCATATTAATTACTATTTGCATTATACATAAATTAGAATTATTTAATTACGAAAGAAGTGTTCCTATATTATTAAGTAAATAACGTTTGAGTTCGAATTTAAATATTGAAATCGAAGATATGCTCTGTAGCACTGCAGGAAGATTATTAAATTCATAAGGTCCAGCAAAGCAAATCCGCTGTTTCGATAACTCAAGGCGACATCGAGCTATGCTCAAATTGTGACTCTGTCTAGTGTTTCGATTCGTGACATGAATATTTCTTCTAAAATTAAATGAATAATTACCTAATCCTTTAATAGATTTGAAAACAACAACGAGCAACTGCATTTTATATAAGCCTCTGATGGGAAGAACTTTTTGAGCAAAATTATGAAAAATATCAATTATATGGTACCTTATCGGCAGATTGAAAACTATTTTTAAAGCTTTATTTTGTAATGTTTGAAGTGACTTTAGTTTCACAGTATTTTTACATGCATATGCTAAAGGAAGATATGTGAGGTGACTGTAAATCAAACTATTATAAATCATTTTCTTCGTATTGGAATCAAGTTTGTTGCTAAGTTTATATAGTACACCAACAGCTAATGATATCTTAGATTTAATAACATCAATATGCCTATCCCATTGCAGATTATTGGACAAATTTAGTCCTAGGTATTTAACAAACTCAGACTCCAATATTGGAACACCATCAATATGCACTGTCAACTGCAGATCATTCATCAATGTATATGGTTTAAATCGAACAAATTTAGTTTTGCTAGCATTTAACTTTAATTTGTTCAATCTGAGATATTCCCCTAAAATCGCAGCATCATACTCTATTTGAGGCTTTAAGACATGCACATCCTTACAATGATAAAGAAGGCAAATGTCATCAGCAAATAAAAAAAGTTTACCATAAAAATCAACATTTTTTATATCATCAATATAAATTTTGAAAAGAATAGGACCTAGTACACTTCCCTGCGGCACCCCACAATTAACAGGTAACACAGAACTTTGTTTAAGACCAAATTGCACAAACTGTTTACGATTCCTTAAAAAATCTTCCAATAATAAAAGAGAATTATTAGTCACACCAATCATTTTTAATTTTCTTACTAAAATCTTATGATCGACTAAATCAAAAGCTTTCATCATATCAAAAAATACTCCACCAACACCACTAAGACCAGCATCTAAACCACAACATATATGTTCAATAACGTTGACTATCGCTTCCTCTGTGCCAGAACCCTTTGAGAAGCCAAATTGTCTTTCAAATAATATTTCATTTTTGTTCAAATAATCACATAGCTGATCGAAGATTAGTTTTTCCAAAACCTTGTCTATGACGGATAATATAGATACCGGTCGGAATTTATCAATTGAATTTGGTGCAATACCTTTCGGTATAGGTACAATTTTATGATATAATAGATAATATGATTGAGATTTCCCTTCTTTTGCAGAGAATCATCTTAGGGCTAATCTTGTCATAGCCTGTAGATTTATTCACTGATAAACTATCCAATATACGTTCCACATCTTCCTTCTGCACCATCCTAAAGTTAAATACAGTTGTCACAGGATACAGTGTATTTAGATCGTTTATGTCATCTGCTATATTGCTTTTTATATCTTTTCGTATATTTTCAATCGAATTACAAAAGTAACTGTTAAATGCTGTTGCCTTCTCCATTTCAGTAGAAAGTAACTCTCCTTTCACTGTCTTTATATCGCCTACAGCTTTATTATCTTTACCTAAAACGTCATTAATAAATCTCCATGTCTTTTTTGCATCACCCACCGATTTTGAAATATTTGTCTTATAATAGTTGTTCATTAAGTTTCTGTTACTTGTCCTTATAATTCTACTAAGCCTTTTTAGGCATTCCGAAACAAATTTGTCCTCTCTGTTCCTTCTTCTAGCTTTTAACAGTCTTTGCTTTATTTGTATAAGTTTTAACAGGTTTTTTGTGATCCATGGAGCAATTTGTGATCGCATATTAACGGTCGTAGTAGTACTAGAAAGACATCGTGTTGCATTTGAAGAAAGAAGATCTATCAGCTGATAGCAAATTTGAGAAGGATCATCTAAATTACCAATCTAATATAAAATTCTATCAAGAATAGTTCCAAATTTTTCGAAATCGAATTTATACCATTCCTTAACAATAATCTCCTTGCGAGATCTCCCAATTTTTAAATCACAGCTAATAATATTGTGATCCGTCAACTGATTTTCAATCGAGAAAACCGAAATGCTTGGCATCAAATTTCCAAAAACACAATCGATAGATTTTCCACTTATTGGTCTTGTTACCATGTTGTGATAAGAACTAAGGCCGTATTCTGAAAAAAGGTCTTGCAAAGCAATGCTATTATTTTCGGTTGACAACAAATCTACATTAAAATCTCCAAGTACAAGACTAGAGCTATTGGAAATACATTGTAACAAGATATCAATTTTGTCATAAAACTGCTGGTATATGCATTTTTGTGATCTATAAAGCAATGTTAAAATTAGAGGCTTATTATTCACTTTGACATTGGAAAGTTCAACAGTTATTGAGTTAAAGAAATCTTCATTACAATTACTTAATACTTTATATTTAAGATTATCTGCTAAATAGATAGAGGTTCCCCCATACCCATCTTCACGACAACTGTGTACAGAACAATATCCTTTGTCTTGTAAATTTTCAAGTTTTCAAGTATGTCCAGTCTTCGTCCTTTTTCGTTAGGATTTAGTAATGTCATACACTCATTTATTTTCTTTGGTTCGTGTCCGTGAGTGTCAAGTTGTTTGGCAAAGTTGTAGTCTTCTCTTTTTCACTTGTGATGAGCATATGCGTTCTGTAAATTTTTTTTATAGTGTTCGCCCAGTTTGCCCTATATAACTATATTTACAGATACAAGTAAGCCTGTAACTAAATTTGTCAATTTGTTTGTTGTCGATGGTCGGGGAATTATATTTCAGAATGTTGCTGATTTTCAATGCTGTGAGTAAACTTTCTTTGTGAAAAAGGCTACTTAATCTACATATTTAACGTCATGGGTAAGTAAAAGTGAGACATCGTGTCATATCGGTTATCTCTTGTCTCCTATATAAAATTTTTTCCACTTTTACATTTACACTTACCAAAATAAAGCAATCAGCTGAGCTTTGAGGCAGAAAATGATAATCATCGTTTAAGCATCCTGTAATGCTTTCTACAATAATACTACTTTTATTTTATTATCTACTAATTTTTTTTGGGGTATTTTTAAGATTTAAAAGTTAAATAACAAAGCAAAATTTTCTTAAAAAATATTGCAGAATTTTTGGCATTTTTTGGGGGGAAAATTTTTTATCAAACTGAAAAAAAACTACAACAAAGTCCATAAAGAATAATTTATAAAATAACAACCTTGCACTTTTTACGTTTTACAATATCAGATTTATTTTACTATAAATAACCTTAGCAATCATATAAATAGATCATTTTACTTAAAAAATGCTCACGTTGGTTATTGAACGTATAAAATATAACCAAATAATAAGACAGCATAATCTAAACACTTGCTTACTTGGTTGCTTAAGATAAGGGTCACCTTCTCTTACCAGTTTATTTTCACTTTCAAAATAAATTGTAAATGAGTGTTGGGATAAATCTGTGTACAACTTGTGTGTATATGTTGAAAAATAGGTAACAATAACACGGCAACAAAACAACAAACATTCACTTGCTAATGACAAATGAAAAAAAAAGAGAAACTAAATAAAAGAAATACACTATCAAACAAGCAGAAACACATACAGAGGCATGTATTAAACAGAACTGTAACGAGTTTTCAAAGTATAAAAGTTTAACAGTTTTTGTGCTCCAAACAAATGTTAAAGTCAGCAAAAGTGCACTTGTCTATATCAACACAAAAAGATACAAAAAGTATTTTTCACCAAAACGCTAAAAAAAAATTTACCAATACACATTAGTAATTAAAACAAAATACAAAATGAAATGTGATGATGTATAAAATTTTACCATGACCATGGTCGCTTTTAAAAGCACTTTAAATCATTAAACGAAAGAAATGATATTAATTTTAAAGTAAAATACACAAGATTTCAATAAATTATTTAATCAAAAATACGGGGTTTTTATACTGCTTTTTTGTCCTTTTCTCACTTTTATGACTTTCTAGTCTAAGTTTTTTACTCCCATAAATGTCAATCGAAAATAGAAAGAGAAAAATTGATTCGGAATGTCGAGTATTTCAAAAAGAGTGGACATGGAAGTACTTCTTTATGGAATATAACCAAAAACCTATTTGTCTTATCTGCCAAGAACCGGTAGCTGTACTAAAAGATTATAATCTCGCTAGGCACTTTAATTCAAAACATCATGGGTCGAAGTACTATAAAATGACAGATGAAGACAAGAAAGTTCATTCAGAGGAGTTGAAAAGAAAAATATCTAGTCAGCAAATGTTTTTAAAAAGTGAAGAAGTGTCTAGCGATCCTCCACTTCAGCTGGTTACATTGTTGCCTATAAAATAGCAAAAAGTAACAAACCGTATTATGAAGTTGAATTTATTAAGGATGTGTTAATTAACATTCGAAAAGTATTATGTCCAGAAAAGGTAAAATATTTCGAATCTATAGGGCTGTCACGTAGAACGGTCACAAAAAGTATTGAAGCGATTTCTTCTAATTTAACCAATCAACTCGATGGACGTCTTAAAAAGTTTAAGTATTTTTCAGTCACTATGGACTATAGTGTTGACAGGAGTGGTACAGCCCAACTTCTAATTTTTATCAGAGGAGTCGATGAAAACCTTGTAATAACGAAAGAACTTGCCTGTTTGAGATCTTTGAAAGGAAAAATAATTTGTGATAAATTTGGAGACGGGATGGAATCTCTTAATGCTCCAATTTCCAAATTAAATAATTTAACAACTGATGGAGCACCTAACATGGCGAAAAAAATACGGGGTTTGCAGAAGTTTATAAAAGTCAAAATCCTGAAAGCGAACCAATTTTTTTACATGGTATAATCCACCAAGATGTTCTTGCAAGGCTGCCTTGGATATTAACCACGTACTTAATATTATTTTAAAATTAATTAATACCGTTCGAGCCCGTGGTTTGTTACATCGACAATTTCAAGAGTTTTTACGGAAGTTGATGCAGAATTTGCAGATGTACTTTATTACACAAAGATCAGGTGGCTGAGTTGTGGGCATGCCTTCTCGAGAGTTTGGAGTCTTCTCGAAGAAATTAATGTTTTTGTAAAAACCAAAACTGAAATTTGGGATGAGTGGGAAATATTGGAGGATAAGAATTTGTGCATCGAGTTTGCTTTTTTCACGGATTTACTCGAGCACTATAATAAACTGAACAAGAAGTTACAGGGAGGATCACTTTTTAGATGAAACTTGGGGCAGTTTGAGGTCTTTTAAAACTCAATTGTTTATATTTTCTTAATGTTTGGGAAAAAATGATTTGACTCATTTTCCAAAACTTAATTCTTTGAGGCCTGTGAGTGAAGAGAACTTAAAAGTCTTTTCACAATCTTTATTAAAACTGTATTCAGAATTTGAGGCCAGATTTGCTGACTTTAAAAAAATCCAACCATGTTTAGAAATTTTTTCAATGCCTTTTAATGTTAATCCTGAGAATGTTTCATCTGATCTACAATTGGAAATTATAGAATTGCGATGTAATAATAATTTAGAACAGCTATTTTTAAATACAGATAAGCTTAATTTCTATAAATTCTTACCAAAAGATGAATTTCCAAAGCTAAATAATCATGAGCAAAAAATGATGGCAATGTTTGCTTCCTCATATTTATGTGAACAGGCCTTTTCAGTAATGAAGTGCAGAAAAAATTCAATATGAAACCGATTGTCGGACGAGAGTCTATTTAATTTATTAAAAGTCACATCCTCCCAGCTGGAACCAGATTTTGAGGAAATTATGTCAAGTCAGAAACAGATCCATGCTTCCTATACATCTGGAAAATCTTAAAATCATAATAAGCCGTATCTTATAAAATTTTTATGTTGTTTTAAAATATTACGTAATATAACTAATAAACCGAACTTTTAATTGAACAGCAAGTCCATAATTTTTTAATGGTTGACCTTCTATGTTTTTTTTTAATTTAATGGCCCGCCGCAAAATTTTTTTTAATTTATTGGCCCGCCACACAAAAAGTTCGCCCATCACTGGTCTAGGTCCAGTGAGCATGATTGCGGTTATTCTTAAATTTAATTAAGCTTTATACATTCTGGACCAGGAGTTGGAAAGTTTCCTACTCTTCAGCAAGGGGCGAGTGGCTGCGGCCTGCTCCGAGCTTTTGAAGTTGAAACTAGGAGTGACTGGAGGATATACCTATCTGAAAGCTTCCTAGGGTAAGGATGACGCTACATTTGATCCACAGTGGTACGATCCACCGTCAGGTTATGGCTTACACAGCTAGGTACTGATGTAAACCTTATCACGCATTCATTTCCATCTTTTCTAGCTGTTCGTTCGTTATGAACGGCTAGCACTTTCGATGTTGTGACATCCTTCTCAAGCCATGTTCTTAACTCTACTGGTGAGTCAGTGTTCGAGTTTAGGTAGTTCTTTCATTAAAGTCGTATCTACTCATGCAGGTAGATAGCCCTCTACCTGTCATTTTACGCGAGGTGAAATTTTAATATTTCCGTCTATTATTATTAAACAGGCACGCGTGCCCGCCTGAGGTTGTTTTTCAATTCTAGTGTATGAGTAGTTTCAGTTGTCTGAAGACGTGTTTACCTGTTTGTTTATAATATCACTGTTAAAAGTTTTTGTTTTGTAGTTTTCCATATTTTCTAGAATATCTAGTCTTCGTACTTTTTGCTAGGATGTAGTAATGTCATACATTCATTTATTTCCCTTGGCGTGTGTCCATGAATGTCAAGGTGTTTTGCAACGTTGCGGTCTTCTCTTTTTCTTTTGTAGGAGCATATGTGTTCTGTAAATCTTGTTTTTTACCTTGTTTGCAGATATATGTAAGTGTGTATACTCCGCTGGAACTAAATTTGTCAGTTGTTTCTTTCAGTATGCTGAGATTGTATCTCATAGTGTTGCAAATTTTAAATGCTGTGAGTAAACCTTCTTCGTGAAAAAGGTTGGGTTAATCTATATATTTCTAGTCCTGTAAGTAAAATTGTGACATGGTGTTGTATCGGTTGTCTCTTTGTCTGCTTTTAGACTTTAATGAAAGAACTACCTAAACTCGAACACTAACTCACCACTACAGTTTAGAACACGTCTTGAGAATGATGTCATTACATCGAAAGTGCTCACCGTACATCGAAACAGACAACGAGAAAAGACGGAAAGGAATAGTAACAGTTTATTTTACCTGTTGCATAACAAAATTTTAACTTGTAGTTTTTTGGCTCATTTTCGAATTTTCCACCAAATTTTATAAAAAAAAGTTGCAGGTAAATACTGAAAAAAAATATTTATTGAAATTAACTTAATTATAAGATAGCTAAACGCTCAAAATAATCGACCCATGTTTGGCATCACTAAAATAAAAATATATTTCCATACAATAAAAACTAAAAAAGAAATCATGAAACAAATACTTTTAACCAAATGAATAATTAAACCACCTTAAGTTTAAGTATATTTTAATTTCTAGATTTGTAAAGAATTTAGTTCAATGAAAAGAAAACATTATGATAACATAGATAATTTCCTTAATTTATTTTTAAAAAAATATTTTCCTAAAGAAGCTTTCCACAGGAAAGCGAAATATCGAAAAAAAAATCGTTAAAATATTTAAAAGACCGTTTAAAAGATTAGTGCATATTTAATTAAATTAAAAAAGGTCGAATAAAAATAAAAGTAATAGATAATTTTCAATATTTACTTAGCTGATAAATAGCAGGAAACACGAACAAATGTTTAAGATTCTCAAAAAAAAAAGGACAGCAAAATAGCTTTGGCTGGACTTTATTTAACCAACTTAAATGTGATTGAGATTGATTAAGAATAATTTTTTAAGTAGCTTTGTAAGTTAAGTTCCCAACCCGCATAACCCAAACAAGATATATAGAAAAATGCTGAAAACGGTGGCAAAGCTTTAGAAAATGCTATATTCAATATTCCTAGACGCTAATCTAATTTTTTCTGAATTCTTTAAAGAAATTTTTAATTAGTTTTTCTTTCTTTTTTGCTAAATTCAATATTTTATGTTATTATTGCTCATATGGTTATCATGCTAAAACAGCTCAACTCATAATTAATTTTAGAACATTTTGTTTTATACTCAGCCAGTACAATGCCAAGTTGATATCAAAACATATTTTAATGTAGTGTTATGTAAAAAGTTTTTTTTTTAGTTTCTTTATTATTTTCATATATGCAGTTGCACATATTCAAAATGAATATAAATTCATTCATTTGTAACATGCACACATCAACATTTTCAAATGCTCTTAAAATTTGAACAAACACTTGTCCATTCATTCACCCACTTACCGACTCACTCACTTAAGTGTAGAAAAGAAACTTTTTAAAACAAAAATACCCCAACTCAGGAAAGTGAAATAGTTGTTGTATATAGACAGGTAGTGAAAAAAAAACATTTAATACTCTATTCGTTATAATTTAAATAAATTAACTGCATAACATGAAAAAAATAAAACCAAAAATGTTTTACAACAATTTTTGGTTAACTTATGAGTTTGATTGTTAAAAATAGTTAAAATGTTTCTGCTTACTATAATACTGAATATTTTAATAACGCTTAAAGTTGTAACAAAAACACAAAACGTAGATATTCCAGAATAAATAGCATTTTTCCCTATATTTTCGTTTTATGCATTTAATTGTTTTCATAATTCACTCCAAATATGCACGAATATGCGTATTTATGGTAGAGTTTTACATTGTTTCACGTTAGAGTTATTCATTGTACTCATAAATATTTTGTTATAAATAAAAATAAAATATATTCCCTGTATGAATTTTTCTTTTCACAAATTTTTTTGATAAAATTTTTATTGAAATTTTAATGCTTTTTTATAATATTGTTTAGCACAACAAAATATTAAAATTTATCTTTGATGTAGTCACTTTATATATTTTAAAGCTGCTTGGATATTATAAATTTGACAAATTACTTTTAAATGAATATCTATCTGGGTTTCTTTTAATCGACTCTTCGTAACATATGTCAGAGTTTTGAAATCCACATAGCCCTTTGTACCGACTTCAATTTTTATTAGCTTCTTAATTTATTATTTATAATAGACATTAAGTTGTTAAGAATTAAAAAACTTTAAAGTTTCTGAGAGTCTTAAGGCCCAACTATAATATGCATATGCAGGCTTAAGCCAACTAAAACAACTGTGCAAATACCTAATAATCATATGTGATGAACTAGAATGTACTTTACAAAACTTTTCGTCAAGTTTCGTCAAATGTCAATTGCTTATGCAAAGTACGAAACTGATCGCACATTCAGTACGGAAACATCTGATTTTGCAATGTGCATTGTTTTATAGATGCATTAGCTAACAAATTGCAATGGAGGACGCAAGTGAAAAAGTATTTTATTTTAATTTAGTAAAAAGCGTGAAAACAAAGAAGTGTTTATATGACAAAAGAGACGCGTTTTATTATAACCGCAATTTAAAAGAACGATCATGGAATGAAGTAGCAGAAAAATGCAGTAAAAGTGGTAAATAATATCTTGAAGAATTTTGTTTGCGGTTTTCATTTTCATATGAATTATATAAATTCACGGAATGCAAACACAGGTGAGAAATTACTTCGCGAACGTTTCTGCAAGGAAATGAAGAGGATGAAAGCTCCTTCAGGCAGTGGATTGGGCTACATTGAGGAATGGGCACTACTGCAGCCTATGATGTTTTTAAAAAATTATAAGCATTTACATTGAATATTTTTTACTTTTTTATAATGTCAATCTTTATTTTGTAGTACTCGTGATAACGTTGAAGAAAAAGACTCAACCTTGGAGCAAGCTATGTTCAGTGAAAACAGTTTGCAGGAATATTCCTTTTTAGCAACTTCAACTCCTCCAAAGAAGTCAAAAATAACGCTCGATAGATAGCCTTTACCAAAAATTTGGTAAGACTATATAAAGCATGGAGAGGAGCTTGGCATCAATGACCGAAAAAAAATCTACTGATGAGAGCTTCAGGAAGACAACCGTTAGCTTGATGAAGGACCTGCCAGTGGCAGTAAAAGACGATTTTCAAGCAAACATGTTACAGGAGCTTTATAAACTACGCAGAAATAATAGAAATGATCGCAGTTTGTAGTAGTAGTGAGCCTTTTTTGTTGTTATTTTTTAATATTTCATATTTTTTTATTTATTTATGGCCTAATTTTCTAAAACGCAAAGCTAAAATTTATATATTTTTAATAAAAATTTTAGCTTTGCGTTTTAAAAAATGGGTGCTTATTTGACAAGCAAAATGTGCAAAATTAGTTTTTTATTTTTTAATAATAAGCTAAACTTTTTTTATAGTCATTGAAGGCATTTCTTGGTTGAACTTTTAACACCAGAATTTAAGTTGGTAAATTTGGAACAAAATGTGATTTTATCGTAGTCATTGAAGAAAATTTTTATTTAATTTTTAAAAATAGATTTTAAGGTAGCAATCAGCTAGAATAATATGTGATATCTTAAGTCAATGAATATATATATTCATATATATATATGTAAATACCAACTTAATAATAAAAGAAATGAAGTTTTGTGAAGTTAATTTTATTCATTTCATTTACATTATGAGATTAAAACATATAAAATATAATAAAAAAGGATTTAAACTAAAAGTAATAAAAAAAGTGTAAGCATAGAAATTTAAAAAGATGAAAGAGCAATTATTGAATTTGAAAATAAAAAAAAATAATTAAATATGAAAAAGATTAAATATTTTTCAAGTAGAATTAATAAATGTAGTCATAGACTACATAGTATTAAGTATACAAAATATGATTATTAAAGGACTTTTTGTTAATAAATTTCATTTATTTAGAAAGAAATTATTTTTTTGCAAAAGTACGAATAAAACATATTAGCAACTCTGCATAATAATTTCTATATTCATGTAAGTATAATATAGCCACGTAAAAGTCTTCAATGATTCGCTTTAGCATTTGACAGACTTTTCGTTAAATTTTTGAGATTAGCTCAAGCCAGCTTATGCATATTATAGTTGGGCCTTTAATCTAAAAGTACGCAAATGATGGGTGAACTGCCTTTAGAACAGTCATAAGGCCCAACTATAACATGCATAAGCTGGCTTAAACTAATGTCAAAATCTGAATGAAAAGTTTGTCAAATGCTAAAGTGAATCATTGAAGACTTTTACGTGGCTATATTGTACTTAGATGAATATAGAAATTATTATGCACAGCTGCACAATTGTTTTATTCGTATTTTTGCAAAAAAAAAACTGTGTTCTAAATAAATGAAATTTATAAGCAAAAAGGCGTTTAATAATCATATTTTGTATACTTAATATTATTCTTATACAAATTTATAATTTTTTGTTAATAGTTTTAAGAAAATTACGAAAGAAAAATTACACATAAATCGCTGTATGTATTACTGGGCCAAAAGTACTAAAAAATGCAACTGTGTGCATTACCGAATTTATAAACAATACAAAACTGAATTTTATTGCAAATTGTGTGTTAAAAAAATGGAAAAGAAAATATAAATTTTAAATGCCCTCGTTCCTTTGAATTGTCATTATAATAAAACGCGTCTCTTTGCCATAAAAGCTATTTTTTCTTTGTACATTTTCTATTAAATGCAGATAAAATATTTTTTGCCCTCCATTGGAATTTGTTTACTAATGTATCTATAACACAATGCAAAACAGCTGTTTCTCTACGGAATGTGCGATCAGTTTCGTAGTTTGCTTATGCAAATGATATTTGACGAAAAGTTTTGTTAAGTAAATTATAGTTTGCCACATATGATTATTAGGTATTTGCACAGTTGCTTAAGTTGCCTTAAGCCAGTATATGCATAATATAGTTGGACCTTTAATGATTATGGAAACTCTTTCATATGTCGCGCTGGAACATACTTAAAATTTTTTTAGTACCACTGAAATTTTATTACAATGCCAAAAAAATTAACAATTAGCGACTATTAAATGCTGATTTCTTTGTAGTTTTAAGCCTTTTGTTTTTGACAATAAATTTTTATTGTCAAAAACGAGCACTGAGTATTTAACACTCAACATTATATTTGTATCGCACTTAATAAAGTTTGTTTTTTTTTTCATAATGACAATATAAAACGTAAAAGTTGTTTTTCTCACAATAAAAGCATAAAAGTCAAAACGGTCATTAAAACTGAATATTTAGACGTGAAAGTCATTTTTAAAGCTTTTAGAGGGGGTAAAATAAATTTTTCTTTTCAATTTTTCTTTGCAAAGATTAAAGTGAATAATTGTAGAAATGAAGCTGATAAATTATAAAAAGTTTTATTTTAAAACGTTTTTTTAATCGTTTAAAATGTGAATAAAGACACTTTAAAAATCAAAGTAACAAAAAGCTCTCTAATCTACACTTTCTGCAGCTCAAAATGGTGTTTTTTGATACACTGTTTGTGGATGTTGATTTTATTAAATTTTTTGTTAGCGGACCAAAATTGTATTTTACGCTAAGAGAGCCACACGTAAGATTCGGCAGAACTTAGCAGTGTAAAAAATGCCTGCAATAATACGTAAATTGGATTATATGAGGCGGCTAATAGGTTCAAATCCCCTGTCTCTTAATGGAAATGTTTACAGTCTTTCCGTCAACAGGCAACTGTCAGTTGACTCCTGTTTAATTATGAAAAAAACACGGCTTTTTTTGGTAAAAGAGAAGTAGCACTTCAGGCAACAATGCCTAATTAGTCAAGTACCGTGCTATATTCTTTAGGAAAGCGATAGAGAAGAGATAAGACAAGTGGTGAAAGTAGAAGGATAGTTACGGAAATTTACTGTCGGTAAAAGACAGCACAGTAATCAGTGAGTATGCCTTCATCGCTGAGCAGCCACACCGACAGCCCATTTTTATTTGTAGTTTATTTGTAGTGGGCTTATCAGCCGTTGACGGCAAACTATTGCGAGTTTTGACAAGAAAATGGAAGAACGTTAGCTTCGTCTGCTTATTAAGCATTATTTTTTGCGGAAAAAAATTATCACAAAACAAGGCTAAGTTAAATAAATATTATGGGAACTCTGCACCATCCATTTCAATGATAAAGAAACGATTTACTGAATTTTGATTCGGCCGATATCCGGTTGCGATCTCTATATCTGAAATAATTCGAAAAATTTACGAAATGGTTTTATCGGTTCAGGCATTAAAAGTCAAAAAGTTTGCGTATTCTCCTCTCATATAGTTACAATTCTAAAAGATGTGTTAGGTAAGGAAAGCTTTTCCCAAAACGGATGCCGCGTTCGCTCATAATCAAGACAATGCAAGGCTGCATATATGTGCAGTTTTCATGGCAAAAATCCATAAATTGAGCTAAGAATTGTGCTTTATCCGCCCTATTCTTCAGAAATATTCAAAAACTTGAATAAATGGCTCAGCGGAAAGAGATTTGACTCCAACAAACAAATTATCTCACATTATTATAACCTCGACAAATCAAAAAATAAGAGAATCGTTGAACGAATTGTGCAGAACTCAAAGGCGACTATTTTGAAAATAAAAGAAATTTTTATACAAAAATCTATGTTTCATTAAAAGGTCAGGAACTTAGTGGCCTTGCCATACAGCTCAAAATAAACACACTTGATGTCTTGTGTCTTACGATGGGCTATTGGAGATTTTGTCACAACTACGAAATTGTTAATTTTAAAATATTCATTAAGATTAACACTAAATTGTAGATTTAACGCCAAAAAAATTACGAAATTATAAATGTTGCATGATGTATGAATTTCGTCTGATCATTGCAAAAGAACTATATGCCTTTGTTAAGAAAAACACATAATTTGGACTCTCCTTCATTGGTGAAGGACTTAACATAATACTGATCAAAATCAGGATTCTAATTACTGTCGCTAAACTAGTAATTTTAATGCCTAGTAGCAATATGAAAATAAAGTTCTTAATTCGATATGCGATATGGGTGATCAAAAGGTAAAATGCAATGAAAATTTACTTTATATTTTAAATTGAAAGTATGTGTAAAATAGTACCCTTTCAACTTTAAACAATAACAAGACTCAGATAGTGCAACTACAAATAAAATAAACATTATTTTTATGATTTAGTGCTTGTCAACACAGAGAGACAGACATACAGTCTGTAACAAAATATCACTATTTGTTGGCAGCAAACACTATTTACTCGTACACTGATAAAATGTAACAAGTTTGAAAATACCACTGCATCACAATCATCATCATCATCAACTGCAACATCTGTATAATATCGTCCTCGTTATTATTAATTTAATGACTGCAGCTTGTTTATATTTTATTTGTTTTAAGCACTCGTACATTTTCAAGTGTTTATTTGTTCATTTACACTTCAAAAAACTTTGACGGTCTAAAATGAGTGAAACACATTTTTTGTCTAGTTTGGTTGCTGGAAAAAGTAGAAAATGGAATCACTGTCATTGTGTTTAAATATGTGTATTTTTCGTAAAAATTGTTGCCTTTCTTTATGCCTCTTTGCCCAGACGATTAACAAAAGTCAAGCGTCATTTTTATTTTTTAAAGCGTTTTAATTTTTTGCTTTTCACCATCTTTGGTTAATGACTTTTTTGCCATTCTTTCAAGAAAGAAAGAAGAAAAAGCATTAAATATTTATATAATTATAGATATCGGGTTTTTTTTCCAGGAACTTTGCTTTTCAATTGTGGCAACACCAAAAACATGATAGTTTTTTACATTTAGTTTTTTTGACGTATTCGTAATAGATGCATTGGCAGTTGTTACAATGAAATCAATTTCACACGACAATCGCACTAAAATAATTAAAAATGGTGGTTCTGTTCATTTCGTAAAAATCGTCCTTCTGAGACCGCTATTAAAAATTTGGTCTTTAACTTGAGTCGACAGGATCGATACAAAATGTGCGAACACCCACGCGTATTCAACCGAGTCGTGCAAGTGAAAACTAGGCAGCCATGAGTCACAGTGTTGAAACCGCTCCAAATTTGTAAGTTCCTTGATGTTCTCAACAATTTCGGTTAACAAAAACCACCACATGGCGAACTTTTCATAAGGATTAGACTGTAAAGCCTTACAAGGTTCAATTGGTGCAGGAATTGAAGCCATAGATTCGATCAATTTATTCAGGAACAACCGGCTGTTTTTTCTGAAAAAATCATTTTTTCAGACGAAGCCCATTTTCACTTGACAGGATATGTCAACAAGCAAAATTGCCGCATTTTTGCTACTGAAAATCCCAGAGCGATTATTATGAATTATTTGCATTCTCAACGAATCACTGTGTGATGTGCTATGAGGTCTGGAGGCGTAATTGGACCGTTTTTTTTTTTCGAAGATAAGGCTGAAAATGCGGTAACGGTCAATATGAACTATTTTATCGCGAGATGCTAACAACTCAATTTTGGCCTACTATTGGCGATATGGATATCACTGACATTTGGTTTCAATAGAATTATGTCACATATCCCGTTAAAGCATCAATTTATTAAAATCCAAATTTCCCGATCGCATAATTTCACAACAATCAGCTGTTAAGTGGCCAGTCTGATCGTGTGATTTAACACCACTGGATTATTTTTTGTGGAACTAGGTTATGGACAGAATCCACACGGCCAATCGAATCGATTTCAGCCTTAAAACACAAAATCCGTGATGTGATTAACGAAATAGGGCAGGCATCTTGCCAAAAACTGATTAAAAACTTTAATAAAAGAATCGATATCTGTCAGCGTGGTCCTGGTGGACATTTGCCAGATATCATTTTTCATTCATAATTTCCGAACTTTTGCTATTCGAAATACAGTAATAATTTGAATCTTCTTAATCTAAATTTTTTGCCTTTTTTTTTGTAAGAAAACAAACCTCCTGTTGAAATGCACTTTACTTTTAGTATAAAAAATATATTATGCTATTGCACTAAAACAGCAGACATAATTTTATATTAGGCGTGTTCATAAAGAAAATTTTTGAATTCATCTGTTATTAAATTAAATTATTAAATTTTTTTTTATGCAAATCTACTGCTAATCCAGAAATTTTAACTCGTTGAATATCTTTGAGGAATTTCGGTAATCTTTCGCAGCTCCAATTTTTCATATATCCAATGATTATCTTTCTTGACTTATAGTAGCCTTAAAAGTTTAAATTTCGCCAAAGCGCCGAAATGGAAATTTATTTCTAAAACAACTGAACGCAAATTGCGATTCCACTCTCCCAATATGTAATATCAAGGATGTTGTTTTTGGTAGTTTATTGGCTTCTTTTAGTGATTTTACTTTGTTTTTTTTATAAAAATTACTACTGTTGTCATTCCCTTCCGTCTTTAATAGCTGTGTGTTCTGTATGAACGCAAAACGCCTTCGATGTGTGGTCGTATTCAAAACTGTACTGGTGAGTCAGTGTTGGGGTTTAAGAGTCTGTCATTAAGGTCGTAGGTAGAATGCCCGCCACCTGGCATTTCATGCGGGGCCAATTTTTAATATTTTCGTCTTGTAATATTACGTAGTACGTGTGTCCATCAGAGGTTGTTTTCGTACGAGTAGCCTCAGTGGTGTGAAAATTGTATCTAAGGTCATGTTTACCTGTACGTTTATAATGTCTTTGTTAAAAGTTTTTGCTTTGTAGATTTACATATTTTCATATCTTCGTCCTTTTTTGCTAGGATGTATTGATATCATACATTCGTCTATTTACCGTCTTCTCATTTTCATTTATATGAGCGTATTTGTTTTGTAAATCTTGTTTTTAGTGTTTGTCCAGTTTGTCTTATGTAAGAACGCTGGAACTAAATTTGGCTGTTGTTTCTGTCGATGTCCTGAGATCATGTCTCGGAGTTTTAATGCTATGAGTAAGCCTTCTTTGTGAAAAAAGTTAGTTAATCTATATATTTCTGTTCCTATGCAAGTAAAAGTGTGCCGTCGTGTTGTATCAGTTGTTGCTTTGTCTTCTTTATTCCTGTTTTTAATGTTGTATTGTCCAAGAAGTTTAGGTGCCCCTGTAGGCTAGTAGGTAATGTACTAGCTTGTCACTATTGGGGTTGTGGGTTCGATTCCCAACGAAGGCTTTGGTTTTTTTTACTACCCGCATCGATAGCTTCCGGTGTGCCACAGGGGAGTATACTGGGTCCAGTTTTATATCTGCTTTATACTTGTGATATGCCTGTGAGCAGTAGCATCCATACTTCAACATTTGCCGATGATACGGCCTGCCTTAGTTCTCACGAAGACTCCCGTATAGTATCTCAGGTTCTTCAGGAACATATTACGCATCTTGAATTGTGGTTGAATTTATGGAGAACAAAAGTAAACGAGCAAAAGTGTGTCCACTTAACTTTTACTTTAAAAAGGGAAAATTGCTCCCCTATTCGTATGAACGGCCAGATTATTCCTCACTACTTGCATAATCCTTGGCATAATCCTTGATCGTAGGCTTACATGGAAACACCACATCGACACAAAGCTAATCCAAATGAAAATCAAGTTATCTCAAATATACTGGCTAATTGGCAGGAACTCAACTCTTAGTCTGGACTGTAAACTTCTATTGTATAAGTCGATTTTGAAACCAATATGGTGCTATGGAATTCAACTATGGGGCACTGGTTCAGCTTCAAATGTGGAAAAAATTCAACGCCGACAGAACAAAATACTACGATTAATTACATTAGCTCCATGGTACATGCGAAATTTAATTATACATCGTGATTTGGATATTCCACTCGTGACAGCTGAAATTGCTCAATACACAAGCAAATATTTAACTAGACTCGAGTGCCACCCGAATTCCCTTGCTCGGAATATTTTTAATAATAGAGGTCATATCCGATTAAAAAGGAGAGACATTGGTCAATAACCCTCCTAATGGAAATGGAATCTCTTGAAAATAGTTTTTTTTTATATTTATTTTTGATTGTGAGAATTTGTTAATATTATCTTTTTGCTGTCACTAGGTATGTCTGACACTGGTCGGGCCTAATGACTATACATTTAGATTTAAGATTTGAAAAATTGTTGATAATTCATATATATGAAGATACAATAAATAATTAAATAATGAAAATAAAATAAATAAAATAAATAAAAATTGACTGTCGGTGGGGCTGTTCAGCGACGAAGGCATAGTCACTGGTCGCTGTGCTGTCTTATTATACGGCAGTTAATTTCCGATTATCCTTCTATTTTCACCACCTGTTTCATCTCTTCTCTAACCCTTTCCTAAAGAAAGTAGCACGGCACTTGACTAAATAGGCACTGTTGCCTGAAGTGCTACTTTTCTTTAAAAAAAAAAAAAACAAAAAAAAAGTTTATCGATAGTAGTTGGTTTGTAGCCATTATTTTTAGCTATGGTGTAAATTTGAAAATTAAATAATTCAAAATCCAGAATATAATTCTATTTACCTACAACGGAAATGATATTTTTTGTGTACAGTGAAACACATTTATATTTTCCTTATACGTTGTGTAATTGATTTTACAACGAAAATAAAATAAATCTTACATAGAATTAAATAATTAAAAATTTAATTAAAAAAATTGAGATTCTACACAATTTTCAATTTGTTTGTTTAAAAAATGTTCAGTTGTTGATTGATTTGTAGAATTGTTTATACACTTTTCTTTTCCTAAAGATGCCACTCAATGGTCTGTCGAAATATCGAAAGTAAAAATAAAAATTTACATAAATATCTGTTATTTTTTTCAACGGTCTTTTTTAATTAACAATAAATATTTTTTTTGATATTTCGCTTTCCTGTGGAAAGCTTCTTCAGGAAATTATTTTTTATATTTTACAAAAACAAAAAACTATAACAATTAAAATATTAAAAATAATTTTCTGAAGAAGCTTTCCACAGGAAAGCGAAATATCAAAAAAAAATATATATTGTTAATTAAAAAAGACTGTTGAAAAGAATAACAGATATTTATTTAAAAATTAAAAAGTCGATTAAAAAAATAAAAAAATTAATAAAAATTTACTTAACTTTTATATAAAGACCTTGTGCTAGAAGAAAAATTATTTATAATATATAAAAGTTATAAATATCAGATTGTAAAATATAATAAAATTTATAAAGAAATTTTAAGTTTACTAAATAGTAGAAAACCTCAACCGAGTTTATCAAAGATAGTTTAATTTTTAAAGATTATCGAGTTTTCAAAAAAATATCAATACAAAAACAAATTAAATTTAAATTAAATTAAATTTATTTCCGATGTCAGTTTCTTCCTTAGAACTTCAAAATATTTTCAAAATATCGAAATTTTTGGTGGAAATATAGAAATATATAGAAATCTCTTTATGTGTTAAGTTTTAAATTCATTTTACTTGTGTAATATTTCATTATCAGGCATGTTCTGAAAATCACGTGATTTTAAACCACGAACGGTTTTGAAATCACGCAGACGATTTGATGCTGTTCTGCAAATCACGCGATTTTAAGTTTTTCGGTGTGATTTTAATTTTTCGAAAACACGAGAAAACAGCTGATTTTTTGACCTGTGTTTTTCTGTTTGCTTTCTTACATTCTTATCTAAACAACTAAAGTTAAAATTAAATAAATAAAAATGTCCCCTGTTAAAAACTAGGTTAATACATTTTTATTTGTTTATAATATTTACTTACAACCTTTTTATGTAATCCACAGCACACCTAAAATTTCGCGTCAAATAAAAGTTGAAAAGCAAAAAAATTCTAAATGTAAAATAACTAAATAAGAAAACAATAATTACGAAGTTGCCACTGTTTTCATCGATGAAATTTGCTTACATGTTGCACTAATTTCTTTCTAAATTTACACAAAAATGGCTAAATTATGAATTATTCTTGAATTATTCAACAACAATTATTATATTTTGTGTTAAGTAAAAAATTTATTGGTATAAATACCACATGACTTTCATGACTTTTTAAAACTGTGTCAATTTGGCAACCTCAAAAATGTCTTCGAAAAACAAGCCAGCTGACTGCTTCAGAGAAAAGGTAAATCACGAACATTGCCAAACAAAGCAAAACTATTTTTTACAAAACAAGCAGTACTTTTGGAAATTTTTTAATATCTATGTTTTTATGTGTATAAAATATAATTTTATTACAAAAATAAATAGAAAACACATCCTATAAAATATATAAAAAATATTTTTATATATTCTAGAGGAAATAGTTAGAAAAAATAAGCAAGTGATTTCATATCGGCAAGCATTTAGGTGACCGGTTTAAAATCACGCTTTTTCAATATTTTTAGTGCGCAGAACACCTTTTACGTGATTTGAAATCACTTTGACAAAAAGTGATTTTCAGAACAGGCGTGTATGTAATATAAGCAAAATGTACTTGTATACTTCACTTGTTTTCGTGATTTAAAAATCTTAAACATTTTTTAAGTATGTGCTTAAACGAGTATCTATTTGAGTATGATTGCAAAATTAAGCAGAATTAAGAATGTCACAAATGTAAATCTTAAGTTGATAAATTCGTTTATCACCTGGAAAATTTTTGCTTATCAATATAAATATTATTAACAATTACACAACACGTTTTAAACCATGAGAAATGTTTATCAATGTTAATTCTGCTTTATTAGTCTCATCTTAATAAAATTATATTGCCAGAATATTTTCAGTTGATTTATTTTATTATTTTTATCAGTATTTTTTTTAATGTTTTAAAATGTTCATATTGTTTTAATGCATACAATGCAAAACTATTATCTAGCTATATTATGCATGTTTGTACTAATTAAAAAATGCTTATATGTTTTATTTTGAAACAATCATTTTTAAATCCCTCACTTATATTCCAAAAATATTCGTATATTTGCCAACAAAAAAAAACACTCTATCGTATGTGAGCTAAGTCACCCAATTCTTCTCTAGTTTTACAAACATCGTTGACAGTTTCTATGTAAATATCTTTTAAAATATGTTGCAATGGCTAACAAACGTTTATAATAAATTTAAGTTGTGTTTGTTTTATTTAAATTTAATTGTTTTGTTTTTATTAATTGTCAAAAAAATAATATATAAATGTGATTAATGGTATATTACGAAGCCCTTGAGGAAGTCAACAAAAAATTGACGAAACGTCGGGCAAAAGTGAGATAAAAAAACTGTTTTTTTATTGACACAAATATATTAGGCCTGATTAGCTAAAACTTATGAAATCAACAACACAAAATTTCTGGAATGGCCAATTAATATAAATGATTAATATAAATGATGTTGTACATTGTTTAATAGTTTTATTGTGTCTTCGGAAAAAATAAAATAACTTGTTATTTTATATATATTTTTTAATTTTTTCTTCAAGTGAAGTAAATGACACATTCAGTAAATTCAAACTAATAGAAATCCAAATAAGATTTTAATTATACAATCATTGCAACTTTCTAAGTTTTTAATAAAAATTTTTGCTTAATTTTTTCGTCAGCAAATAATAAGTAAACCAACTGATTACTGTAGGTAAAGCTTATCAGTGTGGTTATTTCACTAACTATGCAGCTTATGACAAAAATATCACAAGATATTTTGACCAAATCAAGGAATAAATTTTGTATTGAGATTTTGTTTTCAATGTAAAGGGTTTTTCAACAAGAAGTTTGTTTTCTAAAACAAAATAGAACAAAAAATTCAGATTAAGATGATTAAAGTTTCTAATGAAAAATGCCATTTGGCAAATGTCCATCACAACCACGCTGACAAATGCCGATTCTTTCATCAAAGTTTTTAGTCACATCACGGGTTTTGAGCTTTAAGGCAGAAATCGATTCGATAATAAATGTTTTATGAGAATATCATAAAATAATTATTTTTTAATGAATATTTTTGTAATAAATATTTTGTGAGAATATCACAAAATATTTATTTGAAGGAATCAAGTACAAAATAAAATTGCTTAAATTGAAAATGATTCCGATGAATTATAAATTACTTATTTGAAATATATTTCATATATTCCTTTTTGAATATTTTAAATATTTTAACTTTGCACGTATTCTGCGGCACATCACAACACTTTTTATTATTTCCACTTTTGTTTTGATTTTTCCATTCTTTACAGCTTTTGACAAATAGTGCAGATAAACAAACGATTATTTGTTTTTAAAATTAGAGAAGACAGTATTTTTTCGAGGTACACAACAAGATTCAAAATGAGCCTACTAGGTTCGCTCTCATATTTTTGTATGGCGAACCATGCTGTTTCAATCAAGTTTCGATCGCGAACCGCGAATGGAAGAGCGACCCTCGATATTAGCTGCCCGTGTGAACATAGTGTAAGGAAAGGAGAAGAATACTTCTTCATTAAATTTGTTACAATAAAAGCCAATGCCTTTTATTCATACAAGCTTGTCTGAATTTCGTGCAAGCACAGGACACGACATTTTATGACAAAATTAGGCTCTATAAGTTTTATCTATTTCATATGAATAATACAGTAGATGATATTTAGAGGATGTACTTAAAAAAGACTAAGCTGAAAGCATATCTAAAAATCACGAAAGTCCAAAAAGGAATAATAATAATTTTACGAAACGCAACTCTTAGTATTTCGGTTGCCGATATTCGTAAATTACTAGAAATCAATGAGCAGTGATTGATATCTGTATATAAAAGTCCAAAACTGTTTATCTTATTGCATTTTATCACTTTTAAGTTTTAATAGTTTTAATTAATTTTTATTATGGAAATTTTAATCAAAAACAAATCCATTAACAAACAAGAAATAATAATAACAATAATCATAAATTGTTACAAATTAATAAAAAACATTATCATAATGCTATGCTGTATAAATTATGAATAGAGAACATTAGTGAATGCATAAATGGTTTACTTTGGTCTAATGCCATAATGAATGCACATTTGCTGCCAATAACAAATGTTGCAGATTAACCTCAATTTCACCTACGAGCTGTTGTTATTTGTTGTAATTGCAGTTACCGTTATTTTATCTATTTGAAAAACACATTGCATTTTCGAATATATTTAAAACGTTCATTAAATTTAACAACAATAGAAATTATTTTTTTTTCCTTTTTCAATTTCCAGCACACAAGCCACCCACCCACACACACACACATGTTGGATTTTGTAAAATATGGAAAAACAAAACGAATAACAATACGGCAACACATAGTGGAAGTTGCATTATTGGTTTATTCTTTTTTTTGTGAGATGTGTTGAAAGAGACTTAATTGAAAATTTTTTTTAAGTTATTTAAAGTTATTTCCTAAGTGCTGCTTAGGAAGTCGTAAACATAGGATATAGGATTTCTGTAATTTTTTAGCTTTTATAATTAAAATTCAATTGTTAAAATGAACGAACCATTTTATACTTATGTTGGCCTTATTTTGTTAAAGACTAATTAGAGAAGCTGTTCGCTTGTAAAGAAATGTTCAAATATTTTTACACTTGACTAACCTTTATTACCTCTCCAACATTTTTTCTTTCTATGTAAAGTTTTTGAATCCTTTTTCAAATGTCTTAAGATTTACAAAATCCATTAGTTGTTTTTATTGGTGTTTTGGCAAAGCATCTGACATTAACTGTTGGAATACTCACGGGTTATATCAAATACAACTAGATATGTACGTTTCGTGCAAATAATTGTGACCGCGAGGTGACATGACATAAGGATAAAAAAATAACAAGCTAGATGATAAAAACAAGTCCTGTCGACTTGTCGAAATTTAAGTTTATATTTTAATCTCTTTTTTTGTTTAAATTTATAAATTAAAAGAAATCTATATTTCTAGTAAACTAAATTAAATATTCTTTTATTTTTTTTTTTTTTTTCAGGTAATTAAATATTTATCGTATATATTGGGTATGTATTGGGTATATGTTAATAACATAGATTTTTTTGCTGGAAAGATTTAAATGCATTTAACAAATAGAGTTGATATGTTATTCACAATATGGTCGATCTTTAGTCACTTCTTTTTTCTATCTTTCTGGAAGCATATGGATTCCACGCCAAAAAGAACTGCTAATGTTTTAAGGTAAGCAGTGAATCAAGCCAATTTCTGATACCCTGTTCTTAAGTGAAGTGTATTTTAGTAAGAGCGTTCTACATCTATAGAAGGAAAGTTTTAGCCCTACATTATCTACTGTTTTCAACAACATTCCATCAACTGTTTTTTCCAAATAGTTTTTGGCCAAACGCAACCTGTGGTCAAACGTTGTCATGATGGAAGATTATGACCTCGTGTCTGGTGAAATACTCTAGTCATTTTTCGTTGATTATTCTCTTCAAACGTTCCCCCAGGGGCATATAAATATGGTCTTTATAGAATTCCACTGAGGAAAAAGGGAGTCCAGTCCCCTGACGACAGGCAGGGAGTCAACTGGAAGCTGCACTTTATTTCCACGGGAATCAGTGAACCCGCAGAGTTCATTATTTGTTTCTTTAGACATTTAATAGTTCTCTGACTGATCATTGAGGTTGGCCCCTATATGGGAGTATCGTGGTGGTTGTGGTTTCGCGGCCCCATAACAGTATAATGGTTACTATGGTGGCCAGGATCATCTCACTGATAATGACACGCAAAGTGAATGATCCAGTCCAATGAGCATGCTAGACATGTGTTCTGGACAGGAGTTGAAAGTCTCCAACTCTTTAGCAAGGTGTGATGGTATGCAGCCCTGCCCTGGAATCACTAAAGTTGCAACTAGGTAGTTCTGTTGCATAGAATTATGTCTTCGGCTTCCTAGGACGCTGTATGACGTTCCAAATTGTACAATAATGGTTTGTCCACCATCTGATTAAGGCTACATAGCCAGGTGCGGATGTAAAACGAATCACACCATTCTCTTTAAACGATTCCCCCTAAGGGGCATATTTATAAGTCTTTATGGACTTGTGTCTTGTGGGGGTAAAAGGAAGCCCAGTCCCCTAACAGGCTAGCAGGAGTCAACTGGATAATCCACTATATTTCCACGGGAATCAGTAAAGCCCCAGAGTTCCGTTATTTGTCTTTTTGGGCATTTAGCTGTTCTCAGACAGATTATTGAGGTTGGCCCTTCGAGAGTATCGTGGTGGCTGTATGTTTCGAGGCCCTTATTTAAGTTTGTGGGGCGGGTCATTCACAATAAACACAATGAATGGTCCAGGTCGCGTGAGTATGAATGCCGTCTTGTTCTTAATTATATTAAGCTTCATGCGTTCTGGACCAGGAGTTGGATAGTCTCCAACTCTTCAGCAAGGAGTGAAGGCTGCGGCTTGCTACGAGCTTTTGAAGTTGCAACTAGGAGTGACCGGAGGATTAACGTATCCGAAGGCCTCCTAGGGCGAGGATGACGCTACATCTCATCCACAGTGGTAATAATCCACTATCTGATATTGGCCCACACGACTAGGTGCAAATGTAAATCTTATCACGTATTCTCTTCAAAGGAATCAATTGTCTTCGATACAGATGCCCTGTATTCGCCTGACCCGATTTTAAAAGTTTTTAATGCGAAAATCCTCGAATGCTTTTAAACGTTGTGTGACTACCAAAGATGATACAAATGTGTCTTCTTCTTTAATTCCTCATCTTCAAACTTTCTCGTCTTCTGCATCTAAATCACCATTACTGAGTCATACAAACCATCGTTCATAAGTTTTTGAGTTGGTACTTCTACCAACAATCAGTAACTTTTTGCAAGCATTTTTTCCAAATGAAAAAAAAGCTAACCGACTGCCCCGCAAAACATGTTTTCTAGGCATAAATTTCAACACTATTATAGCGATTAAACAAAATGTGTCTTTACACTTTGGCGTCTATAGAATACTATATTACAATGATAGATGGTTACCCTCCAAAATATCATATTTGTTATTATTGACACAAACTATATGTGATAGTTAGGCCATATGTTATCCAAATTGACATTATTAATATGTATACCCAATAAGTATGTACAGATATGTATTAGATTTTAAAACATAAAAAAGCAATTGCTTCAATTTATCAATAGTTATAAATTTCGAACAAAAAATACTAAATTCACCTTTCCAACACGTACATAACTTAACAATTTTATCGTGAATTCTTAAAATACCGGTTGTAAATGAAAAATTTCTTATAATACCGACTCAATAAAAACGAAAAAATTAACATCTTTTTTTCTTTGTTGCAAGTTGTTATTATTTCCAAATCGTTTGGTACTTGAAACAAATCATGTGCAAAAATTAAAAATTGTCTCATATGAAACGACTGTTAAAGAATCTTTTGCTTATTCTCTATGAATAGTTATGGCAGCAAATAGCAGTCATTCAGTCAAATTTTTTACTGTTAACTGTCTTTTAAATGCAGGCGTGCATGAAATAATCTTAAATATTCTTAATATTGTTTTTTTTTTTTTTGTTTTTGCTTTTATATCTATCTTTAAACATGTGAAAATAGAATTTAATGTAAAAAAAGTTTCTGAGAAGTTGTCATAAAACGCATTATAAAATTATAAAAATGCGGATAAAAGTTCTTGGGAGCGTTTTCATTTCATTTCTTAGTATTTTTATCTTGAGAAATCTTTATGTTGCATTAAAATCGTCAATTTATTTGTTGTATTTTTAATCGAACTATGACAACATAAACAATTTTAGTTAATAACAGATACAGAGAAATACGAATCATGTTTAATTTATTAGAAAAATTTTAATTTTAAAAGTTAAAAATTGACCAACGTTGACAAGGAGAATTACTGCAATGTCATAACTAATCATTTTTCCGTTGTGTGACATTATTTTATTAATAGTTTAAGTAAGAATAACTGCTTATGTGATATTGTGATAAAGATAGAATTGAAGAGTTTTAATTTGTGTTTAGATTATCACTATTAACAAAGAAAGAAACTTTGATGTTGTCTTGGTGGTTGCTCATTTACTAAGATTGTAAGTCATATTGTGATATTTAAAGAAAAAACAAGGGTAACCTGTTTCGTCAAGAAATAATTCTCTAAGCTGAAAACAACAACAGCTAACTATACATGGCAGAATAACAGTATTTTTTTACAACTTGTACCTCCATCACGCTGGTAAATTCTTCACATGTATAAAAATTGCTAAAGTAACAGCAATATAAAAAACGAAAAAGCTGGCTATCATCAGTATGATTCTAGCAGTAGAAGTTCAGCAGTTAATTTCTGGTCTTACTCACACAACACGGTAAACTATTATAGCAAAACAAAGCTTGCTCATGGGAATATTGCAAAAGTTTTGGACAGGATAAGGCATGATGCACACCTATCTCAGCCTATTTGTCTACAGTAGTAATTAAAATAAAGTTTTCTAAAGGATCGCATATTAGGATAGAATTATAAAGGGTTTTCAACAAGAAATTTGTTGATGATTCAAATTTTTATTGTGTTACGCAGAGTTCGGCAATTATGAATGAAAAACGATATCTAGCAAATGTCCACCATGACCACGCTGACAGATGTCGATTCCTTTATTAAAGTTTTTAATCACTTTTTGACAAAATCGTGGTGCTATTTCCTTAATCACATCACGGATTTTGAGGTTTAAGACTGAAATCCATTCGATTGGCTACGTATGGGCACCGCCCTTATCATAGCCCCATAAAATATAATCCAGTGGTGTTAAGTCACACGATCACGCTAGCCACTTAATTGTTGATTGTCGTGAAATTATGCGGTCGGGAAATTTGGTTTGCAATAAATTAATCTTTTTATTGGCTGTGCGACATTTGCCACCGTCCTGCTGACACCACATGTCAGTGATATCCACCTCGTCAATAATAGGTCAGAATTGTGTTGTTAGCTTCTCGCGATAGCGTGATCCATTGACCGTTACTGCATTTCCAGCTTCATCTTCGACAAAAAAAAACAACCCAATCATGCCTCCAGAGCACATAGCGCACCATACAGTGCTACGTTGAGCGTGCAAAGGCTTCTCAATTATCACTCTAGGATTTTCAGAAACCCAGTTGCTGCAATTTTGCTTGTGACATACCCTGGCAAGTGAAACTAGGTTTTGTCTGAAAAAATGATTTTTTCTTAAATGAATTGAGCGAATCCATAGCCATCTAAATGGTCGGTTAGCTGCAATTCCTGCATCAGTTAAACTTTTTAAGGTTTCAAAGATAAATACTTACGCAAAATTTGCCACGTGGTGGTTTTAAATAACCCCAATTGTTAAGTACGTCTAGGAATTGAAAAATTTGGGGTTGCTTCAACACTGTAGCTCGTGGCTGCCAAATTCTTAATAGCCGGCTCAAAAGGACAAAAATATCACGAATTTTACAAAGTGTAACTTTAACACAACCAGCATTTTTATAGTGAATTTTAATTATTTTAACTCGATTTTCGTGCGAAATTGAATTCATTGTAACAATTGCCACCGCATCTACTACGATACGTCAAAAAACTAAATGTCAAAACTATCAGGTTGCTGGTGTTGCTACAATTGAAAAATTGCTTGTTGAAAACCCCGATATCAAATAACCTTAACTTTATTTAAGGGAGATTTAGTGCGCGATATTATAGCAATAACTAAATGTATGTTTTAGCATATGCCTACGTTCAAAAATTTTGCTTTTAACAGTAGATTAGATTCAAACCTATTTTTGAAAATTTATACCCACTTTACCCGATCTTAAATTTAATAAATATATCACTCAAGTATGATAGTTTAATTTCGAGCTAATCAATCAAAGGTGAAAATGTGCTGTAAGATCCTTAGAATAATTTTCGCGAAATTGACTTTAAAGCTTTCAGTAGATCATGTTTGCTTAACAATGCACAATTGTTTCTTATCCTAAACTAGTGGCTGTCAAGTTATTTCTTTTCAAAGTGTCGGCTTCTAAACTTGGAATGTGTTGAATAAAATCTCACTATATTTGATTATTCGTATGCAAAAACTATTCGTGATTCCAAGAAAACTTAAAAATAAGAAACTGAACGTAAATTTCAAATTTTCCAGAATAACGACTCTGAATATTTCGCTCAAAACTTAAGGATATAGTTGCCGTGTAATTGTCTGAATGTTTTAGAAGTGCTGGTTCAAAGCGTAGTACTCAGCTAGTGGCTAGAACTAAAAGGGCTCAAGTAGCATTAAATTAAACAAAAATTACGTGGTTAAGATATCTGACATTTGAAAAAAAAAACAAATGAAAGTATAATATTTAAAATTTTCCGATTATGCGTCCATAGATACAATAGAAAAAGATCGTAAAGCGAAGAGATCTCCACTTTTGAATATTTATGTATTTTTTATACTTATTTTAGTGTTTTTATTGGGTATACAAGTTAATAATGTCGATTTGAACAACATATGGCATAACTCTCACATATGGTTTGTATCAATAATAATAAATATGATATTTTGGAGAGAAAACATCTGTCGTTATTCATCTATATTCAGTATTCGAGAGAAACACAAATTTTTTCAATCGCTATAATTATAATAATTTTGTGGCTACAAGAAATGACGAAGTCTCATAACATTACGATCAATATACACCAACTAAAAAAACTTTTGAATAATAGTTTGCGCGATTAAAAATTGGTGATTTCGATACAGAAGACGAGGAGAGGCCTGGTCAGCCAAAAAAGCTTAGAGATAAGAAATTGGAAGCAATACCCGACAAAGATTATTGTCAAACGCAAGAAGAACTTGCATTATCTTTAAAAGTCACACAACAAGACAGTTCCTTATATTTGAAAGCATTAGAATTCATTCATAAGAAAGAAAATTAAGTTCCTTTTATTTGGGTACGGTTTTCCGTCGACCCTCGTCAAATTTGGTTTGTGAACAAACCGGTTTCGGCTGTTTGCCATCTTTAGTGTTCTTTTCGAGTACGAAAAGAAATTTTAACCTCGTCGGAAAATCCAAGCACATATCAAAATTAAGTTCCATATGAATTGAATCCGCGACACTTTGAAAGGCGATTTTGCATGTCCGAAATGATAGGTTAACGCTACAAAAAAGTAATTTTTGCATCATATTATTACTGGTGGTGAAAAACTGATATATTACGATAAGTCTAAACACAAAAAGTCAAGCAAGGCCAACCAACCAAATCAACCCCATAGCCGAATATCCACGATGCCGAGATTATGCTCTGTATATTAAGGGATAAGAAAGGTGTTTAGTATTATGAGCTGTTGAAATCGGCTTGGAAAGTCTTAGGGAACCTATACCAAAGACCATTTATTTATTTGAACAGAGCAATCAACGAAAAACGACCTGAATATTCATCTAGACACAAGGCCATAATCTTCCATCATGACAAGTCTTGGCCACATCTTGCAGGACCGGTCAAATCCTATTTGGGAAACGGTGAATGCTAACCCGCCTTATAGACCAGACTTTGCCTCTTCTGACAACCATTTGTTTCGTTCGATGCAGAACGTCTTTACTGAAATATGCTTCACTTCAAAACAAGGTATCAGAAATCGGCTTGATTCATTCTTTATCTCAAAACTGGAGCAGTACTTTTGGCGCGGAAACCATATGCTACTAAAAAGATGGGAAACTACTAGCTATGGAAATACTTTGAATAATGTTTCAACTCCTTTTCTTATTATATTAAATAAATTTTTCCAGCAAAAAAATGACATTACTAATTTGTATTCTTATTATATTTGAATGCCATGAAATACTTTTGGATTTCTTTATTGTAATCAAAAAGTTTTTGATACTGCGATTTGAATCAGCTATGATTTGAACAAAATTTAATGGAAAAGTTTTTAATTGTTAAATAAAAAATTTAAATATATTTTTTTAATAGTAACAATAACAATAACTATATTGTAGCTTAAAACTTTATTCATTTAAACTTTTTAAAGCTATTTATTTTGTATTATTTTTCTGATTTTTTTTTTTGCTTTGGTTTTTTTTTGTTTCGTAAGTATCCACTCCTAGGTATTAATTTCCAGCGAAAAAATTATTTAAAATGATTGATAACAAAGTGGTTTGTTATTTATTTTTTATTTTCATTTTATTACTATTTTTATTATATAATTTTAATTTCTGGTTGCAAACTCCTAATTGAAACTTGAGTACTGAGTGCAATTATTAATTAACTGTATTTTTTTTTAAAGTTACCCCTTTACTTTACGATATTTATTCTATGCTACTTAATATGATTTTGTTGATATTGACCTAAGCAAGGTAATAAACAGATTAAGTCAGATTTTTATAATTAATAAAGTTTTATACCTAAAAATTTTGTTTGAAAAAAAAGAAAATAAATAAGAAAAAAAGATCAAATAAGAAGTATCAATTAGTCGATTAAACAGCACCTTTATTCGAAATTCGATTTAATAAACTGTTAGGGTTAGTAAACAAAATTGAAATATTTTTATACACAAAATATAAATTTAATATTTATAAACTTTAGATAATAATTTTAAGCATTCTTCTAAGTTTAGGAAACAAAACAAATTTATTTTTTACAAAATTAGTGTGAGACAAGAATAATTCATAACTTCGAACAAGTTGCAATAATGTCTAAATATTCATACTAGAATTCAATTCATAAGATGCAGAAATTATAGCTGCTGCCCAGGACCTCTGTCTTATTAAGGCATTTGGCTAAAAACAAAAAAGTAAAAAATCAGTCCGATTAAAAAAATTATCCAAAGCTAAATCGAAATTCAATCTGTTATCTTTCTCAATGTGGTAAATATTATTGTAAATCGAAAGCAAAATTAAAATGATGAAACGAATTTGCCCAATCATAAGCCTGAAAGTTCAACGTATCAAAATGACACTAAAAATCATTCAACTTTAAGTTAAAACAGCTGAACTCGCTAAACTAAGCTAACTTTTTAAAAACTAAAAAAAATAAATATAGTTTAAACATATTAAGCTTTTCGTACGTATCGAATGTACAAATATTTTAAAATTAATTTCAATTCAAACTATATCGAATGCCACAATGTAATTATTTGTACGCCCAAAGTAATTATTCGATAACAAATCTTATTTAATCACAATTTGGCTGCAGTTTTTTTTTTTAGAAAATATTTTTAAAATAAAAAACAAATTTAAAAACAAAAATAAAAAAAAAAGATTTTTATTATTTATTTAAAATATATATTTTGTTATAAATATAAAAATACTTGAACAAATAGCATAACAATAGACAAATTATTCTTTGAATTGTTTATCGCCAACATTTTCATTTATATCAATAACAATATTAAGTTGTTTCGATTTGTTTTGCCAGTCAATGAAATACTGTTGTCATCCTTTTCCGTCTTTCAAGGCAATTTTCGCACCACTAAGACTACGCATGCACTCAAACAAATACAGATGGACACACACATGTAATAAAAGACGGAAATGTTAAAAATTAGCCCAGCCAGGTGGCGGGAATTTTACCTACATGAGTAAATACAACCTTTACTAAAGAACTACTTTAAGGAGACAGAGTGTGATTTGTTTTATATCTGCGCCTGGCTATGTACCCTTAATCAGATGGGGGACAAACCACTATACATAATTTGGAACGTCATGCTCGTCCTAGATAGCCGAAGGCATAATTCTAAGCAACAGTACTACCTAGTTGCAACTTTAATTATTCCAGGACAGGGCTGCAAACCATCACACCTTGCTAAAGAGTTGGAGACTTTCCTACTCCTGTCCAGAACACATGTCTAGCATGCTCACTGGACTGGATCATTCACTTTGCTTGTCATTATCAGTGGGATGATCCTGGCCACCATAATAACCATTATACTGTTATGGAGCCGCGAAAACACAACCACCGCGATACTCCCAAATAGGGGCCAACCTCAATGATCAGTCAGAGAACTATTAAATGTCTAAAGAGGCAAATAATGAACTCTGCGTGGAAATAACTCCCCGTGGAAATAAAGTGGAGCTTCCAGTTGTCTCCCTGTCTGACTTTAGGGGACTGGGCTCCCTTTTTCCCCAGTTGCACTGAGTCTAGATAGTGGACTATTCTATAAAGACCATATTTATATGCCCCTGGGGGCTACTTTAAGGGGGCCACTGACTCACCAGTACAGATTAGAATACGGCTTGAAAATGATGTTTTCACATCGAAAGCGCTCGCTGTTCATACCAAACAAACAGCTGGCAAAGACGGAAAAGAATGACAACAGTATAATAATTGTAATAATAATATTAGCAAAGTGAATAACATAACATGTGCATAATTTCTTGTCTCAATTTAGCTATCTTTATATACATATTTTTAGTAATGTGCTCAATAATTATAATTCTTCTATTGGTTTTATTGCCAATGTAATAATTATATTTTTTTTATCTTATTTTTATGAATGCTTATGGATTTCTTTAAATTTGTATATTCTTGCATTCATAAAAGTACAAGTACGCGGGTTTTTCAACAAGAATTTTTTTTCAAATGTGGCAACGTTTTTTAACGTAGCCGCATTTGAGTTACTGAAAATCTTAGATTATTGAGAAGCCTTTGGATTTTCCACGTACCTCTGTACGGTGCACTATCTGGTGCGGAGGCCATTTTTTTTTTCGAAGATAAGGCTGGAAATGTGGTGTCGGCCAAAGGATACCGCTATGCTTACAACTCAGTTGTAGCCTATTATTGACGACGTGGATATCAATGACATGTGATATCAACAGGACGGTGCCACATGTCACACAGCCAATGCAACGATCAATTTATTGCAAAACAAATTCCCCGATTACATAATTTCGCAATAATCGGCAATTAGGTGGCCAGCCAAATCGTGCGATTGAACACCATTGGATTATTGTTAGTGGGGCTATGTTAAGGCCATAGTCAATACGGAGCCAATCGGAGCTAGCCTTAAAACTCAAAATCCGTGATGTGATTAACGAAATAGGGTCACCAATTTGCCAAAAAGTGATTAAAAACTTTTATTAAAGAATCGATATCTGTCAGTGTTCGTGGTGGATATTTTCCAGAAATCATTTTTCAGTTAAGTTCATCTTAACTTAAATTTTTTTTAAATTTTGTTTTATAAAACAAACTTCTTGTTGAAAAACCCGTTATGAATTGATGCAATTGTACATTTCAAATATATGTATGTACAACGATTAAACAAATATAGAATCTCTGTTTAATTTTATTATCAATTAACAGATAAAACCGACAGATTGTTAACGAATTAGGAATTCAAGTTTGTTCTGTCGCTAATATGATCAGCAAGTTGAAGTTGTGATACCAACTATAATTTAGGTAAGAATACTTCATATGCTATTTTGGTTCTTCACTTAATGATTTATCTCACCGGTATCCATTAATAAAAAAAGAATGAGAAATGAGTATGAAATTAAATTGCACGTCCGCCTAAAAGTTTTATAACCTGCAAGCAGATCGCAAAATGTTTAAAAAAACATTTGCAAATTTTGAAAAACTGCACATGACTGGGGTAAATAAGCTGTAATTAAAACTGCTAAATAATTTCGTCATGTGTTTTTAATAAAATCCACAACTTCATACAATTTTTGTTTGTGGTTTTTTGTGGTAAATGCACTTGTACCATTTTCATTTTTTAACATAATCTACAGTGAATGCAGTTTACAAATAGTACACTGGTGGTGGTAAATAACCACTCTCATCAAACACAGTCGTCAGTCAGTGAGTGAGTCCTCTATTGTAATAATGTTCAGTCTTCCGTTGAACAAGATTAAATTTTTTCCAGATAGAAGTATGTAGTAGCAAAATATGTAGTATGATTTCACATGTTACTGTCTGACTGACTGACTGAATACTTAAGTGTTTCTATTTCTGTCTACATTTATATTCGTCTATCTAGACTACAATAAAAATAATAACAAACAGCAACAGAAGTAAATATGTATATAATGTATATACGTATGTACATTTGTTATGATTAATAGCATCCGTTATGGGTTTGAGCAGAAAGAAAAAAAACAGTTTAACTTTAAATGCGTTTTATTAAGTTTTTTTTTAGCAACAACAATTTCTTAATATTTAGAGCTTTAAGTAGCTTTTAGTTTTTGATCTTTATTATTTTATGTGTTGTAATCTATTGGTGTTTATTCTTCTTTTTTTTGGTTTTTGCTTTAAATGTGAAATGTGTCTTATAACGTAATAATCATCCATTCTTCTTCCATAAATCATAAAATTCCAATTTACGAGCAAATAAAATTGTTCCTTGTTATTTTTGAGGTTTAAAAGAGACGCTAATGACTTTTGTTTTCACATATTTTTCTTAAGCAGATCATTTTTATTGCTTCAAATCATTTTACTTTTATTCTAGAGCGATTTAAAAGAGTGCGTTTTTTAAAGTTTTTCATGTCATCGACTGCATGTTTGAGTAGTCATCATCAACCAGAGATTGTGCTTTAAACAAATGTCAATGTGATTTTTAACTGAAATCAACTCCTGCGTAACAATTATAACAATTTATAATAAAAAATTGCTTAATTTTTAACTGAAATGAATACAAAAAATCAATATTTAGCAATTGAGTTAATGAATAACAATGCATTTTTTGTTATTACTAGAGTTAAAACAGAACGTTAAATAGCAGTGTTCGAAAAAAATACTAAAGCACGTTACATTAGTGTTCTGTACTGCAGTTTTTGAGAACAGTATACGAACACTTTTTTTCCGAAGAAATACAAAATGCACAAAAATTTTAGCGTTTGTGTATGTGTACGCAAACTAAATACCGGCACACAACGCTTCTTGACTGATGAACACAAGCAGTAAAATAACATATTGATCTTTTTTTAGCGTACTAATCGTTAACAGTTTATGTAGTGGTTGCGTTGTGTTCTTTAAAGTATTTTTAGTGTTTCCGTAGTTTCCTTTAGCGTACTTTTTATTGTCAAAAACTCACTATTTTTATTTTTTATTATACTTTTCCCCATTTAAATTGTAGAATACATTTACTTATTATTGTAAATAGCATACATGTACATAAATATATATATATATATATATATATATATATATATATATATATATATATATATATATCAGTTATCCTTACTATCTTTTCACCTTTTATGCATTTGATTTTATTGTTCATTATTACACTTTTGTGCAGTGTTCGAAAAAAAAAACACTAAAGTACACTAAAAAAGATCATAACGTTATTTTAGTGTTTCTGTTCATCGCATACAATACTCGTTGTGTACGATATTTTGTGTGCGTACATATACACGCACGCTAAAAACAAGTACGCTATACTAGCGTACTGCACCCACTTTATTCAGTACCTTCTTTTGCAACAAATTAATCTGTTTTATGTCTTCTACACTACTAAAATTTCGCTATGCAAAAAAATAAGAAAAAGATAAATTTTAAAGGAAATTTTATAATAATTTTTCGCAAATATGTAATTTTATTCTAAACAATTTTATAACATTTTATTGTAAATTTTATAAGAGAAAGATTAAAGAAGCAAAACAAAAATGAAAACGAAAAATATGGAATATTACAGCCAAATGTTATTTAGATATTAATAGACAGTAAGAAAAGTTACTATAAAAAATAAATATATAAAAAGATTTTAAAATATTAGTAATACCATTAAACAAAAAATGACAAGGGCTGTTAACAAAAAAAATAAATAAATAAATAATAAATTTAAAATCGTGAAACTAATAGATAAATCCAAAACTACGTCTTGTTGCTTAAAAAGCAAAAAATTTATTATTTTAACACAGAAAGCATTTTAAAAGATTTATGTATGAAAAAAGGAAGACGTCTGATAGCCTTTTCAAATAAATTTGATACATTGATTCTTGTTTATACATATTGTGACGACCAAAACTCGGCAGGCTCGTTTTTGGATCACATAGCAATTCAATCACAAGCAATTAGACTCTATATATATATGTTTTTCAAATTTTTGTAATTTTTTTTTGAATTTCACAAATTTTTACAATTTTTACATTTCTGAATATTTATTGTTTAATGAATTTTATAATTTTTTTTTAAAAGAGAACATTATTATTATATACTTTTCATTTTATATAATTCATAATTATATTTTATAATTACATTTATTATTTGTTAATGAAATATTTGAAATTATAATAACCGTTAAGAAGCGCCACCTATTAACACGAGGATACATCCGTGAGAAGAACATACCATTAAACACAACCCTAAACAGTAGCAATCAGCTGTAGTTTAGTGGTATGGGTGTGTATGTGTGCCTGGCAGGAACATATAAAAGCGAGATAATTACGTTTTTAAGTGGAGTTGGCCACGGGCAAGTAACCGGGCAAGACTTCTTTTAAGTGAGTTAGAATTTTATTCAACTTAATTAAAATAGTCTTGCAAATGGGTTTCTCTCGTTCAATCAAAGCCAGAATCTTATTCGACTTTGAATTAAGCGAGACTCGCTAAAGTCTCCGGCTCAGTAAGTACTGTCGCTACTTCACCTGGCCAGAATTTTATTCGCCCAGGTGACGGAGCCCAGAACCAGGCCGCGCTTTCTTCAGCAAGGCCAGAATTTTATTCGCCCTAGCTGAACAAGACGGACGAGATCGTCAATAGGCCACGGAGAGGTTGATCGTCATCGGCAGGCCCAGTAAGTGCTGTCGCTACTTCACCTGGCCAGAATTTTATTCGCCCAGGTGACGGAGCCCAGAACCAGGCCGCGCTTTGTTCAGCAAGGCCAGAATTTTATTCGCCCTAGCTGAACAAGACGGACGAGATCGTCAATAGGCCACGGAGAGGTTGATCGTCATCGGCAGGCCCAGTAAGTTCTGTCGCTACTTCACCTGGCCAGAATTTTATTCGCCCAGGTGACGGAGCCCAGAACCAGGCCGCGTTTTGGTCAGCAAGGCCAGAATTTTATTCGCCCTAGCTGAACAAGACGGACAAGATCGTCAATAGGCTAACACCAATTTCGACGTGGAAAGGTTGTCTCAGAATCTTATTCGTGACAACCGCGACAAGTCAAAAATTGGTGGACAGGCCAACTGTTCTGCTCAGACTGGAACAGAATTTTATTCGCTCCAGTGTGAGAAGCAGTAGGCTAGCCGACGGAGAGTGGAGACGAAAGCTCTTGAGGGCCACGAAGCGGTTGATCATCGTTGGCGTGCTCAGTAGTGGTGCAGTTTAACTATAACTTAGTTTAAGAGTGAAATATAAATAAAGGAATTTTTTTTATAAAAACAAAAGTGTCTCTTGTGATTAATGAAAAACATTTTTTTTGTAACGAACCCTGGACGCCGCGAGCTTTACCCCAGCATAACGCGAAAACGTGTCGTTACAATATTTTATGGCCGTTTATGGTTAGATTTTATTTTAATTTGTTATAAATAAAACAAGTTATTTCATCTTCCTTTCGGCTTTATCAGGAGAATTTTTTATATTTCTAATTTTAGCGTCGAATTTACAAGGATGGTTTGTAAATTTTCCAAATGTGATATTTATATTCAAATTACAACACGCTTAAATGTATAGTTTAAATAATAACCGCTAACGAAAAATATCACAGCTAAATGCAAATAATACGGAAATTACTCGATCATTTTATTGCTATGGAATATTGTATTTTGATTTTGTCATTTTCTTCTTTAGTATTGATTAGTATTGATTGATTTATTTATTCATGGTTGTATCCTTAAGCTTTCAATATTTGTTTAATTTTTCCTCTCTCTAATTTTTTTACTCCTTCAAAATCTATGTTAAGTCCCCATGTTATGTTGTCTCTTTTCTTTTATGTTCCAAAATTTTTGTTCCAATCATTTGTTTGTTGCACCAACGTATACTTCGCTACACAATTCCCTTTCATCATCTAGGTAAATTCATAAATAACGCTGTCGATTCTCTAATTATCCAATTTCGTTGCTTTTTGTATAAAAAGCTGTCTTGGTGTTTTGTTAGATTTATGAGTGAAAATCATTAACCCTGTGTTTCAATTCTTGTTTTTTTATTAATTTAGGAGCACATGGTACACTGTAAAAAGTTTTGAGAATTGTTTGAAAATTTTCATTTTTATTTTGATTTGATTACATGAGCATTTATTAAATGAACTTTTCCTTATATACATCAAAAATCAATTTTTTTTGTCAATTTTACTCTTACATTATTTCTAAAAATAAATAAAATCTGATCATAGATAATTTAAAAACATAAGTACAATTTAATATTATTTAATATTTTTATAATAAAATTTTTTAGAAAGCAAGATTATGGAAGTTTTTTGTCAATTTTGTAGAAAATACTTATTTAAAAGAAATTTTTAAGTAGTTTCCCTTGTGGTGATGGAATGAACTGTTTAGTCTTGGAAGATTAGATAATGGGAGGTGCTTTTGGAAAAAATTTGTTAAAGTTATTATAGTTGCAATTAATGGCCACGTTCCTATGATAACGAAGCTATAAGCTTATATATATATTAACAAAAAGCAGGGTCTTAGTTTTTTGTATGTTTATTGAATAAAAATATAAAAATGAACTTATACTAAAATGAACTTAATTCTTTTAATTCCAAATATGATCTGCCTAAGTCTTTAAAAAACAATATTCCATTTCTACCAATATTGTAGCCAAAAACGATGAGTTTGCGTCTAGTGTGTTCTTTGTTTAAAAGTTTCTTTCTCAATTGTATAACAAATAGCTGCCACAGCTGATTGTTGACTTTTCTGAATTGTAACATTTGTATTGAAATCCTGAGTTGGGCTAACTTATATGAGTAAGATTTCACGATGGGCTTATTATTATTATTATTAGTATTTATTGGAAAAAATAATTGTTTAAAAATGTTTTAGAGTGCAAAGAGAGGATATTTTTTAATTTAAAATTGTAAAAGTAATTTCTTTAAAGGAATTTTTTCAATTTTATAGAAATAACAGATTTTTTACATTAAAATTAATTTTTATTTGAAATTTTGTTTTTATTTTAAGAACAGGTTTTGTTGTGGCCTATTTTTGAGTTAATTGCTATTACTTACATATACAAAGAAATGTATGCATTCTTTTAACACGTTAAATACTTTTTCTCTTAACTGCATTGGCTTCTATCATGGTTTCAGTATTTTGCATTACATATTATGGGTTTTAGTTACGGTTAAAATAGCTCAAAAATAATTACTCTTAGAAATATAAATTAGAATTCGAACTGACAATGTTGGAAATGCTTTTAATAATGTGTGATCGTATAATCTAACACAAGCTCACATTTCAATAGATATATTTATGTATGTACGTGCATAAGTTTTACATACATTTGTATTAAATTATAGGCCCTCTAACACATCAAAACTGTCAAGGCTAGAGTTTTAAATATTTTTGTGGTTAAAACTAGACATGCATTTGCATGCTCAATGATGTAGGCAAAATAATAATGGCAAGTATTATTATTACTGTCCTTTAAAAAATATGTATAAATGTATAGATGTGCATACACAAATAATTTTAGGTAAAATGTTAACCGGGTATGCGAAAAACTTTAAAATAAAAAAATATCCTTCAGCGAATTTCGTTTAAAAAAAATTTCCGCCACTAAAATTCAATAGTGAAAAATTGGTATTTGGTTGCAATTTAAAACAAAAATATCTACACTTGTAGCTGTTTACTGATGCAGTTTGATAATTTGTTGTAATATGCATCAAATATAAGTATGTATGCAAATATTCCAGCCCATTCATAGTCATATCTAAGCTGCCAGCACTAAAATAAAGCAAATTTTCATGGGCAATTATGTACAGGAAAAGTTCTGGGAGGCTTAGCTTTAAAAGATTTTACTGTTGTTTCTATAGCTGCCATAAACTATAGATTACAGTCATTAATTGTATAAAGTTATTTGGACTAAGGCAATTTGATTGTTGTTTCTGTTTTTTAAGTACACTTTATTTGCAAGTGTTTCTCAACTCTCATATTTGTTTTAAAGAATGTGTGGGGGGCGATAAAAATACTACTCGTTCACGTGTATTTCCTCTACAATAGTTTGTTTAGCTTTTCTTTTTTGCTGTTTTTTCCCCCAGAGATTTACTTCTATTTCGTTTGATTATTTGTTCGTAAAGTTGTTTTGTAATTTTTCCTTAATGACACTAAAATATGTAACATCGAGTTGTAAATGAGATTTGGAATATTTTCAAGTTTTGGTGTTGTATTATTCTCATTGAAAGAGTTGCATAAAACAAAAATCGAAAGCTGTATGTTTTCATGAATTCACGAATTATTTTGCTTATGACTTGTGGCATTCGCAAACTTCAGAAAATAGAAAACCTAAAATTTTTCACAAGAGTTAGATTAATTTTTTTAGTATAAGGAAATATCTGGTCTTAGCAAAGATCCATTAATATTTAATTTTAGTTTTAACTTTTTACTTTAGTGTGGCAATTACAACATAGAATTTTCAAGTGGAAGATTTTTAAAATCGCTTGAATCGAAAGGTTCTGTTGTAAAAGATTGTTTTTGAAGATTGTTTGATTATTTTTAAAGGTTTAAATTTTTAAGTTCAACTTTTCATTAAATTTGTTTTTTTTTTTGGAATATAACCCTTTGCACTTCAACTACCAGTCTGGCTGGCATAATAAGTAAAGACGATCTGCTCCAACCACCAGTTCTACTGGAAGAAAAAGAACAACTTTCTATTGTGATACATGTACAAGAAAATCCGGGCTACATGTAGACGTCTGTTTCATGAATTATTACACTAGAAAAGTTTATAAGAAATAAATTATTATTTTGCTAAATTAATTTACCCTAATATACGAATAAATTTTTATATTATTAATCAATATTTAAATAATTTAGAGATGTTTAATACACTTCTACAAAAACTTTATCAAAATGGTTTTTTTCCGTTTATGTAATAAGAAAAATGTCAACCAAATTAAATATTTTGAATTTGAATTTATTTTAAGATACATTCAAGTCTAAGTATCTAAGTTTTTGAGTTAATTCTCGTTAATAAAAAATATTTTTTTCAAAAACTGCAACATTTTTTTCAAAGTATTGTGGTTACACAATATTTCCTAAAAGTTCTTGGAAGCGCAAAGGGTTAAATTTTATTTGCTTTATAGGTTTAAAAAAAAAATACTAAAATTAAAGCTAAAGTGACCATTAGCAATAAGTAACAAGAAATATGGTATGTAAGAAATATTGAATTGCACAATGATTAAATATTGAAAAATAAAAGGTAGTATTTTATATTTGGTATCTCAATACGAAGTGAAGAAATATATTATTTTATACAAAAATTCAAAACAAAAATTTTTTTTCAAAAATTTAAAGTTAAATTTGCTATAGTATGGCACCCCTACTCAAGTTTACAAAATTTACAAAATTAAATCTAGTTTTTCGAAACAAAATTTTGGTTTCAGTGCTGTAGTAGCCTTAATCAAAGAATCATATCGTCTATGTCGATATGAAAAAACTTTATTTCCTTTGCATTTTTCTTTTCCCCTATAAAGCGATGACACACATCAAGGTGTTTTTATGAACAACAATATTATTGCGCTTTTGTTATTACAAAATAATGGTGTTGCTTTATTATGATTATCTGAAACAAGTGTAAAACAAAGACCTCTTATGTAATTGCAGACATGGCAATGACTCAGTCTCAACGGAAAACAGAGCGACAGTTTGTTGCTTTTAACTGTTCCACGGAATTGGACCAGACTGCAAAATAACCGCGTAACCTGTTATCGCTATCATTAGACCAATCAGCATCTGAGTATCCCATGAATACATTGTTACCATCTTGACTGTAGTAAAGTTTGGCTTGTTTTGCTATTTTTAAGTAACGAAATACGCTCTTTACCCTATTCCAATGTTCTTGGCTTTTATTATTGTTAAAACGACTTAAGTAATTTACTGAGTAACAAATATCTGGTTTTGTGCATCGTGTAAATACATCATATTGGCAATTGTTTGCTGATAAGATTCTTTTACGCTTTTGTTTTTTTAATTTGTAATTCGCAATCATGGATACATATACTGAGTTATATTTTTCTCTGGTAATTTTCATATTTAAACATTTTTGGCTTCTCCTACCAATTTTATATGAAATTAAACGTGCTTTACATCTTTTTGAACCCTCAGGTTCGTCTTCAAATTTAAAAACCCATTTCGTTTTTATTGGACTTTTGCAATTGGAAGGACTTACTTCAGTCCAAGTATTGTTGACTTCTAATGAATTAATTTCACGGTTAATTGCCTCCAGCCGTTTTTCTTTATCTGCCCTACTTAAAGCTTTTTCATTACATCTAATATATGATTGTCTGCTAAAATACTATTCTGAACTTTTTTTTGCTTAACACTAACTTGGTCTTGCTATACTAACTTTTTCTTTATTGGGATGATGTATTGTTTCAATTGCCGCTTGTTTGTATGTATGATTTTATCTATCTAAATTAATATTGATTAATAAGACTTTGTTCTTGTACGTTATTTTATTACACAAATCATATTTATGACAAATGTAGTGATGTAAATTTTATTATCATAAAAATTCACACAAAAAATGTGTAAAATAATTGATCTTTCTTAATAAATAAAAAAAATTTTAGTATTCAGAAACTTTAACCGAATTAATAATTTTTCATTGGGTTATAATATAAAACTTGTTTGACTAATAATTAAAAGTGTTTTTGTTGTAACAACATTTTGACACAGACTTTTATTTAGTTCATATTAAAACATTTATTGCCTAAAATTAGTCGAAAAAGGTGGTCGTCGTTCATATAAAATTGAACTAAGAGTAGTTAACTCAAGTTTTAGAAAAATGACATCCAGCATTTTAGGAATCTTTGCAATCTTAATAAACATTTTTTAATAAATGCGTACATATGTCTACGAAAGTGTATTATGAGCATTAATCCGCAAAGCAAAACAAATAATTATTTTATAGATTTTCAGCGTGAAAACGCAAATGGATTTTGAAATTTTGTGAATTTTTGAGAAATTAACATGTAATTTTAGGGTTTGAAACAATTTTTGAAAAACATCTGCTTCGACGCTATTGTAAGTGTGTAAAATATACTTTCAATACTTTTCATAGGTTTTTTGAATGTTGGAAGAGAAACCTGAAGTTACTGGGGTAAAAACATATTTCCATCTCTTTTTGGCTGGAATTTAATTTTAATTTATAAATATCTCTTATTCTTTTTTACGATCTTTTTAAATTAAATTAACAATATATATTTTTTTTCTTTTCGATATTTCGCTTTCCTATGGAAAGCTTCATCAGGAAAGCGAAATATCGGAAAGAAAAAAATATATATTGTTAATTTAATTTAAAAAGACCGTAAAAAAGAATAAGAGATATTTTTTAAAGATAAAAAAGGTCGATTAAAAAAAACTACAAAAATTTTAATTTATATAATTTTAACTATAAAAACTAGAAAAGAGGACTTACAACTGCTTTAATTGTATTTAATACGACACTCAGTTAACAATAAGTTGTGAATTGCACAACTGTTTTTTAAAGCTCTCCGAATGCTTAGAAGTTAAAACTAAAATATTTTTCTTTTATATTTCTCCTTTGATTTGTATACTGGGTAACTGTTAATACTAAATTTATTCTCTTACCCCCCTTATCGCCCAACAGTTTTAAGCTTTGATATGGATGCATTCATTTTGCCATTCCATATGCTATGTGTGTGTGGATTGGTATATTGTTGTTTTATCCAGAAATTTATGTATGTATGTACGTGTGTTCAGTTTTGTATGAAATTGAATTTATGCCTTTTGGCTTTTATCGCACGCTAATAAACAATTTAAGTGTTAATCAAGGAAATTTGCCCTAAGTGATCGAATATCATGATTATTGTGCTAAAACAATGCATGAACATAATGAATCAAAGACTGACTGAGCTATAGTTCTCTGTGGCTGATTGAATGAACAAACAAACAAGCGAATGAATTAAAATCCCTGGATGATGTGAAATCCCTTTCACAACTTTTCATTTGAGGAATTGTATAAAGTATGATTTCGTTTTTTGTATTAACGTTATTTATTTTTTATTTCTTTTTTTTTTAATTTATTTGCCTTTTCTCTTTGTTAAATACTCGATGATTAGTTTTATTTACTTGCTGTATTCCATCATTAGATTTTGAAATAGGAAGTATTAAGTTAAATAACTACAATTTTTATATATTTATACGTGTATCTCTGTCAGTATATATGTTAGTTATGAGGTCAGGAATTATAAAATGAGTTGGGATAAGATGAGATCATTTATTCACTGCTTGAATTTCATATTGTACATGTGCTTAAAGAATCATTTGCAGTCATAATGATGATGTAAGCTTAGCTAATTGTGAAGTATATTTTCAACTTCAAGGGTAATTTTATTTTAATTTGTTTACGTTTCGATGACTCTGAAAATTTTGAAATATTGTAAATAAAATTTATTATGAAAAATATTATGAAGTTTGAAATTTAAACTCTGTTTCTTCGTAGTACAATTTTGAGCTACATTCGATAAAATTAATTTAAATTACTATCGCAAGCTTAATAATAAATAACTATTTATATTTTAATTTTCATGACTATAAATTAATATTTGTATGAGGAAGGAAAACTGGCTAATATTCTGATTTTTGGCAATTCATTCTTAAGCTCATTTCTTTAGATAACGAATGCAATAATCAATTATATTAAGCATCAATTAAATCAATCATTATTTAAAAATATTTTATTATTTATATACAAGTGAACTATTCTTTGTTTTTAATGTTAAAATACATGTAATTCAAACTATAAACACTCTTAATGTTTACATATCAGCATACTTACTTTTTCCTTCATAATAATCGCGTTTTTAATAAATTTTAATTAAAATAGCAAACTAACTATTTCCTAAATAAAATTCGTTTATAAACTAAACAATTTGTTCATTATTTGTTAAGTTTTTCCCATCTAAAAATCACACAGCAATAATAAAGCTACTTTATCTGCTACAAACCTATTTGTTTATTAAAACCTAACTGCTATCAAATATTTTATAAAAAAATAAAATACATTTTTAAAGTTCCACAAACGTGATGATTTATTAGTGAATAGTTTCGTTTCTATTTATTCAATGCAATAATTTAGTTTTAAACCATTTAACCCAATAACATACTGGCAGCAAAATGAAATTGTTTTTTTTTTGTTTATAACCCAAAATAAAAAATGATTTTTTTAACAAGATTGCAATTCATTTAGTATAAAACGAAAGCAAAAACGGAACACAAAAAAGAAAACTGTGAAAATTTTTATTTAAATAACTAGAGAAAAACCATAATGGCCAGAAATATTTGAACATAAAATGACCGGCATATAACATGATCTTCTTCAATCATACTCACATTGAAAACAATCAACCAACTATCCATCCAACCACCCATCCATCTATTTATGATTATTTAGTGTGTTAGTTTGCGGTTAAAGGCATTGACTGTTTAGCCAAAGTGTATTTTTGAATGGTTTCAGAAATTTTGCAGCAAGCCTTCCATGATCAAGCTCATGTCCATGTTATGCCATCATTATAATTTTAGTTTTTATTCAACAGAAAGAAGAAAAAAATAAAATAAAAGAGAAATAAATATAAAAATACACAACTAGGTGAATGTTAAGTAACAATAAAAGATATTTAGTAATAATAACAATAATAAAAACGGCGTAAAACCACGAATAAACTTTTTTCCAGTTTAACCAAAGAAACAAAAAAAATTAATAAACCATCAAATCTAAAACAAAAATATTACAATATTAATTTATACTTAGAAACAAAATACAAAATGAACTTTAGCGAAATATTTTTTTTAACAAATTTAGGGCTACAAACTATAAATCATATTATTGCCCCTTAAAACAAGTCAAATTACAATGATTGCAATGATATTTATATTTCATACCAAAAAAAAAAATACTTTGATTTTAATAAATTTGTTCTACTATTTTATATGCTTTTATATTTATTTTTAACATTTAATATTTATATTCTTTAATAAACAAAATAAAATTTTTTTGAAATTTTTTATATTCTTATTGATGCATTTTTGCAGAACTATTAAACTATTTTTACCTCAAAATAATTGCAAAATCAGTGATTAGATTATTTTGTTCGTTCAGGTTGCACTTTGCCAATCTTTCGGATTGAATATTCTAGTTTAAGTACAAGGTCTTTATATAAAAATTTAGTAAATTTTTATTTTGTTTCACTTTTTCGTCACACCATTGGGTGGCACCTTTTTTTACTGAAGCAAAAGGTCTTTTTACATAAAGACCTTGTGTTTGAAGAAAAAATTATTTATAAAATATTAAAAAGATCATTTATAATTATTATTATTAAATTAACAATTTGTAGAGTTTATGAATTATTTCCTTTTAAATTTTTGTAAATTTTAATTTTTCAGTGAATTTAGGGAAAGTTAGTGAGTGTTTTTTCTTACCAGTTTTTTTCCTATTTTTTACATAAATTTTATTTTTCAAAAAACCACTAAGAAACTCTTTTTCAATTTCCGTAATTTTATTATTGCGAAAAGTAATTTTTTTTTTAATTTTTCCAAAAAATAAAATTTATTTCCCTAATATGTATTTCCATAAGTTTTATTTGTTCGAAAAATAAAATAAAATTTATGGAAATTAAAAAAATATTTTCAATTGGTTATTATGTTTTTGTATACACGTTTTTTGCGCTGTATTGTCTATTTTCTATGCTGGTTGAATATATTTCTTATTTAATTGTATTTATTTATTTATTTAGACTTTTGTTTTCTATGCAAATTTGAAGGTAAACGTATTGGCTTCTTGATAGAATATTCCAATACTTTAATTTTGCGTGCTTAGTGAAGATTCGATTAGAGACCTTATCCATTTTGAACCATTTTTCTCATGTATATGATGAACTTAAGTTATTTTTAAAAAACTTAATGTTTTTTAGTCATTTGTAAGCGAAATAAATTTTTTAATATTTAATATCTATTCAATCTAAAAAATTGTTTTAAAATTTGGGACTAATTTTTGAACTTTTGGAATGCTGCTATAATTCTAGCTAATATTCACTTTTCAATTATGTTTTTTCAAATTTATTGTTTCCTTTTTTTCTTAGTTTTTTTTAATTTTAAATTCAAAGAAGAATAAATAATTCTGTATTCTTAGAATTTAACTTTAACAACTCAAAGCTAAACGGGTGTTTCATGAACTTCAATTATAGCCACTGATTAGTAATATTCTTATAAATTCTTATTTACTAAATTATTTGGTTACATTGTTGATGCGGAGAATGCCGACGATGGATGTAGGGGTCCGTTTTCTTAAAAAATTAATTTAAAATTTAATTAATTTTTCATTTGTTTATATATAATTTTTTTTTATATAATGATTTCAATCTTTATAATGGTCTTTTTAAGTAAATTTAACACGTGTATTTTCAATATTTCGCTTTCCCTTGGAAAGCTTATTGAGGAAATTAATTTTTATAAAAACAAAAATTATTAATAATTATTTAAGAAAAAAAGGTCGAATAATAATAATTTAATGATTTCTTCATTTTTGTTGTTTGGAAATATTTGTTTCCTAGTAAAGCTATAAAATATAGGTCGATTCTTCTAATCGTATATTAATGTTGCTGTGAAACTCTTCTGCGATTTTTCTTTATAAAATCTGTAGCAAATTTAATTTAAAAGTTTCGAAAACTTTACGAAATTAATGAATTCTTTGCTTTATTTAAATTAAAGAAACAAAATTTATTTAAATTCTAAATCACTTTATTTGTTAAAAATTTGTAATTTAAAAATTATCTTTAAACTGGTAAAATATCGAAATCACCTGAATCCCGATATAACTATATAATCTATGAATTCTTTTTGTTGAACACCACTAAAATATGTTAAATAAGGGGTTTTATTTGCTGCCATTAATATTTCTGTTAAATTTTCCATTCCAACACATACTGAAGCAGCTTCATTTTATATATATATTTTTTTTATTTTAATAAATTAAGGGTCAATTAAAAAATTCATTGAAGTGTAAAGAAAAAAGCAAAAGTATACAATTTTTCAAGCAACTAAATTTGCTTGTTATTGAAATAAAGAAAACAATGTTAAGGTCGACTATGTTTAACAATGGTACAAGGTGATGCTACTAAGAACCATGATATTTCATATCAGCGGAAATGTAAATTTTATGGAAAAAAATTGTCAAAAAAAAAAAAAATTCAACAACGGACACAGTTGTATTGGCTATGAATTGGCAACATATTTTTATAATTGAAGTTTCTTCCATTACCTTGACATCATGCTAAATGTGGGCTTTATTTAATAAAGAGAAAACGTTTTTGTTATTTTTGTTTTTTGAAGAATTAGAAATTATTACATTTTAAATACATCTTAGAATTTATTGCACTACAAGTGAAGTGAAGTGGATTTGTAAATTTAAAACTTTTAAAACAGGATTAAAAATGAATTAAGTATTCTTTTTAAGAAGTAACTAGCATATCTGTATCATAGATGACAACAAAAAAAGTTAACAACAAGATTAAGAATGAACAATTTTTTAAGAGGTAATAATCACTTAAACATGTACGAATACCATTGATAAAATACCTGAGAAAGATTGTTACCAGTATGGCCCACTTCACTACCACAAACTCAGATTTTGTATAACCAATAGCTCAAGTCCTATACAGGTACCTAACTATTTAAAAATTATTTGTATATAAAATGTTCTGACAAATTTTCAAATAATAACAGTGCAACTCAAGCAATCAGTGATAGAGAATACGACCATAGCTCAACGAACGAAAGCAAAATCTATTTAACTCAACAGCTTCCCATAATAATGGCATCTCAAAAATTTATACCAGCAAACAGCAATATTATCATGACCACAAATGTTAACACTACAATAAAATCTGCAGCAACAATAGTATACCAACATCGAACACAACAACCAGGTTTTTCCTATGTTCTTTTTTTACACCGAGAAGAGTTGAGAAAGCGTAATGCATCTTGTATCCGCATCTCGCACACCAAATTCCAATTGACACATGAACTTATAACAAAAACCGTTAAGAATATTCATAAATGCTCTCGAGATGATTTAGAAACTCTTAGTCGAGAAACAATCTTCAAAAAGAATTTGAGACGACAAATTGCTCGTATGAAATATCAACAATTTATGCAAATGGAAAAGTATCAAAAACAACAGAATGATAAATTTCAACAGCAACAGCAGTCATATTTGCCATCACAACAGCAACAGAGCAGCAGTGTTGCTGTTAGGCACGAAGAAGGCAATGAAGGGGAATGACATACCCACTGTGACAGAGAGCCAATAAACTTAAAATTTATGTTTAAGAAAAGTGATTTTTGAAAAATTACACGCTTGTAAATAAAATTGTCAATTTTTGTTAAAGAAAGCTAAAATTTTGCATAAAAATAAATATTAAATAAATTATTTTAAGTTTTTAGGCTTTTGTAAACATTTTTAAATTAAAAAAATAATGATGTTTATTGAACAAAATCTATCCGAAATAAATTTCGGATGAAAACGACCACTGTTTTGGCTTTCAGCGAATTGTAAAATTGTAATATGAAAACAAAAAAATAAAAAAAATAAAAAATAATTACCGCTTTTTCCTAATCGAAACTTATGGCATAAGAATTCTCAATTTAAATAGATTAATATTGATAATTCAATATTTGTTATTTTTGGATGATAACGCGATTTTTTTACTTTTGAAATAAACTGCTGATCAGGAAAAACCACAATAGATCTTTTTCAGTTTAGCCATGGAATAGTCAGAACTTTCTTAACATTCTTACTTGTCTTTCAGGACTCCTAAAAGGAGCCAATGACTACAATATTTGAGTGTTATTAGGACAAAGCTGTTTTAAACAGATAAAAAATAGCCGGACAGCAGTGGGTTGAAATTGAATTTTTTAAAAATTTTGATGAAATCATTTTTATAATTTTTTTAACTATTCAATTCTGATTTGAAAAAACGATCCATAGTAAAACAAAGAAAAAAATTTAAAACGAAGGTCCATACTTAGATATATTAACCCATTACATATTCTCGTAATGGAAAACCAAAAACTTTGTATATTGTGGTAATAAGTTATTCTAAAGGTTTTTCAACAAGAAATTTGTTTTTTAAACAAAATAAAGCAACAAATTTTAATTAAGATGATTAATATTTTTATTGTATTACGAAGAAAAAGAAAAGTTCGGTAATTATGAATGAATAATGATATCTGGCGAATGTCTACCACGACAACGCTGACAGATGTGGATTTTTTCATTAAAGTTTTTAAACACTTTTTGGCAAAATTCTAATCCTATTTCATTAACCACATCACGGCTTTTGACTTTAAAGGTTGAAATCGATTCGATTGGCTCCATATAGTGTCTGTCCTTTACATAACTCTACAAAAAATAATCCAGTGGTGTTAAATCACAAAATCTGGCTGGCCACCTAACTGCTGATTTTCGTGAAATTGATAGTTTCATTGGCTGGGTGCATATAGCACTGATGGTAACATCCACGTCGTCAATAATAGACCAAAATTGAGTTGTTAGCATCCCTCGATAGCATATTCCATTAACCGTTACCGTATTTCCACTCTCCTCTTCGAAAAGTAAAAACGACCCAATCACGCCTCCAGAGCACATAGCGCGCCATACAGTGATACGTTGAGCATGCAAACGCTCTAGAATTTTCAGAAGTCCAAATGGAACAATTTTGCCTGTCGATATACCCAGACAAGTGAAAATGTATTTCGTCTGAAATAATGATTTTTTCAGAAAAACCGGCTGGTCCCTGAATCAATAAAGCAAATCTACGGCGATGTGAATATTCAGTCGGCTTCAATTTCTGCACCAACTGAAACTTTTAAGCCTTCTAAATCAAATCCTTACGCCAAATTCGCCATGAAATTCGATTGTGATGGATGGATAACCCCAATTATTGAGAACGTCGAGGAATTGACAAATTTTGAACTGCTTCAATACTCTGGCCTATGGCTGTGATGTTTTCAGTTGAACGACCCGCTAAAATACGTGTTGATGTTCACACATTTTTTATCGAATCAAAAAACTAAGTGTCAAAACTAGCATGTTGTTGGTATTATCACAATTGAAAAACAAACTTTTTGTAGAAAACTCGGATGTTATTATCGATGAAAAAATAGTACTAAATAACACAGAGCTTTCTGCAATTTGAATATAATCTGAAATTGCCAATTCATATTTGTTGTTAATTTTTTATAAAAATTATATTATATATAATATAATATATATATTATATTCTTGGGGGGAAAGCATATCCATACGGCCATATCACTACCCCTCATCTAGCTCATCTCTTGAATTTCCTATACAAAATTTGGTGAAAAAAATCCACTGATATGAATGGCTTCTTAAGGAAACCCTTATGTAGAAAGATTGAATATAAAAAGCGTTTTTGTTGTCTTCTTGCTATGTTGGTTCAAGGAAAACTCTCATTTAGTCAATTTAGCTTATAAGACTCTTAAATTTTCTATACAAGATTTGGTAGTGAAGGAGTGAAATTGCCATATGGATATGTTTTCCCCAGAAGTAATACATTTCAAATATATTTATTAAAGGAATTTAGCACAAATTAAAGTGGTTTAATTAAAAAAATAATTCCAAAAATCCTATAATAAAAAATAAATTTATTTAGTTTTGTATTTCTATTTAACCCTATTTTCAAATTAAATAAGATAAATACGAATTAAATTGTAAAGTGGCCACATTTAAATTGAACTGATAATAATAGTATTATTTTAATATAATCTTTATTCTCTACTATTACTACTCTTAAAGCAAATGTTTTTTTATTAATATTTCAAACAGTTTTTTCCGATTTCGTATTAAATTTAAGAATTTGATTGATGCGCTTTAAAAACAAATTATAAAAGTTTCGTTGTGACTGGCTTAGATAACATTAAGCTGAATGTCTAAATGTCGTCAAGATGTATGGGATTTATAAAGTGTATAAAGGGAAGAGTAGCTATTTTATATGGGCCATTTCTAAGTGTTATACATAAAATGGCTACAAAAAACGCTTGAACGTTTTATTGGGTAATTTGTTTGGTAGCACAAAAGAAATTTGTTTAAATCAGGTTTATTTTTATGTCAAGGTCAATAAAAGTTTTTTGACAATTTCTAGTATAATCTAAAACCAGAGAAACAAGTATCCATAAGTAAATTAAATGAAGCTAATTAATTGACTCTATTAAAAATATTTTTTAAGCAAATTGATAGCATTGGCCCTAGATTACGATTACTTCTCGGTCTAAATTACCATATTTTAAAGAAGGCATCGCCTGTGTCTCCTTTTAGAGTGAGAAGAATATTTTTATGAGGAGCACGTAGATCCCAGGCAGTGTTTCATGGCATAAAATAATGCAGTGCATTTAATTGGTTTATTTGCGTTTCAGTTGTTTAAAAGCATATGCTAAATATAAGATAGTTTATTCATGATTTGTTTGTGTCAGTATTTCAAACCGATAAATATTACTATTGTTTTGTTTTTTTGTTATTTTTTATTAAAAACTATTTGATTCGTGACTTTAATTTTAGTTAAAAATTATTCTTTGATGAAAATAAAAAATAGTTACTTAAATGAATATTATTACAGCAAAAAATTTATTATCTAAAACTTGGATAAAAAATACTAAACTTTAAAAAAAACATAAAAATAACATCCAACATTCGCATGCAATAAAAGAATATAAACCATAAAATGTAATTTTGAATATTTTAGCAGTTTCTTTGTACATTTTGTGCATAAAAAGCTGTAATAAATGAAAACGTAGCCAAAAAAATATTAAACCATATTAAAGAAATGGAGAAAGAGAGAGACAGGGTGATAATTTACTATAAAGTTAGATAAGGAAGGAAATAAGTTTATTACATGACTCGTGTGTGAAAAAAGAAATGCATGTTTTATTTTTAAGTTTTCCTATTACAACTGTTTTTTATATTAATCCAGGGATCCCCAAAAACGGTACTTAAACTCCTTGCATAATCACTTTTTGTTTAACCTTTCTTGTTAATGTGAAAAGTGTTCGAGATTGGACAAATACAAAAAACGATCAATATATAAAAATTTATACTATCGAAAAAGGACAAGGTATCAAATAACGTTTTGCTATTTATATGTTTAAAAGTTTAATGAAAACCACTTTACTTTTTAAAAAAATCCTATCAGTTAACATATTCGGATTTCAAGCAAATTACGAAATTCTGAAAGAAAATAGGTTGTCGAATAACAATAGGCTACGTTTAGAATTTAAAACGATCTGCATAATCATCTAAGGCAGAACGGTTTGTCATGAGTAATATTAAATCGATGTTATCTTCTTTAAACTTAAAATGCAAATTTATGGTATCTTATCGTAAGATTTATTTTGACGTGCCATATTTTTGCGCTAACCATGGTCATACCTCATACTGACATCGAATTGTGGTCTCATAGGAAAAGAAAGCACAACGAAAAATGTAAATTCCAAAAACCAATTCAATACAGCAGTCATAAACAACATCATAACAACGGGACTCACTCTTTAGACCAAACTATCCTTGCAAACCTGGCAGATATTTCAAGTATACTAAAAATCTACATTTTGCAAGGACATAAAATATTTAAATATATAATTTAAATCAAATACTTGAGAAGGGCTTTAAAAAACATTTAATTGGAAAAAAGTAAATTTTTCAAAGTTTTTTTTTGGTTTTTTTTTTATAAATGTACTTTTTGACCGTAGTTTTACTTCTTGAAAACAAAAACAGGTTTTTTTTTAAATAATATTTTTAAAAAAAACTTTCTTTAAAAGATCCTTTTTTCAGAGTACCCCTTTTTATACCCATTTTTAAGGTTCTTTGCTCATGACGTATATAGGCAAGGTTTGCTGATAAAAATATTTTAAATTCTAGTATCAAAGTATTTAAAAGTACTTTTAATTTTTTTAATGTACTTTTTTGAAAGTACTTTTTTAAAAGTACTTTTGTTAGTACTTTTTTTTAAAAAAGAATTTTTAAGGTTCATTTTATTTAGAAATAGACCATTTATTATATATTTTTTTTTTGGTTTCTTTAATTCACATTTTCTTGTAAAGAGTCTTATTTCGTGAATGGTAAGACTTAACTCATGTTTGATTTGACAGATAATTAGTTTTATCCTTCCGCTGAACGAATATGGTTGTGTATACGCTTGAACAACGCTGGGAAATATTGCGACATTACTTTGAAAATCATGGCAATGTTGCAGAATGTGTGCGAAAATTGCGTACGGAGTTTGGAAGAAGAGAAGCAGCACCGTCAGCTCCGTAGGTGCGTTAACTTGTGAAGAAAGTGAAAGAAACTGGCATCCTCATCGATAAACCAAAGCGAAAAAAGCCAAAAACAGTGCGTACACCCGAAAATATTCTTCGAAAATGAGCAAGGAGCGGCCCTAAATTTCCACGCGAAAATCCATTGTAAGAAACTGTCGTAATAATTTTCACGAGCAAACCAACTGAGCCTATTGTTAACATAAACAGCAAGAACCTTAAGGTTAAAAACCTTATTGGCGGTTTTTTTGCCGGCCCAAAAATTAAACAAACAGAAAAAAAACAAAATAGAAAACATCTCAAATGTAAGTTAAACTCAAATTATTCATGTTAATATCAGAGGATGTTTCTTCTGAAGATTATATCAGATATCATTCAAATATTATTTACGATTAAGTAACGCATGCTTTAAATAACATTGGCTGTAAAGAAAAAGAAAAAAGAACCGTAGAAAAAATTAACATTTAGTAAACAAATACATTTTGCTTTTCACCGACATATAATCAGCTGTTTTATAAAAAAAAAGACGCTCACGTTTTGTACTATAGTAGTAGTACTTGGTAATATGCAATCAAGAGCGATTTCTGATACTAAAAATCATAGTGTTAATACCTCTTCTGATCTGCTGTATATGGCTTTGCTTTGAAGCTTAAATTCAGGTAATGGTAATGGCTATGGCGTTATGACATAACCGAAAAGTGTGTTGACTTTATCAGTTGTTATGCATGGTTATAGTTATGGTACACCTAATTTAGCTCTTAAGTTTCTGCAGCAAACATTTTTCGGTAAAGAAGACTAAGTTTTCCTCCATCTTTTCCTTTCGAATGCTTTAGAGCTATGGTGACGCTCCATTGGGACAATGGCAACTTTATTAATTTTATTATCACTTATTCGTTTTCCTTTTGCTTTAAATCTCTGACTCTGTATGAATATCGTTAAGTTTATTTAAAGCCACAGTAGAGCTTTTGAGATTTTTAAGGAAAATGCTGTTCAAAAACAAGCAGGCTGTGAGTACTCAACAAGTTGTAAAAATTTATTGGCTTAAATTCAAAACTAATAATAGCAGCATATTTATGATCGGATCTTTAATCCTGGTTTAAACAATTTTCCAGATGTTCGGTAAGCATTTGATGCATAAAAAGAGTTCATAAACGTATCTGTCTCTAATAAAATTTTTTTGTTTTGCTTTTACCTTAGTGATGTGTGCCACTTTTGTTGTTTGTTTGTTTGTCTGTCTATCTGACTGTATACTCTAAAGTATGTGTTGGTAACAAGAAAAATAAATGGAGATGGGAAAAGAAAGAAAAAATAATAAATAAAAAGGCAAGAAATAAGAAAATATTCAACTGCCATTTAAGTTGAAATGAAAGCAGTAAAACATTGTTTTAGTTGATTGGTCTTTTTTGTTACAATATTTTCCTTAGTTTTGTTACAAAAAGAGCTAAATTGCAATTCCGCTGAAAAACATATTTATGGTCAATGAAATCCTATTCATGACTCATATTTTAACCTGCTCACATACCGGTTTAAAGTGTTTACCTCGATTTGAGTAATTATCTACCAAAGAATAAGAGACAAAAAGAGAGAAAGCTAATGGAAAAGAAGTTAGATTTAACAACAAAGTGTTGTTTAGAAAATTTACATAAAGATTGTTCGTTATACAATCTTAAAATTAGCCAATAAATCGGGAATTATACTGTGTAGTAATTGAACGACCTAGTTCAATTGATCTAATTATATATATATATATATATATATATATATATATATATATATATATATATATATATATATATATATATATATATATATAATTATTATTTCATATATCATTTTAGTTCTTTAGTTCAATTCAACTAATTAGATCATGTTTTTTCCTTCTAGTAAATGTTTTTTTTTATAGTTCATGCATCCTTACCCAGCGCTTTACCAGTATGTTTTAGTGTAAAATTTACAAACATGTTTGTCATACTGTTATCGTTTTTATTGGACACGAAAATTAGTTATTATCTATTTTTTCCCTTGAGCATCTATCCATCTGTCACAGTCCTCTATCCCTTGGCCCGTTATATGTAGATTTTTGAAATACTATGACATGCACTGTATTATTGTTATAGCAATAACTACTAACAATATATAAATGTTAAAATGTTATGTAGCTACTCTTTCAACTGTGATAGTAATTTAATATTTAATTTAATATTTTTTAGTAATTAATTTTAAGCACTAGGTCTTATTTAATAAAAAATTTTTAAAAACTTTATTTTTTATTATTTTTTCGATATTTCGCCACACCGTTGGTTGGCATCCTGATGGTGCCAACCTAGTGCTTTAAATTAATTACTAAAAAATATTAAAAAAGGTCAAAAAATTATAACTATTATTTAATTTAATATTTATTGAGCCATTTTTGACAGTAAGCGAAATAGAAACCAAGGAAACAACAGAACAACTTAAGATTAAAATGTATTATCTTAATTAGCAATAATTTATAATAGCACCAAGCTTTCTCTTTAAAACGATATAAAATAATAGAAAAATAAAAGAAAAATATTACGCCCTTGCTCCCGAGGCTTACATAACAGTGATAGTACAAAAAAGTAATTATTATAGAATAATTCTACTAGCTAAAGTTGCATGTGTTATATTATTTTGTTTGTCGTCGAAGATTGCAAATTCTGAGTGAAATTTTTCAAAATGCACTAAACAAAAAAAATGTTTATGCTTCAAAATCTTTTGCTTATTTCCAATATATGTCTTGTATAATATATTATACATTTTTTATGTAAATCTGAAAGTGTTAAAAATATCGGATTTTTCAACAAGAAGTTTGTTTTTCAATTGTGGCAACACCAACAACATGATCGCTTGGACATTTAGTTTTTTCACATTTTCGTAGTAGATGAATTGGGAATTGTTACAATGAATTCAATTTTGCACGAAAATCCCATTAAAATGAATAATATCCACTATAAAAATAGTGGTTGTGTTAAAATTACATTTCATAAAATTCGTGATATTTTCGGACAAATAATCGTCCTTCTGAGGCCGCTATTACGAATTTGGTCATTAAATTTAAGTCGATAGGCTTGATATAAAACGTGGGAAAACCAATGCGTATTCGCCTGGTTCCTTCAACTGAAAACATCGCAACGATGTGTCACAGTATTAACGCAGATCCAAATTTGTCAATTCCTCGACGTTCTGAATGATTGGGGTTATCCAAAAACCACCTCATGTGAATTTCGCATAAGGGTTTGACTTTGAAGCCTTACAATGTTCAGCTGGTACAGGAATTGAAGTCGACCGACTACTCACATTGCCCTAGATTCGCTCAATTCCTTCAGGAACAACCAGCTGGTTTTTCTGAAAAAAATCATTTTTTCAGACGAAGGCCATTTTCACTTGTCAGGGTATGTCAAGAAGCATACTCAATGCATGCTCAATTTGTCACTATATGGTGGACTATGTGGTCTGGAGGTGTGATTGGGACATTTTTTTAAAATATGAGTTTTAAAATTCCTTTCATTCAAATTTATAAAAATACGCAACCGTTTTGTTTGTTGTAAACAATTAGCGAATTTTATTTTTATATTATAATTTAATTTTAATTAAATAATTTAAGATTTGAGAAGGCTGATATAGCAGTAATATTAATTGAATCAAATGAATTTTTAATTGCTTAAGTGAAAATCATACAGCGACAAAATATTTACAATCAATAAACCTGCAGATGCATTTATACTTACTCATTTACAATTAAAAATTTACACATGCAAAAATGCAAGCAAATCTATGTTAATACATGTATGTACAAAATGTTTAATATGTTTGTAAATTGTATTTACAGTTGTATAAAAAATAGTTTGTTTCGTGCTGATACTTCAACACATATTACGTGACATCAATCGAAGTGACACAATTTTGTTTTTTTTTGTGTGTTTTTCACTTAAATGTTTACTTATCTAGGAGACAATTGATGACACTCTTTATTTTTTTAATTGTTTACTATAATGTTTTTTTTGTGTGCATGTAAAAAATGCATGTAAAACATAAAAGTGAAAACTATTGTAAAAAGGTGATTATTTATGAAATGAAGTAAAAGAAACGTGAAGTTTTTGTAAGAAGCGTTTAGGTAGAAAAATGCTTTTTTCAATTTCTAGGAATGTTTACTTGCATGAACAGTAGTTTTTAATTGTTGGCCTACACACACACTGCTTTGAATATTAATGCAGTTGTCATCAGCATACAGATGTATGTATTAGTTGAGCTTAGAAAAATATTTTACGTTTGTTTCAGTCAGGGGTTCTTAAGTTTTGAGCAATCGTTAGATTGTCTATTTTTCAAAATTAAATTATCTTGATTAGAAACAATTATAAACGAACATTTCATTCGCAAATGCATATTAAAAATAAAAAAATTATTTTTATATACACTTTTGTGTTCAGCATACATACATAAGTATAAAGATACAATAGATATATTTGACAACATTTAAATGAAACGGCATATAATTTTTGTTTTTTTTTTTTTGTTTTGTTTTTCTACAAAAAAATTGGATGTTAATTCAGTTTAGTTCAAAATTTCTGAGTTTAAGGATTTTAAATAAATTACCATCCTTTGTTTAAGTTAACATTAATAAACTAACATAATATATTTAAATAACAGAGAAATCAGTACGACTTTTTCACACTATAATACCGAATATTATGATCTGTCAAATACCTAAAAATTATGAGAAAATACGTTAGTGAACAAGTAAATATTGAATAAAAGGCAAGGAATTTGACATTACATAAAATATTTATATAAAATAAAACAATTTTTTAAAAATTTCTTGTAAACACGATTATCATTTTATCACTGCTATCTTTTGCTACTCATAACTTTCATCTTATTTGAAGATACATATAACATTACCTTCGATTTTTTAACAATTATTATAATTCTCATTTGATTTCTTTCTTGCAAAATCCAATTCAAATCTTTGGACTTTTATTATTATATTTATGAAAAATTATATATATTTTTCTTAACAATTATCCAGATCATTTTTAAGTCGCAAATAAATTATAAATAAAGTACACAAAATTGGTCCGAGGTTACGCCATTAGGCGCCACTCTAAAGTAAAACATGTATATTTTATTAAAAATCAATTTAAGACTTGGTAAAGTAAAGCGAATACTTTACTAAAAAAACGTATTAACAATATTAGTGCTAAAAAACTCTTCATTTCATTAGGATGTAACATATATCAAACTATTAAACGTTAAACAGTTTCTGAGAAATCCATGTTAGTATAGTAAAAAAAAATCGAGATTATATGTTTCTCAAGGCTCTTATCACATAAGCTTTGGGCTTCGTGTTACTTATTGAAACAATATTCAATTCTCTCTAAAACTAGAAAACTATTACAATTATAAAGACTTCATGCATTAGGAATAACAATTGCGTCTATGAGATGAATTTAAACTTTATTTTAAGACATAATACCCATCATTAGGGGATAAAAAATTATTGTATTAAAATTTTAATTTTAATATAATAAGAACTTTCAGCTTTTCATAAAAGTGTTTAAAAGTTCCCTGAAAAGTTGGACAAAGCATTCAACGAAATGGTCATAAGAACTAGCGTTACCATCAATAATCAATTTTAGTGATTAAAATTTAAAATAGCAAAGTTAAACCGTCTTAGATAAGTAAAAACAAGTTAACATCTGCCTACAGTTAGAAACTAATACCGATGCACAGTGGTTTGAAAACGTTTTTTTTTTGGAAATAATTCGGTAGATTGTGTACCACTCAAGATATCCTAATGAAATTACGCAGTGGCGAAGGAGAGTTATTTTTGAGTAAAGTGCAGACGATCGGCCATAAATTTGGGTACCTCGGACATAAACTTTTCTTGAAATGTCATAAAAAGTTTATTTTTTACTCAAATGTTAAGAGTTTTTGAACTTAAGTAGACCTTGAAAATATCTGTTACCTCATTTAGTTTGGGAGAAAATCGGACTAGAAAAAAATTTTTTTTTTTTATTTTTACCCGACCTTAACTTAGTATATTTGATGTGGTGTACTTATTTATGATTGGATTATTATTATTCTAAGATATTGTTTGTATTCTTAATAACATTTGCAAGAAAACAGTGGTGAGCTTGGTTCTAGTGGCATGTTTCGTTAAAAAGTGTAAAAATGTAAAAACTATATTTTTTAGGATTTTCCCCAAAAAGTTTTTTTTTCAATAATTATTTATTGTATCTTCAAGAAACTGAACTAACAATAAGTTTTAAAATCTTAAATTCTAAAAAAAAGTTACATTAGTCCCGACCATGTCAGAACTAACCTTTTGGGTAAAAAAAATTGACATTAAAAAAAAACGAAAACAAATATTTCTAAGATGTGTCATCTGTAGCATTGAGGATTAAAGCTGCGGTAACCCTCTTTTTTAATCGGCTATGTCCACCATAATCCAAGATATTGCGAGCAAGGGGATTAGGATGGTCTTCAAGCTTCATTAAGTATTTGCCTGCGTATTTGATGATTTCTGTAGTCACCAGCGGTATGTCTAAATCACAATGTTTGTTTGAATTTCTGATGTACCATGGAGCGGAAGTTATTAACCGTAAAATTTTATTCTGTCCACGTTGAATTCTATCCACGTTTGAAGCTGAGGCAATGCCCCAAAGTTGGATACCGTAAGACCATATCGGTTTTCAAATAGTCTTGTAAATTAGAAGCTTACAATCTAGGCTAATTTTCGAGTTCCTGCCAATGAGCCAATGTAATTGTGTTAGCTTAAGTTTCATTTGTGTTAGCTTTGAGTCAATATGATGTTTCCATGTAAGGCGACGATCAAGATGTATACCAAGATATCTCACATAACTATGGTGAGGAACAATGTGATTGTTGGTTCGAACGGGTGAACAATTATCTCTTCTCAGGGTGAAGGTCACATGAATGCACTTTTGGACGTTCACTGTAATTCTCCATAATTTTAACCACAACCCCAACTGAGTTATATGTTGCTGAAGATTTATGGAGGCTTGATAGGAGTTTTCGTGCGAACTTAGACACGCTGTATCGTCAGCAAACGTAGAAGTGTGGACAGTTTCACTTACAGGCATATCGGAGGTATATATCAAATATAAAACTGGTCCAAGAATGCTACCTTGTGGTACGCCTGAGGAAATTGGTTTGGATAAACTAACGAAGTCTCCTTCAAACACAGAAAATTTTCGTCCAATTATGTAGCTTTTCAGTAGGTTGCTTATATTACAAGGCAAGTGAGCGGTCAGTTTCAGAAATAGACCTTCATGCCAAACTTTGTTAAAAAGTAGGTAATGTTTTTTTAGTTATATAATTGAAACTTACTTCGGTACTAGTAAATATTTTTGAAGTTTTTTTTACAGAGTAAATTCGAATAAAAAATTGCGTAAAAAATTGTAATGGTTTACCCTCCAGCCTTATCCTAACATAGCCAATTTTTAAACAAAATTAGGAATTACATCAAAATTCGTCGGAGTGCAAAACACCGATTGATAAAAAGATAAACAGATTATTAAAGCTTTATATCTTGGCTACACACTTCAAATAGGATTTGACAGCCCCGTAGTTAACAAAGGTAGGGTGCAAAGTTTTATAAAAAAAAAAAAAATTCTCCATTTAATGAATTTATGTGTTAAAATAAAAATATTAAATATTTATTTTGTCATTTGCTTAAACGCTCCTTAAAATATATTGCTTTTGGTAAGGATATCTCAATCCGTTTAGATTTTCTGGCAATTCAAATTCTATATTGTATTTTTCAAAGAATCACTTTAACGTGAAATTTACAGTTTTAAAGGTAAATGATATCTAAAAAAATGCAACGCATAAAAAGGTGTTAATAAATTATTAATCTAGAAGTCATAAGCTTTTCGTTAAATTGTAGGAACTTTGTACACCTCGCCTGCTAATGAAGTTGTTCTGTTTTTATGCTCGATGTACCCAACTTTGGCGGACCGCCGTTAGCATAGGGGTCCAATCGTCCATAACTTTACTGGAAAATACCTCTGCTTAAGTGGTTCATGAGCTACCGAATTATTATCAAAAAAATGTTTTTAAACCACTGTGCATTTTACATTTCACTCATTCCAGGTACACAATAGTTTCTTTTTTATAAATCGTATTCGTCTATTCGATATATAAAATTTCTCATCTCTGTTTATCAAATTTATATTGCAGATGTTTAAAAAGAAAAAAATTCTTTGCTTAAAATTCAAAAACGCAAACAAAAGTTTTGGAATCGCCACCTTAAAGAAAACGTGTTGTGAAACACTCATTGAACATCACGTTTATTAATTTTTCTTTATTGAATATCTGTTGGTGACTACAAAACTTAATAAAAGATTTTTTTTTGTATTTTTGCTTTATCATTCTCATGCATGCATGACATTTTTTACTACTTTCATTAATACTTTTTAACATTTTTAATACAAAATGTTTTTTGATGATTGCTTAACATTTAAAGGAAAATGAGAATTATTCTTTGAATATTAAAGGAAAATGACGTAGTGATTTATATTTAAATTCAACTGCTTGGTTTGGTTTCAAAAGCATTCAAAATAAATTTTTTGCTAAAAATTGGAATCGATTTTCTAGTGATTTTTTTTTGTATATTTTTTATCATATTTTGCATATTACCGTAATTAATATGCTGAAATTTGAATTTCGAGTCTGTCGCGAAAAATGGAGTTTTTTTTGCAAAAATTTACTTAAGACAGTATATTATTTTGTTATATTTTTATAGCCGTAAAAATAAAAAAAGGTGCATATGTTTCCAATGCAATAGGATCTCTGCCGCTCTGATAAATATACGAAACTTGTCAAAGGCTTAAAAAAATAATCGATTTTAAAAGGCTCTTAGAGCTTATTCTACTAGTTGTAGCTAGAACTTAAAAGACAAAGTGTCCCCGTAATTTCTGTAAGGTTCCCACGAAATTAAAGTCTTATTTCATTCAAAACTTGTTAAACAAAAGGTTTAATGTGTGGCATTTTTACAATTAAATATTGCAGTTTATATATCTAAATATATGCTATTTTAAATAACGTATGGAAAAATGCATTGGTCTGCTATTATCATATTTATTAAGAGGATCATATTTTTTATGACGAAAATTTTTCTACAGCGCATTGATCAAAATTCATCTTCTTCTTGCCAGTAGAACTTACTAAAAAAAAAAAATAAAAAAAAATATAATGAAATAAAGACTATTTAAATTGTTGTAGAAAATCATGTTAAGGTTAAGCAACCATGTGTGGAAAAAATTGCATGTCATTTGTTCACTATATACTTGTGCATAAGTTCTAGGGAAAAATAATACATTTCGAAACTACTATTGTCATGCAATATTTTTATGTTTGCATGGCTTTTTAAAAAAGTAAGAGAATGAAAGGAACAAAAGCAGCTCGTGCTTAAAGCATGAGCAATAAAACGATTTTATTGTTCTTTTAATTTGATGCCGAATAACATGTTATATATTGTTGAAGTGCTTATAAGTATATAAACCTAACGCTTATAAATATTTTAAACATGTTTGAAAGCATTTACTCACAAAAACTTGTCTTATGTCATGTGTAGAGTTTAAATAACATCTTAACAATTTTTTTTTTTGAAAAAAGGAAAATAACGACATTAAACAGCTTTACCTAAGAATGTTATAATTTTATTCAAATTTATCATATAATGTTCAATATTGTTACATTTTATTTAGTCTTTATTATATTCAGTTTTATTCGACCTTTTTTTATTTCTATTAAATCTTAATCTTTTAAACGGTCCTTTAAATTATAACGATTTATTTTTTTCTGGATATTTCGCTTTTCTGTGGAAAGCTTCTTCAGGAAATTATTTTTCATATTTTTCAAAAACAAAAATTATAACAATTGTTTTTGAAAAATTTTAAAAATATAAAAAATAATTTCCTGAAGAAGCTTTCCACAGGAAAGCGAAATATCGAGAAAAAATTAAACCGTTATAATTTAAAGGACCGTTTAAAAGATTAAGATTTAATAGAAATTTAGTCTTTATTTTAATTGTAAAATAAAATATGCTCAGCCCCGTATAATTTTTAAGACAGCACTGTTAAACAATGCATATTCAACGTTTTACTTAGAAAATGTCTGGCTGACATTTTTCTCGCGTTTTTCAATAACAAGTTCATCCGAATTGTTCAGCTAAAAATATTGTAGCCGTGAGCCACAGTGCTAAAGCAGATCCAAATTTGTCAACTCCTCTACGTTCCCAACAATTGGGGCTGTCCAAAATAACCACGCAAATTTTGTGTAAGAATTTGACTTTGAAGCCTTAGGTTCCAGTGTTGCAGGAATTGAAGCCGGATTTGAAGATTCAGGAATTCTGAAAAAAATAATTTTTCCAGACGAAGCCCATTTTTACTTGGTATTTCAACAAGAAAAATTACCGCATTTAGGCTTCTTAAAATCCTAGAGCCATTATTGAGAAGCTTTTGCATGCTTAACGTTTATGTTGCACTATGTGGTCTGGAGGCGTGATAGGGCAGTTTTTTTTTCGATGAAGAGACTGGAAATGCGGTAACGGTCAATGGATCACGCTATCGCGAGATGCTAATAACTCAATTTTGGACTATTATTGATGACAGGGATATCACTGACTGAAATTTTTTTAAATAATCACTCTGAATTTTCAAAAGAGCAAATGCAGCAATTATGCTTGTTGATGTACTCTGAAAGGTGAAATTGATATTCGTCTGAAAAAATATTTTATTCGGAAAAACCAGCCAGTTGTTCCTGAATAAATTGAGCGAATTTACGGCGAGGTCGGTCGGCTTCAATTCCCGCATCAGTTAAACCCGCTTCAAAATCAAATTCTTACGCAAAATTAGCCAAGTGGTAATTTTGGATGACCCCAACTGTTGAGAACGTCGAGGAATTGACAAATTTGGATCTGCTTCAAAACTGTGGCTCACCGCTGCGATGTTTTCAGTTGGTGTTCGCACATTTTATATTGAGCCTGTCGTCTCAAATTTAACGGTCAAACTCTTAATAGCGTTCTCAAAGAGGCGATTATTTGTTGGAAAATATCACGAATTTTACGAAAAGTAAATTTTAAAGAACCACTATTTTCACAGTGGATTTTAATTATTTTAATGCGATTTTCGTGCGAAATTAAATGTTCATTGTAACAATTGCCAATGCATCTTCTATGAATACGTCAAAAAACTAATTGTCAAAACTATCATGATGTTGGTGTTACCACGATTGAAAAACAAACTTTCTGTTGAAAAAGCCAATATTCTCTCTCTCTCTTTCCCAATAATTTTTACTCTCCCTAATTGATTTATATTGTAAGCAATTAAAAATATTAATTTATTAGTTTATTCCATTAAAAACAAACCATAAAAAGTTTTATTGTTTTTTTATTTATTTATTTATTTAATTTTTTTTTATATAAAACAACTCGTTTATCTTTCTTCGCCTCTAAAACAATTTTAGGTAAATAAATACATAATACTTCAAGTGTTTTGTTAAACCTAATTTTTAAACCGGTTGCTGGTTACAAATAAAGAAAACAAATGCAAACAAGTCAAGCCAACAATGTAAGACTTCTTTCTTAAAACATAAATGCAACACAGTTAAATCGATCATTTGACCGGTACCCAGTTTTTACACGCAACTGATCAACAAACTTGTTCTTAAAATATGCAGATAACATTAATGCAACACCAATCAAAAACTAAATACACAAACACTCATCAACTCTACTGCAAAATAATGTTGTTAGCAAAAATGTGACTTAATTAAAGTTTTGTTGTGTTTTGTTTTAATTTATTTTTTCTTGTTCAAGTTTCAATTAGTTAAACGCAAAGTTCTTTAATAAAATTTACATAAAAGCAACTTGAGTCTTTTAGTTTATTTTTTTGAATTTTATAAAATTCAGCAACAGTTTACTCTTAATTTATTAATATTTTTGTTGCAAACAAAAAAAATTGGAGAAATTCTAATTAAAAACTATTGAAATTTTGTTTTTTCAAATAAAGTTTCTAAAACGAAATAATATATAAATTATATATTTAAGATCAGACTTTTTTATAGAAACTGAAAAAAAAAAAAACATGAATAGATTTTAATTTTAGTTGCTCAAATGTATTTCAGATTGAAAAACATGATTTCATACTACTTTGTTTTTATATATTTATTAGATTACCAAATTATTAAAAATTTTAGCGAAACACTCGAGTACATATGGTATAGTCTTTTTAGAAAGTGGAAAAATTTAATCAGGATTTTTAGTCGAAAACATTAGAACAACACTAATTCACGTTAGAGTGTCTTTAAATTGCATATTTATTACACTAGGTTTCAAAATTGCTGGAATATGGTGAAAGAAAAACATTAAAGCTTAAAAAATAAGACGAATGAACTTGTTTTCTCCGAAACTAAATATATACGAGGCTAGGAGGTTGGAATATGCCGGCCTTTTATTACAAACTGCAGCACTCGCTGTAGTTACAGGTGCACCACTATATTTTTTCTATCATTGTAGAAATTAATGAATGCACACACAAAAATGCATGCAAGTCGAGAGACCGACTGCAGCACCCTCTATAGAATTGATTTGTTCATTTACACAGGGCGCCACCCAAACGCATGCAAAAACTTCATTCAAATCGGGCAAGCCGCTTAGGAGAAGTTCAGTGACAAACACACGTACAGTAGAATTATATACATATGTAAAAATATGCTAGCATTATAAGCAAAATATATTGCTTAACATATGAAATAAACAACTAACGTTTATTTTTATAAATATTTTGCGTCTATTCCTGGTATTTGCTTTTCTATCCATTTAGCAATTCGTTTCTTTAAAATTGTAAAGTGTAAAAATATTTTATAGTAAAATCTTCACAAATAGAAAATGAAAAGTAAGTAAATGAAAGTTATAATTGCTTATAAAAATTAAAATAAAAATATTAGCAACAAGTAAATAAACTAATTCGATAGTATAAAATAGGAAAAACTGCTAGAAAATGCCAAACTCTCGAACAATTAATATACAAACGATTCAGGATAAAAGTACGAACAAGTTATTAGACAGCAAACTAAGTGCCAAATAAAGCTGCAGAAGTGCTAATTATTACAGAGTACAGTTTTCGTTGCAAACTGATATAATAAAAAAATTTTACTGCACTGGTTTAGAGATTAGACCACAAAAAGCCCTAAGCGTTCTTTGATAGTAATGCATAACAAAAAAAGATTAATTCGTAATTATTATTATTATAAACGTAATTGTTAAATTGGCTTAAAATAATTTCCTACAGCAGCTTTAGCATTACATCAACTCGGCTTTAACAACTTTAAGTATGTAAACTCAAAAACTATACTATATACATTAAACTTAAAAGTCTTTCAACCGCACTAGATAGTCATTTAAAGTTTACACAGAATATTTACAAATATGCTACGAAAATAAAAAATTTAAAAATTAAAAGAATATTCTATAGTAGGAGTGATTTGCATATGGCTATTTCTTTTAAAGCCTTATAGTCAAATTTCTACGAGTTTGTATTGCTGTTTTAGGGACAAGAAAAATTTTTTAAAAATAAAGGGTGCCCCAATAGTAACGTGATTTTCACTTATATTGTTAGGTGATTTTTACAGGCCCGTAAATAAAATTTACCCACGATAAGAATTAACATATCTGCTGGCCCAAAGCCATCAGTCCAAACTGCAAGTTTGAGCGACATAATTTTGCTTACCACTGTATGAACATTCATTTTCAATTTGACCTACATCAAGTTTTTCAAGTCTTTCATTTATATCTTCAGGTTAGTTTTGTTTCTTTTTTTTTTGTTTTTTGTTTTTTCGCTCCACAGAATTTGATAGTATATTGGCATTAAAGACATACTCAAGTATATTATTTCTTATTGAATACCAGTTTGATTCTTCTTTTTAACTGGTTTTGGTTTGAATATGAATATGACTTTTTGAAAATGCATTTGTTATGTATTCAGCCAGTTATTAATTGTCAAATAAAAGGCAAAAAACTATAAAAAAAAATATTATTAGATTTTTATTTGTCAACTTTGTATTACGGCCCACACTTTTGTTAGACAACGTGATCATGTTTTAATCAATTTAAGTTTTTGTCCGACTTTATGTTCATGACTCACTTATATTAATGCTTTTTTTCAACTCTCAACGACCAGACAGACTACTAAAAAACATCTAAATTTTTTGTGTATTTGCTAATGTTACTAACCAAGCGAAAATATTGAGAATCCAGCTGAAATGTTGTGTTACTCATAAAGAACAAGTAGAACCACAAACATAAGAACAAAAACATCAAACTTCTAACCAATTTAGTTATTTTGACTACTCTTCTTAAATGATTCTACAGTCGTCATCATATTTTTCCATGATTTCTTTGTATAATGTACGAAATTATGAATAATCTATAAAACAACACATATAATAAGAACAATAACAATATTTTAACTACAATGCAAAAACACCATAAACATATCTAAACACTCCATTAAAAATCACAAGAAAATTAGTTTCCCTCATTGATAGAATATACTTTATTGTTTGTTAAGTTTGTTTTCTAAAACAAAATAAAAAACAAATAAGATGATTCGAATTTTTATTTTATTATGAAGAGGAAGCTCGGCAATTATGAATGAAAAATGATATCTGGTAAATGTCCACCACGACCACGCTGACAGATGTATTCTATCAATAAAGTTTTTAATCACTTTTTGGGAAATTGTGTTCATCACAACACGTATTTTGAGTTTCAAGGCTGAAATCGATTTGATTGGCTCTAGTTTCTGTCCGTAAAAAATAATCCAGTGGTGTTAAATCGCACGATCTGACAGGCCATTTAACTGCTGATTGTCGTGAAATTATGCGATCGGGAAATTTGTTTTGCAATAAATGTTGGAGCCACATGTCAGTGGTATTCACGTCGTGAATATTAGGTTAAATTGAGTTGTTAACATCTCATGAAAGCGTGATGTTTCCGCCACTGCATTTCCAGCCTCATCTTCGAAACAAAATGATGCAATTTATGTCCCAGACCACATAACGCACCATATCAGCCACGAATTCTCTCTGAAATAGAAGTTATCACTAAAAAATTTTACCAAATGTTTAATTCGAACTATTTATTACCATCATGCAGCAAGGGGGTGAGGGAAATATTTTTTAAAGTTTAAAATTTGTTATCTACCACCACATATAAGTTATGGAAATGTGAAAAAATTCAATATCTTTTTATTCAAATTCATTGATTATAGGAATAAATTGTTGTTATTATATTTTTCACACCTTTATTCTATATAGACATACATACATTAAATTATCACTCTAAATTAATGTTAATGGACTTTATTCTTTTAATATTTTTGTTTTCTTTTTGTTTTGCAAAAAAAAAATAAAGAAATTTAGGTCAAAACCCAAACAAAGTGAAAATGTTAACAAACCAAAAGTACAAAACAATTAGTAAAAGTTGAAATTAAAATTTTAACTGCTGGGCTGCACAACATTCAAAACGATTGAATGTAAATGGTTCTTAATTAGGTGTTAATTGGCAAGATTTGTGCAACAAAAAACATTGGACTAAAGCGTCTTAGGGAATGCAAAAAGCATTATATTTTTAATTTATATTTTTGTGGAGTGCAGCTGAAAATAATTTATAAAAATAAGACTTCAAAAACGTTCCAAAGAAATTAAAATTTTTTTATATGATATTAACAGATTTGATTTACATAATTTAAACAATCGCCACCTTTCTATTTAATTTAACTTCAATTTCGCATTTGTTGCATTATAAACACTAATGATAAAAAATGGTTAACTAATTTTGTGTAAAAAATTTTATAAAAAATATATAACACCAAAAAGGCGATATATACAACACAAAAGAATAAAATAAAAAATTAAATAGCATCAATGTCAATCATCAATTAAATTTCTCGGTAAATACAGCAGAACAAAAAAGCTAAAATTTTACAGTAAAACAGATTGATTTTTAACAAAAGTTTTATTTGAAAAAAAAATTAAATTAAATAACCATCAGTAGATAAAAAAAAACAATTAACTGATAAAGTGAGTAGCAATTAAACATATTAACTATAGCAACAAAGCAACAATAACAATTAAATTAAACAACCAAAAACCATTAAACAGTAACCAAGTCTGAGGGTATAAAAAAAATTCAAATTACTTTTTACTATAACGAATTCTATGCAACTAAATACGAGGATAGTGTGAGAATTTTTAAATTTGAAACTTAACCTTCGTTACTTTCACATGCAGCTTTATTTACTCTTTATTGCAAGAACTATTATGTCCTGAATGTTTTAAACTTCTAGACTACAATATGAAATACTTGATTTGATAATTGAAAACGATATTTGCCCTAACAGAAATACTTTCTTCTTTGGCCAATATATATTCTAGAGCTATAAATGAATCATTCCGTTTTGATTTTAATTCACTACGAATTAGCTAAATTTTAACATAATTCTTTTTACAACAAAAAAGAATTTAATGAAATTTTAATTAATATAAATTAATTAGATAGAAATGATAATCAATTTGTTACCAATTCACATAAATCTGCAAAATAAGAAATATATGTGGTCTATTGACGTTCTCCGTTTTTTATTTTTAAGGATTTTGCAATGGAATTTCATTAACTATTTCTTATTGTTTAAGCACAAACAATTTTTGAAAATTCTAGCGTATATTTTAGGAACATATGTTAGTTCGGTAAACTGGGTAACTCATAAAAATAAATTAAATAATGAGCCATGCCGGAAATTAATCTAAAGTTAAGCTAAGCAAAATCAACTTCAAAAAATAAGTTTTTTATTTAAGGCATCTCAATCAAATATATAAACAATTTTATTGTTTGGAATGATTTTTAAGTTAATCTACGTTAATAATATTTATTATTAAAAAAATTTGTAATGTATTATTGAAGGGAAAAGCATATAAATATGGCCATTTCAGTACTACTCATATGGCTCATCAGTGGATTTTAGCCTAAATCGTGTATTGAAAACTAAAGTGTCTTATAACTTAAGCCAAATTAATTAAATGAGAATTTTATTCAACCAACACAGAAAAAGACAACACAAATAAAAAATACTTTCATACAAAAACACGGTAAACATTTTCTCATTTTAATTTGTTGACTTTGTTTTTGTATAAATGTACTCCCTATAATACCTTTGGGACCATTTAGTTTATATGAGTTGAATACATACTGTCCCTTGTTTATCAAGAAAAATAATATGTTTTCTAATTACTTGGACTTTGGGTGATATAAATAAAATATAAATAACACATTTACTCTGAGGGTAGTGATCTGACTTTCAGCATCTATTTTGTATTGACATAAAATTACGTCTCACCCAGCATTGCCATTTTGGTGCTTTTCGGATATTTTTCGGTACTGTTTCGCTTATGCAGTAACGGAAAATTCCAGTTTTAGGAAAACAGATATTTACAATACTTTTACAATTTCATGCAGGCGCTTTTATAAAATCATAAAATATGATTCTTAAGGCCCCTTTTAGATTAAGTATTTTTAATTGCACAAGTCTTGTGTTTGTGGGTCTTAGAGGAACGGTCGGTCTTTCCCCTTCAAACTGAAATATCTCTCACAGCCACAAACACGAGACTTGCGCAAGTAAAGTTGCCTAATCTGAAAGGAGCCTAAGCATTTTGTTACTATTGTGTAAACACAGAAAATACTTTTCATACTAACTACGTTTTATGCATTGCGTGTTATGCCTGCATTTATGTAAAGTAAATTCATGTGGTGTCAAGTTAAAAGATGGCTTCTTTTTAGAAAGTTGTCAAAGTGCTCATAATTCTTTTCCAAACTGCTCACAAAAAAATACTGACCGAATTTCTTGTCTCGGAATTAGCATCACCTTAAACATTTGTGTTTTAATTAGTACTCAAATATTTCATCTTTTTCAAAATGGTGTAAAAATAATTATGATTTAATTGTTTAATAGTGTTTAATTGTTTGTTATATCCGTTGATTTGCTTGTTGTGCAAATTTTAAACGAAAAAGTGAAATTTCTTCATTACAAAAATGTTTACCAATAATTATTAATAGGTTTCCTATTAATAGAAAAACAAAACTATAGAAAAGCTTGGGAGAATAATTTAGCTTTCAAAAGGTTGCTTAGACTAGCAAAAGATGAACTAAAGGCACGTCGTGTTTGATGTGACTATGAAATGGCCATTTATTTCGACATAGTCGCACATAAAGAAATGAGAGAGTAATGGATCTTACCACAAGCTCTTCAGTGCAAACTAAGCTGGTTTTTAATCAACCGGAGCCAAAGCAAAATCAAAAAACTCAAGGCTCCCTTGCTTGTATGTAGCAGTTCACACATTTGATTGATATTTTGATGGCAACTAAACTCAATAAAATAACCATTTGTTATCATTTTGTTACAAAGCCGCAATATATGCTCAATGGCTTTTAAGCCGCAAAGGCTGGCATAACTGGTCTCAACATTTGAAAAATGTTATCATTTTAGTACCACCCTCGTCCTTCATCATCAACACAATTGTGAGCAAACAATACAGAGGTATCTTAACAAATCTCATTACTTTAAATACATAAAATCTTTAAATTAAACAAAAATATATGTATATATACTTATATCCTACTTTTCTTCAAGTTTAAATTAATGAACATAAAATTTCTATTAAAGTTTCTATGCCTTCGTAATGGTTTATAAATTACAGCGCTGCAACATGAGAAACACAAAATATTCTCCGTTAGATTTATTTTTAGTTGAAAAATCTGTATTTTCTTTACGTTTAAATTTCTGTGTATTAACAAAACAATACAACAGTCATCTCTTGGCTAAAAGTTTTCACGTTTTTATATGTTAATCTAAAGAAGGAACTACAGTAGGCACATAATTTGACATAATTTGGCCCTTTAGGCAAAAGAGAATCTATGTTTCTGTATTCTATAATAAAGGATTTGAGGAGAAAGCAACAGCGAATGGTGCATATTATAATATTTTTACACAGAATTTTAAAAGATAGATTTCATATGTATGGGCTAATACGTTACTAATTTTTCCTTACACACATCATTGAGCAAAATTCTGGTCATAAAAAATGTTTAACGTGTAAGTTTTCACGGTTAAAGGCCGTGTCAGATAAAACTTTTGCTTTGCGTTGCGTCAGAGTTTCGCTTTGACATTTGAGTTAAAATGTACGTAAATGTATGAAAGTTGCCACATAAAGCACTTTTGACGCAGCGCAAAGCGAAAAGTTAACCAACATTCAACTTTTTGCGCGCTTTGACAAACACCTGGCTTTTATTATTTGTGTTTGTGTATTTGTGTGTGGGCGTAAAAAAAATTCATGAGTGTTGTCTAAGTTTACTGTGACATACACCACTTGATTTACGCTTTTGCTTTAAAGTTTCAAATGTCACGCAAAGCAACAAAGTTTTATCTGACACGGCCTTAAGTTTTCAGCGAAATATTTTGAAAGAACTCTTTTCATTGAGTCGGTTTCAAAAAAGTTGTGCTAGAAAGATTTTTTTGTTAAATACCATTAACGTAATGCGTGATAAGATTTACGTCGGTACCTAGCGTGTGTATGCCATAACTCGACGGTGGTCAAACCACTGGGGTGATATAATGCGTGCACTCTCGCCCTAGGAAGCTGAAGACATAATTCTTGCAAGAGGTTCCCCCCAGGGGCATATAAATATGGTCTTTATAGATTATTCCACTATCTAGACACAGTGCAACTGGGGAAAAAGGGAGCCCAGTCCCCTGAAGGCAGACAGGGAGTCAACTGGAAACTCCACTTTATTTCCACGGGGATCAGTGGCCTGCAGAGTTCATTATTTGTCTCTTTAGACATTTAATAGTTCTCTGGCTGATCATTGAGGTTGGCCCCTATATGGGAGCATCGTGGTGGTTGTGGTTTCGGGCCCCATATCCAATGGTTTTCTATGGTGGCCAGGATCATCTCACTGATAATGACACGCATGGTGAATGATCCAGTCCAGTGAGCATGCTTGACATGTGTTCTGGACAGGAGTTGGAAAGTCTCCAACTCTTTAGCAAGGTGTGATGATTTGCAGACCTGTCCTGAAATCATTGAAGTTGCAACTAGGTGGTTCTGTTGCATAGAATTATGGCTTCGGCTATCTAGGACGCATGTATGACGTTCCAAATTATACAAAGTGGTTTGTCCACCATCTGATTAAGACTATATAGTCAGGCGCGGATGTAAAACGAATCACACTCTTGCAAGAGGTCATTCCTAGTTGCAATTTCGAAAGTTTCGGAAGTTTCGAAACGGGGCCGTCAACCTCCACTCTTTGATGAAGAGTTGGAGACTATCCAAATCCTGGTCCAGAACATATGACAAGCATGCTCACTGTATCCGGATCATTCACCCTTTGTTCTGAGTAGAGGTGTGGTGATCCTAGCCACTTAATTAAATTTATGAAAGCCGCGAAACCACAACCACCACAATGCTCCCGAAGGGCCTGCCTCAATAATCAGATAGAGAACAGCTAAATGGCTAAAAAGCTGAACTCGGGCGCTTACTGATTCCCGTGGAAATAACGTGGTGTTTCTAGTTGGCTCCCTGCTAGCCTTATAGGGGACTGGGCTCCCTTTTACCCCCCGTTAAAAGATGTAATGAGGGTGAAATTCCCTCCGGGGCACATTTATCTATTAAAGTAATAGTTTTAAATAGTTAAAATGTTTTATTAAATACTCCAGTGAAATGATTTCCGTTTTAGGTCTTAAGCACGGCAAGGTTACAATTTCGCCAAAACTCATAGAATTGGATAATATATAGCTACGTTTATCTATAATGATAAGATCAATAATCAAATCCTTGAGTAAAGAAAAAATTCTCTAAAGCAAAAATCCAATTTTATAGCAGACTTTTTAATTGTCAGTTACAATTATGACGACAATAATTTTAGGCAGGAAAAGGTTTATAAACAACACAAATGGGAGGCTTCCACTTCTACGACAGAAAATAAATTATGTAGGACAATAATATCTAGATGCTGCAGGCTGAAATTTTTATTTTAGAAAACAAACAAAGCAATTTCTATTTATTTAAATCTAAACAATTTCAAGGCAAGGGTTTTAAGTTATTCAATTTTAATGCTCTTAATACAATTTTGAGTCATTACTTTTTAATGTAATTATTATGAATAAAAATATATTTTAGTTGATTTAAAAATGGAAAAAAAAAATTTGAATAAGAATTTAATTAAAACGGAATTATCATTAAAGCAATAATAATAATAGTAATATAAATAATAAAAAATCACATCACTATTGGAACACCATTTACTTTAAAATTTACTTTTTTTTATAGTTTTACATACTGTTGCTGTCGCCTTTTTACTTTTTGTGTACAAAATCCTAAAGTAAATACAATTTTCTAATTAAATGAATAATTAATTCAATAAAATATTTAATTAATTTTTCAATTAACATTTTTATTTCGAAGCAAACATTTATTTTTTTTGTAAGAAATAAATCAAGAAAAGGAAGCTTTTATTGTTATTCAGCAATAATTTGCCGTAAAACTAAAAGAAGGCTACGACAATAAAAAATTAAGAAGACAAAAAAGATAGCTCAATTTATTAATCTAGATCAGTGATGGTCGAACTTTTTGGGTGGCGGGCCAATAAATTAAAAAAAATTTTGCGGCCGGCCATTAAATTAAAAAAAAAAACATAGAGGGTCATTCATAAAAAAATTATGGGGTTGCTGTTCAATTAAAAGTTCGATTTAAGCCAGTGATGGGCGAACTTTGTGGGTGGTGGGCCAATAAATTAAAAAAAATCTTGCGGCGGGCCATTAAATTAAAAAAAAAACATAGAGGGTCATTCATTAAAAAATTATGAGGTTGCTGTTTAATTAAAAGTTCGGTTTAAGCTATATGTTTATTAGTTATATTACGTTATATTTTAAAACAACATAAAAATTTTATAAGATACGGTTTATTATGATTTTAAGACTTTCCAGATGTATGGAAAACATGGATCTGTTTCTGACTTGACATAATTTCCTCAAAATCTGATTCCAGGGAGGATGCGACTTTTAATAAATTAAATAGACTCTCGTCTGACAATCGGTTTCTTATTGAATTTTTTCTGCATTTCATTACTGAAAAGGCCTGTTCACATAAATATGAGGAAGCAAACATTGCCATTATTCTCTGCGCATGATTAATTAGCTTTGGAAATTCATCTTTTGGTAAGGATTAAGCTTATCTGTATTTAAAAAAAGCTGTTTTCAATTATTATTACATTGCAATTCTATAATTTCCAATTGTAGATCAGATGAAACATTCTCAGGATTAACATTAAAAGGCATTGAAAAAATATCTAAACATGGTTGGATTTTTTTTAAAGTCAGCAAATCTGGCCTCAAATTCTGAATACAGTTTTAATAAAGATTGTGAAAAGACTTTTAAGTTCTCTTCACTCACAGGCCTCAAAGAATTAAGTCTTGGAAAATGAGTCAAATCATTTTTTCCCAAACATTTAGAAAATATAAACAATTGAGTTTTAAAAGACCTCAAACTGCTCCAAGTTTCATCTATAAATTGATTTCTTCCCTGTAACTTCTTGTTCAGTTTATTATAGTGCTCGAGTAAATCCGTTGAAAAAGCAAACTCGATGCACCAATTCTTATCCTCTAATATTTCCCACTCATCCCAAATTTCAGTTTTGGTTTTTAGAAAAACTTTAATTTCTTCGAGAAGACTCCAAACTCTCGAGAAGGCATGCCCACAACTCAGCCACCTGATCTTTGTGTAATAAAGTACATCTGAAAATTCTGCATTAACTTCCGATAAAAACTCTTGAAATTGTCGATGTAACAAACCACGGGCTCGAATGGTATTAATTAATTTTAAAATAATATTAAGTACGTGGTTAATATCCAAGGCAGCCTTGCAAAGAACATCTTGTTGGATTATACAATGTAAAAAAATTGTTTCGCTTTCAGGATTCTGACTTTTATAAACTCCTGCAAACCCCGTATTTTTTCCCACCATGTTAGGTGCTCCATCATTTGTTAAATTAATTAATTTGGAAATTGGGGCATTAAGAGATTCCATCCCCTCTCTCAATTCATCATTCATCCTTTCAAAGATCTCAAACAAGCAAGTTCTTCGGTTATTACAAAGTTTTCATCGACTCCTATGATAAAAATTAGAAGTTTTGCTGTATCACTCCTGTCAACACTCTCGTCCATAGTGGCTGAAAAATACTTGAACTTTTTAGACGTCCATCGTGTTGATTGGTTAAATTAGAAGAAATCGCTTCAATACTTTTTGTGACCGTTCTACGTGACATCCCTATAGATTCGAAATCTTTACCTTTTCTGGGCATAATAATTTTCCAATGCTAATTAACACATCCTTAATAAATTCTCCTTCATAAAACGGTTTGTTACTTTTTGCTATTTTATAGGCAACAATGTGACCAGCTGAAGTGGAGGATCGCTGGACACTTCTTCACTTTTTAAAAAACATTTGCTGACTAGATATTTTTCTTTTCAATTCCTCTCGTTTAGAAAACTTTTCTTATGTCAAAAAATTAATAAGGGAGACCAAATTAACCATTCAACTGCAATAATTTAATTCCTATTTAAGATTCCAAGAATATGCCGAAGCAGTTAGGGTAACAAAGAGCTCTCAACAAAATGATGATTTCATCTTGTAATAGTACGAATTTCTTATTTTTACATACAAATAAGCCCGTTATTTATCACATGCAAAAAATTCTTTGTAATTGCCAAATAATAAATAATTTTAGAGAAAAAAAATGAAAAGTTTGAAAAAAATTCAAAGAATAATTTATTTTAATGTTGGCCAATATATTGGCAAATAAAACGAGTTTTTAAAAAACATTCATATTTGAAAAGATACAGTATTGATGTCGCTTATCCCTGTACTTATTACAATATTTTTCGCAAAATTGTAGGGTGGATAATTATATAGATTTCATAGATGTTCTTCTTATTATTCGAATAAAACTAATTAAAACGGGCGAGCAGTTAGTGGTTGTTTATTAACTGATGCTTTAATACTGTATTATAAATTGTATGTTTGAATATTCTGGAATGTAATAAAGAGAAGGATGAAAGAATCAAATTACTTACACCTTAACCTTAAAATATATACAGGGTGCTTAAACTATTTTTGGTGCTATTGATATTTCTCTGCAAAAGGCACTGAAAATTCAAAAATAATTTATGAAGAATAAAGTTGTAAAAGGCTAGACATCTTAGTGTAGCACGTCAAGTAATAATACTTATAAATTAGCTTTTCCTTAAAGTTTCAAACTTCGAAAAGTACCTTAAACGCAGCAACATAGAAAATATTTTATCTTTAAATTCTACCAATTTCAGTTCAATGTTGTACATCTCTGTTTATTTTTGGCTTACAAAACTTTGTATATATTTAATTCATACTATAAATAAACGAAATCGCGAAATCGCCTATTGTAAACTATTTAATAAATAAATTTGTGTCTTTAATTTTGCAGGAAATTTTAATTAGGCAGCTATTTGTTGATTAAATTGCAACGGAAACAAAAAAAGGAAGAAACTAAATTTAAAACGTAGCAGACTAAAACTTCTAATAAAATCAACATCGGTTTTCAGCAAAGCAGGGGCACAAATAAAAGCCGTACAACACTTAAAAATCAAAGGTGAGTATTTTTTAACATTAAAAATTATTAATCTATTCGTAAAAAAAACAAAAAAAAACAATTCATTTTGAACTTTTGTGATATTTAAAGAAAACTCTACAAAGACAATACAATACAAACACAAAAAATATAAAGCAGATATATTTTTTCTTAAGAAAAAGTGAATGTAGGTGGGTGTAGCGCCAATTAGCCGCCTACTAAAACTGCTCTAACAACATTTGTACGAGTAATTTTCTTGTCCAACAAACACATCTATATGTAGATATAAAACCAAATTTAATAAAAAAAATTATTGCAAAACAAGTTCGTTTCAACAAAATAGCTCTAGCGTTCACACATTTAAAAACTCAATTCAAGAAAATATACATAAAACCGAAAGCAAAATTGCAACAACCAACAAAAAAGTGAGTGTTGAAAATTTTCATAACAAAAGTTATTGTTGAGATCTTCTAGAAATTAAAGGTCATAATATTTTTAAAAGTAATTTTTTTCAGTAAAGTTTATAGTGATTTTTTTCTGTTGTTGACTAGCTGGCTGACTGTCTGACTGGCTGTTAAATTTCGATACCTTTCCCTTACACTTAAAATTGGGGGCAAGAAATTTAAAAAGAAATTAGTGAATGTTTTTTAACATTAAGAAAAATAGATTTAGATTTCCAGGAAATTTTTGTAGTTATACCTGTATGTAAATTTATACATGTTTAATTTCTGGGCGGGCCATTTTTGATAGTTGAGAGCGTTGGTATTTTTTCATCTATTTTTATTTTTCCTATTTTTTTTTCAATATCAAGTTGCTATAGAAAGCACACTAACAGCAATATAAATTATTATTATTTTTTTTTTTTGCCGTCGGTTAGGGAGCTAGTGTCGCCTTAATATTACGTATCCATAGACGCTCGTTTTTAATTCTGCAAAACACAAACATTAGATTTTACTTTAAGGCTTAAACTTCATATCTAAATAAGATCATTCATTTTGTATCTTCCACAGTAATGTTAACTTATGCTGTTTAAGAAACCCATGAAGAAAAATAAAAAAAATCACTAAACCGACCTGAAATTGTTTTCAAAATTGTCATTAATTTTCAACAATAACAAAGCAAACAAACAACCAATAATAATAATAATAATACCTGAAGTCCTATCAAAATTAGATTTTCAGCCAATTAATCAATCTTAAAAGAATGTAATAATTTTTATTCTATTCTTTTAAATAAGAAATGGCAATTTTTGTCACTGCAAAGAACACAAGTTAAATATATAAAATGCCCCAGCGATGATCAAATAAGTCATCAACATTGTGCAGTCGTCGTGTGAGTAGTTATATTTTTCAGCTAAATATTTGCATTTTCGACTATATTTCATGGAAATCAAAAAGGTTTTGATTTTGTCAATTAACGAAAAATTAAGGAGATTCCATTTATGGTTAAAAAGAAAAAAAGGCATGATAGTTTTTGAATAACGCCAAGTATATGTGTAGGAATGAAAACAATTATAATGAGTTCATTGGTACAATATTATTGCTTATCAGCTTTTTGAAATGCATATAAAAAACGGTTTCATCCAGAATTTGTTTTTAAAATTTTTTCTTTTCTAATCCTTTAACAAAATAGCATAACATCTCAGTAACAATACATACCATGTATTGCCATGGAATCAAATTGCAAATTGTGTTTGTAATTCTGCAAAATTTAAAACATTAATTTTGTACTAAATTGTTTGGGTTTGTTCCGCCGCTGAATGAACTAATGTTTTCAATCCCTCCTCTTAAGGTCCTTCCCGGCTGTTTGTTCGCAAATGGCGAGAGCTTTCGATGTGAATACATCATTAAGCCACGTTCCATTACGTTCTAGGCACTAGATAACTATACACCAATAAGCAATAGTATGTGAAAATTATAGCCGCTAGAAAACACGCTCAAAGGGCATTAATAAAAAAAATTGCAATTAAATTCAAGGTTTTTGGAGGAATTAAAGACTGATGGGGTCACAGTTTTAAGACATTGACTGACAATAAGGAAATAAGTCGTAAATTGAATTTTTCTAGGACGCCAACTACGTGTTATCTAGTATTTTATATACTTAAAATTTTTTGTGCAGCTATGATTAAAACCAGAATACATTAGTGGTGACATCGGTAAAAGGCTCTCGCGAAAAGAAGAAAAATCGATGATAGATTGCATTAATAGAACATTTATTAAAATTTAAACAAAATATATATTAAATATAAAATAGATTTTAAATATATTAAATATGAACTAATCTTTTAACGGTCTTTTAAATAATTTAACGATTTTATTTTTATTTTTTTTCTTTCGATATTTCGCTTTCCTGTGGAAAGCTTCTTCAGGAAATTATTTTTTATATTTAATAAAAATAAAAGTAATAATCAAAATATATAATTTAATAATAATTAAAATCTAAGAAATAATATCGTATTTTATGGTTTGTGTGGATTGCTTAACAAAAATTCCAACAGGTTGGACAGGTTTTTCCTCTTTTTGCTGAGGCGCATATACGACAGCTTGATATGAAAATATATAAAATGTGCTGCCGAGATATGCTACCAATTTCATAAATTTGCACAGAATTTTGTCAGCCAAATTTAATTACTAATTTAAACATTTTTTATACATAAAGCTGAGGTTTTTTATAATATTTTTTAAAAAACAAAAAAAGAACAACAAACAATATATATGTAATAAAATTAAATATAAATTAATTATTTGAACAAAAAACTATATCTTTTTCATATTTTTTATAATTTATTTCATAACAAGTTTTGTATGTTTTCTTTGTTTCACAATAAAAATGTATGAATATAAAACAGTAGAATTACAAGAAATATTATTAAAAAAGAAACTATTACTATATTTAATTTATAATTAATAATAGTAAAAATGGCAGTATTTAGCAAATACATATTTAAATGCCTTGTCATGTATATACTCGTATAGTTGGATAAATATAAAAAGCATATCTATTGACTTGCCACTGTCAATAGTGTCACATATTATTTTTTCAGTTATAAACATAAAACTCTCTTGATGAAAAATAAAAAACTAAAAACATGCATACCTACAATGAACGTGAACATACATAAATTAGCCTCATAAATAAAGCATTCACTGAAAAGAAAAATAAAAAAAAATCGAATAAAATCCTACAAATAAAAAGTTATTGTTTGTTAATTCATTGAATTTATGACAAAGTTTTTTTTTCTCTACTCGATTTTGTATTATACTCATATTATTAATGGAGTCATTTTTTCTGCACAAACAATTTGTTTACTCGTATTATGAATAATTTTTGTTAATGTAGATATTCGATTTTATTGTGTTATTGTTTTACAAAAGTTACGAATAGTTATATTTTTTTCAACAACAGCATGCATTTATTTTGTTTGCATTAAAAGATAATTAAACATTTTGCTACATTGAGAATTTAATTATGGATTTGTATAATTACAACTGTGTGTTTACGTGGGTGCATAAAGTCAAAAAAATCTTAACACGTGAAATTTAAATTGAACAGAAATTTCCTTCTGAATACTACTCAGTATTCACCAAAATTAATTATATTCGTTGTGATCTTTATATATCTTTTAATTAATAATATTAAAGTGTGTGGCACTATAAATTGCACTTTAATTAAAATGTTTCAAACCAACTCAATGATGTTATCTACTATATTTAATAACTATGGGACTATTCAAATCAGGGCTATTAAACAATACGCGGCAAGGGGTCTCTTAACTTTTCGCAATAACGTTGTTTTTCTAACGGAACCTTCCAATTCCAGGTTTTTCAAGATTTTTATATGCGTTTCCACTAAGGCGGCTTCTGTTGTAAGGAACCACAACACATTAAAATGGTTGATTGCTTTCATTATATTTTTTATTGCCTGGTATTTAAGTACAACAATATGACTAGATTCTGGAACTGGAAGCTCCAAGTTATTTCCACGGGAATCAGTAGCCCGCAGAGTTTCCGCTTTTTGTCTCTTTATGCATTTAGTTGTTTCTCGGACTGATTATTGAGGTTAGCCCTTCGGCAGTATCGTGGTGGCTGTGGTTTTGCGGCCCCATACAGGTATTGTTTTTTAATCATACCTACCTGGTTAATGATCCTAGATCCAGTGAGCGTGCTAGTCATGTGTTCTGACAAGAGTTGATTAGTCTCCAGCTCTTCAGCAAGCAGTAGTGGTTTGCAGCCCTGCTCTGGAACCGTTGAAATTGCAGCTAGGAAAAACCTGTTGCTAAAATTAGTCTTCGGCATCCTAGGACGTGAATGACGTTGCTTTTCATTCACAGTGGTTTGACCACCATCTGATTAAGGCCCACGGCCAGGTGCAGATGTAAATCTTATCACGAAATGACTAGATCCTTATTTAAGTTCCACTGCACGTTTTCCTTATTCGTGATCATGTCTTTGCCACCGTTATTTGTAATTAAATTGTGACGTGAGCTCGCAGTTGTATATGAACCGGCTGAGCAAAAAATGATAAATGTGTGTCATAATTCAGATTGATTTGAAAAGGTTTTTTTTTTAAATAATTTGCTAGCTCATGAACCACTAAAGATATCATAAAAAAAATTTCGTAGAAGCTAAGCAGAGATATTTCAGAGTGAATTTTTAGACGATCGGCTCCCTAGGTTAAAAGGGCGCTTCTGGGTATGCCCCCAAAGTTGTATACCTCAGTTTTACATAGAAAAAAGTAGGCGAGGTTTGCGAAGCTCCTACAATACAAGTATTTACTCTTCGTACAAGCAGATAGCATCAGCAGAAAGCTTATGACCTCTAGATTAACAATTTATCAATTTTTTTTGCGCATCGAATTTTTCGGATGTCATTTACCTTTAAAACTATAAATTCCACGTTAAAGTGGTTGTATCATAAATAAAATTTAAAATTTGAATTGCCACAAAATCCAAGCGGATCGAGATATTCTTGCAAAATTTTTAAGTGCTTTATATAGAAGAGCCATTAATAAACTTTTAGTTATTTATTTTTACACATAATATTCCTAAAAAAAATATTCCAAAAATTGTTTTTTGTATACAATTGTTCATCCTAAGTGCGTGGCTGTCAAATTCTTTTCGGACTATATAGCCAATAAATGGGGCTTCAAAAATCTGTTCACTTTTTTTCAATCGGTGCTCTGCACTCCGATGTAGTTCATAAATTTTGTTTCAAAATAGGCTATGTTTGTATGGGGCGGAGGGTGAATCGTTACAATTTTTCACGCAATTTTTCTTTTACTCGCATTTCTGTAGATTGTTTTTAGAATAGTCGATAAATTTTTTCTAGTACCGAAGGAAGTTTCAATTATATAAGCAAAAAACTTTACTACCAGGTTATGCAATATCCTAAAACAACGGCATTTTTAAAATTTTAAAGTCACTTGTAACTTTTTAACGAAACATACTAACAGAAGCAAAGTTACTTCTATTCTATTATAAATTTTATTTAAATACAGCTAATGTCTTAGAATGTTAATCCGAGCATAAATAAGTACACTAATTTAAAAATACTCAATTAAGGTCGGCCAAAAATTAGTTTAAAAAATTCTACCCCGATTTTCTCCCAAACTAAAAAAGGCAACTTAGACATGACCCCACATTTTTTATAGATACTTTCAAGATCTACTTAAGTTCAAAAATTCTTAGCATTCGAGCAATAAATAAACTTTTTTTGACATTTCAAAAAAAAATGTTAATCCCGAGGTACCTAAATTTTCGGCAAATTCCAATTGCTTAGAATTGAGATATAAAAACCTTGTGAATAAATTTTAATTAGTAATAAGTTATCTCAAGTTTTTCACTATCAATAAAATATATTTGTACTACATATTCAAATAAAATGTTTTAAAATCCGAATAGCAATTTTAATTTTTGCCTCCACTTGTTGACATTATTATTATTATGCAATTAAGTAAATTTTTTCGAGAATTTTAAAGAAGTTATCGTTGAAGAAATGGGGTGAAGAGACGTGGGAATTTAACTAGTTTTAATATAAAATTATTTAAATGTATTAATTTTTGAAATACTATTTTTTTAATTACGTTTAAAATTTACTTGTATCAACTGCACTATAGTACTCGTTTTTAATTTTTGGAATAAATGTATTATTTTTCTTTAAATTTTAAGTTAACAAATTTAGTTGTTGATCCTAATTTTTTTTTAAATTGCATAATTTTTTATTTAAATTACTCATAATAGAATTTTGCTGCTTTTCTATCATATTTTCTTTATCTTTCTTTCAATATGACTGCTTTGTTTGGAAGTGACACTACGATGACAGATGAGTTTTGTTGAAGTTATTTTTTAATTTATTCGATACTTAGATATGTGCGTCCATTAAAATTGCCAACAGCCGTCGACAAAGATTTTTCTCATCGTATTTGATCACTTATCATTGCTCGATGTTACATAATGTTTTTTCATATACCTCATATACCTCATAAAAATTTAGATAGGAAAAATTTCCCTAACACCTTTGCATAACTTCGACGATCACATTAATTATTTTACTCTACTTGCCTACTGGCAACAGAACCATTTAAGGGAATATTTTATTCTATATACAAAGGGTTAAGATTTTAATTTAATTTTTTGTTGATATGCTCATAAATTTTTTTTGCATAATAAATATTAACTATTGTTAACTTTATTATCCGGTGACAAATATATTAATGAAATTTAAATGTTTAATATTCGTTGCAAAAAAGGAAACGCTTTTGAATAAAACTACAGGGATATTTAAATGAAAAATTATAAATGGCCACAAGAGTTAAATTGAAAGAAACTATTAATTTTATAGCTAAAATAGTACAGAATAAAATAGCTGTTAACAACGTTTTTGTTATTAAATATTTATTGAATTAATAGAGGTTCCTTTAACCTTTTTAAACATGATATTATTTAGCGCAAGTACAATAGCTTTTCCTAAAACTCTTATATACATTAAAAGCAGTTTTATTAAAGTATTGTAAATAAACAAAAAATGTAATTAGTTTTTATTTAATATTATACATATATCGTTAACAATTACGTTAAAGAAGCTGTTGACACAAAAGTTGTTTTCTCAAAAACTGTAAGAACTAAATTTTCGAAGAAAGCTTGAGTTTTTAGCTTGCGTTTTTAAAATCTGTGAAATTAAATCAAACGAAATTATTACAATATCATTTAAATATCTATAAAATTTTTTTAGTACTTTATTATTAAGCACTAGGTCATTATTTAATAGAAAATTTTTAAAAAACTTTATTTTTTATTATTATTCAATATTTCACCAAACCATTGGTTGGCATCTTTACGATAAACAAGAAGAATGTGTAAATAATTAATCACAATTGAAAAATTTTGTTTTGATTAAACTAAAAATAAAAAATAAAAAAACTAATTTTAAATTAACAAGAGAATATAAAGCGAAATTTAAATAAAAAAAATTAAAAATTAATTTTTTAATTATTACCATTTTGCATTAATAGAAATCTTTTCCAAATATTAACTTTAATCAACTTCACCAATATGTCAAATGATATTTAAACGTTACAACTTTCAGTTTAGTTCTCAAGATGACTTTTAATGTAAAATAACACCCCCAAATTAATGACTAATCTGAACGTGCGGTGGATTCAAGGCTTTATGTATAATGTCTTATAAAACAATATTAACATTAATATTGAATTTATATGCTCTTTCAAAGAACTCTTAATTTTTTAATTTTTTCACGTGGATCCTCAAAATCCTTTTTAAACAAATTTATGATAAAATGATAAAATATGGTATCAGTATCTGTTAGACACAATTTTTGCGTTAAAATGCAATTGTTAATGAAATTTTAACTTTAACAACCCAATTAAGTCCTAATAAAACATCAAAAACATTTTATGTTAAGCTGATTACAACCAAGTAGAAACTACTGGCTAAATAAGTATATTATATGAAATGACTGACATACTGATTGAGTTCATGATTTATTGCCGCATTTGTATGTCAAGGTTATAATAATAGTGCTTTTGTAATTATAAACCTGTTTATACATTTGTATCCTAAAAAACATAAACACAGTTTTTGAAGTTTTCAAAACGTAAAATCTAACACTTGTAACGAATTTCATTACGCATTGAAGTCACTAAAAACAAAAAAAAAAAAAAAAATATATATATATAATTTTTAACAAAACTCAGCGAAAAACTGTTTTTAATTGAAAATTCCTAGCACAAAAAATCTTAGTATTATTAGCCCCTACTTCTATTGCTCTTTTCAATTTCATATTTTTAGACTTTTTATATTCACAATTTAGTTTTATTATTTTATGCAACAACTGCTGCCAAAACTTTTGCAAAGGATGTGTTAATAGAATATCCCTTCTTAAAGTTTTCAAAGTAGTTACTTTTCTAGGTAGATCTATGTATAGCGAAGCAGAATATTAAGAACTGACAAATTTGGCGATTGGAATAACTATTTTTAAAGCTGGCAGCTCTGCCAACACTAAATAAATAATCACCTAGAGTGAATAGTGTTACCAGATTAACGAATTTAACCGACACAGGAGGTTTCTAAACTGAATCTGTGTAGGGATTTCTCTAGAAAAATTTTCAATGATTTCAAATTTATATTACTGCTCACGTTATTAAAACTTAAGTGTACCACCAAAAATTTAATTGTGTTATTTACAAATCGTTCAGTGGGATAACACAAAAACATTGGCTATGATACAAAAGAGTTTCAATTATAGTGCTTGTCTTTATAGATAAAATTTACTATATTGGGCTATAAATAAATATAAAGTTTAAGCTTTGCCAATAAACGTAAAGAATATATAATTTTTGTTCCTCATGAATTCATTCGCACAGAGCGTATGAACAACATACTTCTAATAAATGATTGAATTCACACGATCCACGGGTTCTTCAAAAAAAAGTTTGTTATTCAATTGTGGCAACACCAACAATATAGTTTTGACATTAATTATTTGAACTATTCGTAGTAGATGCATTGGAAATTGTTTTAATGAATTCAATTTCGCACGAAAATCGCATTAAAATAACTAAAATCCACTATGAAATGGTGGTTCCGTTAGAGTTACATTTCGTCAAATTCGTGATATTTTCGGCAACATAATGCTTCTTCTGAGAGCGCTATTAAGAAATTTAGTCGCTCACTTTGAATCCACAGGCTTGATACAAAATATTCGAACACCAAAGCGTGGTCGTTCAACTAAAAACATTGCAGTAGTGCGCCACAGTGTTAAAGTAGGTCCAATTCCTCTACGTTCTCTAAAATTGGGGTTATATAAAACCACCATGGTGTGATTCGTTTTACATCCGCACCTGGCTATGTAGCCTTAATCAGATGGTGGACAAACCACAATTGTATAATTTGAAACGTCATACATGCGTCCTAGGAAGCCGAAGACATAATTCTAAGCAACAGAACCACCTAGTTGCAACTTTAATGATTCCAGGGCAGGGCTGCAAACCATCACACCTTGTTAAAGAGTTGGAGACTTTCCTACTCCTGTCCAGAACACATGTCTAGCATGCTTACGGGACTGGATCATTCACTTTGCGTGTCATTATCAGTGAAATGATCCTGGCCACCATAATAACCGTTATATTGTTATGGGGCCGCGAAACCACAACCACCACGATACTCCCATATTGGGGCCCACCTCAATGATCAGTCAGAGAACTATTAAATGTCTAAAGAGACAAATAATGAACTCTGCGGCTCACTGATCCACGTGGAAATAAAGTAGAGCTTCCAGTTGACTCCCTGCCTGTCTTCAGGGGACTGGGCTCCCTTTTTCCCACAGTTGCACAGATCTAGATACCTGTTACGTACTATAAAGCCCATAAATGTGCCCCCGGAGGGAATAAAACCACCATATGGCGAATTTTTCAACTAGTGTAGGAATTGAAGCCGACCGATCACTGACCTCGCCGTCGATTCGCTCAATTCATTTAGGAAGAACTGGCTGGTTTTTCTGAAAAAATCAGTTTTTCAAACGAAGCTCATTTTCACTTGTCAGGGCATGTCAACAAGCAAAATTGCCGCATTTTGGACTTCTGAAAATCTTAGAGCAACAGCTTCGGCGTGCTCAACGTGTCACAGTATGTGGTCTTGAGGCGCGATTGGGCTGTTTTCTAAAAGATGAGGCTGGAAAGGTCAATGGAACACACTATCGTGAGCTGCTAACAACTAATTTTTTTTTCCTACTATTGACGACGTGGATATCACTGACATGTGGTTTTATCAATGCCACATATCACACAGCCAATGAAACGATTAATTTAATGTTAACTAAATTTCCCGATCGCATAATTTTACGAGAATCAGCAGCTAAGTGGCCGGCTAGAACGTGTGATTTAACACCACTAGATTATTTTTTGTGGGGCTTGGTAAGGACAGAGTCTTAAAACTCAAAATCAAAAAGTGATTAAAAACTTTAATGATAGAATCGTCATCTGTCAGCGTGGTCGTGGTAGATATTTGCCAGTTATTATTTTCCGTTCATAATTGCCAAACTTTGCTCTTCATAATAATAATGATTCAATAAAGATTTGAATCATCATCAATCAAATTTTTGTTTTATTTTTAGAAGACAAACTTCTTGTTGAAAAACCCTTTATAACTAAGCAAATTTTAACAAATCTTTGAATGTATCAAAATGCCGGCGGAGTAAGTCTATCTGAAGACTAGGTAGAATTTGTATTATCTCTACTTTGATAATATCACAGAAATGTTTGAGTAAAATGGGTTATTTTAACAATGAATGCAAATGAGCAACAAAAAGAGATAAATACTGTGCACTTGCAAAATAGAGAAATTATATTATTTTCAGGAGATCAACTGCTGGGAATATTTAAAGATTAAAACTTTTTATTAGTGAATTCGATTTGCAAAAATCTCGAAACATAAACAAAGGCCTTAAGATTCAGAACTGTTCATATTGCCGGAGTATCACACGCTTAAATTCAGAACTGTTTATCTCTAAAGTGGAAGGAAGTAAAAGATTCTTGCTGGATAACTGGTGTTTCCTATTATTATTGGTATTACTTTAATATGCAAGTCGTTAATTTTGAAAGCCATTCAAAAAGATAAAGAATCAAATTCAAAAAAATCCTTGCAAAGTGTACACAGTGTACATATTTGTTTTTATATATTTTTTGTTATCATATGATGCTGTTTTAATCTGTGTTTAAAAATCTGCTGTTGGTATGTAAATATTTAAAAGTACATAAAAATATATAAATAAATAAAAGCTTTTTAAAGGTCAACTTCCTTTCACTTAGCTAATCGCTATTAACAAACCAATCATGCATGAATTCATGCAATCAGCGTACCAACCAATAAGCAACCAACAAGAAGTCAACAGCAACAATAACAACTTCTACTACCCAATATTAACAAATACTCGTATTTATGACTTGTCTCTGTTTTACTTTGAAAGATCAAGAATCACTACTTTGACTAAATATCACTCTTGTTACACCCCGCTAACAGAGGATAAATTTCTGTGTTGATTTTCTTTGGTGAAGAAATCAAAGAAAAATTCCACGTGCTTTATATGTTTCCTTACAGTCGCAGAACTCGTTACAACATTAATTTCGTTTTAGTATCGATTCAAAATTTAATAAAATTTAAAAATTTTTAAATAAGCGACATATTCAAGCCACTATTTTTAAATAAGTTGAATGACAAAATTTCATGTATGTCTTTAAATGAACAAGTTTTGCATACATACAGAAGTTATGCATATTTTATTAGGATGGTTGCAAAACTGTTGACTATATTCTCAACAAAAAAAATTTTCAATATAACTTATGTTTCAGCATTAATAATCAGTAAAGATCTTAATAAGATTTAATGTAATAAGAAAAGGGGGATCATCTTGAACCTATTAGTTATACTAGTTATTTCAATTATTTCTGACATGTATTTATGCCATATTAATGACAGCTTTACCAGAGATGCCAGATATTTCATCTCCTTTCCGCTTATAATAACCATAGTTAAGCTTTTACGAAAGAATACACCCTACACTTTTAATGCAGCCATAAAGAACTCTTTTTAAAAGATTCTAGAAAAAAGTAAAATCATTAGATTTATAAATTAATTATTTTTTAGTATCTTAAATTATTACAAATGAATATATAGGCACCTATGTGTTGTATATATAATCTCAGTCATTTCCAAAAAGACGTGACGTTCAAGGACAAATTGATAGACTCAATCCGAAGAAAGCCCCAGGCATAGATTGTATCAGCAACAGAATGTTAATGGAGTTGCCACGTATTTGTATTCGAATTTTGCTATTTATATTTAATGCCATTTTAAGATTAAAGTATTATCCAAGCGTCTGGAAAATAGCCAAAGTTAGAATGATTCCGACGCCGGGCAAGGATCTTACCAGGGCCGAATCATATAGGGCCATAAGCTTATTATCAAACTCATCAAAGCTTTTCGAGAAGTTGTTTATGACTAAGCTGTCACCAATTTTAAGTGTTAGCGGGTGCATTCCAGACCATCAATTTGGTTTCAGGAGCCAGCATGGCACCATTGATCAGACTCATAGACTGGTTCAAGTAGTGAGAAAGGCATTTGAGGAAAGGAAATATTGTTCTGCCCTGTTTCTAGATGTTTCGCAAGCATTTGACAAAGTATGGCATAAGGGACTATTACATAAGTTGATGACATATCTCCCAATCAATATGGTGAAGTTTCTGGAAAGTTACATTGTGGGGAGAAGGTTTACAGTAGCCGAAGGAGACTTCAGCAGTGAACCCGCATCGATAGCTTCCGGTGTGCCACAGGGGAGTATACTGGGTCCAGTTTTATATCTGCTTTATACTTGTGATATGCCTGTGAGCAGTAGCTTCCATACTTCAACATTTGCCGATGATACGGCCTGCCTTAATTCTCACGAAGACCCCCGTATAGCATCTCAGGTTCTTCAGGAACATATTACGCATCTTGAATTGTGGTTGAATTTATGGAGAATAAAAGTAAACGAGCAAAAGTGTGTCCACTTAACTTTTACTTTAAAAAGGGAAAATTGCTCCCCTATTCATATGAACGGCCAGATTATTCCTCACCACTTGCACGCTAAATATCTTGGCATAATCCTTGATCGTAGGCTTACATAGAAACACCACATCGACACAAAGCTAATCCAAATGAAAATCAAGTTATCTCAAATATACTGGCTAATTGGCAGGAATTCAACTCTTAGTCTGGACTGTAAACTTCTATTGTATAAGTCGATTCTGAAACCAATATGGTGCTATGGAATTCAACTATGGGGCACTGCTTCAGCTTCAAATGTGGAAAAAATTCAACGCCGACAAAACAAAATACTACGATTAATTACATTAGCTCCATGGTACATGCGAAATTTAATTATACATCGTGATTTGGATATTCCACTCGTGACTGCTGAAATTGCCCAATACACAGGCAAATATTTAACTAAGCTCGAGTGCCACCCGAATCCCCTTGCGCGGAACATTTTGAATTTTAGAGTTCATATCCGATTAAAAAGGAGAGACACAGGGGCATTGGTCAATAACCCTCCTAATGGAAATGGAATCTCTTGAAAATAGTTTTTATTTTTTTTTATATTTATTTTTGATTGTGAGAATTTGTTAATATTATCTTTTTGCTGTCACTAGGATTATGTTTGACACTGGTTGGGCCTAATGACTATACATTTAGGTTTAAGATTTGAAAAATTGTTGATAATTCATATATATGAAGATACAATAAATAATTTATGAAGGAAAAAAAAATTTCCAAAAAGATCTCCAGAAATTATAAATATATTTTCCAACCCATAAATGTTTCCCCTACAAAACTCTACCCCAAATAGGAAGAATTCCGCTTAGTCTAAGCGAAAATAGCGTTAGTCTGGCAGCATTGACCCAACATCCTAAAAGAATATCTCTATCTGTAGCAAATATTTACTACATATCTATATCACAATGATAGCATAACACACAAAGAAGAGCAATGTTATGCACTACTATATGTCAACCATAAGTTTTAAAGCGAGATTGTGTTTTAAGAAAAACTATTTTTTAAATTTATGCGTTTGCACTAGGGCGGATTAATAAGTTCATGACTTTTTGAATTTTTCGCTTCCTAATTGAAATGGAAATACTGCTCTAGCCAACAACTGTCTGTTGATTCCTGCCTTAATTTGAGCGTGCTACGTCGCTTAGTTTGTGTTTGGCATTCGTTAAAATTTACTTGCCTCAGAAGTTTCCAATGCAATGCATTGCCCAGTTCTCCACATTCAGTTGTTGGGGGTGACTATGTTTTGTTCATAGATTTGAAGGAATGCTCGGCTCGGAGATTTAACTCCAACGAGCGGTAATTTCCTACGATTGACCCACCCTCATATTTAACCTATTTTTAGACAGCTGATTGGGCTACAAATCGATCAATTTTACTAAAATAATTCAACTAACTAATTAATTTCTAAATTTCTAAATTAAAAATTATACAATTACAAAATACAGTAAAGAAACAATGCATGATTAATTGGAGATCACACTATATAAAACAAGATAACTATAATATTTTAATGGGGGAATTTTTTGTGCATTAGTTACTGCTGATATATTATTGATGCACAGCTATGATATGTCAACTACATGAAATTTAAAATATTCCTTCAAATGGAACGGCCTTAATACGTTTGCTGATCTTAATTTATTTATTACTGCAGTACTGTTATACTGATTTTAATGTTGATTTTCCGGTAACATTCTATTTTAAATTGCTGTTTAGTTTTTTTTTTATTTTACCTTGCTCTCGTCTCAGCCTCTGTTTGTTATTTATTGAATAACAAAAGTTTATTAAGGAAACATACTGGCAGCAAAACAAAATAAGTTTGCATTACTAGTTTTAATGTTATAATGACTTCGTTTATACCTTTTGTCAACTGCTGTCTGTTTAAGGGTTTCTTTTTTATTGTGTAGGAGTATTATCTTATATTTTTACACAAAAATATCTTTATTGTTTTAGTTTTCAATACAACACAGCTGCTGGCTGATATTTTATATATATAAAATTTTGTATCTTCTTAAGTTAAAAAACAAAAGCAGAAAAAATAGCTTAGAGAAAATCCTAAAATATGTAAGTGGTGTTGTTAAATATTTTAAAAAATGACCTTGCACATAATATCAAATTATAAAAATGACAGATATTTTTTGTTGTGTATATGCATATATGTATATAAATAAAATTTATTTAATTTTATCTTTCTTGGCACAACACATAGTGGCGCTGTAACACGTTGTCATTTACATCCTGTTGCACAATGTATCAGGTATTGTTTATTTTTTTAAAAGGCATTTTTTTTTGGATAATAAAATGGCAGAGTCTTTTGTGCCATAATTACTCGTAGCAAAGTACTTAAGAACAGCTTATGTACTATAGTTTATATACATACTATTTTTAAAGTTTGTTTAACAATAGGTTATGTTTTTAAAAGCTTCCTTAAAACAAAACTACGCTTGCCGTAAACTTTTTAATGTTGAGCATAAAGTAACAAAGCTAAAAATCGAATATACTTACTCTTCCTTTAATAGAGCAAATAATATATCGATTCAAATTTCAATAGGTTGATTATTTCACTCTCTTTTACTGCAGAAATAATTAATAACTTTAAAAAAAACCCCCAGTTCAAATCAGATAGGAGAGTAGAATAAATATGTAAACGGGCACTTAACATACTTTTGAAGTTTCTGTCCAAAAAGTTTCAAGAGATAAGATCCCATAAATGATATGATAGCAATGAAACTATGACTATGATTTCTATGGGATACCATTTGCATATTCTATGCAAAGTTTTAAGTTTTTGTCTGTAGCAGTTTGAAAGATTATATGGTATACGCCAAATCCACTTCTTCTATGAGGCCACCTTATATTATCAAATTATTTATTTAGCAAGTATAGTTCTATAACGGTTCACTAGTTAAGGTCACATGTGATAAATAATGTCATCTATAGCACGCCCTTTAATTTTTTAATTTAGTTTCGTTTTAACGTTATAATATTGGGTAGCCTACTTTAATAAAACTTGATACATTCAAATCATAGTTTTAAAACGTTTAAAAATGTTTTCTTGAGAGAGCCATTCTGCAGTTAAAACCTTTTAAGCAAAAAAATATCAAAATTGGTTCAGCGGTGGTGGGGCTCTAAGCTTGCGAAAAAAATTAAGAATTACTTAAAAACTGTTTTTTTGTTCTATATTTATAATCTTATTGACTCTTCCTGTATAATTTTGCTATCAATCAAAGGCTATTTGCAAAAAAAAAACAGACTGCTACATTCTAAATACTTAAAATAGTATATAAGACTTGTTAATGTTTGTAAAGTTCAATTTAGTATTCGCTCAGTGGCACATTTTGGGAGTTGGCGATCAAAATTCTATAATTTTTGACTGGATGGCTATTATTTAATGAAGTTTCCTTTGTTGGATAGAAGACATATTAGTTTCAATTGCACGTATTAACTTTAAAATAAATAAAGTTATAAATTTTGTAAAACTGATTTTTTAAAATATAGATATTACCGGTATTAAGATAAAAAATTTAGAAATATAGTCATTTAGATTACCTACTAAATTAAGCCTAACCGAGTTAATTTTATTTCGACCATTCGCACACTTTGAATGGCCCACATAGAATATGAATTTGAAACTCACAAATTTTCTAGACATATTGTTATTGACAAAATATTTTGGAAAATAAATTTTAATTTAAACCTTAACGTCCCTGTAAAATTTTACGACAATCGGTTCACATTTAGTGATTGCTATTTATAAGACTAAATTCGAAAAATAGCTCTCGTGATCATAATTCACTAACAAATATGTTTTGATAGCAAATACGTCAACTTTAAATATTATTATATGAAAAATCTTATATTTTTTAAACATGAATTCATAATAGAGATAGAGATTTTATTGTGCCAGTTTACTCATATTTTTATATTAATTTATACAGAAATAATTTTTTATTTTGCTATCTCAGTGAAATGTATTTCCTGTTTATTCTTAAGAAGCTTTTTGGCATCTTTATCCAACTTCGTGCGGGTGGAATTCCATTTTTGTCGAATGATGGAGATATCAAAAGTGTAAAGTAATATAATAAAGATATCTTCATTGGTACCACATATAGATATGTTTCTTTTGTTGTGCTCGTGAAATTATCTTAATCCTTTTTCGTTTTTTCGTGTACTTTCACACAAATATATCCTTATTGTGTTGAATAATGTTTTTCCCATAATATAGTATTCTATGGACTGTCGATGGCATATTCCTCCAATCATATTTTTCACTGTATAGCTTTGCTGCTTCATTAGCATACTGTTAATTGCATTTACCTTCTTATTGCTTGATAATATTTCCAATATGATTTTATAGTTTCTTATTATTGCAAAATCTACTCCTCAATAGTTTCAGGATCAGAAAAATATGTCCCTGCTTTCTGTTTTCTTCTCCTTGCTTTGGCTAATCGATCAGTAAACCGTATTCAAGTTTTTGTACACGTTCCTTTTGTGCCTCTCTTTTGGCTTTATTTTCGTCACTTTTTAGCACTATTTTTTTGATATCCAAATCATAGCTTAGCTTTAATATGTGTTCCATAAATTAAATTTTATCATCTAGTGGGGACAAGCCAATCTCATAGGCTTTTTTGAAAATAGTGTCATCCGTTAGAAGTTGAGTTTGCAGTTTTTCTTTCTTTTTTTTTTGCAAATAACACAGCTTACAGATGATTTTGTTTCAATTAAGTCCTGTGCAACTTTTCCATCAATCTTCTCTTAATCATTGTTAAATAATAAAGTTATCGTTTACCTATTTGTTGTTTACGTTTAGTTACCACTTCTATTTTTACATCTTTCGTTTCCTTCCCAAATATAATTTAATAATTGAGGAAGGTATTTCGTTTTTCCATATGTCAATATCTGTCACTTTCTAAGCTATATAGAATATATAGAGGTCAACAACCTCTTGACGAAACACCAATCTGGTTTTAGAAAAAATTTTTCATGCGAAACTGCAATTAATTACATACTGAACAGATGGAAGAGAATTGACAAAGCCAAAAAAATTGTAGCAATATTTTTGGACTTTTAGAGAGCTTTTGAAACTATAGACAGAGAGATACTTCTTCAAAAGTTATATAAATATGGCATCAGGAATACGGAATTAAAGTGGTATGAATCTTACTTAACAAACAGAAAGCAGATAACAAAAGTGAATAATATAATGTCCGATGCATTAGGCAATGATTATAGGGTTCCACAGGGATCAATATTAGGCGCTTTGCTGTTTATTATATATATATTAATGACATGCCAAATATTCTGGATAAATGTGAAACTACTCTTTATGCAGATGACACTCTTATTTTCACAGAGGCAGATACGTTGAAACAATGTTACTGCAATCTAAATCGGGATATAAATTCAGTGAACTTATGGTTAAATATGAACAAACTTAAGTTAAATGAAAGTAAAACAAAAATAATGGAAATTAACGCTGATAGTAATGTAATTTTTAAAATTAACAATGAAGTAATAGAGAAAGTGAGCAAAATAAAATATTTGGGCATCGTTATAGATAAAGATTTGAAATTTAGCAAGCATGTTTAAGAAGGTCGGCAGAAAAGTTAGTTTCTTTAAACGAATTAGGAAACAAATAACTATCATGACAGCAATAAACATTGTTAATACTATAGTTAAACCTCGAGTATGGCTCGACTATTTTATACTCATGCTGCACAGAAAATCAAATTGAAAGACTTCAGAAACTACAGAACAGGGCAATGAGAGTGATATTAAAATGCAACAGATATACTTCAATAAACTTTATGTTAAATTCACTAAGGTGGCTTAATATAGGACAAAGACTTGAGCTTAATACTATTTATTTTAAACAAAAAATCAAAAGGGGAATTGCGCCCGAGTACTTAACTGAGCAGTTAATGTATGTGGGAGAAGTTCAACCATATCATCTACGAAACTCTGAACACTTTAGAATCGAAAGGGTATCTACAAGCGCAATGCAGCGATCGCTGTTTTATAAGGGTCTTCAGCTATACAACTCGTTACCAGATGATGTAAAATTGGAGACAAATTATAATTTATTTAAGAAAAATGTTGTTAGATTTGTTAGAAACAATACGTAAAATGTTGCTTCCTTGATTTATTTAATTGTAAATGTAACCGAATTGAAAAATAATTACAAGTATTTTAAATACTAATAAAAAGAAATAATAATAATAATAATAATTATATGGCTCAAAATTAATGTAATTTATTTTTAGTCTTAATGAAACAAAAGTTATCATAAATAAGTCAAATACTGAGAAGCATGAAATAAAAAATCAACTACAAGATAACAAGAACAAAAAATACAGATCATTTAGAAGTTGAAAACCACAGCCAACATTTTATCTTATATTAAACATATCCACACCCAATCTAGGAATAGTTGCTGGAAACGACAGCAGTTTAAAGCTGTAGCAAATAAGTAACGCAACCAACCAGTGATATAATGAATAATGAAAAATTAAAAATATAAAATAATCTGTCGTTTGTGGAATATTAAAAATCATATGCCAGCCGAAAATTACAAAAATTAAAAAAAATATTTTTAACCTCTTAAAGCTGAACAGGGCATATTTTAATGTGCTTAAAACACATACTACTATTTGGCTACTTCTGTTTAGCGTGCCAGCACTTTGACTTTAGTCATTTTTTTGTTAGTATTCTTTTAATGTTCTGGTAACATTTTATCTAGTATTTTATCACATAAAATACTTTTTGTCCAGAAGACCTATAGTATCACCATTTATAAATTGATTAGATTACAGCCACTTAGCATTTTAATATTATCTGCGTATTCAATAATCTTTTCGCAGTATGATTTAAAATAACTTGCAAAACCAACTTTGCTGAACTTTCTGTAACGTTTATAGTATTTTGTGGTGATAAAGAATCCGTTTTATTTAAAATTAAGTCTCTATATTTTGGATAAATGAGTCAATGTTTACCAATTGCTGGCTTTCACAATTCCATACATTAGTGAGCCTTATGTCAGAATTATGCTTCTTCAGCCATTAATTTTTTATCATCAGTTGGTGCTGAAATGATCGTTAAAATCCTTTTTACATTTTCTGTAATATAAACTATTTGTTGATATGACTTGCAAGCAGTAAAATCGGAGGTAGATTCTAGAGAGCCGCAAACATAAATTTTAAAAATGTTCACGTTATAACACCTCAAGGAATGTGCTGTAACATGTTATCAGTCATATTACGAAGTTTTTTGTAAAACAAAAGTTGCGTTCCACTTAAATTCTGCAATGCCCAGAACTGAAATTTGAGCAAACGAAAGTTTAAAATATTTTATAAGTAGAAAATAAAAACCTTTATTTTTGGATATATTTAGGGAAGGAGAGTCTCCCTATGAGCTCTCCAGCATCGCCTATTACAGGTGATTTTGTTATGGAGGAATTGCTAGATTCATGCTTTACTTATTCATATAAAACCGAAGATTTTCGCAAAATATGTAGATGTTTTATATTGTAGAACTTCGGAAGATGCAGTGGATGATATTTTGTCAAAATTTAATATTTTCATTCGGATATTAAATTTATGATTGAAAGAGAGTTGGATTCTAAACTTTCATATTTAGATATATTGATAACAATAAAAAAGAAGAATTATTAATTTTTATTCCAAACATCCGAGAAAAATGATTATAAACACAGCGAAAAATATGATAGACAGAATATTGACTATAAGTGATAGAGAATTTCATTTGAAATATAAGGACACAATAAGAGATATACTTAATGGCAATGATTTTCCAGTAGAATTAACTAATCGATTAATTAGACAATATAGTTTATCATATACATAATTTAGGAAATATGTATTATGGCAGAATCAAATATTTATAAATCATTAACTTTTGTCCTGGAAATATCAGAAAGATTAAGAAAGTCTAAAATATTTGACACTGATAGATATATAATTGCGCACATTAAATAAATTAGCAGAATGGAGGATAAAATAGGGAATATGGAAATATCTGGTGGATTATACAGGATAATATGTGGAGGAAATAACCAGATGAACTGTGACAAAGTTTATATTGGAACAACAGTTAATTAGTTTAAAATAAAATTAGCTGATCATAAATGTGATCAAAAATATAAGGATATTTCACCACAGAAGACATCCTTATCTTCACATGGTAAGAAATATAATCATTATTCAATGTTGTAGGAAGTATCAATAGTAGACGTTATATGTTAGAAATGCTAGAAATTGTTAATATACCAAATGTAAGGAGAATAAATTTCAATACAGACACAGACAATTTAGCCCAGAATTATAGGTACTTAATTAAAAAGACACATAATTTGTTATTATTATGTCGTAAGAGAGAATTTGTTATTTAATTTCCGTGTCCTGGTTTTTGTATGTTTAAATATTTGAAATTTAAAATTTGTTAGAAACGTATTCAATATGAAGAAAATTATTTTATATGCTTTGTCAATTGTTTTCAATAATAAATTAAAAAAAAAACAAAAATTAAATCGGTGTCACAAAAAAAATTTTTTAAGAACTTTGTGCCAAATTCTTGCTGCTTTTAAATTAAAAAAAAATTTTTTTTTCGTTTAGGCTAAATGCAATGAATATTCTGTAAATGCAAAGTCTGCCTTTTTCTATAATCTTCCCAACCCACTGTGCTAATCCTCATTAATGCATATTATTTTATTTTATTTCATCTGATTAAATGCTAGCACAACTATTTCATTAGATACGGCTTTACAAACGTTTGTTTTATCATTTAAAATGCAGACATACAGCAGTTAATTTTTTGTTGTTTAATTTCTGCACATAATTATAAATGAAAAGCATGAAATACAAAATCAACTACAAGATAACAAGAATAAAAAATACAGATCATTTAGAAGTTGAAAACCACAGCCAACATTTTATCTTATATTAAACATATCCACACCCAATCTTGGAATAGTTGCTGGAAACGACAGCAGTTTAAAGCTGTAGCAAATAAGTAACGAAACCAACCAGTGATATAATGAAAAATTAAAAATATAAAATAATCTGTCGTTTGTGGAATATTAAAAATCATATGCCAGCCGAAAATTACAAAAATAAAAAAAATATTATTAACCTCTTAAAGCTGAACAGGGCATATTTTAATGTGCTTAAAACACATACTACTATTTGGCTACTTCTGTTTACCCTGCCAGCACTTTGACTTTAGTCATCTTTTTGTTAGTATTCTTTCAATGTTCTGGTAGCATTTTATCTAGTATTTTATCACATAAATAAGTTTAATTGTTGCATTTCTTGTCTCTAGCTTTAAAAAAATATAATATTTAATTTTCTTTTTTTTTTTTGTTGTATTTTGAGCAAAAGGAATTATAGAGTTGTCAGTGTGAATTTAGCATTTACTACAATTAAAACTGCACCAACAACTCGTTCCTTAATAAATGTACATGTTGTCTGTACAGACAACTACTTTAAGCTCTTCTGTTCTAGGTTGCAAATGTCAAGTGTTGAATTATTTCATGGCATATAAATTTCTCGCTTTTAGTAAAGGAAAAGAAATGTGCTTTTATTTTATTTTCTGTGTTATGCAAAATTAAAGGGAAACAATATGTTATGGCTTCAACGAAAACTCCTGTAAATGCTGCCAAAATTTTATATTTTATACTTTATAGTTTCAACCTAAGAAATATAATTTTAAAAATGATAATAGTAATATTCAAACTAGCATAGTAATTTTCGCAATGGAAAAATGAAGTTTTCAAATTAGAAATGATAAAAATCCAAAGAACATTGTAATTATACAATTATAGCATCTTTCTAACTTTGTATTAAAATTTTTTGTGCTGAACGTGATGGATTTCCTTGTCGGGAAATAATTAATACCAAACTGTGGATAAAGTACATCAGTAATTCTCATGTAGCTTTTGATAAAAATATCACAAGAAATTTTGTATATTTTAAGGAAGAAATTTGTATTGAGTTTTTGTTAAAAATTTGTTAATAATTATTTTCAACATATATTTTGAAATTCTGTATAATTGAAAATATTACTAAAGTAAACAAATATGAAAGAGCAGAATAAAATTATCATTCACGACTCCTATTGGAGTTGCGACATTAAAACAAAATGTTTCCTTAAAATGGATATAAAAACGTTGTATGTTGAGCGTTTTTATTTTAATTTAATGTTTTAGGGATTTTTCGGGGATATAAACTTTTACATTATTTTCAGTATTGTTGCAATTCCGATTTTATAACTTTCTTTATTTATGTTTTTCAATTTTGCTTAATATTAAGAGGTGTAAATAAGTTTTTAAATAAAATTATAAAATTTATATTTTCAAATTGTAATGAGGACATTTTTGAGGTTTTCCATCGAATATCACTTCTTAAACATATAGAAACGAGGTTTTCATCCGAAACTATAAATAATTTTAGTATATTTTCGACAATAATTTACGCAAGATCAGAATCCGTTTAAAACCCAATAGAATTGCAGTTGATTTTACTAAAAATCTATGAAAATGTGCAAGAAGATATTTTTTGCAAGACGTGCTTTAACTCACGCTTCTTTAACACGTAAAATCTAGAAACTTTGAAATTAAAATTCGGAAAAATTATCGAAATTATATTCCTGTTTTGTTAATTGAATTTTTAGCAAATTATTGTTTTAACATTCCAAATCATATCTGCTATCATTGTATGCATTTATTTACAATTTCTACTCAAAGTTTAATATAAACAATATCAATATTTCTCCAAATATATAAAAAATAAATTCATATTGCTAACAAACTCTACAGAAATGAAAGGTTTTTTCGAAAAATATTCTTTTCTTAACGTTAGAAAAATCGGTGAAAACTAGGGAAGTTTGATTAAAATAATTGACTTATTCACCATCTAATTAAAGCTTTGGTTAATCTTGTTATTGTCTATTTTAGCGTTGTGTCACTGTTTAATTTTCGCCGCCTTAATGGGGATTCAAATTACTGCTGCTGAAAACAGTAAAAGAAACAAAAACAAAAAAGAAATATAAAAATTAGTTAAGTTCGACTTGGAAATAATCTACAAATTCAATTTAATTTTTGTATTTTGGACCAATAAAATAAAAAGGGAAAGGTTATATTTTTATATTTTCATGTTTAAAGTTCATAAAACTCGTTTTAAATGTACACAAGCAAAAGCTTATTTCCAGCACAGCTTTTCATTTAAACAGCTGTTATGTAATTGTTAAGCTGGTTATTCGATGTCAATTTTAATATAAAAAAAAATAAAATATAAAATCAATGTAAAATTGATATAAAACTCTTTAATAAATAACTTAATACATAAGCAACGCCGCTATTGAATCACTTTTATACAATCACTTGCAATAGAAATAGACGTTTCTGAAACTCTTTTGCGATCGCAAAGAGCATTACTTGTATCCTCAAAGGATAAAAAGAGTTTAAATGCAATTATTTTTTTCCAACTCCACAAAATTTATTTCCGTAAAACATTTTTAAAGACAAGAGGGAGTTTTATCTTTTAAAGTTAATAGTGCTTTAGTTGTTGTTCGGGTTTTTTAGTTTTTGTTTTTTAACACAGCTCCTATTTAAGAATTATTTTCTTAGATTGGAATTTTGTTAAATATTTAATATTTTTTGATAATTTTTGTAGTTTTTAAAAAAAATAATAAATAAAAAATTTTTTTCCTGAAGAAGCTTTCCATAGGAAAGCGAAATATCGAAAAGAAAAAAATATATATTATTTATTTAATTTAAAAAGACCGTAAAAAAGAATAAGAGATATTTATTTAATATTTTTATTAAAAAAATAAAACTAAAAAATTTTGCAATTAAATAATTAATTAATTAATAAAAATTAATTTACCCTAAAAATAAGAAAAAATATTTTAAGATAAAAACACATTTTTCTATTCATGTGGAATATTGCACACAGCAGTTATTATTTTCCTTTAAAAATAAATTTTAAAACTGGGTTGATTTCATATCAATATCCCTGCTGTAATGCTTTTTTACTGTTTATTATTCAACCATTTAAATATCCTTTAGAATTTATTTTTTCTTTATGGTTTTAATAAAATTTTTATTTTGTGCCCATATAACAGGATCAGAATGCAAAAATTTAACTGATTTCTATTAGTTTTTCATTTAAAATAGCACAATATTTTAAGGTTTTTTTATTAGATCTCTGGTTACAATTTTACTCTGTTGCCTCTATCATATCGCGTATGTACGGTAAGCTCTTTCAAATAAAACCTCTTTACAATATCACACTAGACGTTTCTTTAGTTATTAAAGCTGACACTCCAAATTAAGATTACGTCCTTTCTGAAATGTGTAGCAAATTAGTCATTCCTTTAAGAATTTCACCTAACACCTACACATTAAAAGGATAAAATATATATAAAATGAAACATTTTTATTTTATATGTAAAAAAATGTACATATTTTACTTTTATTTTTAGTACTTTATTTTATCTTAATACAACCGTATCCATGGCAATAAAATAATTGTCATATTAAGGGAAATAAATTAAATTACGATAATTTTTCTTAAATACGACTTACTAAAGAAGAAGTAAAATAAAATACTCACTAATAATGGAAACAACTTCATTTAAGAGTTATGGCATAATAAAAATATAAAACGAATATGAAGATTAAATTGTAAAAAAAACATACAAAATACTTAATTTTAATTAAATTAAATACTATTTTTTCGCAAGTATGAAAGATTTCGACATATAGCTACCGTTACCGTTCTTGAAAAACACAAACAAATTTTGACCTCCGAATGTTTAATGTTGTTGGTTTAAAAGCATGTGATTTTTGCCCCACAGGAAATAATCGAGAGTTATCAAATTGCACGATCTAAGAGTCAATGGCAAATTAATTATTGGTAAATTTTGAATTCAATAAGTAAATGATTGCAGTCACTGTATGGCACATACCGCTGTTATTATATCATAGTGCTTTTATGATCTCCATCAAGCGAAATGTGAGCTCCCCTCTGGTTGTAGGGTCTCTTGTAGAATTGCTTCTTTACATAAGTGGCCATTTTGTGTATTGAAAAATTCCTGAGTTTAATTTTGCGCTTACAAAGTTCCCGAATTTTTAAAGTAAGTCTAGATAATGGCGTAACATCAACTTAATAAATGTCATATTACACGAGAAGTATGACAGTTAGTCCTCTCGCAGGTGTTATCGGGTTTAAAAAGCCACTCCACATAATAATGCAATGTTTTGTTTTATAATCACTCTTAACATTCATAATAGAAAATAACCAAAATCATAATAAAATTAATCTACAATTATTTATTAGTATGCAGCTTCCATTCATAAGCAATTCATTTTATAGACTTAACTAAATATTAAATATTGCTTCAAGTATAAATAGTTTGATTAATATGCAACACAACAATAGCAGTTGCAGTAAATTGTTGCCATGCTGTTGGTTCTCTATATATTTTTGGTGGCAGTGGCAAAAATAGAAATTTTCTGTAGGTGCCATTTGTGTAAAATTTATGTTGTTTCTATAATTCATAGCACTGGGCAGGTCTAACCTAAGGAGTAGGCTAGTTAAAGTTTAAACTCTGACATCTGGCAACGATAACAAATTGGTCATTTGACATTTAAATGGTGCATGAGTTTGGCAAATGCCAACTTTAAATGTGCACATTCTTACGTCTGCATGTGTATTTATTTTACTTGCATCATGTATTTTAATTTTTGTATCTAAACTAACTAATAGAGTTTACACATACACAATATAAATTACATAAGAATAGAGTGGGATAGCATTTAAATAAATTAAAAATGTCAGCAGAGGTGCAGAGGAGTACAAATACTTAGACCCATTTACTTAAAGTAAGTGTTGTGTTATAGTAATATGATTAATTTTTAGAAAATATATCTTTTTCTCCCTAAAAATAATGTATAATATGGTGAAGTATAATTTAATGCAATAAGTACTCATATATACATATTATAACAGATCATAGTGTAAGCATGTCTTCTGTATGCGTAAGAGCATAAACTAAACTGGGGTACGAGCCGATTGTGTTATTTAGTTTCTTTATTTTTTTGTTAAATTTTTTAAAATTATTAATCGAACTCATTATACGTTAAATGATTTAAATATTTCTTTTGTAGTCCAAATTTGAAATCCAAATTTTTTAATTTGACCGTTTCTGCTTATTTTTAGCTTCTTGAGTTTATAATAAAAGCATTAAAATTTAGTCCACTTTATAAGCCTAATGTTTGAAAAACTACCACAGAAATTAAAATATTGACTCGCAATAGGTTCAGCAAACGATACATAATAAGCATTTGATGTGTCTAGGAGGCTATACGTTCCCTATGTTTTCTGGTCTACTATATAATGGTAAAATTCATTATTCGCAAAGTAACTGAAGCAAAAATTTAAGATTCTAGATTATAGACTTCTCGAACGTGCACCAGTTAATAGACATATGTGTTTATTCCGATTACTATTGAATACTATTCCTGGTGCGAGTCTCTACTCCAAAAAAAATACATAAACTTACTAAAGTTAGACCGTTAATAAAAGGCTCTGCGTGTTATTTATCCACAGATACATGATAATTTTTTTTTAATTTATAACACTGCTCAAGTTCGGCAAGTACTCATATTTTGCTTGTCTATTCCGGTAAATATCTCTATGTAGATTGTAGAAAATTTTATTGCGCACAGTACTACAGCTCTCTTCATATAGGGCAACAATGTTTCACTTTGTGTAAAAGACACCAGGCCAACTGTTCCTCTCAGGCAAGTTTTTTGTTCGACACAATAATAAAAATATCATTACAGTTTTCGAGGTACATAAAAATTTTTTTTACTTTTTTTGAACTTGTCACGCCCACTATACCCATCCGGTCAAAATTTTTACTAGTATGAGGATTTTGCTTGTATAGAATTTCTAAATTATCTGGTTTGATTTTTACGGAATTCCACACCCTTTTACATATATATACAGCTGTGTTCAAAAAAATAGGAGTTACCATATCATATATTTATTCAATTGATCTTTAGAAATTTGGCAACTTTTTAAGTAAGCCATATTCTAACGGTACTTAGTATGGAATGTGGAAAGTAAAACACAAAAGGAATAATCAAGCTAATTGTTGTATTTATGATGCAATTCATTTAGTTTCTTTTTTGGTTCTAAAGTGCATTGATCATAAAAATAGGAGTATTTGCACTAACTGAGCAATTTAATTGTTAAACTTTTAAAATTTAAGCTATAAATTCAAAAAGTAAGTATGAATAGGCTCTATAGTTGCAGTTATTCAATTTTCTTTACAAAAAAAAAAATTTTTTTAATTAGTGGGGCGTGGTAAGCATTGCACCGAAGAGAAACGAAATTTAATAAAAAAACTTAGAAAAGAAGGCAAAACTTATCGGGAAATAAAAAAGGTAATGTCGTGCTCAGACCAGATGATAGCCAATGCTTTACGGTATACGGAAAAAGGCGAAACTCGAGGCCTAAAACGTAAAACAACGCCCATAGATGACCGTCGCATAGTACGTTGTAGCAAGGCTGATCCTTCTGCGTCATCAAAAAAGATCCAAAAGGATCTTAATCTAAGCGTAAGCACCGTTACTATTCGAAGACGTTTAATCGAAAATAATTTATTTGCCCGGAGTCCCAGAAAGGTACCCTTACTCACAAAAAAACAGGCAGACGCCCGTTTGAAATTTGCCCAGGATCATGTAAACTGGCCTACAGAAAAATTACGAAACGTATTGTGGACGGATGAAAGTAAAATCGTTCTATTTGGAGGAACTGGTTCTAGACAATATGTCCGACGTCCACCTAATACGGAATATCTCCCACAATTCACCAGAAAGACCGTCAAACATGGAGGAGCAAAAGTTATGATTTGGGGATGTTTTTCTTACAATGGTGTTGGTCCATTATATGAAGTAAAAGGGATCACGGGTGTACGTCGAAATTTTAAAAAATGTCATGCTACCATACGCAGAGTAGAATATGCCTCTGAAATGGGTCTACCAACAAGACAATGACCCGAAACATACCAGTAAACTGGCGATGGAGTGGTTTCGTGCCAACGGGGTTGAGGTTATGCCATGGCCCGCTCAGTCCCCTGACCTCAACCCCATAGAACATCTATGGGGGGATGTTAAAAAATATGTTTCCAAAAAGAAACCCTGTAATGCTAAGGCTTTATGGAGCACAGTCCAGGATGCGTGGAGTAACATTTCAGTAAACCGTTGTAGAGACCTCATCGACTCCATGCCGCGGCGATGTGCCGCCGTTGTTAAGAACCGAGGTTTTTCTACGAAATATTAAACATTCTGGAAGTTTTTAAATTGTTTTAAATTGTTTTTGTTAACATTTTTTGATGAAAAGTATAATACTCTTATTATTTTGAACATTGGATTTTCATTATGTTTTGTTAAAAATTTATATATTTTTATTTGTAAAGCTTTAATAACCTCTGGAATTATGCAATAATTTCTTAAAAATTTCTTGTTTAATGTTAGAAAAAAAAAATGAAATAAAATTTTGTGTTTTCTGTAAAAAATAACAAAACAGATTTTTGTTAAGGGCACTCCTATTTTTTTGAACACAACTGTATATATATATATATATATATATATATATATATATATATATACTGCCATCCAGGTAGCTAACAGTACGCTTTGAAAGTGTTAAGAAGTTCGATATATATATAAATCGGGGTTTTTAACAAGACGTTTATTTTTCTATTGTGGCAGCACCAACAACATGTTAGTTTTGAAATTTAGTTTTTTTGACGCATTCGTAGTAGACGCATTGGTATTTGTTACCATGAATTATTTCGCACGAGAATCGCACTAAAATAATTAAAACCCACTTTGAAAATGGTGGTTCTGTTAAAGTTACATTTTCTAAAATTGGCGATATTTTCGGACATAATCGTCTTTCTAAAAACGCTAATAAGAATTTGGTCGTTAAATTTGTGTCGACAGAGACGATACCAAATGTATGAATACCAACAAGTGTTTGACCGGGTCGTTCAACTGAAAACATCGCAGCCGTAAGCCACAATGTTGAAACAGATCCAAATTTGTCAATTCATTGACGTTCCCAATAATTGCGGTTATCCAAAACCACCACATAGATTCGTTAAACTCATTCTGGGTGTTTTAAAAAAAATCATGTTTTCAGAAGAAACCCATTTTCACTTGTCAGGGTAAGAAATTATCGCATTTGGGCTTCTGCACATCTAGAGCTTTTTGCATGCTCAGTGGCACGTACTTTATGATGCGCTATGTGAGCTGGAGACTGCAAATGCGGTATGGATCAATGGAACACGCTATCGCAAGATGCTAACAAATCAATTTTGGTCTATTATTGGCGACGTGAATATCACTGACACATGATTTCAGCAGGACAGCACCAATTGTCACACAGCTAATGAAACGTTCAATTTATTGCAAACCAAATTTACTGATCGCATAATTTCATGACGATCAGTATTTAAGTGGACAGCCAGATCGTGTGATTTAACACAATAGGACTATTTTTTGTGGTGCTATGTTAAGGACAGAGTCTTAATTCCATGATATGATTAACGAAATAGGACCGCCATTTTGCCAAAAAGTGATTAAAAACTTTATTGAAAAAATCGACATCTATCAGCTTGATCGTAGTGGACATTTGCCAAATATCATTTTTCATTCATAACTACCGAACTTTTCGCCTCGCAATAAAAATTTGAATCATCTTTAATAAATATCTCTTATTCTTTTTTACGGTCTTTTTAAATTAAATTAATAATATATATATTTTTTTTCTTTTTCGATATTTCGCTTTCCTATGGAAAGCTTCTTCAGGAAAAAAAAAAACAAAAAACTTTTTATAGTTGAAAACAAAAATTATAATAATAATAATAATAATTTTTGTTTTCAAAAATAATTTTTTTTTTCCTGAAGAAGCTTTTCATAGGAAAGCGAAATATCGAAAAAGAAAAAAAATATATATTGTTAATTTAATTTAAAAAGCCCGAAAAAAAGAATAAGAGATATTTATTAAAGATAAAAAAGGTCGATTAAAAAAACTACAAAAATTTGAATCATCTTAATAAAAAATTGTTGTTTTAATCTAAGCAATTTTATTATTCGTGCTTGATTCCTTTAAATATGTATAGAAAAACCTAAAAGTCTTATATCCAAAACCCAAACTGATTCAATGAGAATTTTTCATAAAATCAGCATAGCATAGACAGCAAGACTCAAAAACACTTCTATACAAACACAGCAAAACATTTCTATACAATATTGGGGTAAAATTCACTGATGAGCTATGTGAGCAATAGTGAAATTGCAATAGGGATATGCTCTCCCCCGCAGTAATACATTTCAAATATTTTTTATTTTTATTGAAATAAATGTTTTATGAGAATATCATAAAATGTTTATTTTTTAATAACAATTTTTGTAATAAATATTTCGTGAGAATATCATGAAATATTTATTTAAAGGAATCAAGCACGAATAATAAAATTGCTTAGATTGAAAATGATTCCGATGAATAAATTACTTATTTGTTGTTTTATTTCATTTTAGAAAACAAACTTCTATATTTTTAGAAAACCTTATTCGACTTTGAAACATGACGGTCTTTATTTTATAGCATCCTTAATAATCTATTTTAACTAAAACACAACTAATTGTGTAACTTAATTTTTATAATTAAGACATTCTACTCTACAAAATAGATTTCCAAGAAAGTTTCAACTGTTTTAAATAACCGGCAGCCATCTTCATTCAACTTTCCAGTATGTGCCTGTCATCTTTCGCATGGACAAATATACTCGTATAATTTTGTAAATTTTAAATACATGGCAGTTTAGTTTATATGGCTTTAAGGTAAATTTTATTTTCATGAAATTAAACTTACAGCTTAACAAAAGAAATAAAATTATTTATAACAAAAATATAAAATAAACAAAAACATAAAAGACCGTTTATAGAGCAGACAAATATTTAAACATTGAAACTTTTCATCTGTGTTAGAAGACAAACTATAATTGCGCGAAAGAATTATTATTTTAAGATATCTGTTATATATTTGTCCATATATTATTACCATTTTAGTTTGCATGCAGTTTCTTAATTATAAAGGCGGAAATTAGACAGTATAAAATGTATTTAATTTTGTTTTGTTTTTAATCTGAAATGTTCTAGAAAAGCTAACAAGCACGTTTAATTTGCTGTAGCCCTTATGTATTTGTTTTAAAATAAATCTGCTTTACTTTGCATTTGCAGTAACTTTTGATAGCAACTAAATTATTCGACCAGAACATGTTAAGATATTAAAATAAATTGGATCACAATCAGCTCCACCAAATTCAGCTGAATATTAGTTTTTCTTTATAACTCGTTAGATTACTGGTAAATTCGTCAAGTTCCTTATTTTATTATTTTTAAAAATTAAAGCAAGGTAAATGACTAAATAAAATTATATATTTTTAAGTGTTTATAAAAATTTTCTTAATTAAGAGAGTTATCCTTATTCTTTTTTATTTCATAAATAATTGTTTCTCAAGCACAGGGTCTTTATAAAAAAATTAAAATTTGTCTACATTAATTTGTGCTAGATTCCTGAAACAAATATTTTTAAATATTATCATAAAATATTTATTATTCAAAAACTATATTTGAAATACTTTACTGCTGGGGAAAGTATATTCATATGGCTACGTTACTATTGCTCATCAGTGGATTTTACCTCAAATTTAATAAAAAAAAATCAAATAATATATTTCTAGCAAAATTGATTAAATGAGAGTTTTCATTGAACCAGCACAGCAAAAAGATAACAAATATCAAAAACGCTTCTATACAAAAACATAACAAAAATTCCGAACACAAAAACACTTATCATTTTCAATCTTTCTACATAAGGGTTTCCTTTGGAAACCAATCATTTGTAATTTGAAAAGTAAACTAAAAATATTTTTAAAGAATTTTAGAAAAACGCTAAATATTTAAAATAAAAATAAATTTTATTGAAAAAAAATTATTTGTAAAAAAATCAAATAGGTCAATTATTAAGGTCTAATTATTATTCTTTTTTATTAATATTACTTTATTTAAATTGAAAGTCATTGGTTATTTTGAAAATTAAAATATAATTATTATTTTTATTCGACATATTTTTAAATAAATAATTACTAATCTTTTTAGTAATTAATTTTAAGCACTAAGTCTTATTTAATAAAAAATTTTTTTAAAAAACTTTATTTTTTATTATATTTTCGATATTTCGCCACACCGTTGGTTGGCATCATCATCCTGATGATAATAAAGTTATTTTTAAAAAAAAAATATTTATTAAATAAGACCTAGTGCTTAAAATTAATTACTAAAAAATATTAAAAAAGGTCAAAAAATTATAACTATTATATAATTACTAATCTTAATAATGGTCTTTCTTTTAATAAATTTGAAACTATTAAAATTATTAAAAAAGACCATTATTTAGATTAAAAAAAATTAAATAATTATTTTTTGCATTTTTTGTCTTTTTATTTAAATAAAAAACGCAACAACTACTTGAGAATTCTAAATTAGAAATTTTACCTTTATCAATTTGTGAATTTCACTAATCAGCTATAGCAGTAGTGAAATATATTTTTTGAATAATAAATATTTTATGAGAATATTATAAAATACTTTTTTTTTTAATTTTAATATAATTCATCCCAGCAGCAGTCCTAAAATATCTTGGCATTTTCTGTGAGTATTTTGAACACACTTTTGAAATGCAATTTTAAATGTTTTATTGCTAGTCTATGTATAATATGCATATTATGACAAATATCAGGTATTAAAATATTTTACAAAACGAATTAATATCCTTTTTCCATCTGCTTCTTTTGTTCTAGATTTTAACAGAGATAAAAGACTTCATTTTTCATATTTATTTTTTTTTTTTTTTTGCTGCATTGTAAGACTCCTGATAGTAAATTTTATAATTCGTTTTATTTTTTTGTTCTCTTCCTTTGTGTTGAAACAGTAAGTTGTGCATTTAAAGTCTTTCAGTTTAAGAGGTTTTGACAGATTATAAAAGTTGTTAGTTACGTTGCAGGTTTTTCCTTTGTATTCGCTAGAATTATTTTTTAGAGACAATAAAAGAGAACTTATTGTGGCTTACAGTAAGCGTCATTAAAATTGGTGACAAAAATGTGTTTTTAAGAAATATAATAAATATCACAAGAAATGCATAACACCATTAAAGATTTTTATTAATTTATCTAAAAAGTAGTGACTATTAGTTTAGATAATAATCTGTAAACTTTTTAAACCTTAAAGTTTTTAAACTTAAGTTACCTAAATTAGAATTCGACTGTTAAGTATTAAAAAGGTAAATCAGATAACATCATTCCTTCTATTGTTCAGATCAAAATGTGCGGACATCAATATCTGGGCCTGCTTACGCCCATTATTTCAAAATTTTCTTTAACAAATAAATGTTTCCTACAGCGCTAGCTTTGTACTTGAAAGCTAGTCAATATTTTCTATAGCTATTAACTTAACTTACGAATTATAAACCATTTGTATATAATATTCGTATCAAATAAAATTGACAAAATTTTGTAAAGTTCTAACAAGGAAATATTCTATAGCACCATTGTTTATTAGTGCTTAGCAGAAAAGCTGATAATATTTTTTTCAAATTTTATATAAAATCTTTTTTCAGAAATGGGAACAGGAAATCAATACTATGATTTCTAATACAAAAAAAAATAAATAATGGAAAAATTCTTACTTCTTATAATGTCAAAAAAAAATTGATCAACTTAAAAAAAAAAATTTTATAAAAATTACTTGTATTTATGGAAACTCCATTCAGCTTAATAAACAATTTTAGTTAAAGGAACTCACAGGGCATAATAGGAAAGGAAATTGCAACAACAATTAATTATGACAATGAAATTTACACAACATTCATTTGTAAAAGAAGCTGTATTTAAAGCATTTGTTTTAATGTGCTAATGTGTGCTGCAATAAATTAATAAGTACCCTTCGCATGCAACATAGTTGCCACAGCCATAGAAGCTGCAATCAGTGGCACAAACTACAACCAAATAAAAAAAAATTAATGAACGAATGAGTCAATGAAATATGACAATGGTGTGCAACATTATTACAACATTTCTACTCTTTCGTTGCAATAATAATTATTGAATTCTTTTTTTTTCTGATGCTTGGGCAAACATGCAACATCAACAGTAATTTAACATGAGATAACGAGCATTATTATAAAATATACAATGATGATTATTATGTTATGCTTAACAAAATAAAAAATAAAAAAAAAAAATAAAATAACAATTGTCAAAAAATTTAAAATGTGACTGACACTTTTATGTGATTAATTCACAGCAGCCAACCAACATAAAAAAGTGGCATAACAAATTCATTGTTTGTTAATATATATATATATATATATATATATATATATATATATATATATATATATTTGTAAGTATGTGTATGTGCTTTCAAACATTATGTAGTCTATTGCATACAACATGCTTCATTCAAATTAAATTTTTGTAGGCATGTGACAACTGAAAAGTGTTGAATTATTTAAAACAACAAATCGGATTTTATATTTATTTTATTTATTCTTCAGGGAAAGTGGGTTGTACATGAACTCCGTAATAAATCTTGAATGCCATTTTATGTGACTATATGATGACGATGTTTGAACAAAACCATAAGTCGACAGAGATTTTTCGAATTAATTTTAAACATTTTTTTTTCATATTTTTTTATACTCGTATTAACTGTTTTCAGTATACAGCATAAAAATATTAATGATTTTAGCTTAATTGTAAAAATGCTGTAAAAATAGGAATTTGTTTGTTTGTTATGGAGATAAAAATGCTGTAAAAACAGGAGTTTGTTGTAGAGGTGTGTGTTGTAATTAAATGTCTTATTTTTTTATTTTCTTTGACTGTAATGCATCTATCAATTTGTAACGATATAAGTGTAATAACGCGTTCCAAAAAAATGGTTTTGCTGTAGATCCGCAAAAGCAGCTTGCTCTATACCGTTTTTAAACTTTAATAAACTTTTGCAGTCAATAGTGCCGCCATTTAAATTCTGCCTTTAAACTCAACAGATTTTTTTTGTACATGCAGTTTGGGATTGTGAGCGATGGCGAACTCAAAAGAATTTCCAATTTCCGTCATCTGATACCTGACTTCGCCGTTACATACTTAATTAAGCACTAAATAATGAATTTGCCATGCATATTAATTACACGATACTTAAAATATTTAAAATCTACTATGAAAAAAGTTACATTTCGTATAATACAACAAACAAATTTCCGCATTTGGGCTTCTAGAGCGATTATTGAGAAGCCTTTTCGTGCTCAACGTATCACTGTATGGTGTGCTATGTGGTCTGGTGGCGTGATTGGGTCATTATTTTCGAAGATGAGGCTGGAAAGCGGTAACGGTTATTGGATCCGGCTATTGCGAGGTGCTAACAACTCAATTTTGGCCTAATGTTTATGAAGTGGATATCACCGGCTTGTGATCTCAACAGAACGCTGCCACATGTCACACAGCCAGCGAAACGATCAATGTATTGCAAACCAAATTTCCCGATTGCATAATTTCATGACAATCAGCAGTCTACTTGTGATTTAACACCACTAGAGTATTTTTTGTGGGGTTATATTAAGGAGAGAGCCTAAGCGGAGCCAATCGAAGCGATTACAGCCTTAAAACTCAAAATCGGTAATGTGAATAACGAAGTAGGACCGCCATTTTGCCGAAAAGTGCATAAATACTTTGATGAAAGAATCGAAATCTGTCAGCGTGATCGTGATGGATATTTGCCAGATATCATTTTTCATACATAGTTGCCGAGCTTTCTCTTTGTAATACAATAAAAATTCGAATCATCTTAATCTAAATTTCTTATTTTAGTTTGTTTTAGAAAACAAACTTCTTGTTTAAAAACCTCTTATTACAGGTGATGGCACAAGCGAATTTACTCATTTTTGTCGGTAAAAAAATGTAAAATTTTTAATGCTTTGTATAAGTAGTTAAGTAAAATTTATTGCACATACCTTTATCAGTACAGTACCTTTATCAAATTTATTAATTTTCACCTTTAACCCAAATATCAAACTCCTAATATAGAATATTATAATGATTTTTTTTTTACATTGAATTTGACAAATAAGTTACCGATGAAACTGAATGAATTCGCCTTAGCGCGTGATAACTACTATACCTTGAGTTTAGTTTTACATTTAGGGTAAATAGATACGCTTTATATATTAGAAAAAATAGTATAATAAAAAAATTATGTCCTTTGAACAAGCGTATGCTTTTCCTCATGTATAAATTTTAAATCATTTTGGTAACGCCTTTCATTTTGTAAACAGTGAAGTGGACTGAAAATAACTTTGAAAATAAGGAAATAAGCAAAGCGTTTTATCGTTTCTATCGGATCTCAATGTCTAATATTTGTATTTTTTAAAACAACAAAAAACAATCGAACGGAACTGATACTATAAGAAGTAACTGAAAAATAATTATAACATTAAGGATGCGTGACATTTTTAGGCAGCATTTACATGACGTCCATAAAAGTTGCTTCGTATATAAACAAAACAAGCAATATCAATTGCCCTCAACAATTGTTTCATTGGTCTTCAGTTTATTTTTTCCTTTAAATTTTCATTAATTAAACTCTGAAGGCAAAAACTTACTCACAACTTGCTTATGTAAATAAATCATTATATTATAAGCTTACTAAAATGATAATGTATAACTTGATTTCATTTAGTGCAATTGCAATATGTTATTTCATTTATTTTGTTCCAATTATGTGAAATGACCAAATGTTTACAAGTTGTGTAATTAAATTTGTTTTATTTAATAAACATTATCGGCATTCTTCATTTGTGTTGCAATATTTCTAGTAAAGAAAATATAACAGTTTTCCTTGGAAATTATTTATTTATTACAGAGGCAAACCCCAGTGATGCTCGATGTTCAGCACTTATAGAATTACGCGGAACAAATTTTAAAATCTCTATAGGCACCGACTGTAACAAGCGCAATTTCTCCGTTTCAATTTCTTGTCGGTGTTTCTTTTGCAATGCCAACAGTTGCTCATATTCCTTTTTATTTTGTAAAGCTTCAAGATCTCGCATAGCTTTTTTATATTCAACAGCATTTAACAATTCTTGACGATGCTGACGATTACGTGATGACGTTAAGTTTTTTATTTCAACATCTCTTTGTTTTAACTGCTGAAAAAGTTCTAATTCTTCTTTCAAAACTTTCTTTTCATCCTCTCGCTTTAAGAGAATATCTTTTTCTTTACAAGCAAAATATCTTTTAAAATCATCCCGTATAACTTTGCCTCTCAGCACATGACTTTCTAACTTCGTTTTGAAGCGTTCTTCATCTTTGGCTAAACGCTCTTCATATAGCAGTTCTAAAAGAACTTCATGGCGTTTTTGTTTTTCCTTTTCTATCTTGTAAAGCTGTTGACCAATACGTTCGCTAAGGTCTGCTCGTTCTTGTAGAGCCTGTTTACGTTTTTCATTACGTACTCTTTTCGCTTCCTCCCTTTGTCTGCACATTTCTTCGTAATCTCTAATATCTTTTTTAATATCAACTTCGCTTTGAGACTTATCCAGTTCTTTCTGATATTTACTTCTTTCCTGTCTTAACTCCTCTCTTAATTTAAGTCTGAATTCTTCTTCCTTTCTTACATCTTCCTCAACACTTTCTGACAGCTTTTGTCTACTTTCATGTTCTTTTGCAATATTTATCTTTTCTCGTTTAATCGCTTCATCTTTTTCTTGAATTTGCTTTAAAATACCTTGGCGAAACGCGATCTGTTTTTGAACTCTTTCTCTCTCCTCTTTCAGAGCAATTTCCCTAATGTGTTTCAAATCTTCTTCAAAACGTTTAGATTCTTGAAATCTTCTTTGTATATTTTCTTTTAATTTTTTGTCATTTAAAGCTTTTTGTTCTACCAGTTGTCTTTGTATATCGGCCCTTATTAATTGCGTATCCAATATCCGTATTTCTTCCACATTTTTATGCAGCATAGCTTTACGTTTCTCTTCTAGAATAGTCTTCCTATCCAACTTTGCAACTTCAACGCAAATCTGGTTTTGCAACTTTTGTTCCCTTATCATGGGATTTTCAAAACTCAATAGAACCTCTTGAGCCCTAACAGCTCTATTATGCAAGTCCTCGTGTGTTAAGCGTTGTATAAACTGTGAATTTCCATGACAAAACTTACGTGGAGTTCTTTCATTTATGACACAAAAGCCTCTATTTTGCATTATGTATTTTTTATTACTTTGAATTAATTGAAGAAAAGAAAAATCTTTTCGCGTCTTCGTTTAGTTTTCGACTGATTAAAAAAATATATAAGTTTGTATTATGTACGTTAAAATATAATAAATCTATATTTTGATATTAAAAAAAATATGTTTCCGTATAACACGTATGAACGTATGAAAGTAACTAAAAGTATAATTAATCAAAATGTAAATGCTGTGATTTAAAAATATCGGGTTTTTCAATTGCGGCAATACCAACAATATGATAGTTTTGACATTTTGTTACAATGAATGCAAAATCTGCACGAAAATCGCTTTAAAATACTTAAAATCCGCTATAAAAATGCTGGTTCTATTAAAGTTACATTTCGTAAAATTCGAGATATTTTCGGACAACATAATGCTCCCTCTGAGGCTGCTATTAAGAAGTTAGTTGTTAAATTTGAATCGACAAGCTCAATACAAAATATGCGAACACCAAGGCATGTTCGACCGGGTCATTCAATTGAGAATATCGCAGCCGTGAGCCACAGTGTTGAATAAGATCCAAATTTGTCAATTCGTCGATGTTCTCAACAATTGTGGTTATCCAAAACAAAAACATGGGCAATTTTGCGCAAGGATTTGATTTTGAGGCATTACAAGTTTCATCTGGTGCAGAAATAGAATGCCTACCGACCATTTACATCGCCTTAGATTCGCTAAATTTATTCAGGAACAACCGGCTGGTTTTTCTGAAAGATTCATTTTTTCAGAAGAAGATCATTTTCGCTTGTCAGAGAATGTCAACAAGCAAAATTACCGCATTTGGACTTCTGAAAATGCAGAGCGATAATTTTGAAGCCCTTGTATGCTCAACGTGTCACTGTATAACACGCTATGTGAGCTGGAAGCATAACTGGGCCGTTTTTTCATTAAAGATGAGGTTAGAAATGCGGTAACGGTCAATGAAATACGCTACCGCCAGATGCTAACAACACAGCTTTGGCCTATTATTGGCGACGTGTGTATCACCGACATGTGGTTTCAACAGGATGTTGCCACATGTCTCACAGCCAATGAAACGAATTATTTATTGCAAACCAAATTTCCCGATCGCATAATCTCACGACAATCAGCAGTTAGGTGTCCAGTTCGGTTAGTTTAACACCACTGGATTATTTATTATGGGGCTATGTTAATAACATAGTTCTTACGGAGCCAATCGATTCATTTACAGACTCAAAACTTAAAATCCGTAATGTGATTACCGAAATAGGACCGCCATTTTGCAAAAAGCGGTTAAAAATATTGATGAAAGAATCGACATCTATCAGAATCATCTTAATCTAAATTTTTTGCTTTATTTCGTTTTAGAAAACAAACTTCTTGTTTAAAAACCCTTTACTAAAATCAACTGATTCAAATAGATATAAAAATATTTATTAATATTTTCATTTACATTTGGAATTCTTCTTGCAATTTCGAATATGATTTTCTTGCTTCTTGATAACATAATTCATAATTATTTTTAAAAATAGTGATAAAAATTATAGTGCAAAACCTTAACCTATGAAATGTTATTTTAATTACAAAAAAATTTAATTAGGCAACAGAATTAATTGTATTTTATTCCTTGAAAATATCGATTTTCTAAAAGCAAACGATTACTATGGGGTTAGCATATTCATATGGCCATTTTGTTATCGCATGCAAACAAACCTTTGTTTTTCGGTGAGAATATCATGAGTAAATTTCACGATTAGAAAATAGATATCTTGCAAGACGGTTAATACTAATTATAGAAACCTAATACGAATATTAGTTTCAGTTAGGCTTAAGTCCGTTATTTAAGTCCGTAATTTGATTACATGCAAAAAAGAGTTTAGTGTTAGATAAGATAATGAAAATTATTTTCTAGTTTTCTACAACACACTGTAGAGCAGAAACGAATTTCTGAAAAATTCTCAAATATCCATATGGATGTACTACAAGGAATTTTTAAGTTCTCTCTCCACGTTTAGTCTTTCGCAATAATAGGCGAACTCAGCAATGTTTTACTAAACATTAAAAACGTTCGACGTTATGTTTTCACTTTAAATTTATGTTAAAATTTAATGTTTAAATCACTTAATTTACTGCTATCAATTTCTTTTAGAGTTCAAACTGTAATGTCCGTCCAAAAGATGTATTGCCAGAGTCGCTATAACAAGAAATAATATAAATTAAGAAGAGTTCTGAAAGTGATCTTACATCAACTAAAATATTGCTGTTTCTTTAATTATGATAGATACGTAGACACGTCTAATTCGCACAATATTAGTAAAAGTATTTGCGCTATAAACACCTGTAAAAGGTGTCCCAATAGTGGTGCCTTATTTTTAATCCCAAAAGGTAAACAGTTTAAGTTTACATACTTTTATGTCTGCCCAATGTGATGACAAGCACAAAAAATAAAATATAAAACTGCAATAAAAAGGGTATTCCTATAGTAATATGATTTTAACGTATTATGATTTAATTTTTCAATAGTAATTGCCAGACATGCAGTATTTAAACTTAAGGTATTTCATAGAAGGCAAGATTTCGAAAAATATGATTTTATCTTTTAAATTATTATTGGCAGACGGTTGCTAAAAGGATAAAAAAGAAAAATTAATTAAAAATAATAAGTAGTAACAATATAATAGTATATCGATATTGATAGTTTTAATTTGAAAACACAATAGACTGAATAAAAATTACGTATTATTATCAGTACACTATAACATCAATAATAATATTATTTTCACAAATTTTTAACGAACTCTATGCAAAGAATGTATTACAAAGACTTTTTCAATAAGAAGCTTGTTTGCTAAAACAAAATAAAACAAAAAACTTAGATTAAGATGATTCAAATTTTTGTTGTGTTACGAAAAGAGACTATGAATGCAAAATTATATCTAGCAAATGTCCACCATGACCACGCTGACAGACGTTGATTCTTTCATCAAAGTTACTAATCACTTTTTGGCAAAATGGCGGTCCTATTTCGTTAATCACATTATTGAGTTTTAAGGCTGAAATCCATTCGATTGGCTCCGTATAGACTCTGTCCCACAAAAAATAATCCAGTGGTAGTAAATCACACGATCTGGCTGGTCATTTATTTATCGTTGTGAAATTATGCGAGTGGAAAATTTGGTTTCATTGGCTGTCACATTGGCTCAGTGGCACAGTCCTGTTGAAACCATATGGCAGTGATATCCACGTCGTCAATAATAGGCCAAAGTTGAGTGTTAGCATCTTCGAAAAAAGCGGCTTAATTTTTTTATTTTGTTTTGCATTTTTTTAAGTTTATGAAAAAAAACTATTCATTTTTAGTAAAGAAAACTTCTAATGAAACGGAAAAATTTAAAGAAAAGTAATCGTGCTCAAGTTTGGAATTTGGATTTTTTTTCGGATCATTCAGCAGCGGCGCAAAAGATCCGAAAACAGTCGACACACATATCACATTTGTTTTCCAATTGCCTTCAAGACCAAGTTATCATATAAAATTAACGAAATTATGTGACTTGAATTGTAATCCTTCTCAACAATCCGTAATAAATTTTCTATTATATCATTTTCAATTAAAAATAATTTTCTCTCTTAAAAAAAATATTAATTTAAAAAAATGAACAAGCGATCGAATCAAATTTATTTGTATAATCTTTGTATAACAAAATAGTTCCACTTATTATTAGTATCAACCTACAAATATTTAAAGAATATGGCTCATCGTAATAAGACGTTGGAATCTTCTTCTTACTTTCCAAAATTCATGCCAAATACTGTAGTTGTACTTAGAAAAACTTAGCAGATGAGCTTAGTTAGTTGTTGCAAAGATATAAAAAATAAAAACAAAAAACGAAAGGATCTCTGTACTTGATGAAGGTGTTTGCAAAGTAAATAAAAATTATATAGAGGCCTTTTTGAATATTTTTGCTCGTTGTAAAAAACATAGTTTTTTTAATGTTTTTAATTTTTTTTTCTGAAATCGATGGAAAATATTAAATGAACTGACAATACATAAAAATGAAAGAGAAAATCTTTTAGAAAAATTATATCCTTAAAGTATGCCCTACATCTGGCCATAAATCACCACACCCTACACACAAAGTTTTAAAATCTTGTACATTAATTATAAATTAAAAAAAATATATTATTTTATATAAATAAACATTTACTTAACATATTTTATTCGTTCCTTTTTTAAATAAAAATAAAACGTTAAACATTTTTAGTCTGAAAAGATATAAATTCTTTTCTTGCGGTTTGTCTAAATTAAATATTTTGTTTTTTGCAGGTAAGATCCAATATGGAACGATGTTCATCGCTTATAGCACATGCAGGTAAGCATTCTAAAACCGATATAGGAAGTGTCTTCAATAAACGTAATTTTTCTGCTTCGATTTCTAGCCGCTTTTTCATTTCGAGTGCCAGTTGATCCTCATATATTTTTTTCTTTTCTGAAGCTTCAGCTTCACGCTGCAGCTTTTTAAACTCAATACTTTTTAACAAATCTTGGCGATATTGGTTTTGTCTTAATAACTGCAATTCTTTTAAATCGTTATTTTTACGTTTTATATCATCAAAAATTGCCAGCTTTTCTTTTATCAGCAAATTTTCCTCTTCCTGTTCTAAGAGGGTTTTTTGCTCTTTTCCTAAAAGTGCTGCGTGAAAATCCATTTTTAAAGATCTGGCAAGTTGCGCCTCTTTTTGTAATTTCATATTAAAATGTTGATCATCTTTTGCTAAACGCTCTTCTATGTACAGATGTAGCATGACATCATTATACTTTTGTTTTTCCATTTCTAGCACAAGCATCTCTTTGCCAATACGTTCGCTAATAGCCGCTCGATTTTGTATGACTTTATTACGCCTCTCAATACATAATCTATTTTGTTCATCCGCATAACTGTTTGCTAGACCATACCTACTTTCTTCAATATGAGCGTTTGTGGCTTCTATTTTCTTTTTATACAATCTAACATTCTGGCGATGTTTATCTTTTTCTTGTGTGAGTTTTGCTCTTAATTTGAACAGAGACTGATCTTCACTTTTAATAAATTGCTGCATAGTATCTAAAAGCAAACCATTTTCACATTCGTTTTTACTGCTTTCTTTTTCTAATATTTGTTGTTTTTCCCTTTCCTGAATTTGCTTTAAAAGATGCTGGCGCAAAAGTGTCTTTTTGCGAATACTTTCTCTTTCCTCTTCGAGAGCTATTTCCTTATTTCGTTTAAATACTTCTTCAAAACGTTTATTTTCTTCTATACGAACTTGCAACTCCTCTTTTAGTTTCATGTTCTTTAAATCTCGTTGCTCCAAATATTCTCTTTTGGTGAAGGCCCGTTGAATGAACGTATTAAATTCTTTCATTTCTTCACACTGATGCAGTGCTTCTATACGCTTTTTTTCCAAATATTTTTTCTGATTCAGCTTATGTAGCTCATTCGAAATTTGATCCCTTATTATGGGTTCTTCTAATGTCATATGATTCTTTTGAGTGTTAAGTTCTCTACTTTGAGCCTCCTCCTGCTTTACATGTCTTATAAATTGCATATTCGCTGGACTGTATTGATATGATACATTTTTTTGATTAAATATTATCTCCTTGTGTTGCATTCCTTAGGTTTTCCTTGTACCTTTTAATTAAATAAAAAAACTGATTTTTCGATTTCTTGGGGTGTATTGTATTGTAAAAAATATGTGCAAATATTTAAAGAATATTGTTAAATATCAGAATATATTGTTTATTTGTATGGTTATGTAATGTCAAAAAAAATTTTAATTAATCCAAGGCGAATTGAGAGTCAGGTTATCAAAGCAACCGTACAGGTTACCTTATCACAAAAACAGTGACAAACGAGTTGTTTTTTGCCTTACAAGGGAAGAGAGAGAGAAATCCAGGGAGTCAAAAAATTTGCAATAAAAAATGTGCTACACCACATAATGCAGAACCCTGATGTATACCAATATCCAATAAATCCGCTGTCGAGAAAATTACACTTACTCATGACTATCGTGTGGTTTCTGAGGAGCGAATCGAATAATAAAGTGATATTATTTTGTGACGTATGTCAATATTACCTGATCATACACTTTTGAAGTATCTTCAGAAAGGGCCAAATAATGCTTACCATTCTTTGGTATATGCTACAGTTCGTGACACATGCTTTATACTGTCTTGGTATTGAGACATGTCTTAGGTTTGGCAAACTTTGTTTTGTATACATACTTCCTAAATTGTCTGACAAAAATTTAAGTATATTTGATAAAACTGACAACTAAAAAAAATCGACTATTTATATCTTTTCTGGGTTTTGGTATCGATGTTCACATAGCAGATTTCGTATCCTGCTGAAGTATTCCAGAGAATAGTATGCTGTCAAGTTCACAAAGGGAAGTTTTTAAAATAACTGGAGTATTCATTAATTTATTTTTAATAAAAATATCTATTAAATTTTAATCTTTTTACTCGGTCCTTTATATTATAACGATTTATTTTTCTTTTTTTCTCTCAATATTTCGCTTTCCTTTGGAAAGCTTCTTCAGGAAATTATTTTTTTATATTTTCAAAAACAAAAATTATAACAATAAGAAAAAAAAAAGGTCGAATAAAACTGAAAATTTTAATAAAAATAATTATGAAATTTTAATAAACATATTTATGCACGTCGCTCCACAACTGCGGGTTGTGGACAATCTAATTTCATCAAAAGCGATTCTTTTTGAAAGCTTAACTACGAAATTTTTTAATTTATTTCTTTTTTCTTCAAACTAAAAAAATTTCCAGTTGTCATTAATTTCGGTAAAAACCGTCGTTACTGGTCATTTGTTTGTTACGAACGGTGAGTGCTAACGAGGCGATGACATCATTACCAAGCCGGATTTCCAATAGTGCTCATTGTATTTCATTTACCGAGGGATCAAATCAAAATAGCTTAATAAAAAAATTTCCATTGCTCTATTCTATTTATTCTATTCCCAAAAATACAACGAATATCAGGTATTCTATTTAGAAAAAAAAAAAGATAAACAGGTTTTCTTGGAATTTGATTAATTAAATAATTTATGGTTGTTTAAAGGATAGTCCCAATAATATACGATGTTCCTTACTTATGGCCTTGCGTGGTAAAAATTGTAAATTCTCAATAGGCTGTGCTTTAAGTAAGCGTAATTTTTCTGCTTCGATTTCTTCTCGATGGGTTTTTGCCATTGCCATTTGATGCTGTGCTTGTGCTTTATTTTGAGATGCCTCAAACTCACGATCCCATTTTTTAAGCTTAACAGTATTTAGCAAATCTTGGCGATATTTCTCGTCTTTTGAGAACTTCACATTTTTAAATTCATTATGTTGCTTTTCTAGTTCCTTAAATGCATTCAACTGTGCTTTCATAGCTCTCCTTTCCTCTTCTTTTTCTAATTGTAATTGATGCTTTTGCCTTTGAAAATATCCTTGAAAATCTTGATATAGAGATTGTGATCTTTTTAGTTGATCTTCAAAATTACCAAGCTCCCGTGCATTATCTTTGTGTACACGTTCTTCAATTAATAATTCTCGTAGAAGTTCATCACGACTATCTTTTTCTTTGCGCCGTTCAAAAACCTCTCGGCCTATACGTTCGCTATGTTCGGCTTTTAATTTCTTTATATGCTTAATTTTCTCAAGTCTTATTTCTAATTCTATTTCCCGTTTTCGGATCTCTTCCTTCTGCTTTCTAAGTATCTCTTCATCAGCAGTTATTTGTTTACTCTTAAAATCTTCGACCGCTTCGAGAAATTCATCTATATCATTATGTAACTTCCATTGCATTTCAATCTTTTTCAGCTTTTCGTTTTTGATGTCCTCTTGAATACTTTCTTCAAATTTTTTCCTACCTATAAATTCTTTTTCATATATTTCTTTTTCCAATTCCCGCTTTTTAGCTTTCTCCTGCATCTGTTTTAAAAGATCTTGACGTAATGCTGTTTTCATTCGCATTCCTTCCTTCTCCTTCTCGAGTTCAATTTCAATATTTCTTTCGGATTCTTCTTTGAGACGCTTGCATTCGTCTAAACGATCTTGCATTTCCTTTTGTTTTATTTTCGCTTTTAAAGTTTTTTGATCAAGTAATTGTCTTTGTACATTCGCTCGCTTAATTTGTACATCCAATTGCCGGATTTCATCTTCATTTTGATGGAGTAAGCGCACCCGTTTATCTTCCAAAATATTTTTCGTCTTTAATTTTCTTGCCTCACTAGAAATCTGATGCTGCATGCTTTGTTCCTTCAAAAGAGGATTTTCAGCTGTCATTAAAATCTCGTGAGCCCCAAGTGCTTTTTTTCTTTCCTCCTCATATAAAACATGTTTTATAAATTGTGTATTGGTCCTAGTATACCTTCGCGGTATTGCGTTATCTATAATACAATTACTAGCCGAATTCATAGTCTATTCGCGTGCTTTGTGCAGTTTTCCTTTGCTTAAAAGTCAACAAAAAATTTTGCACTCTATGGTTTTAGTTCTTTGGAATATATTCAAAAAATATTAAAAAAAAATATTTTTAACTAAAAAATATTTATATATGCAGATGTATGTACCTTCATATGTACAATTATATAAAGAAAACTAATCACAATAAAAAAAATAGGAATGATTCAAATACTACAATAAAATATTGTAAGAAAAAAATTTCAAAGCTTTTTAAGAAATTTTTTCTTATGAATTATTCATGCTCTCTAAATTTAAGTGGTTACAAAACCACAAATTTGTATTAAAGTTTCACTTGGAATAGTCTAGTGCCGTTCAGAAACGACATAGTACCATTAAACGAATCGCACTTTTACAAGGATCGTTCATAGGTTCGCCCACATCACTATTAAGCAGGCGGAAAGGTATAAAACTAGAATTACAACCAGAGTAGAAATTTATTCATGAATGTGCAGCACATGTGCCAAAATTTGTGTACATGCACATGAATATGTGCAACAATTTTTGATCTCAATATGAAGGCACATGAGTGTGCATGGACAATAGAAGCACACGCACATGTGCCAAGTGCAAAGTACAGGCACATGAATGCACATCTTCATACACATCATTATGCTACGCAGTTAAAATTATTTTCAAATGGGTAAATATTCAACACATACTATAACAACAAAACACTACAATTTATTGTTGTTATTATTGTACTTCTTCGTCTTGCACATACATATATTAATGTGCAAGATCGTGTGCACTCATGTGCCGCACATTTTAAGAGTGGCACATGAAATGTGCCTACGCAAGTTGAACTTGGACATGTGCGTTTAGTAGGCACATACAAAAATTGGCACTTACGCATGTGCATGTGCGTATTTATTTTTTGTGCATATTTGCCTTCATGTGCGTGTGCTGCACATGAGTGTGCAAATCCGTACCCTGATTACAACTGCATATAATTAATAAAAATCTGCAAACATGGCTCATCAAGTTAGTGTGTCCAAAATTAAATTAATCGAAATTGCGAATGGCATAGTATCGAGTTTTTTAACAAAAAGTTTGTTTTTGAATTGTGGCAACACCAACAACATAATAGTTTTGACATATAGTGATTTGACCTATTCATAGTAGATGTATTGGCAATTGTTACAATCGCATTAAAATTATTTAAATCAACTATGAAAATGGTAGTTCGGTTAAAGTCACATTTCGTGATATTTTCGGACAACACAATCGGCCTTTTGACATCGCCATTAAGAATTTGGGCGTTAAATTTAAGTCGACAGGCTCGATACAAAAAGTGCGAACACCAACGCATGTTCGACCGGATCGTTCAATTGAAAACATTGCAGCCTTGAGCCACAGCGAAGAAGCAAATCTAAATTTGTAAATTCCTAAAATGTTCTCAACAGTTAGGGTTATTTAAAACCACCACAATGCGAATTTTGCGTAAGGATTTGACTTTGAAGCCTTACAAGGTTCAACTAATGCAGGAATTAGAGCCGACTGACCATTCACATCGCCATAGTTTCGATCAATTGAGTTAGGAATAACCGGGTGGTTGTTCTGCAAAAAATCATTTCTTCAGGCGCAGCCCATTTTCACTTGTCAGGGTATGTCAACAAGCAAAGTTGCTGCATTTGGGCTTCTGAAAATTTCAGAGCGATTATTAAGTTCTTTGTATGCCCAACGGGACATTGTATGGTGTGCTATGTGGTCTGGAGGCGTGATTGGGCTTTTTTTCCGAAGATAAGGTCAGAAATGTGGTAGCGGTCAATTGGTCACGCTATTGCGAGATGCTAATAGCTCAATTTTAGCTTATTATTAACGACGTGGACATCACTGACATGTGGTTTCATCAGGACGGTGCCACAAGTTATACAGCTAATGAAACGTTTAAGTTATTACAACCCAAATTTCCCGAACGTATAATTTCACGGCAATTAGCAGTTGGGTGGCCAACCAGATCATTAACACCACTGGATTACTTTTTTTTTTTTGTTTTTTGAAGGACATAATCTATACGTAGCCAATCATTTCGATGTCAGCCTTAAAACTCAAAATCCGTAAAATGAGTAACGAAATAAGACCATTTTGCCAAAAAGTGAATAAAAAGTTAGATGAAAGTATCGGCAATAAAAATTTTAATTATCTTAATCTAAATTTTTTCTTTTATTTTGTTATAGAAATAAACTTGTTGAAAACCCTTTATATCATGTTTTCCATAATAAAAATATCACAAAAGTTTTGCACAAAAATTTTGCAATAAAATACCCTTATTAAAGTAATAATTAAATATTCTTGTTATATATTTTTCTTTTGTGTTATTAAGTATAGTAGTATTTTATAATTAATATTAACCAAAATGTTACATACAATTCATTAGATCTTATTGAAATCTAGTCATCTGCAACTTATCAAAAGACTTTTAAACACTTCATTAAGAGCTTAAATTGGTTACAGTTTAGGGTTCTCCCGTTCATCATTAACTGGCAGTTTGAATGAAAAACAAGTGTTTAACGAAATGTAACACCTTGTTAATTAGATCTATCGGACACCATTCACTATTTTAGTATCCAAAATATTTATACACAGATTCCAAATTCACACCTCATTATAATTTACTTCTAACCTTTCTCCCTCTCTATTCTTTTCATAAATTATCACCTTTTTAATTCTTCGCTAACATAATTTTTAACAATTATTTTTAAACTTAAATTTTATACTACAATTTAGTGTTATTTTACAATACTTTACACTGACGTGACTTGTTTTCATAACATAACAATAACAATAAGAACAACAACAAAACAAAATATATTTTGATTTGTAGAAGCAAAAATAACTTATATTTATAATTTATTAATTTCAGTATACCAGCTAATTAAAACTATTGTGATATAGACACACCATTTATTGTAATTATGCCATTTAAAAAAATATTTGCAATGAATTTTAATTGATAATCACTCATTTAAGCATTTTAATAGACATAGAAAAAGTGTGGTTATAAACAACATAAAAATATCTTCATTGTTAATTGTCTTAAAAAAGAATCAATCATTTAACAGAATTTAAAAATGATGGCAGGTGTGAAATCTAATACTTTAGTTATTAATATTCATGTGTTATTTAAAGTTTTTAAGATATTAAAGAAAAAATGAAAAAATCGCTACAAGAGAAAACATCAAAATTAAATTAAAAATTAAAGAATCCTCTTAAGAATACGGCTTTCAAGAGATATGGCACTATGTTTTAATAGGAAATAGATACAGGAAACTAACACAGTGTTTTGTTACGAAAATGCTTAGTTTAAGTTAATTATCACTAAAGAAAAAGTACAGTGAAATGACCGATTGTGGCTGTTAATAAATCAAATCAAATCTAAAAAAACACAAAAAAAATATTTTACTACATTCAAATTCCATGAACTAATATTAACAATCAGAAAAAAACGAAGACACATAACCAAGCAAACACCTAAACTGAATTGATGACATCGGTAGTGAATGAAATTGTAGAACTTTTTAAACGTGATGAGTTAGTGTGTTTTTACTAAATTCTAGAACCACTCAACCACTTCCTCTCTTATGGAAAAAAATAGTCTTATTATGAACGTGATCAAGTGAAAGTATTTCATCAGTTAAAGTCGCAAAGGTACCTTCGTATAAGTTTGTGCATAAATGCGAAATGTTGTCTAATTAAATCGTATAATTTAATTAAAACTTTAAAAGTGGTATTTACTACACAACATCAGCTATAAGAACAAGCCTAAAATAAAACACTAACGACCAAAAGGTGTTCTATATAATACGTGACTTTTACAAATATTGGGTCTTAACAGGCTGATATTTAAAATTTACACTAAGTGGATAATAAGCGTAATTAGATTTAATTCCTTAGGACAATTGGAAGACATTTAAAATATTCAACAACGAATAATAAAAGCAAACAGTTAAATATTAAAGGGTGTTCCCAAAGAAAATTGGCTTTCGTTTGAAACGTAATAGACAGGCAGTTAAAAATGCTTAACAATAAATAAAAAACAAAATTTAAAATAAAAGGAATTCTTCATAGAGGACACTTTAAACACTCAACAACGAATAATAAAATAATAAAACTTAACGGTGCACCCATGGAACAGATATATTTTATACTTGCATATATTTTCATTACTTTTTAGCAACAATAGACAGACAGACTTCAATAAATGAGTGAATCATTTAAAAATATCATCTACCCTATGGTCTTCTTTCTTTAGGATTTTATTAAATTACCTATCTACACCATCCTCACAGTCTTATTTGTGATCTATTTAATACAAGTGAGCTTCCCGAAACATTTCTAGTATTATGCTCCGTTGCAAGTTAAAATTTATAACAAAAAATCTTTAAAATTTGCAACTAAGCCACAACTAATTTCAGACTTATGTCGGAATTTGCCAGCCATTTGCTGATATTTTACCTTTCTTCCCACACTTAGCTCTAGGCAATAGTACTAACACAATGAACACTTTGTTATTAAGATGATTCATTAAGTTTTAAAGGCAAATAATTAACAGTATAAAGTAAACGGCCCACTGTGCATTTTACAAACTGCCTAGTTTTCTACGAAATCTTATACACACAAAATAACAATAACAATGCTTATAAGAAATTCAACCAAATATGTCAACAACTGGAAACAAAAACAGCTAACACAGAACAAAAGAAAGCATACAGCCAAGCAGGCGTCTAAAATGAATGATAATAAACAACAACAATATGGAGAGATGTTAAAGTCGAATATTCAAGAACAGCTTAAAACAACTACAAGCAAGCACCACTTGCTGGGCAAATGAATGAAGTCAAGTTGATCATCAGTGAATAAAGACAACAAAGTTACCATCGCTTTTATTTTGTGTGTATTAAAAGTAAATAAATCGTTTAACTTAATTTAAAACTCTAAAGTACTAAAGTACTTATTTTCCAATCAAATAACTCAAAATAACAAAACGTTTATTAAAGAAAATAAACTTAAAAATATACTTCAGGTCAGAAACGTTTGTTTCCGCTATTGAAATAAATTAAAGAAAAAGGACGACAGCAAAGTTACTTATATGAAATATGTAACAAAATGTCCGCCGTGTGAATACTTTTGTACATCTGTCCTTAAAAATGTATGTTTGTATGTGTGTTGGAAATCTATAACGACTTAATGGCTGGAGGGAACTACAGGCTACTTTAACAAAAGTAGGCACGAGATGCCACGCTTGCGTAAATAAATTGTTATGCCTTGGAACTTAACAACAGATAAAATGTTCAAATTAATTGAAACTTAATTGTTAATATTTTTATTTTAACTTTAAATGGTTGTGTTTCTAAATACAGTAATGTCACCCACAAAAAATCCTATATCTTGCTAAATACGATTGTAGTGTGTGCGGGCTCACGCTTTGTCACGTACCTATCACACATAGAAATAATAAGGTTTAGAATTACACAATTATTTTTAAGTTGCATTAAATGCAGAAATGTATAATAAATATAAGTAATTTAAGTTATTTCAAATCGTGGGAAAATGCTTATTCAGCAACCCACACAATTTAGTTGTAATTAGACTTAGGACAATATTAGAAAATAAGAATAATTTTAAGTATAAATAAAGAATTCTGTGCCAACGAAGGGACAGATTTTATTTGACAGGCAAACAACTTGCTTCGATAAAATCTTTAATTTGCGCACCTTTCGCTGAGTAATAAGAAGGTAAATTGGCGTATCTCCGCCGTATAAAATATAGAGATATTAAGCGTTAGACGCCAAATTGATTAGCGTGTCCTTTCGCTCCAAAAAAAAAGGATATACTTTTTGTTGCTCATGTATACATGTGTTTATACTCTTTTATTATTCATTACACGATATCTATTAGCTGTGTCAATATGTTATTAAATTAAAATTTTTGTCTGCTGCTAACACCTACCAATCATTAAGATAGTGGTTGGTAGTGAAGCTCACCGGGCTTAGCTAGTTTAGCAAAACTGCAATAACAGAAATCCTACTTTTATATTTTTATGTTTTGAAATACATAAAAAAAATAAACTCATTAAAATTTAACACGTATCGGGCAGAACTTAACAACAGCAACAACAACAACAATAACAACAGAATACAAACAAAACAGCATGGCTCAATATATCAGCTCTTCATTACGTTATAATGTCCTTAATTTCAACTACACTTCACTCACTTCCACTAAAGCATTTTTAATGCGGTTGGAATGCAGAAAAAAATCGCTACATTTCAGCGATATCAACGTAAAACAAAAAGAAACGTTAATAAAAAAAATTAAATCTCAGTGTTATTGTAGTAAATTGTGCATAAATCACGTGAATCCAGACACTTTCATTTCATTCTTATGTTGGTTGTTGCTTTCATACATTAATTCATTCATGAAAAATCTGTTTGGGGTTTGAGGGAAAAAACAGCCAACAAAAAGAAAAACAAAACACATCTGAAAGAAAGGACAACAACAGCAGGCGCATTGCGTGTGGTTTTTTTCAACAATAAAACCAACGGCAATATATTTTATGTGAATGTATATATATATATATATATGTGTGTGTGTGTGTGTGGGCATATGTTTATATACATGTATATGTTTCGTGCGGTTAACTCCACGTCTGTATGTCTATAGAGTTTAATTCAAACGTTCAGAAAACTTTTTATTTGTTTGTATGAAAATTTTTCTGAAATATAAACTTTTTCGTATACACACTTTCACACATAAATATATTCCTACTCGTTTAAAATATATGATGAAAGGACATCACGAATAAAAATGTTTCCCTTTTTTTTTAATATATTTATTTATGGAAATCATACAGTAACAGTGAAGGACAATAAAGTTTAAGTTATCAAATATCATAACGTTATGAGAAATTATTATTCAGAATATGAAACAAAAAAATTAAACAAAATTAATAAAAATATAAACATTATAAAACATGTTATAACAAAATAATTGCGCTAATAACAGGTAATACTGCGAAGCTCTTATAATATAACTGCAACTAAAATAATAGCAGTGAGTGGGCCAGAAGGTTGAATATGTAGGTAATGAGAATTAAATCTTTGTTATAGAGAGCGATAAAACATCAACAGCTAATACATATAGACGCTATAATCGGTACAGAATTACGATATTACAAAAAGTATAATTGTGAGCTACCCTAAAATGTAGCCAATTTGTATTAGCGCATTAGCTATAAAGCTTGAGTTTTTTTTTTTTAATTTCCGAGCGTCTCATTAAATGTATTATGATCGTAGCTTTTTTGATAACCGAATTATAAGCAGTTAAACCGAGAAATTATTTAATGGAAATAATTAAAACAGCTGGGTAAGGTAAAGATAAAGTCAGTTTTAATTATTTTGTATTGTAGTCAGTGTATTTAGTTTTCTGGCCAAAATGTTCTCTCGGCCAGAGACTACTGTTGAGCTTATAAATCAAACTCTTAATAATCGAAAATCCATTGCTTCACTACCAATGTTGTCAAATGCATAAGCAATTTGCAGTATTTTATTTCTTTTCCTTTTCCTGAAAAGGAAGTTTTTTAAGCCCTGGGTCTAGTAAATATGATGCTGCCAGATGAATAAATTGATCATATTCTTGAATGTTTATATATAATTGACTTCAGAATGTTTATACTTAATTTACTTAGCACTAGAGATATATAAATTTAACAGCAAAAAAAAATTATTGACCAACTTTTTTATTCACTGTAGCTCGGTATATCTTTTCAGTTTTATTATTTTTTGTTCTTAAATTATGGAAATATATTTAAAAATAATATGTATGCAATTGTTTATCAATTATGTAATTTAATTAAATCTGAAACCAACACCATTTCACCAAACCTTAAGGACTAAATCTCTGTCTGAGTGACTGATATGTTAAATATTTTTATGTTGTGAATTACATGTTTTCTCTTTTTTTTTTTTGTTTTTTGTTATTTAAATGTGTTCGTGGATAAGAAATATAAGAAATGTGTTGTTCTGTCTCATGAAAATTGGTTGCAATAATTTATGATATTTTAATATATTTAACAAACTTTAAAAATAATTGTTTGTATTTAAAAAAGGGAAGTGCCGATGCTGTAATTACTAAATCCATTAACTCCAACTTCTGTTTGTTTTACATTTCTTTTGTTAATTTTAAAAATATTTTTAAAGTCTTAAGTGAATTTGTTGAGAACAAATTTCTCTGGTAAATTTCTTTTTATTTATACCCAAATTCCTGCCCACGTACAAAAAGTTCTATCAACGTCTCCAGCAATGTTCAATCTCTAATACGGGAAAAGAGACAATTAAGGCGCCAATGGCAGGAGTTTCGTTCCCCATTTTTGAAGTCACAACTGAACCAATGGCAAAACAGACTGCGTAAAGCACTTAAGACAGAAAAAGAGCTGAATCTTAAAATCCTTTTACAAAACTTAGATGCCACCGAGAAGACTGACTACAGCTTGTGGAAGACCGTGCGAAAAATGAAATGCCCTATTACTTACGAAGCTCCTATTCGCCTTCAAAATGAAAAGTGGGCCAAAAATTCCAAAGATGAAGTGAAAGAGTACGCCAACCACCTGGAGAAGGTTTTTATTCCAAATGAAACAGACTCTACGATAACACCAGTTGCTATTCAAGAATCTGTGTTAAGTCCGGAAAAATTTTGCTTACCTGCGCTGAAAGCAGCTATAAATGAACTGAATCCGAAAAAAGCTCCTGGTAGTGACATAATCACCAACACTATGGTCATGAATCTGCCTAATTCGGCGCTAAGAATTGTTATGTTTATTTTTAATTCAATGTTAAGAACTGGTTACTTCCCATCATCTTGGAAACAATCTGAAATAGTTATGATCCCGATCAGCTTATTACCTGTTCTTTCTAAAATATTCGAAAGGTTGATTTTGAAATCATTAGCGGCGCATGTTATTTCAAGAAATATAATCCCAGACCATCAATTCGGGTTTAGGAAAAAGCACAGCACTATCGAACAAGTACATAGAATCACAAATTTAATTCGAGAAACTTTTGAAAGGAAGCATTACTGCTCTGCACTATTTATAGACATATCACAAGCATTCGACAAGGTCTGGCACGAAGGGCTTCTATATAAAATTTCAATATTTCTCCCGTCAAACGTAAAAATGGTCGCGAGCTATTTAACAAATAGATCTTTTGTAATAAGGTCGAAAAATACTTATTCATCGAGCAAACAAATTTTAGCTGGAGTCCCGCATGGAAGCATACTCGGGCCATTCCTGTATCTTTTGTACACCGCAGATTTTCCCACATGTTCAAATACACACACATCAACATTCGCAGATGATACAGCATTTCTAAATATTCATAAACAACCAGAATTGGCATCGCAACAACTTCAAACCCACATAAATGAGTTGGAGAAATGGTTACATACGTGTCCAGCTATAATAATAAATGGAGCTAGCATAACAGAGCAGACCCATGTAAGGTACTTGGGAATACACACGTCGATCGGCGTCTCACTTGGGTACATCACATTGCAGCTAAAATCACACAGCTCAAAAATAATACCCAATTAGCCAAAGAAGTTGGGTTTATTGGGCCACAATCTTATCTTGGACCTCAAAGTGCTCCTACACAAAGCGATTTTAAAACCTATATGGTCCTATGGAATACAGCTATGGGGGTCCGCCTCCGCATCAAATGTTGAAAAACTACAAAGAAGACAATCAAAGATCTTCAGAATGATTACGCGTGCTCCCTGGTATATTCGGAATAACAACATCCATAAGGACCTCAATATTCCTACCATCCGAGAAGAAATTAGAAAGTCATGCACAAACTACGTTGCAAAAATCAGCAATCATCCCAATCCGCTTGCGAGGAACTTGTTATTATTTGAGGGCCACAGACGTCTTAAAAGGGTGCAAACTCTTGATTTGGCAAGACAACACTCCTATTGAAAAATGCGTTGAGTACTACAGTGGCAGTACCAACCTAAATCATACATAGATTAAGATTTTAATACATATTGTAAATGTCATACAGATAGATTCAATATTAAAGGAAAAAAAATTTATACCCAAATTCCCAAACAAAGCAGTAAAAATAAAAAATTGACGATAACTTGTGGCGTACCGTACCTAATTAGAAGTTCTTTTTCGATCATGTACTTGAACTTGGAAATGATATTCATTAACATAAATTATATTAAAATTACTCTTATTAATTTCTAATTACTTTCAAATGGATTTAACTGAATTGGCAAGTGATCCGCCCGCTAGGAAAGGCGTTGTATATTTATTATTAAAAACTTCCATGTTCATACAAAATTTATAAAACTAACCTAAATAGCGCGCTATCAATACTGCCGAGTAATTGGAAAATCCAATTTAAGGCTGGGGCACATAGAATCCGTCATACGTTGTATTTTTCAACTGACATGCAAGTTGAAATACACGTTTTCTTATCAGCGTTGTCACAATTAGTACGTCTCCGTCAACGCAAAGTACGAAAGTTGGCCAACTTTTAACTTTTGATGTACGTTGAGTACTTTGACATTTTTCATTTGCTTCTTCTTCTTGTTTTTATTTTTTTTTCGCTCTATCGTAGTAAAATATTTTTAAAATAAATTATAAATAATAATAATAATAATAATAAATAATGGAATAAATAGTACAAATTACTATTAATAGAAAGTCTAAGATGTCGTCTAACTCCATTTCAAATGTGCACTTTAATAAAACTTTGCTGCAAAAAAATATAAAATTAGAAAAACAGCTGATTTCTTATCTGTCAACAAAGTACTTATTGTGCCAACCTAATCCGTCGTTACTTTTACTTCAGTTAAATACGTCAAAGTATAACGCATGACGGATTCTATGTGCCCCGGCCTTTAGGTAGTGAAGTCGGCTGTAACTGGTAAAAAGTAATGCCAACTAAATTATTTTTAGGCCAATCTAACGATTATCTCTATAGTTTTATTTTTATTTAGCGTTAAATTCACTATATAAATAAAATAAGATAGCTTTCCTGTTTACTCGTACGAAATAGCGTTGACTCTTGTACTTAAATATACCATTTCAGTGTTAAAGTTAGACGCTAGACAATGTTGGGCTTGGTGTGTTAATTTAGGTTGGGCTGTTACTTTGATTAACTCTTCTCGAATACGTTTGTGACTAGACTTTGCCACTATATATTTGATTTAAGTTTTACTATAGCCACTAAAATTGTTTCTACTAAATATTAGTTAAAATTATTTTTTATTAGAGAGAAGTTGCTTAGAGTTTTTCATTGTGGTATTAGAGTAACAGCAGGCTCTATTTTTATATGGGCCATGATAATATCTGTTAACTTATATGCAAATATTGGCTAGATAATTCAATCCATAAATCGATTAATTTTGGTGTGGTTAATTTTTTTTATTGTTTTTAAAATTTACTATTTTACATAATTAATTAGCAAATTATTGGGGTACCTGCTAGCGATTAACCAATATTGGATATTTATCTACTGCTAGTAAAGTGCAATTCTAAATCAATTATAGCAATCCTCTATGGTGATTTTTTGCTGGCCTTAAAATTAAAAAATAAAAAATGTTTTAATTATAAATTAATTATATATTAATAAAATAATGTTTCCTAAAACTGTATTATTTCCTCATTCCATCATCTTGTTGTATAAAATATTTTTCTAAAATATGAATATTTATTACTGCTTATAAGCAGCAAAAAGATTTTTACACTAATTTTTCTTTATATTTAAATAACAAATATAAATTTCTTATTTCAATAGTTCAATTATAATTTGCTTTTAAGATCCTCTAATTACATAAATTTAAAAATAAACTCTTTTATTATTTTCCTTTTAATATTTCCCTTTAGTTGTGTCACTAACAAATCCTTAAAGCAGAATTATAATTCAATAATTATGTGGCACACCAAGGTTAAAAAAATGCAACATTTCTTTGGTAAAATTAAATTAGAACAGGTAAAAAATTATTTAATTACTTTCAGCTTTTGCTTTATATTAAATATTTTAATATTTTGAATTTTTGTTTGTTTTGTTTTGTTGGATAACGTAATACACGACTATTTAATAAAATATGAAAATTTATGAAACGAAATATGAAATATTTATGAAATATTAGATATTTAATACTTAAATTCTGAAATGGAACACTACTCTAAATCTCATTACCATAACATCAGAATGATTTACATTATAACCATAGGCGTAGAGCTATAAATAATATCTAATAATAAATATAATATAATATATATAATAAATATCTAATATTTCATATATAATTTTGATTTATTGTATTATTTCGATGTTTTTAATAAAGATATCGTCTTTCATTTAATATGACTGAAAAAATAATTTTTCTTGTTAAATAAATAATTCTTTAGTAATGTGTAATTAAATAATTAATGTGTAATTAATAATTCTAATGCGAGCTAAGTCTTTAAAAAAATAATTGTGAGGTGATGCTCCCTTTCCTCCAGATTTTTATATTCTAATAGAGTTTCATCCACCTTTAAGATCTACTAAAAAAATATCTTCGCTCATGGTTATGTAAAAAACACCAAAAAGTACAGAGCTTTTTCAATTGTGGCAACACCAATAATATGATAATTTTGACATTTAGTATTTTTGACTTATTCGTTGTAAATGCATTGATAATTATTACAACGAATTCAATTTCGCATTAAAATATTTAAAATCCACTATGAAATTGGTGGTTCTGTTAAAGTTACATTTTGTAAAATTCGCAATATTTTTGGACAACATAATCGTCCTTCTAAAGCCGCTGTTAAGAATTTGGTCGCAAATTTGAGTCGACAAGTTCGATACAAAATATGGGAATACTAGAGCGTGTTCAATTGAGTCGTTAAACTGAAAACTTCGCAGTCATCAGCCACAGTATTGAAGCAGTTCCAAAATCACCACATGGCGATTTTTGCGTAAGGATTTGACTTTAAAGCCTTACAAGGTTCAACTGGCATAGGAATTGCAGCTGATCGACTATTCACATCGCCGTAGAGTCGCTCAATTCATGCAGGAATAACCGATTGGTTTTTCTCAAAAAATCATTTTTTCAGACGAAGGCCATTTTCACTTGTCAGAGTATTTTAACAAGCAAAATTGCCACATTTGGGCTTCTGAAAACCTTAAACTGAGAATAATCTTTGCACGCTCCACCTGTCACAGTATGGTGCGCGATGTGGTCTGGAGGTGTGATTGGGCCTTTTTTCGAGGCTAGAAATGAGGTAACGGTCAATGGATCACGCTATTAAGATATAGACCTATTATTGACGACGTGGATATCACTGACGTGTGGTATCGACAGGACAGTGCAACATATTAGACGTAAATTTATTGGAAACCAAATTTCCCACATAATTTCACTACACCACTAGATTATTTTTTTGTAGGGCTATGTTAAGGACAGAGTCTATACGGAGCCCTTTGACTCGATTTCAGTCTTTAAAACTCAAAATCCGTGATGTGATTAACGAAATAGAATAGTCATTTTGCCAAAAAAAAAAAAATGATGAAAGAATCGACACCTGTCAACATGGTCGTGGTGGACTTTTGCCAGATATCATTTTTCATTCATAATTACCAAACTTTTCTTTTCGTAATACAATAAAAATATAAATCATCTTGATCTAAAATTTTTGTTTTATTTTGTTTTAGAAAACAAGCTTTTCGTTAAAAAACATTTCATTACTGAATAACCGTGTTTAAGTTATTGTTGCTTTATAAATAAATAGTTGCCAATAGTTATAACTGATATTTAAGAAAATAAATATACATATTTATCAATTACATAACTGTTACTTAAAATACATCTACCTATAGAAATAATTAATAAATAAAAAAATTACAAAACACCCTTTACTAGAATCAAAACATTCTTAAAAAGAAAATTGTATAAAAGTACATTAAAAAATATTTCAGTTAAAATAATTATGGCGTGTAACAGAAAAATGCAATAACACTAAACTAAAAAATAAAAATCGAATATTAAATGGCATTAATCTGTTAGCATGGAATGAAAATCTAATTTAAAGGAAAATTTAATATTTATAACAACAAACAGTTGCAGAACTGTAAATGGATCCATTCTTTTTAATTCAATTCTTTTCACGACGAAAAACAGTTGAAAGAAATAATTCAAACAAACTAGACAGAAATGAATTTCAATTTCTTGCCAAATACAAATGAAGCTATAAAATGAACTGCATGAAATTTGAGTAAATTCAAATGAATTTGATAAAAATTAATTGCAATTCATTTCGAAGTTTTTTAATGAACTGCAGTTCATTTCCAATTTAAATAAATTTGTTAAAGTGATTTGCAATTCTTTTCCAATTCGTTTGAATTAAATTGATTTTCAGTTAATTTAAATGAATTCAAACAACGAATTACAACTCAAACTGAAGGATATAAAAATGAGTTGCAATTAATCTATTTCAAGAGCAGATCTACTGTGAATGATTAATGATAATTTCTGCTAAAAAAAAATTAAAATATTCAGCACTGGATCAGCGCTTGATCCAATATATCGTGGACATTTCAAAACTAAGAATTTTTTGTCCTTGTGGTCTATACTAGGTGATATACAAAACGAAAGTAATGCTACATAAAAATTTAATTAAATAACAAAACGACAGGGATATTTACTGCAGATTTACTTACAATCTCATTTCAAATTTCAATTAAAACAATTTAAATGAATTAGTAATGAATTGCTAATTATTTTTTCAGTAAACATAAGATACCCTCAAGGGGATTGACAACGTTACTCAAATTCCTGAAGAAGGACAACGAAGGTGTCCGAAACATCGAATGAAAATAAAAACAATATTTAATGAAACGGAAAAGAGTTTTATTTGAATAAATATTATTGACCTAGAGCTAGGAGAAAAAAGAAAAGTGAAATAGACATTCCTAAAAGGTCGAACAAAATAAATAAATAAAAATTTTCAAATTCATTTGAATTAATCAATGAATTGTAAATGAATTGCAATTCACTTCAACAAATTCATTTAAATTAAAAGCGAATTGCAATTCATTCTAGAAATACATTTCAATTGAAACGAATTGCAATACATTTGACAACTTTATTTGAATTCGAAATAAATTGCAATTCATCTTTACCAAATTCATTTGAATTTACTCAAATTTCATTAAAATCATTTTTTGGTATAAAAAGAATTCAATTCAAAATTTGCTAATGCCGCTAATGAATGATTCCTTAACAGCTCTGCCTACCTTTACTATGAAAACTAATTATAGAAATTTAAAACTGACCACATAAGGTTCGTTTTGTCTAACAAAGTTGCTTTTGTCTTTCATTTCTAATGAAAGTTTTATTTTATAAACAAAATTGTTTATAAGAAATCAGCTTTTATGGTTTATTAATATTTTACTATCCCTGAAAACTCTCACTCTTCTGATTACCAAACGAACAAAAACGAACAATAACAAATAATTTAATTAAAAATATGTTGAAGTGTGCAAATGTCGTTAACCCATTTTTTTAAGAGTTGTTGTGCCGCTTTTTATTGCATTTTTATAGAGTGGTGCACAAATATTGGGCAATAGTTTCAAGTTACAAGTGGCAAGTTACACAAGTATGAGTTAAGTATTTATGTGCAATTTTAAAATTTGTTGCTGTTATTGTAACTGCTGCCCCACGGCAGGCTGTTATATTTATATTGCACATTTTTTTGTTGTTGTTTATTAGAGTAATAGATAAAAGATTGTTGTAAAAACGTGATAATAGAAAAAGTTTTGCAAACAACTTTTCCTTTCATTAATTCAAAAAAATAAAAAAATAATAAAAAGAATAAATAAAATGCTATGAATGCTGACGTGATTAACACAACGACAATAGAAGGAGATCATTACACTAGTAACCAGTTCAAATAAAAATATTGCGATGTTTTGATATTAAAAGAAAACAAACTAAAATAAATAATATATGGATGTACAACAACCCCACTGCGCCAGACATTTACTCTACACCATGCCACCGCACACACAACACTTTGCTGTTCAATACTCGTTCAATAACATACTCAATTGTTTATAGTCAGCTTTAAACAAAACAAAACAAAACAACAAATCATGTTGTAAAAGCAGACAAAAAAACAAAATATTGTCTATAGTTACAGGCAATTTAAAATGTTACAGACACAAGTGCTATAAATATCCTCTCGCATTTCAAATGTCTTGTAAATTGTTCAATTATGTTGATTTAACGGGTCATTCACTCACACTAACTTTAAGATTACTTTCATTAGATGCAGAGATACAGTAAACAAGTGTTCTGTTAGAAACAAAATTGCAGTAATTTATTCGATGCGATATATTGTACTTGTGCTTGAGCAAAACTTTTGTAATGCACTAACAATTTTATGCAATTTAAAAAAGAAAAAGTTTATCAATTTTATTGTATTTTTCACTTCAGGATTCTATCATTTTCCCAACGACTTCTTTTTGTTATAGATTTGAAGCATTATAATTTCATATTGGTTCCAATCCAAAAGTATATAAAATTACAGGCTGTCTCAATATAATTTTTGTATTTTATCTATACTTAGCTATGGATTCAAGATATTTACAGACATTAAGACAGTAAATAATTATACTACATAAAACTTAAATTTAGTTTTTCAAATTTAAATTAGATAACATCTAACAGCATTAACATTTAAAGAAAAATCAATTTATAAAACTCAGTACAAATTCTTAAAAATGGGTCAGAGTTAGCATAAATTGATGTGAATACTTTAATTACTAGTGGATTAAAATAGTGCGTAGGACGAAATCGGACGTTATATGAATTATTGCTAATCAAAATATCTTAACAGACATTTTCTATTCAATTTAATACAAAGGTAATATTTAACATTATTCTTAAGATTTTTAGAGTTGGCAGCTTTATTAGAGCAAGTCTACTAGTGTAGCATGGTAGAACTAAGGGATTTCATTGTAAGTCTCGTATAGAACATAAAATAACAAGAACTGCTTTTGCACCGCTTCCATGCCATTACTATTAACTTTATAAATTGGATCCAAAATTATTGAGCCATATTCCAAATTAGGTCAAACAAAAACCACTAAACTCCATCGACCAGCGGTTTATAAATCCAAGAACTACTCGTGCTTTGTTAATAGTTAACGAAATATGCTGCATAAAATTTAATTTAGCATCTAGTAAAATACCAATATTCAGCTTCTCAAGTTCGCAACCGTTCAATTGTGTATTGCACATTTGTATGACATTTTCGGAAGTAACACATGTATTCCTCTTTTTAAGGTTCAATCCCATAAGGTTAATATTACACCAGAAACTAAATGCATCTAGTCGTCTGCATAATATATAACTTTTAACTATTTAATGCCATTAGGTAAATCATTAATAAACAATAAAGGAACCAGACGGCTACCCTGCGGCACACCAGTTCCTTGGAAATAGGCATGTTTAAACCGACGTTTTGAGTTCCGTTTAACAGATATGAATTAAACAACATAACTGAAGTGTTTGTGAATTCCATAAGGTCAAGTTTGTTTATCAGAAGTTTGTGATTGACCTTATCAAACGCCTTACTAAAGTCGGTGTAAATAACATCAATTTATTTTCGTTAAACAAATTCCCGATTGATATGTGCGTACATTTGTGCTAAGATTTACATCTGCACCCGGCCGTAAGCCTTAATCAGATGGTGGTCAAACCACTGAGAATGAAAAGCAACGTCACTCACGCCCTAGGAAGCCGAGGACTAATTCTATCAACCGGTCATCCCTAGTTGCAATTTCAGCGGTTCCAAAGTAGGGTTGCAAACTACTACTCCTTGCTGAAGAGCTGGAGACTATCCAACTCCTGGTCCAGAACACATGACTCTAGCATGCTCACTGGATCCGGATCATTTACCCGTTAGTGTTATTAAAGGCGACATGATCCTGGCCCACAAAATCAATTCATGCTTAGGGCCGCAAAACCACAACCACCACGATGCTCCCGAAGGGCCAACCTCAATAATCAGTCAGAAAAACAGCTAAAAGTCTAAAGAGAATTAGCGGAAACTCTGGGGCTCTAGTTGACCCCTACTGCCTTCAGGGGACTGGGCTCCCTTATAGCCCCAGCAGTACAGATCTAAATAGTCAAGTATTCTATAACGACCGATAAATGTGCCCCCGGGGGGATGTGCGTATATTGTCCGACGGGGTTTGATTTAATTGCGTATGATTTTACATCATTTTACGGATCATATTTATATGATAATTTAAGATTTTTTTAACAGCCCGCTATGGCATCTCTGATAGTTGATAATTTTTTAGCAGAATAGGTAGTAGCTCATCATCAGATTCAAAATTTTGATACTACATAACAGGGGGAAATGCCATTTACATATTTTTTTGGAATTGACAAACTTGTTTCGAATTTTATTTAAGTCAGCAGAGCAACACGTGTGATTTATTTAATTATATTGGGAACGACTAACAGAATACTTGGCGTAGTCAATAAACGGACCAGACTTTATCTACCTTTTGTATAACTTATTTTTCTTATTTTTACTAAGTGTTCCATGGTGGACCGATAGGTTTAAACTCGAAGCTTTTTTACGCATCTTGCGAGACGTAATTGGTAGACACTTAACATTTTTACAGAGTATGTAGCGCCATGGAACCAAATAGGAAAAAGCGATAAGAAATTAAATTGAATTGAATGGTCTCATAGTAGTAAAAAGTAATAAAAATGTTAAATATAAATTTAAAAGGGCACCCTCTTACATAGATAAAGTTATTATTTTTTGGTACAATAGCCGGCACAGCATTTAAATTTATTATTGCAGACATTGACATTACGAGAACATTTTTCACTAATCCCCCCGGTAATCCTTTAACGAGGAGGAAAATTGTATCATTTATTACATAAAAACATGCTTAATTTTTGAAAAAGGTGGCAAGTCCTCGCTTTATATCTACGACAAAATACTTATGTTCATTTACTCTATTATTTGAAAATTTTCAATGAAGTGTCACCTCTGTTAAATTTATATTGCATTGACTGTAACATTCAATGTTTTATAAAATCTCAAAATCTGACGTAAAGTTTTGAAAAATATAAAACGGGAGCATGAATTAAAAAATAAAAAAGGTTAAAATAAATAATCTTGGACTAATATTTCTATGAAAATTAATTGACTGGCTGTGTCTCTTTACACAAGCAGACTGATTATTATCTCTTCCATTAACACACTTTTAAATTTTAAAAAATTTGGTAAAGAAAATATGTATAAAAGCGTTAATTGAAAAATTTTATTTACCAATAACTTCCAAAATGAAATAGCTGAACTTAGCACAAAAAAGAAATTCAGAAAAATAATAGTGTAGAAAAAAGAATCTAAATTTAAATTATTTGCATTCTAAACGAAAGCTTAGTTCGTCTTAATATTTCTTGCATATATTTTGACAAACCCGATAAAAGAAACACATACAAATATTTTTAAGTCAAGCTGACATTCGTCCTTTAAGGTGCTCGTTTAAATAATAGAAAATAATAAACAGATATTCAGGTATAAATTATTAATCGAGGCAATAATTAAATCTAAAAAAATAAGAACTAAATCTACTTTTTATATCATGTTACGAGAATATCTCCTCAACAAGTATTTTAATTTCTTGGAATTCGAACCTTTTGCAATAAATTACGATAAAACAAACAGTTTCATGTAATTTTTTATTTCAATGCTAGGGAATCCCTGTCAAATCACATAAAAAGCAAAAGTTAGGTACACAAATTATTTATTAAATATTCTTATACTCACAAGTATTAAGTGTAAAAATGTAAATCTCTCTTTTTTATAATCCTTTTATTTTTTGAAAACAATGTTAAACAGCTGCAAAAAATAAAACTATAATAACAAGAGGATTTAAAAACATGAATTTGTTTACATGAACTTAGATTAAAAAAATGGTGTTGTTAACAGGTAAACACAAGTTCAAATATTTACATGAAGGTGTAAAATACAGCAATAAATGCAAAACAGCAAAGGCTTAAACTATAAAAGAGAAGGTTCGACTTAAGTACATGCTATTTAAAATATTGAATAACAAAAAACTTACAAGACATCAAAAAAAACAGGCTTCTGGAAAAACAAAAATACAATGAGTATGAAAGATTTTACAAGTAAAATTCAAATAAGTTTTCAGTTTTTTATATCATTCGTAGATTATCTTTTAAGGGGCATAGAAATTAATAACTTGAGTATAATTTATTCAATTTGATTAATTGACAATAGCCACAACTATATTAATCACAATTTTTAATTATGAATAAAATCGGGATATTTGTTCATCAATTTTAATGAGGTTCCATAGTATGTTTTATACAAAAAACTAGCATGCCCGTGACTGTTTGCAAGTAATTTGTGTACCAAGAAATTCGATCATTTAAGAAAATTAATCAGAAGGAACACAATTTCTTTTTTTTAGGTTTTTTTTTAAATTTTATCTTTTTCATTTTATCTTATTCTATTGCAATGCTTTTACATATACGACATTCTTCGATTGGTTTTGGTTCGCGGTAAAACCAAACAAAGCAGTTGGTTTATTAACACGTGAACATGATACATATAATTGACCGTCCGAAAAAGAGGAATCATTGCAAAAGCTACACGTATGGGGAACAGAAGCCATTTAAAATCAGACGGCCAACCTGGAGGAATCATAGGAATGCGTGCTCTCAGCATATCCTCGCCCTTATATTTTCCTTTTAAAATTTTTGCTTCAATCACATTTTCGTGACTAAACGTGTCTCATTGCAAAGTCGAGGCTGGAAAATATATCTAAGCAAAATAATTGGAACACCAACTTTCACTTGTAGGCAGTGAGGCGGCAGTTCAGGTAACTCAAGCAAATTTTTAAATTCGACTGGATAATTTACAACATCGTCTTGATTGGTAACAGAGTCAACCGATTTTTAGGTAAAAATTTCCCCGAGAATGTTATTCAAAATTTTAACATTGATATCCGAAACATCTGCATTTTTCGCAGCTAAGTTAGCTCTTTCCCCCAACCGATCTTGGTTTCTAAAATTTAGTGCGATACCGGGAAATACGTTTGTTTTGATTGTGCAAAGTGGCAAAAGCTATCTGGATGCGTAATCATTTTTATGGTTGGGTCAATTGGAATTGCGCCATGCCCAATATCTAAAAATTGCTTTAAAAACGTTCGGATGATGGATTATTTTGCAAGTGAACATGCAAATTACACACACACACACAAAATGCAACAGAATATGGAAAACAAAATTGTCTATTTGTTTGCACATCCACTTGCTATGAACATTAGCATATTTAGCTTTGTATTGCTGCCGCATTCTGTACAAGCACACACACAGCAACGTACAAACGAAAACACACAGTTCATTTGATACAAAAAAAATTTTAATTTTTAATTTTAATTTTTTTGAAAAATTTGTCTTGTTTCAAACACGCCCTGTGGACGCACTATTGTGCGTAAACGCACCATTACGAAGGTACTGTGAAAATTTGGTGGGAAACCGACAGCGCATCTCGTCAAACACTGACAACCAACGGACACCTATTTTGGGCTCCATTTTTATATATATAGATATATGTACTTTTAATAATAAGGTCAGCAATGGATAATTGCTGTGACTAAAAGTTTTACAAATGAGTGAGTTTTCACACCGAGAACAATTAATTGTCAACTGTATTTATTCTTACTTTCTGCTAACCCTCGGTTACACAGTAGATGTTGTTCTAATATCATACAGATATTTGTAAAGAAAGTATGAATGTGCTTTTAATTTAAGTAATTTGTGCTTTTGTCGGCAAATTTTAATATTTCGCCACTAACTTCCTAATAACTCAGACAATTTTTAGCTGACACAAAAATAGCTATGGTAAGCGTAACTTTGGGACAAATCTCCAATTTTTTTCTGATTTTCAAATTTTTTTTAAATCAAATAACCTGATAACGGCTTATGATGTGTTGCGGCATCAACTTGAAAACTGAATTCTTGAGCTATAATAAAACGCGGCTTATAGTTTATTGGATGGTTAATTTTATTATCTAAAAGAATTATATTAGAATTATTTATTTTATTGCAGTTAAAAGAAGCAAACTATAAAAAAGACTTACTGAGCTCTCTTCTATTCGGCGTTCTTTCTATTATTGGCGTTATTTTAATAAAACAAGAACAAATTTCCAACAATTAGTTCAAATGTGAAAAATCAATATCATAGTAACCCGATTATCAAATGTAAAGTGTTTTCCATAAAAATAATTAAATTACTATTGAACAATTCAAACGAGTTATACAATAAAAAAACAATAATTCATAATTTCAATTTAATTCTCAACATGATGAATTCAATTAACGTGATCGCTAAATTACTTGCCGAACCCCTAAAAAAACTATATGTGATAGAAAAAATATGTGAATGGTTCTTTTTTGAACCAAACCTTTACTTTTTTTTAAACAACACCTTCAATTTTTTATTTACACAACTTGCTTTCACATTCTATTTACTTGGATTCAACAATAATTCAAAAGTGTTTTAAAAAATTATTAACATTCCCCATTTTATATACAATAAACAAAAACTAAAAGAAAGATTTTCAATAACCGTTTCGAAAAACATATATTTCAAGTTATATTATTCTGAAAAAAAAACAAAACAAATTGATTACAGAATGTTTTATAACTAAATAACCACTAAATTAAAAAACCGATAAAGTAAATATTATGCCAGTTTATTACTTATTTTCTGTTGTTGGAGATTATTTCAGTTTTACAATTTATTTCATTTTCTACTTCTATCTCCTCTATAATGTTAAAGTTGTTTATTCTCAGTTAATGATTCAAAATGCTACTTTTCTGCCGCAAATATAATCTTGCACTTCTTAATTGTATTACGTATGTGAATTAATAAAAGAAAACTATTTTCTCAACAATATATTTTAGGATAATAACACTGCGCTATTTTATTTAGTTTTCTTTGTTACACCATCATCAGATTATTGACATTTTAAAGGTCACGTCTGCTGTTGGCGACACTGATGATTTTTCTTTGAATGACTTTAATTCCGTTAATATTTCTTTTGTAAAAAAGAATCCGGTATCACGAGATCATTCAACCAAATTACTGATGTATTTATATACATATACAATTTTTAAACTGAATGCAAACAAGTTTTCTGCAAAATAAATAAAGAATTAATAGCGTATAAAGTAAATAAAACATGAAAATAACAGAATAATAAAAATAACAGAACCTGATAATGTTTGTTTTTTTCATGAAGATTGAAAAAGAGTAAAGACTTTTAAGAATAAATATGAAAATCGAAAAGCAATTAGGAAATGAAGAATTGTGTGTTCCAAACTATAGCAATATCGAAATAATAATAACATAATATATGTTAATAATTTTTGTTTTCAAAAATAAAAAATTTTTTTCCTGAAGAAGCTTTCCATAGGAAAGCGAAATATCGAAAAGAAAAAAATATATATTGTTAATTTAATTTAAAAAGACCGTAAAAAATAATAAGAGATATTTATTAAAGATAAAAAAAGGTCGACTAAAAAAACTACAAAAATAATAATAATAATAATAATAATAATAGTGTAACTGTATTATCACACTGTTAAAAAAAACTTTCTCGTACATAAAAAACGCGAATAGAAATTATTGTATTCGTCTCTCTCTCTCTCTCTCTCTGGCTATAAAACAGTATTTAAACGTTAATTATTTTCAAACTGTTTTTGTTTTGTTACAACTTCATTTATATCTCTAAGCATCTAAATATATCTATTAAGCAGACAATAAATCGGCTGCCTTCGGTTTTAGAAACAACAGCCGAATAAATAACCCCTGAAATGAATTATAGTAGCTTTTTCAGATGGTAGTGTATATCAGACTATAATGCCACAGTATACAGTGATAAATGATCTATATTACTTTCGCAGTCTATTCAGAAAACCTTAAAATTCATATAGTCTTCCTAAAGAGATAAGTAAAAATTTTTCAAACTGCTGACGAGTTTTCTGTTACAAAAATCTCACCTCACTACCTCTGCAACTCTGATAGGACTCGGTACTTAAGGTCGAACCAATAAGTGGATGTATCCTTTTTTTTTTTTTGATAGCTGTACAAAGCGGCATTAATCGAAGGAATTGGCGATCGAAGTGTAATTTTTTAAATAATCGTTATAAGTATTTACTTCAGAAAGCTGAGGTTAGGTTAGCAAAAGCTGAACATCGACAAGGTCGCCAGCAAAATATTTTCGTCTTTGGCTCAGCAGATAAATAGGAACAGGAGGAACGGTGTATAAATAGTAGGCTGGAAATTGCCTACAATAGCTATTGTCGCCGCTGCCAGTACTTGGTAAGGAAGAAGCTGTTACTCATCTTCTGCACGAACGTTCCACTCGCCAAGATACTAACATGATAGATGACATATCATCATTATCAGAAACTATCTAAATGAGCCAAAGGGGGTCTTATACTGTATAATAGAACACAGGCTTTAATTGACTGTATTATTTGAACATTTAAAGTGTTAGTTATTATTCTCGATCATACTGCATAGCTTGCGTAAGAAATAAAACAAGAAAATTCTAACGAAATAGAAAATTTACAAACCCTAAATTTTACATATGTTACGTAGTTAAATAAATAGCAAAGAAAAATTAAAAATTACATAACAAAAAGAAAACAATTTAGTCAGAAACAAAGATTGAACAAAAAACTGTTGGAAAATAAAAATATTTAAGAGCTTAATTTTTTCACTATAATAGAATTACATGCAGAAATCAGAACAAGAAAGTAAAATTTTTTTTATAATTGAAATGTATATTATAGATTATAAAATACACAACAGTTTAGATATAGAAAGACACTGCAGACATCTATATACATAAAAGCATAGAAGTAGAAGTTTCTCTTTTTTATTCACAACATCTTTTGAAATATTCCTCGCTAAACAAAAATGAATTGTTTTTATAACAATCTAGGAAATTCTCACAAAAGGCCTGATAAATTCCACTGTGCCCGAACAAATAGGATCATATGCTCGCATACAATGTTTGGGTAAGTGATCCTTCTCTTTCTAGGAAATAAAATAAATTTTATATTAAAGACTTCTTCTACACCTTCTCCCTCTGATTCTAGGAGACATAGTATTAATATTAAGTATTAATATTAGTATTAAGTTTTAGTATTAGTATTAGTATTAAGTTTAGAAAATGACAATTTCATTTTGTCTATTTTTTAAATATTTTATAAAATTGTTTTTGCCATTAGATAGCAACTAATGGAATAGCGCAGAAAATGTTTGTGATAGTGATAGTTTAAAATTAAGTTTAAGTATACTTGTTTATTATTTCAATCTAAAATTTAATTCCTTGATACACTATTATTTTATTTAACTGTTAGGGTCCAATATTTATTGACGAATCAATCTTACATCGAGTAAGTAGCTTTTGTCTAGAACAGCCTAGAACTGAACAAATTCTTTCTTGTTCCTTTATCAGGTGAAATAAAACCAACCGTTAACCGGAGTCCAATTTTTACGAAAGCGACTTTTGTCTAGAACAGTTAGCGGAACTGAACACAACAAATTAATTTATGTTACTTTACCAAGTAAAATAAAATCAACAGTTAATCGGTAACTTTTAACCACAATGAGCTATAACCATTATGAACTTCACAATTTAAATAGGAATTTTGTTGAAATAATAAAATAAATTAGAATTCTGTTTTAAAATATCCAACTGTATACGTATCAGTCAGTCCCCCTCTTTTCTTAAGAGACAAAACAAAACAAAAAAACAGAAAGGTCGCAGTTTTATTAATTTAACGTAACATTCACTCGTTAACCAATTCAATTAAATATTTTACACATTCATCTGAAATAATATATATAACAATATTAAATATATTTTAAGTTTTTATTTTATTTTCAAAACATTTTATCCATTTTTTTTGTTTAAATTTATTTAAGTTTCAAATACTATTGATTTCAAGGCCTATATTAACAGATACTAAAACAAGCTAGTGAAGTTAAACAACTTTTTTTGCTCGAACTTATCATTTGCACAATAAAAACCCGATAACAGCAAGTCAAGAACAAGTTATTCAAAACAATCACACAAATGCATGTAATTGTTAAAAAATAATAAAAAAAAAATAATAAATTCATCTAGAGATCAAAAAACAATACCAAAGATATTTTTATTTTTTTTTTTTTGGTGATTATTTAGCAAAATGTAGTTTGTTGTACGAGGATATAAATACATAATTTGAAAGTTATGTTATTTTTAATTAATAAAGCAGCAGCAAATTAATATTATTATTGGCAAGTAGCAGCTTAAAATAAATAAACAAAACAAAAAAATTCAATTCATTTTAGAAGCCGGTATATTCCTTTTTTCGGTCTCATTTTATTTTATTTTAATAGCAAGTTTTGGTCAGTAGCACTGCAATGAAGACAGCACAAACAAAAACTACAAAAATAAAAAAAAATATTGGCAGACACCACGCAACTGTTGCTTTGCACAAACATATTTCTAAAATTGTTGCTATTGGGTTTTTGGCGTTTCACCGCATTTATATGGCTGTCATGATGCCAAAAGATATCATAATCATCAACATCATACTTGTAATCGTTATCATTGTGTCTGTCTAGCCTTATGCCATGCGTATACAACAACACCATCAATAGCAAAACCTGCTGCAACAAATTCATATAATTATAATTTTTTTTCTACATTTATAGATTTCATTCAAACACAGTTACAACAATTTGACACAACAACAACAAAAACATATTTAAATTGAAAAAAAACCAAAAAAAATAGAAAACAAATTTTGAAGCACCTGTTTTCTTTGCCAGTTACTGTTATAGATTGAGTACTGTAAATTGTAGGTTATTATTTGTTCTATATCCTATTTTATATATATAATTCTACGGTAAGTGTATTGTGGCTGAGCTCCCCCTAAACGACTGCACTGATTTGCATAAATTTTTTTGTATGCGTTTGGGTGGCGCCCCGGGTGGTTTAGATTTACAATTCGGTCGAATTGTACAAAAAGAAGTGGTACCTCCCATACAAACCACAAATTAAAAATCTATTATTTCTGCTCCTGATAACGGTATTTAATCAAATTTGTTAAGTCGGTTTCGTGTGCATTTTTTAAGTGCTACTGCAAATATAGGCGGAATTGTACCCTCTTTTGTACAGTCCCGCGGTACCTCCCACTCAAACCACAAATTAAAAATCGATTATTTCTGCTCCTGATAACGATATTTAAACAAAATTTGGTACGTCGGTTTGGTGTGCATTTTTTAAGTGCTACTCCAAATATGGGCGGGATTGTACAAAGAAGCGTGGTTCCTCTCATATGAACCACAATTTAAGATTACAATATTTCTGCTCCTGCTAACGGTATTTCAACAGAATTTGGTATTTCGGTTGAGTGAACATATTTTAAGATCTGCTGTAAATATAGGCGGGATTTGATAAAGACGCGTGGTACCTCCCTACTGTACGTGTGTATGTCACTGAATAAATTTATTTTGCATGCGTTTGGGTGCCACCTTGGATGGTTTACATTCACAAATCAGCCCGGCAAATGGTCGGTATCCAGGTTATTCAACTACACTGCAACTACACGACTGGATCGACTTGACAAAATTTTTGTGTATTCATTTGTTCAATGCATTTAATTTTTTTGTGTGCTGTGTTTTGATATTATATGGTATCGCATTAACATAAATATTGAGTGTTTTTTACGCACCATAAGTTCGTCGCCAGCCGCCAACTGCTTCCAATGTACATAGCCGGATGACGGTGAAAGGCCCAAAGTAACATAGACTCAATTACTGCCGCCGTTAAACAATCGCGGTGGGCATCGAGCTTATTTGCTTGCTTTTCTTCTTGCGATCTTACAAAAATCTTTCTCAATTCTCTCTAGTTTACAATAAAATTACGTAAGGTTAATTATTTATAAATTGTAAAGTTCTTGCATTAAATTAAAAGAAAACGAAAAATAAAAGATTAAAGCAAGAAAATATAATATAAATACATTTTAAATAAAATAAGAGAAAATTAACTTAAGAATGGTATGTACATTCTATGCTTGCTATTTTATCCTTTCTTATAACATGGATACCCCTCAATAATATAATAACTAGAGCATTTATATGATTGCTTAATATTTTAAATATTTTTCGCTATATATATTTATTATCTATTTGACAGTTTGAATATTTCGCTGGAAATATACCAAGTAGATTAAATATAAGACTTACAGTTTATGACTGCTACCTTTCTAATATTTTTATATTTGAGGCACTTGTTGTTCCCGAAAGTTCAACTCCAAAAGTTCATATAGGTTTAAATAAAGCTTTATAAAGTTTCAGTTTATTTTCCAGATTTAATTGAGATCTGGTACCAATTAACCAGCTTAGTTTCCTATTTTTAATATTTAATTGTTGCCATTTCATTTTCATATGTTCTTTTCATGCAAGTCAACGATCAATATGTAAGCCAAGGTATTTGGAGTTCGAATATTATTTATGGCATCTTCAGGGCATTCACCTTTTCTAAAAGTGTGTACAGAATTTTTAGAATTCTTTTTAACCATGACAGAATTTAATTTAGTAAAAAAACTAGCAATTATGGCGCGATTATTTGAAGCCGTGTCATCTGCATGCGTATAAATATTAATAAATCCAAACTTGTATATAACACACAGGGCTTATTACACTGCCCTGAGGAATTCCTGCTCTAATATTAAACAAGTGTAAACTTTTATTTGCAAATTTTCCTTAAAATAACTTACCAACGAGAGATGTTTCTTTAGTTTGCATAAACGACCAGTATGCCATACTCTATTAAATACCTGTTGAATATTTAGGAATACAGCAGAACAATATTTCTTTTCCTCATACGATTTATGAATAATGTCAATTACTCTATGGCATTGCTTCAAAGTGATGTTTTTCTACCTTAATCCAAATTATTAATCACGATTGAAATTTCTATTAAAATAAAAAATAAAAATTGAAATTAATTTTCTTTTTCATTCTCTTCCAATCACATTCATTTTATGTTGTAGTAAAAGTTACCATAGAAATTACTAGCATTTGTAAAATAATTGTAAAATCCAACTTACAAGTATACTACATACAACAGGCTATGTGTTAAACAATTGTTGCATTTGAAAAAAGTAAACAAGAAAAGTGCTTTATATCACTAAGTTCTTCCCCGAAAAAAATACACATTTTGGTTACCGTGGAAACCTCTTGTAACAAGTAATACTTTTTTTTAAAGCATGGGACATTTGGTTAAAACACGAAAAGAGCAAAAAAAAAAAAACTTTTTGAGATGTGAAAGTGAAAATCGTGAACTATGGCGAAGTCGCATATCTGCTGCATTAAAAAGGTTTTTTAATGCAACTTTTTCAATCAGCTAAGTACTTTTAGTTCAAGTTGCTCCATTTAAAACAATTTTTAAGATAATTTATTGCACTCATATTACTTTATAACTTAAAAATAATTATTGCCAGAAACTCTTTGCTGGTAGCTAACATGGTTCTAGAAACAATTCGTTTTCGTAACTGAAACTACTGAAAGTACTGAAACGAATTGAGAAATACTTCGCCGCCTTGAAATAAATTAATAATTATGCTATTTCAGGTATTATTTAAAAAAGTTATGTACTATGAGTAATGGAAATTTCTTATCTTTCTTTAAAAACAACTCTGAGTTTATATAAATTATGGGACTTTTTGCATAAGAAGGACTGCCTAAGAACTATTGTGAAAAATCTAATCAACTTTAGACAAAAAAAAGAGATAATATTCACAATAAGATGTTTTCTAGCTCAAGTGTTAGTTTCAGCTTCAATATGACATGAAACACCAATGATTAACAAAATCTTTAATGTGAAGCCATCAGAAGAAGTATTCGAAGGCAGAAACAGCCGAACGCTAATTTATTGTCAATTGCACTTGTTAGCATACATCGTTATTCTAAAAATAATTATGATGCTGTTATTACTCTGTCAATGAATTAATTTATGTATGTGAACAAAAAAGTAAAATATACACCTTACTGATTTATTAACCAGCCACTCCACGAATTTCTCTTAATGATTTTCGCACACACAAATGGAAAATAGTTTAAGTATAAATACAAATTTTTAATATGGTTATTTTTTTTATAATTAAAAAGAAAATCTATTGCAATAATTATTTGTCAAGTTTCTCTTTTATACAATTAATTAGATTTCAAAAAGGATTTATTTTACAAAACTTGTTTGATTATAAAATAATTATAACTATATTAGCTAATTTTAAAATAACAATAAGAATTATGTAATATAAATTTTACTATTCAATTTTATATAAAATAAATTTTCTCAAATTTAATTTTTATTGTATAAAATTTTTAAAATGCAATGAAAATTATGCCTGGAAATTCTTTTAATCTCTATCACAGATATCGACAGTTTTTATCTACAGCAAGCAAATATAACTTATACCATTCTATTAATATAAGGATAATAATGAAAAAATTAAAATGTTTCACAGTTCTGTTGAAGGTATTTCATTTGGATTAACATTCTTCATGCCCAACTTTTCCAAGCGCTTGCTACGTTGCATTTGATACTTCAATTTCTTTTTATACAAAATTTCTCTGTTGATGGCCATTAAATCTTCCGTTGAACATTTTGTCAAATTGCGTATGCTTTTCGAAATTAATTTATCGGTTAAGCAAATTTTTGTACGATTCAAGCGTATAAATCGAGACTTTGCACGCCGCAATTCTTCACGATACAAAAATAATGTATAACTAACATTTTTCGAATCCATTTTTAAGCAATTTTGTATTAATGTTATTTAGTCAATATCGTCTATTAGAATGATGTTACCATGGGAAATTTTTTTAGTATTTATACATTATTTTTTAAAATACAGGTAGCTGTCTGTAAGCCTCGGTCAGGTAAATCTAACTATTAACCATTAAATATATTTTATTGTTTTTATGTTCAAAATTTAATCAATCGCACACGCAACACAAACAAACAAAGTTTTTAAATCATATATTTTGAAGAATATATGTATATTCTCTATCTTTGTTGTTAATAGCATTTTAAAATGTTATTGAAAAAGCAATAGACACATTAGCGTTGCTATACATGTTGCTGCAAATACGCATGCATACGTTTCTTTAACAGCAGGGATAATATAATTAATTATACTAAAATAAAAACAATTTTAAAAATTTTAGAATTAAAACACTTCTAGAGCCATGCTTTAATCTGTTTATCTACACATGTGCAAAATGGCAGCGTATTTTTTTGCTCGCTATATAATTTTTCTTCTAGCAGCACCGTAAATTATTACATTTTCCATTATCAAGCCTAGATTCCCTTTACTGTAGTGCTATTTTTACATAAAATATTACAAAAATGATTTGCTAAGTTTTAAAAGAAAATAATTATTAGTAACAAAGTAAACGAAATGACCGACTGTACATTACTTAGAAAGCTACGCAGTTTCTAGAATGCACAGTGGGTCGTTTCATTTACTTTTTTACTAATAATTATTTTCTTTTAAAACTTAATATTTTTTTAACAGTAATAAATCTATACTTTAAATATTAGTTTTATCGAGGTAAACATTGTTGTATTTCAACAAAATATTTTAAGTTTGGCTAAGGTTCGATTTAGTGAAGAAGAATAATTACTTACTTTATTGTGTTACTGTTTTTATATAAAATATTTTTAATAAATATCTTTTTTCTTTTTTAAGATCTTTTTTATATATTTTTACTTCTCAATATTTCGCTTTCCTTTTGGAAAGCTTCATCAGGAAAAAATTTTTTATATTTTTGAAAACAAAAAAATTATTAACAAATTGAACAAATGTTTTTTTAAAACTGTAATAAATCTTTACTTTAAATTTTAGTTTTATCGAGATAAAAATACTTGCATTTCAAATATCGGTTGTCTTTCTATTTATTAGAAAAAAAAATATTATTTACTTTATATAATTAGAAAAGAAAACAATAATTATAAGTAATTTATTAATTATGCCCTAGATATAAAAATTTCAGTTAATTTTTATTTTTTATTTTAGTTCTCGATATTTCGTCAAACCATTGGAAAAGAAGATGCCAAACAATGATTTGACGAAATATCGAGAACTAAAATAAAAACTAAAGAGACTTAATAATTTAATCTTGAATGCAAGAAAAACTAAACAATACGTTTTAGGTCATACCTAACAAGAAATCACAAGAAATATCTTGGAATGCTGTTAACTCGTAATATTTCATGGGATGATCACATTAATTACTTAAAATTAAAAGTTTCGATATTTTATGTAAATTTCGAAATAAATTGGACACAAAAGCGAAAATGTTGATCTATCGATCTATTATTCACTCGCACTTAACCTACCTTCCGGCAGTATATGCCTACAAATCGAATTCGTCTATGCGTTCTTTACAATCAGCCCAAAACAGCGCATAGGACGAAATGGAATGTTAAATGAAATATTACTAATCAAAAAATCTGAACAGACATTTCCTTTTATTGAGTTTAAAAGAAACGTGACATTTAACATTATTCTTCGGCATTTTAGAGTTGGCAGTTTTATTAGAGCAAGTCTACTAGTGTAGGATGGATTCCATTATAAACCGCGAAGACAAAATAACAAAATCTGCTTTTGCACCGATTCCATGCTATAACTATACACTTTATAAATTGGATCCCTAATTATTGAGCCATATTCCATAACAAGTCTAACAAGAGAAGTATAAAAATGTTTTGGGACATATGAGTCACTAAACTCCTTCGCCCAGCGTTTTATAAATCCAAGAACTGGACGTGCTTTGTTCGTGGCCAACGAAATATGCTGTATAAAATTTAATTTAGCAACCACTAAAATACCAAGATGTGAAACCACATTTAGTATACTGCACCTTTGCAGGACATCTTCGGAAGAAACACATGTATGTGCAATTTTTAATGTTTAAATCCATAAAATTAATATTACACCATAAATTAAATGCATTCAAGCTATTTTGCAGGAGAATATGATTAGCGTGACGATTATATTTTCGAAATATCTTTACGTCGTCTGCATAAAAAAGAACGTAGGAGTATTTAATGGCATTAGGTAGATCATTAATAAACAATGTAAATAATAAAGGACCCAGATGGCTGCCCTGCGGCACACTAAATGAAGTAAGCGTATTAAAATGATCCCTTTTTGATCTCTGTTTGAAAGATATGAATTAATCCAATAAAATGTTTGTGAATCCCATAAGGTCAAGTCTCCTTATCTGAAGTGGTTAACCTTACCGAATGCCTAACTGACGTCAATGTAAATAACATCAGTTTGCTTACGTTGAACAAATTCCCGATTGACTAGCGTTCTTAACTCCAAAAGATTAGTAACGGCTGAACAAGCCCTTCTAAAACCATGCTGAGCAGAAACCAATATCGATGATACTTAATGGGAAAGGTGATCAGTAACAATTTTCTCGAAAAGTTGAGATATAGCGCTGAGTTTAGCAATACTCCTGTAGTTTGCTATATCATTCCTAAGACCAGATTTAAATAATGGAATATTTAAAGAATCTTTCCATATTTTAAGAAAATAAATAAATTTGAACGATAAGTTGAAGATTATTGTAAGAGTTTTTGCCAGTGCCAGAGCACATTTGTTAAGAATGCAACTCGGAATACCATACGGACATAAATGTAAGCTTTTTTAAACAGCTCAAAACTGTCAATTCATCAAGAAATGGAATCGATATAGCCGGATATGGCACCTCTGCCAGTTGATAAAAGCTATCATCAATATTATTATCAGAATAGGTGATAGAAAAGAAATCTGCAAGCAAAATACTTATTGTCGGCTCATAATCAGATTCAAAATTTTCATACTTCATAACAGAGGAAAATGCCAGTGATATTTTCTTGTAGAACGCTCTTGGGTACGACTTAAAATTGTTTCGAATTTTATTTACGTAAGCAGAGTAACACAATTGATTAATCGAATTATATTGAGCACGACGCATGTCGTAGTCAATAAATGAGCCAGACTTTCTATACCTTTTGTATAACTTGTTCTTCCTATTTTTAGCTCTAATCAGATACTTTGTGTTTCATGGTGGACCAGTAGGTTTAAACTCATAGCTTTTAGAAATACATTGACTTATATACAAATATAATTTTTTGTTAAAACCTTCTATTATAATATCAATATAATTGGTGGTGCTAATTTGTACAGAGTTTGAAAGCAGATTCAACTAGTTTGTGTTATTTAAAAGTTCATTTAACATTTGATAGTTTGTCTTTTTGAAACAAAACAATTTCTCCCTTGAACAAATGTTTAGTGATACAGCAGGTCCCAGTGACACATATATATTAATTTCGATTGTAGGATGGCAACCATCTTCCGGAATTCGATTAATAGTAAACTAAATCCAGCAATTTAAAATTTTAATTATACATATACTTCTTTTAGTTGGTGAAGATTCAAATCAGGTAAATCCTTGACATCCATGAAATACGAAATCTATGACACACGTATTTGTCCTTGATTTTGGGATAAAATAACCGTCATCAGCTGATATACAGTTCCATGATATCGAGGAAATGTTAAAGTCCCCTACCGTAACTATATAATCATTCCGGCTTACAGCATTAACAACACTTTTAAAAGTGTTAGCATGTTTCTGGTACACCGTTTCAGGTGAACTTGGAGGAATATTAGAAGAAGATGAAGTAACAAAGATTTTTTTATGTTGTAATTTATTAACAACACCTAGAAATTCAATATCTAAGTCAGGTTCATTTATTAAAGCTTTGGATGAAAAAAGATTGGAAACTGCAATTAGAAGACCGCCTCCTCACGATCTCGTCTCTAAATTTGATAATTATCGCAGCATATTTCAGTGCTTAGAACATCATCAACAAGCCATGTTTTAATTAAGGTTAATTTTTAAACAATATTTATTAAAATTATGAATAATATTTCCCACAAATACTGCCACACAGTCATCAAAATCTTTCAGGATACCTTATGAATTATTCCACAATTTAACACAGGTAAAGATATTTTATTGACATTTACATTTTACAATGGCAATTATTGGAAAAATAATAATAAGAATTAAGGTCTGACAATTGTTTCATATTTATTTTTGAATTTTGCTTTAATTGCTTTACTTTTCAATAGCAAAAGTTGATTCAAGTTTCTTTTACTTGTTTATTTGAATATATTGTGTTACTTTACTTAATCCTGTCATTAAGTGAGAGAATTTCAGAATATGTTTTATATAGACAGGTAAATTATTTCTGTCTTTGCTTTAAAGTCGTTGAATAAATAAAATTAAAATGCGAATGTGAATGTGAATACCTAAGTTAAAGTGCTATCGTATATTAAAAAAAAAATTTATCTAAGAATAAGTTTAACCTAATCCAACTGTTAGTATCATTTATGATCTTAAAACACAAATATGTGTGATATAAAATAATTAATACATTATTCTACCTACATAATTGTTCTTTCTAATCGTTTCTACAAGTTAATACTTTTAAGTAAGTATGTTATCATGCCGGTTTACTAGGGGCGAAGGGTGATTTTTTTGCTAAACACGCAGTCACTTTGTGTTTTATGATGCAGATGCAGAAGCACTTCAATCGCGTAAACCGCATTAACTAAAACAAGCAGGAGATTTCCTAGAATTTTAGAGTAAAAAAATATTTAGAGAGTGAGTACAGATCAGAGTTATTTCAATAAAAACACCAACATTTTAACTATACAGAAAAAATAATTTATTTAACACTTAACCAAAAAGTTTCCGGTTATGCAAATTAAAAAAAAATTAAAACTAGTTTTAGTTTTAATAAATATATAACTGAAGTAAACTTTAAGCTTTAATAATATTTTATATGTTTTCTATTTAATTCGTTTTTTACTGTGACAAATTTGGTTTCCGCTAAAATATTTCAATTACGTTTATACTTTTTTTATTTCTTTTATACTTACGAATTTAAAATTAATAATCAAAATTACAAATTCAAAATTTCAAATTTATTCTATTGCTACTTTTTTCCAATTAATTTCTCCCTATAAAAAACGACTATAGACTCCAACATCTTGAAGAAATATTTAATACAAACATAGAAGTTGCATACTCTATATATATATGTATGTGTGTGTGTGTGTGTTTTTAAGATTCTTAGAATTTGGCTTTAAAAAACATTGATACAAACCCCCCTATAAATCTCTAACTACATTTTGTTTACCTATAGATAATAAGGAAAATGTATGACAATAGCTCTTTTTAAGTTAGTCCCACAAAAACAATATACACCTCGGCTTACTATAAGTCTCATTTAGTTGATACAAGTTTGACATTTAAGAACAGATTTTTTCCAATAGAAAGTACATAATAGACAGTACCACTCATTTCGTTCAGAGCGTTATTGTTTAACTGTAGTGAGCAGTAATAATTCAAACAAAATTTTAATAGAACCATAAAATACGACGTTATGACTAGCTGTTCAAAAATTGTAGTCTTGGCAAATATTTTCTTTGAGAATTTTGCTATGCTGCTTTATTATTTTATTTTAATATTCATAGTTGGAAATAGTGCACTAAATTTAACTTGCACTACCACTAAAAAAAATCGGACAAAAATTTATTGCCGTTTTTTTTGGCAATCTTTATTGGTAGTGTACTTAAGAGAGGGTAGTGCCATATTTATTAGATACCTTGTGAAAGGTAAAGGTGGCTTTAAAAATATAATTTCTTTATTTTATTTTCCCATTCTTAGAGCATAAATAAAACCAACCTATGTAAACGCAATCACATACCTATAATGTGTGCCAGAGTGTAGCTACGCTAGGTATTCGCCAAGAACTATAGGTAAACATTTAAATTGTCAAATAATTTTTTTTAACTGTAACTACAGCTTCTTACAATTTAACAGTTTTACAGGTTTATGGAAAACTTGCCTAGTGCAACAAAAATTACCACTAAATAGAATTTGAAAAAAAATTATTGCGCTATTTTTTCGCAGCTTAGTGATAAACTACAAATCTTAACTAACACTCGAAAAATTTAATGGTAGTGCAAAAGTTTTCCCTATCACTAAACTCAGATTTACTGCAAAAGTTCTTCACTCACTAAATTAGTGTAGAATTCTTACTAACCGGATTTAATCACACCCCCACAAAACGTTAAAAAATTTGGGGTTGTGAATCTTTAAATTAAAGATTATAGAGTCACACAGAATTGATGGAAAAACATATACATTTTATTAATAGCAATATTTGAATGAATATGAATGAAAAATATTTTTGCTTTATGAAAGAAAGGAACTTGTGATAATAAAACTTATCTATCGTAACTCGAGTGGATACACAATATTTTTGGTTTTTTCCTTCGGTGCGTAGATGTATAAGCAACGTAGAGTTGACCATAAGAAAAACATGGATTTTCTAAATGCAAACCGGCAACTTCCGTTGTGCCTCTCTATCATGCATCTCCCTCTTTGGGTATTGCAGCAGCTCGTTCAGTTTCCCGTTGTGTGTCCCGCTGTTCGAGTGTTCAAGCAACTCTTAAAGTAGACGCACTGAATCGTTCAGTTTCCCATCGTGTGTTTCGCTCTTTGGGTGTTGCAGCCACACTAATGGCTGACACTTGTCGCGAATTTCTACTTGATTTTCCAATGTTGGTTTTTTTCGTGGCATTTCAAAAACATCCGAAGATAGAAGGCAATAACCTACAATGAAATAAAATACACATGTAATCTCTCCAACGCATTTGGCTGCCGATTTCCATATGGTATTTCCATATGGATATTCGCAGCGAAAACAATATTTTTTCATTCTCGAATTTGCATATGGGTATTTGCAGTGAACGCAGAATAAAATATTTTGTTCATGCTCAAATTTCCATATGAGTGTTTATAGTCAACACTCCCCAGGCAGTCGTATGCACGCACGCAAAATTGAAAGAGACAATCACTGCACCGGACAATTAGTGAGGAAAGGAGGTTTTGATATTAAAATTAGTCGCCAATACCACTACCACTAATACGCTGTGTGATAGCTTTAATTTGCAGTATGATGCAGCGCCTATAAACAAGCGAAGAATATGCACTACGACATCCAGCACCAAAAATAATTCGAATGGAAATGCTCCTCCATTTCAAATTGACTCTCCCATAACTAATCACTGTCAATGTCACAATCACAATTTGCAATTATTGAAGACAGTAAAAATCACTACTTATTTTCTACTGCCGTCGAAATCAGATTTACGCTGTAGGGATCGCTGTTAATTAATCATTTAGCAACATCACTAAGTGTTAGTGCACTATGCCCCAAACTATGATAATTTATTACTATCTTATACATGTTTCATAATATTGAATAAATAATTACACATATTTTGGCACATATTTACAAATGCTATATTATTAAATATTAAATTAAAAAAAAAAAGAAAGTATTAATAATTGCCCGCAGTGCTGTCAGTTATGGCGATTTTTCGCCTTTTTAGCGATGAAAATTTTAAAATTGCGATTGGCCAGATATCTGGTGATATTTTTTTTTAATTTTTCTATAATAATGTTGCATAAAAAAGAGGTATTATAAACTTTAAATAGTTTCTAAATTTCTGCACACCTTATTACCCTGTGTATGCAAATAAATGTTAATTTGTAAATTAAATGTCAGATTTTATATATGATTTTCACTTTAAATGTAATTGATGGGTTGATTTAAAACGAAAACTATTTTCGATTTTAAAACAAAGTTGCTAATAGAAACGCTTTTTATACTTTCAGTAAATATGCCTTTCGATTACTTTTCTATATTAAGTTATACACAAAATGAAAAAGGGTATGGCAAGATGGATCAAGTAAAGGCACTTGTCTTGTTGTGGAACATGAGAAGAAATAAAGTAAATTTTTCAAAGAATTTATTTAAAAAACTAATTCAATAATTAAAACCAATATATATTAAATTAAATAGTATGCAAACTTTATTTTAAAAATTTATTCATTAACTACAAGGTCGTATATAAACAATTACGTTTATCATTTTATTATTATGTTAACTTGACCTCTTTTTATTTATATTAAATAAATATGTTTTAATCTTTTAAACGGTCTTTTTTAATTAAACTATATAATATTTCGCTTTCCTCTGGAAAGCTTCTTCAGGAAATTAATTTTATAACTACAAAATTATAATTATAAATTGTAATTATAAATTTATAACAACAAAAATTATAATTTACAATTTATAATTACAATTTATAATTATAATTTTTGTAGTTATAAAATTAATTTCCTGAAAGACCGTTTAAAAGATTAAAACATATTTATTTAATTACGTTTATCTTTTTTTTAGTTTCGTTGTCTTTTTTCTGTGTATGATTCAATGAAATTAATCAATTTGGTTTGAGATATACGACTTTTGAATTTTCTATACAAAAGTTGTAAAATCCGTTGATGAGTTATATGAGCAGCAGTAAAATTGTCATATAGAAATGCTATCCCCTGCAGAAATACATTTCAAATGTATCATTATATATTTTATGAGAATATCATATGAGAATATCATAAAATATTTATTTTAAAGGAATCTAGCACAACTGAACATAGGTTAAGCTAAAAAGGATTCCAAAAAATAAAATTCTTTATTTCAAATAACTATAATTATTTTATTTAAAGAATTTGTTTAATAAAAATTTTTTTATTATTTTATTTCAAAGCATGAAAGGTATTTGTGGCCGAACTGTTCTAGTATTGTGTCCTTTCTGCCTTCTTCTTCTTAGAATGCCGCCACTTCATCTTTAGATCGTTTATGTTATCAAGATGCAATATCCTCCTCTGCGGCTATTTAATTTGGCAGCATTTCGTATTATTCAGGTGTTGTTGTTTTTCACATGCAACAAAATAAAACTCACATTTTAGTACAAAAAAAAATTTTTTTTTAATATCTCCAATTTTATACTTACACTTTTATGAATAAAATAATTTTTCAACCTGAACAAAGAAAAATTGAAACACTCTCTGGCAGTAAATTGATAACTTAGAAAATCGTAGCTGCGTTCGAAAGGTAGAATATGTAAAATCGTAAAAAAATTAAGGCGAAAAACAAATGCAAGGTGCAATACCAATTTTGCCAAACGTAGAGATTTTCGATTATCAATTTTCAAATACTGTATCTCTGTATCTTAAATTCAATTCTCTGCAGTTCCAGGAATTTAAAAAATATTCAGAGATCCTAATAGCGCATTTTGTTCTTGTAAAATATTTTTTTTTATATTGCATATTCAATATTTTAACTACCAATTCGCATAAACTGACTATGCGAGTTCGATAAGTGTTCTTATTATGTTAAGTAGCTTCCCCCAGTTAAAGCTTGTGTGGAATAAACTTGATAATGGTTATGTGCAGAAAAACTGACTATTTGGTATACTTTATGGGCTGGTGGAATCATTAGTCCATACCTTTTTAAAAGCAATGCTGTTTAAAACGTTACAATCAGTAGTTAGCGCTATAGAGCTCTGATTATTCACTTTTTCGTTTATCATTTCACTTTTTAATGTGCTTTATGGGTTAGTGGTATTGTTGTTCCGTCCTTCTTTAAAAACGATGATGGTTTTTTTTTTTGAAAGAGAAATAGCACTTCTGACAACAATGCCTATTTAGTCAAGTACCGTGCTACATTCTGTAGGAAAGGGATTGAGAAGAGATGAAACAGGTGGTGAAAGTAGATGGATAGTCGGAAATTAACTGCCGTATAAGACAGCACAGCGACCACCAGTGACTATGCCTTCATCGCTGAACTGCCCTACCGACAGTAAATTTTTATTTTTGTAGTGAAAAAAAAATCAAGGTCTTCGTCGAACCCACAACCCCTACTAGCCTAGTACACTACCTACTAGCCTACAGAAGCACCTTACGTTAGAACGTTACAGTCAATCCTTACCGCAATAGATAACTGACTTTTTTGTTTATTAATTGAACACCCATAATGTGCGGGAGCTGTGGCTTCAATAACACGTTGCAACATGTGCCACGGCTCATATCACAATTAATTTATTGAAAGAAATGTTTGGCAACCTCATAGTTAAACGTTTCGGATCCTTGAATTGGCCTTGAAGATCGTACGATTTAACGTCGCTAGACCTTTTCTGTGGCGATACGTGAATCGCGATTAATCAAAGGGTAAACATTCGTCGCATTATTGCCGATATACAGCTATTAATGTTGGACATAGTTATAAGAAATGGGACCTAAAAATTAGATTACATCCAAACCAAACATGGCGTTTATATGCCAGAATTATATTTATATTACAATGCCACCTTATTTTTCCAATGCAATAAATATCATGTCATTTTAAAACCTACATCTTTTCTTTTATACCATTTTAAAGTTCTATACCTCTATAAAAACCACCCCTTGTATTCATAAATTAGTGATTGATTGGGCAATATTCAACAAGCTATTCAGTAAGCAAGCTACAAATAACTGACAACACTTGTTGCTAGAAAAAATAAAGTGAAAATTCTGTACCCAGAGGGCATAGAGAACAGTAAACTTTGGCTAAAGGGTTCTGCCACCTGCTAAAAATACAGTTCAAACATTATATAGATTTTGAAATATTAATTATAAAATATATAGGAAACATTTCTTAAAAACAAATTTATAGAGGCAACAAACTATGTTTTCACTTTTAGAGTCCCTACGATGTTTCCTTTAACTTCTTTTTAACAGCAACAACAACAAAAAAGCAATGCGAAAAATTGGCATAAAACAACAAAAATAAATTACACTTTGTATTTACCATTTAAATCCACTGAAAAAAAGAAATAAAATTAAAAATATAATTCAGTTCAAGTATCCAACTGACAGCCATGCGTATAACCAGGCATTTGTCTGTCTATTTGAATTTTAGTTCATTTGTGTACAATCTAGGAGATATAGAAAATTGCAGTTTTTTGAAAATATGTTTTTTTCTTTCTGGTCTTTTTTTATTGTTTACTTTATTCTTTCCTCAATATGATGAGAATGATGAAAGTTTATGCTTCGTTAGATTTTTGGTCCAATATGAAAATCAACTTAAACTTTTTCTATCTGTTTTTATCATGATTGGATTGCAATACAAATCATTTCCATGCTTCAACCACCAGCACTTACCCTATATTTTCTATTTTTTTTGTTTTTTCAATTTTTATTTTTGCCATTAAAATTAAAGACTTTTGAATTTATTTCCTTTATTCGTTTGTTAAATTTTTCATAAATACGAGCATAAAATGAAATGCAATCTATAAACTTTTTATAATCGTAAATATTGTTAAGAGCAAAGATTGCATACAACTGTAGCAAAAACAATTTTACTTTAAAATAATATAAAATAAAGACCAAACAAAAAAAAAAAAAAAGAAAAACTAAAATCGATTGTTGAAAGAAAAACCAACATAAAAAAATTAAAAATCTCATTCAAGTTGAAAACGCCTGCGTTTCAGTCGTCTATTCACTAGTGAACTGGTCAAATATTTATTTACTTCGTTTTTGCTTCCTTTACAGTTGATTTTATTGAATGAAATAAAAAAGTCAAATTATATTTGAACAAAAAAAAAATAAAAGAAATAAATAAGAATATTTTTTTATAACTTTTTGCTTTAGGAATGTTCATTGGATGTGTTTACTTAAAGTTATTTTAAATGTTAAAAATATTAAATATATAAATTCTAGTTGTTCGATATAAAATAATCGAAAATCGAAATAAAGGGGTTTTCAGCAACAACTTTGTTTTCTTAAACAAAATAAAATATTTAGATTAAAATAATTAAAATTTTTATTGTGTTACGAAGAGAAAAGTTCGCCAATTATGAATGAAAAATTATATCTGGCAAATGTCCACCACGATCAGGCTGACAGATATCAATTCTTTCATCAAAGTTTTTAATCACTTTTTGGCAAAATGCCCGCCCTATTTCGTTAATGGCATTACGCTTTTGAGTTTTAAGGCTGCAGTCAATGCGATTGGCTCCGTATAGACTTTGTCCTTAACATAGCCCCCCAAAAAACAATCCAGTTGTGTTAAATCACTCGATCTGGCTGGCGATCGGGACATTTGTTTTGCAATAAATTGATCACTTCTTTAGAGGTATGTCACTTGTCATCGTCCTGTTGAAATCACTTATCAGTGATATTCACAGCATCAATAATAGGCCAAAATTGTTAGCTTCTCGCGATAGCGTGACCCATAGACCACAAAGCGCACCATACAGTGACACGTTGAGCCTGCAAATGTTTCTCAATAATCGCTCTAGGATTTTCAGAAGTCCAAATGTAAAAATTTTGCTTGTTGACATACCCTGGCAAGTGAAAATGGGCTTCGTCTGAAAAAATGATTTTTTCATTCAGGTTGTTTCTGAATAAATAAAGCGAATGTGAACCTTGTAAAGCTTCAAACTCAAATCCTTATGCAGAATTCGCCGTATAGTGGTTTTGAATAACCCCTTTTTTTTAGAACATCGAGGAATTGACAAATCTGATTCTGCTTCAATACTGTGGCTCATGGCTGCGATGTTTTCACTTGAAAGACCCGTTCGAAAAAGCGTTACATAAATAACGAACACTATCATATTGTTGCTGTTGACACAATTGGAAAACAAACTTCTTGTTGCAAATCCCGATATAAGAAAAATATTATTAAATAAATATTTAAAAGAAAGTAAATAGAATAGCAATTTAACACTGCCAAAAAGGTCGAACTTTTAAAGCTCTTTAACTTCTGACATTAATATGATAACACTTTTGGCAATTTCATACAATCATTCCATTCCCACCAAGGGATTGTTGTTTACATCAATTCATATATTTTCACATTTTATTCACAATTTCGTTTAATTATGTATTTATTTCATTTCTATCCCATCTCTTGCCTTCAACTCAGTTTTTTTGCTGATTTAATAAAACTAGATAAAAAATGGTGAAAGTACGAGTATTTAATTTATAAAATGCATTTTAAATGTAAAATTTTAAATAAAAATACAAATATGTAAATACACTTGTAGTCGTATGGACGGATACCTTCAGTTGTACAAATACATACAAGTATTTATATAAAAATTGTACAAAACTAAACTTTTATAGATACAAATGTGTGTGAATGTGTTGTATTTAAACTATTTTAGGAGTTTTCTTTTGCTTTTATCATTTCTTCTAGTATTTATGCCCTTTTAAGTGTACATTTTCTTTTCACTCGTTAAACTGTTTATGGCAACTAGTGATTTTGCAAAATATCTCACCAGCACCCCTGGCATAACTCTTTCCAACACCTATGTAAACTAACTTTAACGTCTGTTTATTTTTATTTTATCACATTCCAGATAAAGTTGCCATTACCATTGCTGGTGGTATTTAAATAGTATTTATTCAATTCAGATTGCTGCTTTTTATTCATTGAATGAATCTTTATATAAATGTTGTAAAATGATGTCTGCATGTGTAAAAGTGTATATGTGTTGATAATGCACGTATACTTACATTTGTATATAAAAGGAAAACTTTGTTTTCATTGAAAGTTGGTTAATTATTGTGTAAATGAAATGGGTATTTTATTACATGAAAATTACCATTTCATTTTCAAATAACTATTTTCTCTAATTTCTCACTAAATACTCTATTACGAGTAGTAACGTTTTACACCTTATAACACCAAAAAATAAAAGGGTGAAAATTTTTTTACTAAAATAAAGTTCTACTTTCCATTGCATAATTTTTAGTTCACAGAAATTAAAGTAAATTTAAAAATAATTATTTCTTTCGATTTAATTTAAAATTATTCGGTTTTTTTTCAAATATTTTACACACACAAATTGTTTATTGAAGTAACGAATATATTAATTAATTACTTTATTACAAATAATAAAATTACTTTTGAATATTTCGATGTTTATAATAATTTTTTTATATTGTATGCGACTGCTCAGTTCATTCTTTATAGAGCTATAAATTAATTATTTTTAATTACTTCGCGAATAGTTCATGCACTGAATTTTTAGATTTCAAATTAATTATTTTCACACAAAAAAAATCAATTGAAAGAAATTTGAATCAATTCAAATATATATGGTAGAAATGAATTGCAATTCATTTCGAATTCAAACGGTACTATACGGGTACTATAAGGGTTTACGTATAGTACCTGTTGCAAATATACTCATTTCTTTCAACGCAACAAGAAGACTTACTGATGTAAACCAGTCTAAAAACACCTAAGTGTAATTAAGCACCAATGTACCGTCTTATTTCCTCCTTAGTACAGTTAATCTCAATGTCGAGTTCTTGTAGTTCATTTATAAATTAGTTTGCAGTGTGATCAAATCAATTCAACGAGTATCAAATATTTTTTCGAAATATTCAACTGGTGTCAAAACTTCATGAATTTGCAGGATATTATCGTCCTTCAAAATAGTCTCTGGGGCTTCATATAGCCTTGATCTCCATTAAAGAGATTTCGGATTAATTTTTTCAAAGCACATATTAATACCACCAGAAGATTCTTGCTCAAACTCATCCGCCAGTACGTTGTCAAGAAGGCCGATCTCTATGCTTTCTCCTCTTTCCACGATCCCTTCTAAATTCCTGTCCAGCACTGCAGATATGTCTTCCAGCTCATCGCCGCTTTCCTCGTCACTGGAAACATCCCAATCGGAGCTCAAAATTCTTTCAATTTCTTTGTTTGTCAAGCGCTTCTCTGGGGTCTCATGGTAATTAATCATAATTGCCCAAATTGCTTGCGAGCAACTTGACAACTTTGAAAATTACTCACCTGTTGTTTGTTTGCAATTCTAAGATTTAACTTCTTTAAATATTTTACTTGATATTTACTAAACAAGATTCAATAAATAGTTTTTAAATTTTTGTTATAATTTTAAAAAAAAGTCACATGTATAAAAACCTCTTTCCAAATTCGCAAATATATTTGTCTTGACACATGCGCGGGCTAATAAAAAGAACGTTGCTAATTGATAACTAAATTAGCTGTTGTTTTATTCAGCTTAAAGAGAACACTTGTAGATTTCGATATTGGTGCGGTTACACGACCAGGAACAAAAACAACGCTGACCGTTAGTTGTCAAACATATGAAGTTGCCCACCAGCAAGCAACGTTGGGGTCGAAAGGGTTAACAATAATTTTTTGGTTTAAATAATCTCACATTTGTATATTGTGGAAAATTTTCGAATTTCAAAGATTTTAGTAACTTTGAATCTCAACATGAAATTCTTTGCTGTCACCGCCGTGTTCATTTACTCGAAATTCTCACTACTTTTAGCATAACTTAAGTTTTTCATTCACCCTAGATCTGCGCTTGAATTGAAATCACTGCAACATATTTTTACTTCATTATTACACGGTGCGACAGTCCTGGGACCGGATATTATTTTTCTTGTAGGGCTTGTCGAGTAAAACAAGATTCTAATAGTGAAATTTGCCGGACACATCCAAAATCCGGATTTACGGTTAAAAACCGGATTTTTGGACCTTTGCGCACTTATAAGCCTGTAGATCATTACTTTCAGGTATCGGTTTTGTAACAGTTACAACATTTTGTTTTTATTAAAAGTTAAATAACTCAGTCAATTGCTTATCTATTTTTAACCCCAAATATGCATTGTAATCGTAAGTAAATAAACTTTTTGAATAAAATCAATAGTGTTATAGTATCTTAATAAAATAATGTATTAAAATATCACCAAAATTTAAAAATTTTTAAAAAATCTACAAAATTTGTGTTTGCTGGACAATAACACTCAAATTTTTAATAAAAATTTTAAAGGAATCAAGCACGACATAAAATTGCTTAGATTAATAATTAATAATATGTTAACATACAAGTTAATAATGTCGATTTGGAGAACATATACCATGACTATTAGATATAGTTTGTGTCAGTAATAACAAATAAACAACTGTCATTATAATTTAGTATTCGATAGATGCCAAAGTGTAAGCGCACATTTTTTTCAATCGCTATAATAATATCGAATGGTTTGCGGGGAAGTCTGATAATCTTTTTTCATTTGAACAAAATGTCTGGTGAAAGCAACCTATTATTGGTAGTAGCCTACGGTCCATATGCACCAATTCAATAAGCCTATGGGCGATAATTAAAGTGGTAACTGCAACACAGAAGACAAGGAGAGGCCTGATCAGATGAAAAAGTTTTCTCGATGAAAATTGTCAAACGCAATAAGAACTTGCATTATCATTGGGAGTCACAAATAGGCATTGAAATTAATTCAAAAGTAAGGAAGTTGGATCTCGTTGTATTGTCCTATTAACTCGGCTATACTGGTCGATCATTAGAGTAAGATTGAAAAAAATTTAAATCTTTTTTCTCCTACGTTTCGCCGGTATTTCCCGGCTTCTTCAGGGAGTATGTACTTTTATTTATTCTAAAAACAACATTAATCAATAATAATATTTAATTAATATTTAATTAAATATCTAATAAAAATAATACACAAACCTTAGTACTATAAAATTAAATTGTAATTGTTGCTGATCTTGTCCATGTCCTCCTTGTGTTCATTGTTCTGTTACCTTTTTGTCTTATTCTCAAACTTTCTAATATTAAGCGTCTTTTTTTTTACTCTCTATGTCTGTTATTCGTGTTCTTTCTGGTGTGTGTGTTCTAACATATGCTGTGCAATGCCCGTAGTGGTCTTCTTCTTTTTTATGTCTGTTTCGTGTTCATTTATTCTTGTCTGAAGTGATCATTTGATTGGATCTCATTTGAATAGAAGCCGAGAGACGTTAAAAGTTAATTTTGCATGTCAGAAATGACAAGATGCGTTCAAGCATTAGCCTGAACACTATAAAAAGAAGACACATATTGTCATATTGCGGCGAGAAGTGGATACATCATGATAACTCCAAGCTCAAAATGTCGTATTTAGAGCCAAGCCAACCAGCCAAATCAATTCCGAAGCCGAATATTCATGACGCCAAGGTAATGCTCTATATTTGGAGGGATCAGTAGTGTGTTTTGTGTTATAAGCCTTTCAAATCGCATCAGAGGATCACATTGGGTCTGTACCAACGATTCGTTTGAAGAGAGCAATCAGTGACAAACGATTCGAAGATTCGATCAGGCTCGAGATTATAACCTACCATCACGACAACGCTCGGCCACATGTTACAAAAGCGGTCGAAAACTACTTGGAAACCACTGGTTGAGTATTTTTGCTCCTTCTAAAGTCATGAAACTTCTAGAATTATCGAGCTGAGATAAAAACAGAAAAAGACTGTAATTGCATACTTTACCTAGAACAGATTATAGACCAACCCAGCCACGACTACCAGACACTATTGTTATGTTGTCTCCTCCCCATTGAAAATCGTCTTGATGATCGTTTTATTTTATATTTATCAGCGCATATACAAACGTAACTAAAGCATATGATTGATTTCCTTTTCTGCTTTATTATACTTTATTATTTACACAAATTTATAGTTTTGTACATGGATTTGATGGCAATGCCACTACCAGCTTAAATGCAGCGAGTGGGTACACACATTCTTAATTAATTCTCTTCATTTTTCATCTTTTTAAACTTAAACTTATTTAGCAATAATTTTTTTTTTTTTATATGTATTACGTCGTTGGGAATTGAACTCGTGATCTTCTATTTTTAACAAACATGCAAATACAAAGCTACACGAATAAAGCAGCATCTGCTATTTCTGTTATAAATAAATGGATAATTGTTAAATCTTACATTCGAAACAATATAAAATTTTTTATGCTTTGAATAATTAAAGCTTAGTAAGATCGACCCTCTAACATTCCCACAGTCGAGAGTAAATATACGAGATTGAATAAAAGTAATTTAGTCGCAAGTTATCTACACAGTTTCAATATTCATTGAGAAACTTATTTTTTAAGAGCTTGTACGCATAGATAATTAAAAAAAGAAAAAATATTTAATGTCCTGTTTGAAAAATCAAGGTTTTCAATAAATCTATTGATTTTTCATACCTGAACCAATTTGATCTACTTAAGCAAAAAACAATTTCTTATTCTTCCAACTAGGAATTAAAACTTTATTAAAAGACTACTCTTTGACATTTTTAAATTAATTTCTTTGTACTTTTTATTTTAAGGAAAGTAATCATGTTGTTTTCTCACAACGCAATAAATATAGTGACGACTGTTATAATTGTAGTTCCTTGTCTGCTCTAAATAAGGTTTGTGAATTTCAAAGTTTTTTTTTGTTCGTAACTACACTTTATAGTTAAAAAAATATACCGAATCAATGATTAAACTAAAAATATTTTATTTACACTTCAATAACTTTCAACATTCCAACACATCGCAGTCACTTGTATTCAAATTAAGAAAATAAAAAAGAAATAAAAAAATGTAAACAAAAAGCAATCAGTAAAGCGGAGGAGGCAACAACAAACAATTTTCTTAAAGGAAACAATTTTCATGTAATTGAAAGTATCGTTTAAATAAAAACGTACCAAAATAAAAACACATTTGAACTCGATTTTCATCATTCTATTTAAAATGTTACCAAAACAAAAAAAAAACAAAACACATGCACAAACTTGAAGCTGCATGCACTTTTATTTCCAAATAAATGCTTATGTAATGGAAGATTTCACTATGGAATTGAAAAATTAAAATAAAATATTTTAATCTGCTAATCAAATTTTCTAAATACAATTTATGGTTTGGCAAAATTAGGTTCAAAGCGATTTCACTATAACAACACTTGGAATTTGCACAAAAAGAAGAAAATTTTGAAGAGTATTTTCACTTGAGCGTATTCTGTTCTAAACTTTTCTCACTTGCACTTACTGAGTTCAAAACTAAAGATTTTTAAAACTTTTTATAAAAAATGGAATTGTTGGTCTTTCATATTTAAAGTTATTGAACTGAATGTGGTTTAAAAATATTTTAAAAATCAATCTACACTTTAAGTTTCATTTTTTTTTAATTAGAGGCTTCTTCGTTTAAATGATCTTACAGCGAAAAAAATAGTTTTGCTGATATTTTCTTAAGCAGAAAGGGTGCAAGTATAACTCTGCTTCTGTTTCTAATTTTTCAAGATAAAGAAAAAAGCCATCTACAAATTTAACTTAAAGCCTTTGTTCCAACTAAACTTAGGTGCCCCTGTAGGCTAGTAGGTAGTGTGCTAACTTACATGACTGGGGGTTGTGGGTTCGTTTCCCAACAAAGACCTCGGTTTTTTTTCAATACAAATAAGAATTGACTGTCGGTGGGGCTGCTGAGTGATGAAGGCATGGTCACTGGTCACTGAGCTATCTTATACGACAGTTAATTGCCGTAACTATCCTTATACTTTCACTACCTGTCGCATGAGGTATTGTTGCCTGAAGTGCTACTTCTCTTAAACAAAAAATAAAAAATAAAGAAAAACTTGTGGTTTAAGAAATTGGGTTTACGGAGCAATACAACAATAACCTTTTTAGTTTTTTGAAGACTTATTACATTGGTAAAATTAAGGGAATTATGTTATAATCATTTTGCTGAAATGCAATCAGTTCTTAAATTTAATTTTAATTTTTTTACATTTTTAAAAATTAAACAAAATCTTCAAATGTCAATCAAAAAATTATATAAAAATTTTTAAATCTTATAAAGGGTTATTCAACAAGAATAAAACAAAAAACTCAAATTTCAAATTTTTATTGTATTACGAAGATAAAAGTTCACCAATTATGAATAAAAATTATATCGCAAATATCCGTGACTCGGACAGATTCCAATTCTTTCATCAAAGTTTTTAATTAATTTTTGGCAAAATGGGAGTCCTATTTTGTTAATCATTACTGAGCTTTAAGGCTGAAATCGATTTGGTTGGCTCCGTATTGACTCTATCCTTAACATAGCCCCACAAAAAATAGTTCAGTGGTGTTAAATTACACTAACTGGCTGGCCACTTAACTGCAGGCCGATTGTCGTAAAATTACGCGATCGGAAAATTTGGTTTGCAATAAGTTCATCGTTTCATTGGCTGTATGCCATACAGCAATCATATGTCAGTGTTACTCACGTCGTCTATAATAGGCCAAAATTGAGTTTTTAGCATCTCGCAGTAGCGTGATCCATTGACCGTTACCGCGTTTCCAGATGCATCTTAAAAACGCTCCAGACCACATGGCGCACCATACAGTGAGACGTTAGACATGCAAAGTCTTCTCAATAATCGCTTTAGTATTTTCAGATGCCCAAATGCGGCAATTTTGCTTGTTATCCTGACAAATGGAAATGGGCCTCGTGTGAAAAAATGTTTCTTTTTTTCAAAAAAACCAGCCGATAGTTCCTGAATGAATAAAGCAAATCTAGGGCGATGTGAATAGTCGGCCAACTTCAATTCCTGCACCAGTTGAACCTTGTAAGGGTAAAAAGTCAAGTCGCCTTGTAGTGGTTTTGGATAACCCCAATTGTTGGGAACGCCGAGGAATTGACAAATTTGGAGCTGCCTTAAAACTAAGGCTCACGGCTGCGATGTTTTCAGTTGAACGTTGTCAAAGAGATTAGCTCATTTTCTATAGGAAATTCTTCCTCCTTTATTGCAATCACATAATTCCCACTGTGCATGAGTACTTAACATTTTGTTCGACAATTGATGATGGAACCAAATTTGCTCATTTGGTTTTTTAGGTTTTTATGTACATATAACAACAATTATACTTTTGAGATCTTTTTTATTGACAAAAAATATTTGTTTATTTTTCTTTTTTTTTTCAATATTTCACAAATTTCAGTTTTTATTTTCTGCTCACCGACTATTTAACATTTACATGTTGGTAATTTCCCAATCGTGTGGAATAGTTATGTTGGTTTAACTCTTCAAAATTTAGAATACGAATACAAGAGATATGGTCGCTGTTTTTCTCTCTTTACAGTACGGTGCGTTACACTGTTAATAGGAATAATTTGAAATTTAATAGTCTTTCTGTTTTCAAGGAAAAATTTAATATACAATTTTTAAATCAATTTAAATTTAAACATTTATGATTTCATTTTATTTATTTTAATGAGTTTCATTCATATTTTTTTCCTTTCAGGTAAATTCAATGTGTTAAAGAAGGTATAAGAAGGTTATATTCTATAACAAAATAACTGTCTATTTTATTTAATTTGTTCAAAAATTAAAAATTTATGATATCAAATATTCGCTATTTCCTAAATTAGATTTGAAAATTTGTCTGTGAGTAAAAGCGGTTGCAAACATATAATTTAAGTCAACTAAAATCAGTCATTTGTGTTTCTTGCGAAGAAGTAAAACCTCATAAAAATACACCACTAATATTATGGATCCGGTGTCGACACCCTTGGCAATAAACGCCAAGGTAAGGTAACTTTCATTGAATATCATGCATGTCGTCATACCTTACATTCGACTGTAGTATTTCAACTAACAACTGAAGATCTTCTTTTTCTTTATTGGGAGACTCAATAATGAAAAAGAAGATCTAAGGCAAATAAAAAACTATAACATCCTACAGCTAAACAAACTTAATACTAACACACTATGTATGCTATGCTATGTCTAAATCTCTTTCAGGCACAGTATTTAAGTAAGATGATATTTGAAGTTTGATTGTACCTCAATTAACACAGTTATCCACCTTAAGGAAAAACTGAAGCAACTTTCTGAATGTTGCTCCGAGTGGTAACTACCTCAGAAATGACTGAAGTTATAATTCCTTCTGGCAACGGCAAAACATAGCAAAGAAACTGTTACATGCTTACATGTTACATGAAGAGGTTTAGGTAAATATTTATTTAAACAGTACCAACCAGCAAACAATCGACAGAGGCATAATGCTGTTGAACTTATAATATTGTTACGTTTATTCCTTTAACAAATATTTATTGTATTGAGTTCTTTTATTGCAAAATAATTATATACAACACTTTAGAGTTTTAAATAAAATTACAAGATTTATTTAGACTAGCTGTTCACTTTTATACATACAAAAATACACTATAGCAACTAATTTAATGCCTAAAAGCTGCTTTATTATCTTTATGTCTTTACTTGAAAACGTTTGCTATAAAACTGCTTTTATTTTTCAGCAGATTGACTTATATATCTGTTTTGAGTGGTTCTCGCATATACCAGAAAATTCTACTTCAATGCCATTACATATAGTTATTGTTATCATTATTCTATGAAGGCGAGTGTTTGGTTGTGTATCTTCTTTGCCTTAGATTTGTTTATTTTTAGTTCGTGAAATTTTAATGTTATTATTGTCTTGTGTTCAGAAGATTTCTTAGAAAATTCCTAATTTGTAAACAGATACAATAGATCATTTTATTTAATTTTTTTGTGATAATTATTTTCTTTTATAACTCAAACTTCGTTAAAATACTGTTAATATATACACATATAAATACTTACACTTTTGTATTTAAATCATTAGTGTTTCGTCCACCATGTTGGCAACAAATGACAGCTGTAGCTAATTATAATTATAATTATTCTTAAAATAATTGATCTTTTGTTTCAAATTATACTTGTTTTTATTCTATTGAAATATTCATTTGTCTTGGAGACATTTTCTTGTTGTCTAGAGACTTACTAGCATTTGAAAAAACTGCATCTTTTGAGAAATATTTGGAGGGCCTCGATGCTACACCAAACTCCAATTATTCTTTATGGCGTGCTACAAGAAACCTTAAAAGGCCCGTTGAGTACAAGCCACCTCTACGTAATATCAGTGGAGATTGGGAAAGAAGGGACGCTGAAAAAGGCGACTTATTTGCCGATTACTTGAAGGATGTATTCACCCCACACATATGTACTGATAATGTCAATTTGCCCAGCGTAGTTGGTTTACCCCCTCGACCCTTAAAGTTTAGGTTGCGTGAGGTACAAAAGATAATCTCTGAAGTAAATTCGAAAAAAGCTCCTGGTATGGACGGCATACGTAACAAAATGTTGAAGGAGCTCCCCAGTATTGCAGTCAGAATCATGCCATTAATCTTTAATGCCATTTTACGGCTTGAATACTATCCTGACCACTGGAAAATTTCTAAAGTTAAAATGATTCCAAAACCGGGTAAAGACCTAACCAAAACCGAGTCATATAGGCCCCTAAGTCTATTACCAACTATTTCAAAGGTCTTCGAAAAGTTGCTTATGGATAAATTGTCTCCAATACTAAGGGATAGTGGGTGTATCCCAAACCATCAATTTGGTTTTAGAAGTAGACATAGCACAATTGAACAAACCCATAGATTGGTTCAGGTGATAAGAAGGACTTTTGAAGAGAAGAAGTATTGTTCAGCTATTTTTTTGATGTTTCTCAGGCTTTTGACAAAGTTTGACATGAAGGTCTATTTCTGAAACTTCCCGCTAACTTGCCTTGTAATATAAGCAACCTATTAAAAAGCTACATAATTGGACGAAAATTGGACGAAAGTTGTTGAAGGAGTACCACAAGCTAGCATTCTTGGACCAGTTTTATACTTGATATATACCTGCGATATGCCTGCAAGTGAAACTGTCCACACTTCTACGTTTGCTGATGATACAGCGTGTCTAAGTTCGCATGAAAACTCCCATCAAGCATCCATAAATCTTATGCAACATATAACTCAGTTAGAGTTGTGGTTAAATTTATGGAGAATTAAAGTGAACGTTCAAAAGTGCATTCATGTGACCTTCACCCTGCGAAGAGATAATTGTTCACCCGTTCGAATCAATAATCACATTGATCCTCATCATACTAATGTGAGATATCTTGGTATACATCTTGACCGTCGCCTTACATGGAAACATCATATTGACTCAAAGCTAACACAAATGAAACTTAAGCTAACACAACTACATTGGCTCATTGGCAGGAACTCAAAACTTAGCCTAGATTGTAAGCTTCTAATTTTTAAGACTATTTTAAAACCGATATGGTCTTACGGAATCTAACTTTGGGGCACTGCCTTAGCTTCAAACGTGGATAGAAACCAACGTATTCAGAATAAAATTTTAAAGTTGATAACTTCCGCCCCATACTACATCAGAAATTCAAACATACATTGTGATTTAGACATACCGCTGGTGACTGCAGAAATCATCAAATACGCAGGCAAATACTTTATGAAGCTTGAAGACCATCCTAACCCCATTGCTCGCAATATCTTGGATTATAGTGGACATAGCTGCAGCTCAATGCTACAGACGATACATCTTAGAAATATTTGCTTTGTTTTTTTATGACAATTTTCTTTTTTACCCAAAAGGTTAGGCTTGACATGGTCAGGACTAATGTAACTTTTTTTAGAATTTAAGATTTTAATACTTATTGTTAGTTCTTTTCGTGAAGATACAATAAATAATTATTGAGAGTTAAAAAAAAATTTATATTATTTTTTTGAATTCTTCTTAACAAACGCCTTCTCGAAATTGTGTCTCTGAGTATTGATTTTTAAAAATATTGTTACGTAACTTTGACTAATGCTCTCAAATACTTAGAGAGTCTATTATGACTGCCTTCAAAAAGAAACCAAAAACCTTGCACCACTTAACGCAGTTATCTGCAGCTAACAAACAAGCCATGGATATCCTCTAGTTTACACCTTGAGACATCGCTAATTGTACAAACTTAGCCATATATGAAGTGGCAACAATACACAACGATGCCTAACGTCCTCAATAGTTTTCAGTCTTTCTCTTCAATTCCTTGCATCTGGTGTGTTGTCTATTCATCTACTGATCCTTGCACTGATAATATTTTTTCATTCAATAAGAAGTATTAATTAACACAACTTTATTTTTTTTTTTTGGCTATCTGGGCTGTAAGTGAAGAACAAGTTAGATTCAAGAAACGCAGTGTAATAATGTTTCACGACACTTAAGGTACAAATCACTGTATAGCGCAGAGCTGGCCAAATTTAAGCTGATGGCTATAAAGATCAAATGTAGCATTTTTTACCACATAAAAATCAACCATCATTACCAGACTGTTTCACGTGAATAAAAAGATGAAAAAGGCCACACACTCTTTCGCGTTTGACGTTTATATTTGGTTTGATAAAATCAAAATGATACTTTAAATGCCAAAAAATAGAAATTTTTTTCTGTAAAATAGTAGACTTTTTATATTGGTAGATTTGGATATGCTAGACCAGTCCTTTATCGAAAGTTAACTTCGCAAACGATTGCTTAAATATCAAATAATCTCGAAGCGAAGTAATGACATGAACAATTTCTTAAAGCAACTTTTATCCATCTAGTAAATATTGTACAATATTTATAAAGATCGAATATCATAATTTGTACCCCAAAATATTCTAGTAAAATACTTAGTAAATAATAATTTTTAAAATTTAATAAATATCTCTTATTCTTTTTTACGGTCTTTTTAAATTAAATTAACAATATAAATATTTTTTTTTAATTTAATTTAAAAAGACCGTAAAAAAGAATAAGAGATATTTATTAAAGATAAAAAAAATTCGATAAAAAAACTACAAAAATTTCTAAAATTACAATTCAGCTTAATTTTTATATTAAAAATTTACACTTCGCCTCTTCAATATTCAATTTCCTACTACGAATATTAAGTTGTATATATTTTGCTTAAAATTTAGTATTACATTTCTCTTTCAAAAATCGTTTTAAAACTTATTTCATATGTTAAAAATCAATATTTTTAATTTCATCGGCACAATAGTCTTTTATCAACAGCACACAACAACTCTCTCATTCAATCTTTCATTCGCACAATTCATTCCATGTTACCACAGAACTTTATGCACTTTTCAATTATTTTATATTTTATTTTTTCTATAATTTCACTCCATCACAACTTTAGTGCGTTTGTGTGCGTAAAAATGCCAATACTGTAATCACCTGGTTTTCAAAGAATCATTTTCTTAATAAGTTTTCTTTCATCCAACTGTGACAAATGATGAAAAATTTATCAATGACTTTTTCAATTTTTTTTGCATCTGCAGTTCGTTTATTCGTTTTGGCGCATAAAGTGTTAAAGCAATAAATCATTAAAATTCTTCAAAAAATCGAACGATATGTTTCTTTTCCTTCCTAAAATTGCGAGTAAAAAAGTTTTGATTTTAGTACAAAAAAAAGTACCAAAACCAGAATGTGTTTGTAAATCAACCTTCAACTAAAAAACGGGGGAAAAAAAATAAATTGACACATCGATGTGAATGTTGTGAATGTTTGAATGCTGTAACCAAGTTACAATTTAACCACGGAAACTTTTTAAACACCTTAAGGAAATCTCTTGAAGTTTAAAGTTGAAATAAAAACTTCAGAAGCAACAACTACAAAACAAAACTACTTAATGAATAAAGCCAAAGAAAACTACTAACCACAGTGGCTGCCATTTGAATAATATATTGTCATGAAAATACTTCTAGTTTTAAAAGAAAATAATTATCAATATCCAGGTATATGAATAATGATATACCTGGATATTAACAATTAATGGGTCGAACAAATAATCAAAATAAAGAAAATAATTATCAATAAAAAAAAGTAAACGAAATGACCTAGTGTGTCTTTTTACGAATTAAGTAGTTAAAAAGATATCTAACGCATACATATATTCTTATCAAAAATTCCACGAAATCACTTAAACAAACAGAAAACAAAACAATTAACACCGGGCAAAAACACACAGCCAAACAGACGCCTACACTGAGTAATGATAACAACAATACACGCGACGATGAAGTAGAATTTTCTTGTATATGCGAGATCCTTTCAAAACAGAATATAAACGGCTTTTCCCAGCAAGAAAAACAAAATGAAACAATAATGATATCTGACAGATGTTGATTCTTTCATCAAAGTTTTTAATCACTTTTTGGCAAAATGCCGTCCTCCCTATTTCGTTAATCACATCACAGATTTTGACTTTTAAGGCTAAAATCGATTCGATTGGCTCCGTATGGACGCTGTCGTTAACATAGCCCAACAAAAAATAATTCAGTGGTTTTAAAAAATCAGACGATCTGGCTGGGCACTTAACTGCTGATTGTCGTGAAATTATGCGATCGAGTAATTTGGTTTGCAATAAATTGATCGTTTCAATAGCTGAGTGATAAGTTGAAACCACGTCAGTGATATTCTCGTCGTCAATAGTAGGCTAAAATTGACTTATTAGCATCTAACGATAATGTGATCCATTGGCCGTTACCGCATTTCCAGCCATATCTTCGAAAAAAAACGACTCCACTAGACCACATAGCCTACCATACTGCTCTAGGATGGGTTGCCTATTTAAGCTCAAATGCGACAATTTTGTTGTTGACATATCCGGACAAGTGAAAATAGGCTTCGTCTACAAAAATTATTTTTTCAGAGAAGCTAGCCGGTTGTTCCTAAATGAACTGAGCGAATCTATGGTAATGTGAATGGTCGGTCGACTTCAACGTCAAATCTTTATCTATTTATTTTTATTTTATTTATTTATTTTCGATGTCCCATACACAAGACTTTAAGTCTCATATTGCAGCATGGAACTCAGTACAAATACAAACAAAAATTTAAATCAAAAGTTTAGGAAAAAATATAACAAAACGAATAACAAAACGAATAAAAACATAATTATCAAAATAAAAATATGTATTAAAAATCACTTAACACTAACTTAAAAAGTGACAAACTATATTTCTTTTGAAATGAATTGCGTTACTAATCATTTGAGAGCTATCGGGAATCTCATTCCAGAGTCGTATTGCATAAATATAGAATTAGAATTGAGATATGAGAGAGCTGTATCTAAAACAAAGTTCAGTCGCTCATATAAATGCTCGGGTTTACGCGTGTATATAATTTTATGCATTACGATTAAAGTAGTCATCAAGATACATGCCATAAAGTTTATTTAACATAAGAAGAAACATGATTACATCTTCTTAAACCATATACATAACAAATAATATTACTGAAAGTCACATTTAGTTTGATTTTGCTAATACTATCGCAACTCGAAAAAAGTTCACACCCATATAGTAAAAGTGGGATCAAGTATGTGTTAGCTAGAAGTATGCAAATATTTAAGGGAGTGCTACGATGACTTTGCTAAAGATTGCTTAACATAGCAGATACACGACCACAAGCAAAGTTAATATGGTTACACCTAGTGAGGGTGCTGTTAAAGTAAATTCCTAGATTTTTAACAACGTTTACAATTTCGATGGGTTGACTATTTAAGATTAAAAAATATAAGCATGTTTCAATAAATTCTTCTAAATTCTCCAGGCTTTTAGCAGCAGCCCATTCAAACATACGATGAAGTTCATCATTTAAAATTCTTACACAAGCCTAAAGCATAGTACTCTGTTCTAATTTGCGAAAAGTGTTGAGCAACATTTGATATTTCGCTTGAAAATTTAGACAATATGTTGCCAGCTGATTCTCTCTTTTTAATTCCGACATCTGTTACTTGGCAGCGAAAATTCGCTTTTTTGGAGGAGATTCCTAATTAAAAATAGTTTACGCAATAAAAAATTTATAATTTCTCTAAAGCAGCTTTAAAAATAATTAAAACTATCAAAATGCTTTTATAAAAAAATCTGTTTTTAAAAAAAAAATATTTTTTTATTAAATAACTTTTAATAAGGTGGATACATAAGGCAATAGATTTTATTGCAAAGAATAATATAAACATATACTATTATTAAAAGAAAAACTTTGGCTATTATAAAAAAATTCATATACTTATTTCAGCCTTTTGTTTTGTGTGGCCAGCCTTTAAAAAATTTGAAAACTTTTACTTTACTATGTAAAAATTACTATTATGCATTAATATTAAAAATAAGTAGAGCAGAGATGTCATCGTAAAGCATAACAATAATTTTTCATCGTACATTTTCGCCAATCTCATTAGGCAATTTTAACTACAAGGAATTAATATAATTATAAATAATTGAGGAAAGGCGCATTGACTTTATTGTGGTTTTGTTGTTTTGCCATATCCACCAACGTTGTCATCACATCTGCCACCTTTGAGACACCTGCTCACATTTCATTTCGATATACGTTTTTCGATGAAACTACTGTGTTTTTCTAAAACAAAATAAAAATCTGTAAAACTCTACTTAAAGTTACGTTTTAAATTAGAATAATAAAGACTTGGTGTCTACTTACATATAAATAAGTTGTTTTTTTCTCCGGTAGTGTAATAGACAGCATCTTAGAATCAGATAAAATATCTTGCGTGGGCTGCTGATCTGGCGTGCTTAACGGCTGTGAGCAACTGGTTCTACAATCAAAATTTACATCACTTACGAAAGTTACAATAAGCAACAATAAGTTAGAATAATAACACTTACGTTCTCAATTTCGACGTCTCAGTGAAGACCTCAGAAAACTCCCAGGGATCCTGAGATTCGTCTGAAAAGAACTGCAAGTCGCTGATGCTTTTCGTTTTTGGATGTAATACCGCTTGCTACTCAAAATACTCCTCCAGTTTTGCTTACATGGTTCAACTAATAATAATCAAAAAAGATCATACATATGTATGTATATACATACATATGCATATATATTTCAATCCTTACCAGGTTTTCTAATCTCTTTAGCAATATCTACCACGATGATTTCGCGGCACTGCGGTTAGAATATATCATTTGGGACTTATCCCAAATAACTTTTCTTTTTTTTATTGCAGAAATAAGGATACACTTTTCTGCGTCACTAAATTTTATTTTTTCTTTTACGCTTTTCTCCATATTTTTTTTTTGGCATATCAAATTTAAAATTTAAAATACAGCTGTTGCTCACAATTCCGTGCGAAAAAAGTGCTGCTCATATTGTTTCGTAGTTAAAAAAAAATGTTGCCTGAAAAGTTTTTATTTTGAAAAACATGCTGCCAGAAACATTTCGTGACTTTTTCAAAAATAAAGAGAGTACTAGTTCAGCAACATTATTTCTTATTTATTTCCTACGAATGATTTTTATATGGGCTTTGACAGCATTTCGCACGAAATTATGAACAGGCTTAAACTGATTTATTGTTACAACTTATATAAAGCTGCACATCATCAACATAAAATCTAACTTTCCAATGTTTAAGTTTTGTTGGCAGATCATTAACATATAACGCAAACAATCCTTATGCAAATTTGCTGAGAACGTCAAGGAATTGACAAATTTGGATCTGCTCTGTCGCTCACGTCATTTTGAATCGAGCCTATCGACACAAATTTAACGACCAAATTCTTATTAGCGATCTTAGAAGGACGATTATGTTGTCCGAAATTATCATGAATTTTTCATAGTGGATTTTAATTATTTTAATGTAATGTTCATGCGAAATGGAATTCATTATACAATCGCCAATGCATCTGCTATGAATGTGTTAAAAAACTAAATGTTATAACCAGGGTTCAGAATTTTTCATTTATGAATATTCAAAAATCAACATTCATGATATATTTCATAAATGAGAAATCTAAAATTTTATATTTATTTTTCACACTCATTAACGAACAACAAAAAATGTTCTGGTTATTTTCATACATGAATGCGAACAACAAGAATTATTAGTCTTATTCATATGTGATAAATGATAAATTAGCTACTTCTCATTAATGTTATTTTTCATAAATGTATATGTTGAAATTTTATAAAATTTCTCATAAATGAACGTGAAAAAATTTTCTACCTACGATCGCAGTTTACCGTAAAATGTAGTAAAAACACATGGGTACATATTAACTCAAAATACAATATTGCAATATATTCTAAAAGAAATAAAAAAAAACATTTTTTTTCTGCATACGCCGACAATTGCGCATTATCAAATACGTGCGTTTATGTACGCGAATGCTTCACGCTCATATTTTTAAGACCTTTTCATTTATGAAAAATTATCAAAATTGTAAATATTCAAAAATGAACACTTGTGTGTTTCTCATTTTTTCACTTATGGATAGAAAGAAAAAAAATAAATCGTCGCATTCACAAATGAGAAAACACAAAATAATTTGTAGTCTCTCACACATGTATGAGAAAAAGCGTCTAAAAAATGAAATGTACATATTCATACATGTATGAACAGTGAGTGAATACTTCGCTACTCTGGTTATAACTATCATGTTGTTGTTTTTGCGAAAATTGAAAAACAAACTTCTATATAAACACTATCTGCTGGGGAATATAGTTAGTTGAGGTGAAAACATGGGCGAGTAAGAAGTTAAAAAAAGCAGCTTTTAGGTGTTCAAATGGTAAACTTTACCATTTAAATGGTAAACTTTACCATCGTAAATTGGCACTAAATGAATGTTATTTATGCTATATATTTATTATAATTGTGATATTTTAGTGATATAAATATGTGATACATTAAATTCTATAATTGTGGTTTTCGTAGTCTTAGCGACTCTTTTGAGAAATTGGGAAATTTTGATAGGTTTTCCATCACAAATATAAATAAACCAATAGATCTGCTTGTACTTAACATTTATTTATCTATTCGATCCCACTGTGTATGAAATAAATAAGCAACCAAACGAACATTTTTCCTTTTATTTGCAATGTAAAACTCAAACTATAAAAACGCTAAATTTAAACTAAAAACGAAATGAAAAACAACAAAACAAAAGTAAAAGGGTTTAGTTATAACAAATAATCACCTCAACTCAAATAGTGGGTCATGATGTAGAACAAAAATTAAAATTAACTTTGGCTTGCGTACAACGCGAAAAGCACAAACATTAACGGAAGATTCAATGTTTTCGTAGCTGTGGTATAATACTGGAAGGGAATATTGTAAGGAAAATGCAATAAAAATGTTAAATTTCTTGACAAACAGGAAACGGAAATGCAAAAGGCTACTAAAACTGTTACTTACAGTTGTAGTTAAGCAGTGACGTTAAAGGGAAAACTTTATTAGTAAGTCAAATACAAAAACTCTAAAACTAAACTGTTCAAGTCATGAAATGAAATGGTAAACGATGACCGGAAATAAAGAAAGCACAAAAACAAAAACAAAACCAAGTAACAACAATAAGAGCCGAAAAACTTTGTTAAGACAAGAATCTTCAAATATAATTTTTCGTAGAAAATGTAGAAAAACGACAGATATTGTCATTTAACATGAAATATCAAGCATAGAACGGCAACAAGAATGGAAAAAAGCAAACACTCAACGTCAACTTATTACGCTGATTAAAAACCTTTCTTGTCGATAAGAAACAACAATAATTTTTACTTTGTTTTAGTTTACTTAAGGATAAAGTTATTAAAATTATTCCAGAATAAACTTTTTCATTATGCCATCAAAAATTAGCTTAACAATTATTGATCCAAAAAACAAAAAAAAAACGAAATAGTGCAGTCATTTATTATAATGAGTAAATTGACAAAATAAGTTTAAAGTCATGGCATTATATCATATTTTTTTAGCACTTTGTCATAATCCTTGTAAAAGCATTTCAAGTATTTAATTTACTGAAAAAGAATCGCAAGCCAACTACGCCATAGAGAAGTTATTAATAATGAAAGCCAAATATTTCGTTTTAGAAAAATCAAAAATGATTATTGGAATTTAATTTTTGTTAAGGAAATTCCTTAAACTAGGAATAAGAATTTAATTTTGAACTTAGTAAAATCGCTTTGGAACTTAGAATTGAAAAATTTATTATTTTATTTTAAAGGTAGAATGTTAAAACAGGGTGTATGGATGCATTTTACAATTGACTTTTTATTGCACAACTGCTTTTCACTTATAGAAAACTGGTAGCAAAGCTTGGACTGATGTTATGATAACTGTCTATTATCTTTTACACAATTTCTTACTTTATGGAACATGAAAGGTTTCTTTAATAATTATTTTTTAAAATTTTTTATTCAAAATGACCCACTTTAATTATGGGGTCCGCCAAATAATTCTTTTTTTAAATGCTATAAACTCCTGAACCAATTGGACTTTGTATGACGTTATACCAAAGTCTTTATGCAAAATTCGTCTCAATGATGTCTCTGAAATGTTCAATTGTTGAAGACGATGGTGAACTGATGTTGATATCGCTTCACGCACACTTTCTGCCACAGCAGCAATATTCTCGGGTGTACGCACTGTTTTTGGCTTTTCACGCTTTGGTTTATCGACGAGGATGCCAGTTTCTTTCACTTTTTTCACAAGATAACGAACATACGTTATTAATTATTTTGTAACAAAAAAAACTCTAAAAACAAAACGTTGATTAAAGGAATAAACGTAACAATATATTATAATTAAAAGTAGATATGGAAATGAGAAGGTATCGAGTTTTTCAACAAGAAGTTTGTTTTACAATTGTAGCAAGACCAACAACATGTTAGTTTTGATATTTAGTTTTTTGAAGTATTCGCAGTAGATGCATTGGCAATTGTTACAATGAATTCAATTCCGCACAAAAACCGCATTAAAATAATTAAAATCCACTATGAAAATTGCGGTTCTGTTAAAATTACATTGCGGACACCAACGCGTATTAGACCGCGTTATTCCACTGAAAACATTGTAGCTGGAGACAGAGTGTTGAAGCAGTTAGAGTTATTTAAAACCACCACATGACAAGTTTTACGTAAGGATTTGCATCGAAGCCCTGCAAGTTTAAACTGGTGCAGGAATTAAAGCCGACCGACCTTTCACATCGCCGCATATTAGTTTAATTCATTCAGGAACAACTGGCTTGTTTTTTTGAAAAAAATCAATTTTTCAGACGAAGTCTCTATGTCAACAAGCAAAATTGCCGCGTTTGGGCTTTTGAAAATCCTACAGCAATTATTGAGAAGCCTTTGAATGCTCAACGTATAACTGTTTGGTGTGTTAAGTGGCCTGGAGGCATTGCGGCCATTGTTTTTTCGAAGACGAGGCTGGAAATGCGTTAAAGAACAATGGATCACGCTATCGCAAAATGGTAACAATTCAGTTTTGGCCTATTATCACTGATATGTGGTTTCAACAGTACGATGCCAGATGACTCGATCAGTTTATTGCAAACCAAATTTCCCGATCACATAATTTTACGACAATCAGCAGTTAAGTCGTCAGCCATATCAAGTGGTTTAACACCACTTGATTACTTTTTGTTGGGCTATGTTAACGACAAAGTTTATACGGAGCCATTCAAATCAATTTCAGCCCTAAAGCTCAAAATTCGTGACGTGATGAAAAACTTTGATTAAGGAATCGACGTCTGTCAGGGTGGTGGACATTTGCCTGATATAATTTTTCATTCATAATTACCGAACTTTTCCCTTCATAATACAATAAAAATTTGAATCATTTTAATCTAGATTTTTTGTTTCAATTTGTGTTAGAAACCAAATTCTTGTTGAAAACCCCTTTATATTAGGTTTGTAACCAAAAAAAAAAAAAAATAAATATTTTTGTATGCGCAAGTCGATTCAATATTTTTGGTTGTAATTATTTTTGCCAACAGAACTCTTCCTCGATTTGCAAATAGTGCAGTGTTATCTATTTTTGTGGTGTAGATTTTGATAATTGTTTTCCTTATATTAATATTAAGAGGAGCTAGGATGTTATTCCACCCCGTAGAATTATTGAAAGATTTGAATATGTTAAGGGATTCGAAAGCAAACGTTCAGCATTCTTGGTGTCCAATTACATCTTTAAGGCGATAATGCTTAAACAGTGGGTATAATTTACAGATTGATATAAAAAAAATAAAAAAGCTGGCAGTTTACTCTATACCCTAAAATATTTTTCAAGTTTTCTGAATAAAAAAACCCTTAAGCTCGACCTGCGAAAATTTCCAGCAGGAAAAGAGGCAGTTTTTTTATAAGTCCTGTTGGAAGAATTAAATCTTATTTTATTCCTCAATAAAACGAAAATTGTAGGTAAAAAACACCAAAGAGGAAATTTAATTGTTTATATTCGCCGCTTAAAATCCTTATATTTCCGTTATTAACAAATTTCATATTTTCATACTTCATTCTTTACACTTAATATCAGATTTAATTTCTGAATTTTACAACTCTATTTTCGTATCTCACTAAATAAATCTCTGCCATAGAACTTCTTCGTATTCAGTACATTCAAACATGCGATTTGGAAAATGTTATATTTTTTTTGTTGCATTTGTTCTTCCTTTCTCTTTCGCCCAGGACAGATGTTGTGATTGTTGTTGTTGTTGTTATTGTTGAACTTTGCATGTGATTTGTAGATTTTCTAAAGTTTCTTAACAACTTTATTTTCATTTTTAATTTGCTTTTGTGTATAGAATTATTTACACTACTTTACATTTTGGCATGTTGCATGTAATCTCTTCCCCCTCTAGCAGGACGTTTTGCATTTTTCATCTTTTGCCTCATCGAGACTTTAGAGTTTCTGATTTTGTGTTTGCAAAATGACATGCTGTGTGAATTGTAATTTTTCTGTTGATTGCAATATTTCAGCGGTTATGGTCTGTGGTCACCGACATTCATTCATTCTTTCTATTTGTTCTTTTCTGTTATTCATTCATTCGTTCGTTCATTTAATTTTTTATTTTGCAAATCAGCAAGAGTTTGGTTGTGTAAAAGAAATTTTATGGAATGTAGACATATAAAAATTGATCTGTTTAAATTTTGTTAAAAAAAAACTTTTATCATTTGCTGTATTTTATTAGGATAACAATAATATTGCATCATATCTTTACACATTACCATTTAATTTTAATAATTTTTGACAGTATTTATTGCTAAATAAAATGCATTCCTTTAATATACTGCTTTTTCTTTTAAATCTCTTAATCGTTGTATTTGTAAGCGTGTAATCCAAACTATATGATTATTTTCGTAACTTATATCGCACGTACTTTAATTAATGATATTTGAAACTTGTAAAAAGATATTCATCATAAATAGGTGTTTATTACAAATTGCAGTCAAATAATATTATTTAAAATACAGGCTGAACAAACTCTAGTTAAGTATTTAAAAGGAGGCAGGGAGATAAATTTAAAAGATATTTTGATTTATGTCATGCAAGTTCATTATTTTTTTAATTTTATTATAAGAAAACCTGTTCCCATTCTTATAATATAGGGTTTTTCAACAAGAAGTTTGTTTTCTAAAACAAAATAAAACAACAAATTTAGATTGTGAGATTCAAATTTTTATTATATTACGAAAAGAAAATTAAGGAAAGTATGAATTTAAAATGATATCTGCAAATGTCAATCTCAACCTCGCTGACATGATCCGATTCTTTCATCAAAGTTTTTAAACACTTTTTTGCAAAATGGCGGTCCTCTTTCGTTAATCACATCACAGATTTTGAGTTTTAAGTCTGCACTCGATTCGATTAGCTCCGTATAGACTCTGTCCTTAACGTAGCTCCACAAAAAATAATGCAATAGTGTTAAATCGTGAAATTCGGTTTGCAATAAATTGATCGTTTTATTGGCTATGTGGCAACGTCCTGTTGAAACAATAGCAATATCCACGACGTCAATAATAGCTAAATTTAAGTTGTTAGCATCTCGCGATAGCGTGATCCATCCGGCCCAATCTCGCCTCCAGACCACATATAGTTCCCTACAGTGACGCGCTGAGCATGCAAAGGTCTCTCAATAATCGCTCTAGGATTTGTAGAAGCCCAAATGCAGCAATTAAGTTGATTTTTCCAGAAAAACCAACCGGTTGTTCCTGAATGAATTGAGCGAAGCTACGGCGATGTAAATGGTCAATTCCTGTACCAATTGAACCTTTTAAGTCAAAGTCAAATCCTTACGCAAAATTCGCCAAATGGTGGTTTTGGATGACTCTAATTGTTGAGAACGTCGAGGATTTGACAAATTTGGATCTGCTTCAACAATGTGCCTCACGGCTGCGATGTTTTCAGTTCAACAACCCGCCCGAACACGCGTTGGTTTTCGCACATTTTGTATTGAGGCTGTCAACTCAAATTTACCGACCAAATTCTTAACAGCGATCTCAGAAGGAGCATTATGTTGTCCGAAAATATAACGAATTTTACGAAATGTAACTTTAAAGACCACCATTTTCATAGCGGATTTTATTTTTTGTTTTTTTTTTTTAAGAGAAGTAGGACTCAGGCAACAATGCCTATTTAGTCAAGTACCGTGCTACATTCTTTTAGGAAAGGGATAGAGAAGAGATGAAACAGGTTGTGAAAGTAGAAGGATAGTCAGAAGGAAATTAACTGCCGTTTAAAGACAGCACAGCGACCAGTGACTATGCCTTCATTGCTGAACAGCCCCACCGACAGTCAATTTTTATTTTTGTAGTGAAAAAAAAACCAAGGTCTTCGTTGGGAATCGAACCCACAACCCCCATACTGACAAGCTAGTATACTACCTACTAGCCTACAGGGGCACCTAATTTATGTTAATACGACTTTCGTGCACATTTTGAATTCATTGTAACAATTGCCAATGCATCTACTATCAATACGTAAAAAAAACTAAGTGTCAAAACTATCATATTGTTGGTGTTGCCAAAATTGAAAAACAAACTTCTTGTTGAAAAACCCGATACTTTCCCATTTATGTTATTACGTTTATTCCTTTTAATAAACGTTTTGTTTTTAGAGTATTTTTTATTACAAAATAATTACAGCCATTGCTTTAGACTTGTAAATTATAATACACGATTTATTCAGACGAGTTATGCAAACAAAAATATACGATGATTACTTTATCACTTTAACGTCTGAAAGCTGTTTTATTATCTTTACGTCTTTAGTCGACAAGATTTGCCCATCAACTGCTCTATTGGCCAGGAGATGGAGCTTATATCTTGACACAATGCACCTATTACGAACACGTCAAAAAACTAAATGTCAAAACTATCATGTTGTTGGTGTTGCCACAGCTGAAAACTTCGTATTGAAAAACCCGATATAATTCCATTACGTGCGAAAAACCTAGTTTTAAAATTATTTTTTTTTGTTTCATTCTTGTATTAAACCGCAAAGTTTCAATTACTTTAAAATGTATGACTAAGAATTTGATAACTTGAATATAAATGAAATAAAAAATCTGAGTTGGTTAAATAAAAATCTATAAAATTATGGTGATCTTACGAACGTATTATAACCCATCCAAAATTTTTTTTTTTTAAAAAAAGCTTTTTTACAAGCTTGTTTCAAAGAAGTTGTAGTATATAAGTTTTAAGTTTATAACAAATAAAACCAAAACTTAGTTGAAGCAAAGCCTTAAAAAATTATTGACGAAACAGCTTTTAAAATTGTTTTTTGAAAACGGAACTTTTCCATAAGGTCTCCTATAATATAAATTTAAAGTATATTTAAACAAAGTACCTTAGCAAAGTAGATTTACTATAAAAAATCTGACAAACACAAAATAAAATTTGTCGGTACTTTTGTGTTTATTTAAAGATTTTTTTTAAAGCAAAAAGACCTAATACCAAAAAAAAGTACTTTATTAAAAAGTGTCTTTCATAAAAAGTACCTTAAGAAGGTAAATTTATTATGGGTTCTTTTCAGAAAAATACATTTAAAAATTAAATTGAAAAAGTGACTTAATTAAACGGTACAAAAAGAAAGTACAGACATCCGCGCTTTTCAGAAAATATTAAGGCACATTTCGCAACAAAGCTTCGCCTATCTCAATGCAGTGGCGAATTCATCTTTCACAGCGTAAGTTTTTTATGGGTAGTTCATATCAATCCAGTCATTCTAATCACCCCGGAGAAAATAATAACCAGCGATGCTAAGAAGGAGGTGGCCCAAACGGAAACTTCCGCATGCAATAACTGAAATGTTTGTGTGGCTACGTGGCGTCGTCTTGCTGAAACCAAAGATCACGGATGTTAACACTAGCCACTTGTGGCCACAAAAAATTGGTTATTATGATTTGGCGGCGCAAAAGCTTCACGGTAGTGGCCATTCCTTGCTCATTTTCGAAAAACTAAGGGACAATGTTGCCACCTGACTACAAACCTCAATATATGGTAACTTTGTTGCATAAAATTAAGCTGCACAACATTAAGTTGACAACACCTTTTAACTAGTGTTCACTTTTTTAGCTGCCCAATGATTTATTCTTCGTTTGATTTGTGCAAATTGGGCCAAAAACAATATTTCCGCTAATTTCAATTATGATAAGTGAATTTTCTTCAGTGATGAAGCTAACTTTTGTTTGAACAAATAAAACTGCCGTATTTAGAGTTATTATAATCCACAAGTGCACTTCCAGAGAAACAGTCCGTGTGGTTTGCTTTATGTGCTGGTGGAAACATTGGTCCGTACTTCTTTTAAAATGATGCAATGATTACATTCATCACTTCAACAACCATGATACACAGAAGCTGTGCTTTCCACAAGATGACACAACGCTTGGTACCCGCATAGCTTCACCTTTGGGATTCTTGAATTGGCCTGCAAGATCGTATTATTTAACTCCAATAGACTTTTTTGGGGGATATGTGCAGTCGCTAGTCTACGTCCGTAAGCCCGAAACAATTGACCACTTGGAGGAAAACATTCCCCGCTTAATTGCCGATATGCGGTAAGGTTATCGAAAGTTGGACCTCTAGATGCCAGAAGTCATATATAAATTTTAAGGCCCGAAAATTATCTTTTAAATAAAGTAAATTTCATGTCTATAAAAAAAATCATTTTGCTTGATTACAAAGTTCTATACCTCTACAAAGAGCACCGTTTACTTTGTCGCAAAATAACTTTTGATAAATGCAAATTTAACAATGAGTTTTTATTGCCGTTGTAGATGTCTTGTTTAATAAAAATTAGTTGTTAACCAGCATTGCCATCGAGACTTGAACTTACAGTCTTTAACAAAATTAGTCACCACTTACGCACATCGTTGCTACGTTTTTATTTTTATTATTTTTTAGAAGAAGTTTGCTCTTGTTTTTGCTAACTATTCATTATCGTCTGTTGTTCTTTATGGAGATTACGACACAAATGTCTTGTCAACAACGATATTTACTATTGTTATTCCCCTCGATAAAAGCCGTCGTTACTGGCTGTATTACCGAGAGGAATGGCAAAATCCAAACAATATTTATATTATACTTAAGGTTCTGCTGTGACTGGCACTCAAAATCTCATGTTTAGCAAACACACGTCTATTAGTGATGGAAAAAGCTACATATTGTGCGCTTTGTTTGTTGTAATTTAGGATATAATTAAACATTTAAAACTTATTGCCTTTAGCATCGCATTGATCGAAACGTAAATTCAAAAATTACCTTTTATCGAAATAAACAAAGTCCTTTGAAATAATTAAAAGAGAGAGAACAACATTTTTATTAAATTGCAGCAAAAATAAATATAAAACAACTGATAAATAATATTTATTAAAAACTTTTAAGTGCATCGTTATTATCTGTTTAATAGTTTTAAGAAAATCCTTAATAAATAACACATTGAAATAAATCACTTAAATGGAAATTCCTCCTAAGAAACTGCGTACAGCATGTTTTTTATAGTAATTTTATTATAAAAAAGAGCAACAAAAAATGTTTTTTTTTTATTTTTTAAACAGACCAAGTTTTCAGCTGCAGGGTGGTGGCGCACACCAAAAATTCTTTTAAACTTTTTATAATTTCTTTTCTCCATTATTGTCGTTTCACGGAATATGATTTATTTAAGTTGGTTAAGATTTTAAACCGATAGCTTTTGTTTAAATACAAAAAAAAAACGAAATTTTGTCAAAGAACAAAATTAAATACACAATATTCATCATAATTTTAGAAATTTACTTTAAAAAACAAAAATTTGGTTGTTTAATATATTTCTGCTTTTATTAAATTCATTTTCTTTTTGTATTTATAAAAACCAGTGCAAGTTCTGGAGAACCAAAAAAAAACAGAAGAAATAACAAGCAAATTGCAAACAGAAAAAAATGTGTTTTAATTAGTTTTGAAATAAATGAAAAATAAAGTTTTATTTTGTGTATGTTTTAAAAAGTTTTCTTACTTAAATTCAGTTTACTTCTTATCAACTAAATGTATGTGTATTTAATGCGACTAAAATTGCACCATTTCCAAAATTACTTTAGCAAATTGTAATTAAAAAAAAAGATTTGCTGGTTATCTAATTAAGGATATGAACACTCTGAGACACAATCTCAAAACATCGATAGAAACAACTAATATACTCCAGACTTACAGATACTTACGTATATAGGACTAGACGAGAATGTGTTAAATAAATTATAACATACTAGCGTGTCCGTGACTGCTTTGTAAGTCATTTGTGCTTTGTTTATATTCTGCAGCGTTCTTTTTTGTGTGCGCCAAAAAATTCAATCATTCAAGAAAATTAATCAGAAAGAACACAATTTCTTTCTTTTTCGTTTTTATGTTTTTTTTATAATTTTATCATTTTCACAATTCAATATTTTTGTGTGCTTAATAATACATCTTATTCTATTGTAATGCTTTGACATTCGCGGTAACGACAAACAAAGCAGTTGGTTTATTAACACGTGAACATGATACATATAATTGACTGTGCGAAAAACAGGGATCATTGCAATAGCAACACGTAGGGGGAACTGAAGTCGTTTAAAATCAAACGGCAAATCTGGAGGAATCGTAGGCATGTGTGGTATCAGCACATCCTCGCCCTTATATTTTCCATTTAAAATTTTTGCTTTAATCATATTCATGACTTTTTTGATTACTAAACGTCTCCCATTGCAAATTCGTGGCTGGCAGATGTTTCTACGCAACATAAATGGTACAGCAACTTTGACCTGTAGGCGGTGGGGCAGCAGTCCAGGTAAATTAAACAAACCTTAAAATTCGACTGGATAATTAACAATATCGTCTTGATTGGTAACAGAGTCAACCGTTTTGTAGGTAAAAATTTCCCCGAGAATGTCATTCAAAATTGTCACATTAATATCCGAAACATCTGCATTTTTCGCAGCTAAGAGATAGTTCTTTCTCCCAACCAATCATGGTTTCTAAAATTTTGTGCAATACCGGGATATACGTTTCTGACCAATTCTTGTTTTGATTGTGCAAAATGGCAAAAATTATCTGGAAGCGTAATCATTTTTGTGGTGGGGTCAATCGGAATTGCGCCATTCCCAATATCTAACAATTGCTTTGAAAAACGTTCGGCTGATGGATCATTTTGCAATTGAACACGGAAATTACACACGCGCACACACAAAATGCAACAGAATATGGAAAATAAAATTTTCCATATTCTATTTATATTGCCGTCATATTTCGATTTATATTGCCGTCACATTTTATGCAAGCACACACACAAACACAGCAACGTACAAACGAAAACACACATTTCATTTGATACAAAGCATTAAGTCGAAGTATGGAATGGAAAAAAAATTTTGATTTTTTTTGAAAAATTTGTCTTGTCTCAAACACGCACTATGGACGCACTATTGTGCGTAAACGCATGAAACAAAGACACAAACCAGCGAACGGCCATTACAAAGGTACTGTAAAAATTTGGCGGAACATCTCGTCAAATACTGGCAGCCAACGGACACCTACTTTGGGCTTAATTTTTATATATATAGATTGTTACGTTAATACCTTCTATAAACGTTTTGTTGCAAAATAAAGAACAGTTTTTAGAGATTTTATATTATTTACAAGTTTATTTACTTTAACTACACAAAGTTGACACTACAGAACAATGTACTTAAGATGCACGTTTTTACTTCAGGAGATTTATTTTTACACTAACTGACTATCCACTCAGAAGCTGCCCTTTTATACTTGTCCATTAAAAGTCTAGAAAATTTAAGAATCTTCTACTCCCTTTGTATCACATTTTGTTGTTGTATGTCTGTGTGTATTTTTCGTTTTTGTTTTTATACTGATAAAGTTTCTTCTTGGAATTTATTTGAAGATATTTATTGTTGTCTCGTGTAGATAAGTTTTTTTTGGAAAACTACGCAAATGGGAAACAGCATGCAGATTTGTTCTTGTTTGCGTGTATAAAATTTCGACGCAGTTAGTAAACAAAACTTTGTGTTTGTCTTGCATGCCACGCAGTTAGTAAACAACATATCAAATTGTTGTTGTTTGCATGTTTAAAATTTCTACACAGTTTATAACTAGAAATTTTGTTGTTGTGCATAAGTTATCTTAGCAAGCCATGCAGTTAGTAAACAATATACCTAGTGGTTTACTTTATTGTTAAATTATTTTCTTTTAAAACTTAAGCAAGACACATCCGTAACAATATTATTAATATTAATCGTTAAAAGTAAATTTTTATGAGTATTGGAATTCGAGTTTTTTTTTTTTGCTGTGGCGGCAACTCTATTTTAAGTTGAATTAAAATTAAAAATCAGATATTTCATTTAATCATTTAGGACGGAAATATAAGAAACGGTGTAAATTTAACTGCATGCCTGCTCGTCTTTTTGCTTATTGCAATTTTATTCAGTTTATTTTGCCTGGGTATAAGAATTTGCACGAGTTGCAAGTTTCACATAAACACATACATACAAATAACAAAAACAATATGAACCAAAAATACACTCTTAACTGTGGCATGAATGCTCATTTGTCCAAAACTACATACTCGAAGAGACCAACAGAGGCAATCACGCACACAACCATGTAAATTTAGGAAACAGCAATGACATGAGTCCCAAACAATGACCATGGAGGGACAAGAGAAAGCATTTAAAGTGAAAGGCTTTTTGCTGTAGTGAATAGGAAATAGTTTTGCTGATGCGGTATAGAGGAGGTACGGTTGTGGGGGCCCTTCCTCTAGTTAATATCCCCTATAAGAATAAAGACAAGCATCAAGAAATTGCTTCCAGTTATATTGCTTGTTGTATTTGATAAAATGCCACTGTAAGACCCTTCAAAATGTAAAAATTGTTTACATTATTTTTAAATTGTTCCTTTTTTTGGTTATTTTTTGTTACATTTTGTAATGCGTGTAACCCCAAAAGATGCAAACTTAGGGCATTACACAAAAAAACTTTTTTTTTTGTTTTGTTTGACGCTTGTTGTCATCGTTTTGCTCGCTCGTTCCTTTTGTTTTGTTAGTCGTACATGACCCAGCATGGCAATAGTATGCGAGTTGTACTTTTCGTTGCGTCTTTTTTTTTCTTTTTATTTTGTTTGGTAAATGTGGTGCTGGTCATTAGCAACAAAGTTGCTTAAGGCTAAAACTTTAACACCGAAAAAATTTTGTTGTGAAAAAACTGTGTTTGTGTGTTTGTTGTTTTCATATTATTGAAATTGAAAATGTTTATTGCTGTAAAATAAATGTGGCTATTTTTGCAAATTATAAAAATTAAGCAACGAATGGTTGATAATATTACATGAAGTTGGCAGAACATAAACCTTTGGTAATGGTTACAGGACATTCTAACAAGAAATTATCAAATTCGAAAACCTAAATAATGACGGTTTTATTTAAACAGCGACTGAACTTATTTATTTATTTACAAATTTTTTTATTCAAAGTATAATTTTTGTCTTTGTATGTTCGTAGTATTCCGTTAATCATATTCCGTTCAAGTTCCCCTCCCCCTGGGGACACATGACTTGGGGACATCTAGGGGAGTATCGTGGTGGCTGTGTGTTTCGAGGCCCTCGTTTGAGTTTGTGGGTCGGATCATTCACAATGAAAACAATGAATGGCCCAGGTCGAGTGAGTATGAATGCCGTCATGTTCTTAATTATATTAAGATTCATGTGTTCTGGACCAGGAGTTGGATAGTCTCCAGCTCTTCAGCAAGGAGTAGCGGTTTGCAACCCTGCTTAGGAACTGCTGAAATTGCAACTAGGGATGACTTGTTGCTAGAATTAGTCCTCGGCTTCCTAGGGCGTGAGTGACGTTGCCGTTCATTGCCAGTGGTTTGACCACCATCTGATTATGGCCAGGCTCAGATGTAAATCTTATCACGTAATAACGTTCAAATTCTAGAATAGCCACATACAGTGAGTGATAAAAGTGGACTTTTAAGAATATTTTGCTTGAGTTTATTTACATTGTTACGAAGATGCTTTGTTAAAGTTTTTAAAGAAGATAATTATTAATAAAAAAAGGACGCGAAATGATCTATTGCGTCTTTTTAAAAGTTACATAGTTTCTAAGAAATCGTATCCTATACAAGACAACAACAACATGCTTATTAAAAATTCAACGAAATAACTTAAATAAACAGAAAACAAAATCAACTAACGGAACGAAAAAAAGCACACAGCCAAGCAACAATATATGATGGTGTTGAAGTATAATTTTCTTTTTTATGCGAGAACCGCTCAAAACAGTATATATACAAGCACCATCTGCAGGGTAATAAACTTAGTTGAAGTGAAAACATCATTGAGTAAAGACCTAGAGATAATAAAACAGCTTTTAGGCATCGTTTATGTGTATAAACGCAAATAAAATCATGCAATTTAATTATAAACTTCTTTAAAATGTGTATAATTGTTTTGTAACAACTTTGAATACAATAAACTTTGATTAAAGAAATATCAGTTACAATAAATTTGCAAATACATAATTTGAAATCACTCTGGAAACCCTAGTTGAAAATATTAGTATTTTATTATTTCGATCGAATCGATACGGAAAAAATTAAAAAATTGAAAAGAATTAAATAAATTTAAAATATTATAAATAATTTATTATTACTTTTATTTTTATTCGACCTTCTTTTTTAAAAATTAATTAATTAATTAATTTTTTGTTTTTGTTAAATATAAAAAATAATTTCCTGAAGAAGCTTTCCACAGGAAAGCGAAATATCGAGAAAAATAAAATCGTTAAATTATTTAAAAGACCGTTAAAAGATTATTTCATATTTAATTTAATAAATAATTTATGTTTTATATTACAAATTAATGTATTAATTGCATTTATCAAAATTTTGTTTCCAATTAATATCTTAATTTCACAACAATACACCGTGGTAAAAACAGATCGACTATGAAAAATTAGTTTTTAATAATAAAGTCTTAAAACTGATCGAAAAGCAGTTGCAAGTAAAAAGAAATTGATCAGACGTTGTCAGGATGTTAGTTGTTATCTTTTTTTAAGTTAAGAAATTAATTTTGCCGCTATCATAATTATAACCTTTATGGAAAAGTTCACAACAAAAGAGAAGGCATAAAACAGTGTGAAAATTTGCTTTTGCAACAGCAATTAGCAAATCATTTCTTAAATTTATATTTAATTGACACAATTATACTTTTAATTGAAAAATTAATAAAACCTTTTTTAATTAAATAATTGATTGACCCAATTATATATTTTCTAAAAAAAATAAGAAAATTGTTTTCTTTTGAAACCAGCTGTTAAGTCATTTGTTATCTTTTTTATTATTTTATTTAATTGTTTTTACTTTGTTACATTTGAATTAATAATAGTCTAATAATCCCAGATCTGAACTGAATTACACGTTAGGTAATTTAAAAAAATAAAATATGAATTGTTATACTTAAGCTAGTTGTAAGAAGCCATTTTTAAAAATAAATCACTAATAAAGAAAAATCTGAAAAGACCGGTCGTGTACATATATTTTGATGTGAAAAGTGCAGTCTTTATAACTTTAAAAAATAAATTAAAAACCATTATACGTTTAAAAATATATTTATAAAAAGGCCAGTTGGGCTGAACTCAAAGAATTTTTTAGACTATTTAATTGGAAATTATGTTTCTTGGACAATAATGACGATAAACATCATTTTGTCTGGAAAGAAAACTTTTCACATCAAGAAAGGACGAGGCTCTCAGTATCTGGCGTCGAAATAACAACGCAGAATTTAATTCACTACGCAACAGAGCGAAATCTTCGTGTGTGAAAAAAAAATCTGTACGAGGAGCATCTTCGTGCTGAATTTCTTGCTACTCCTCGAGGTAACAACAAGTTTTGGCCATTTGTTAAAAGAGAAAGGGACAAGCATAAGCTAGTTCTTCAATTCCAACTCTTTTAAAGAATGACAAAAAATTTACTGACCCGGTTGAGATAAAGCTAACCTTTTGGCTGGTATATTTGCAAATAATTCATATTTGGCAGAAAGTAGTCAACCTCTACCCGAGCTCGACAAAGTATTCTTTACTATGCCGAAAACATTATTTCAAGCACGAGCGGTTAAAAAGTTTTTGGCAGATCTTAACGTCAGCACGTCTCCTAGGCCGGATGGGATTTCAGCACTGGTCTTGAAACAGTGCTCCTTGACGCTAGCGTGTACGTTAGCACCCTTTTTCAGCACTTTGTATCATGAAGGTAAATTTCCAAAGTGTTGGTAGATTGCTAAAGTAACGCCGATCCCCAAAATGGGTGAGGCTATCAACCCTGAAGATTACCGCCTATTTGCAATTTGTTCTGTCCTTTCTAAAGTGATGGAAAGTATGATTAATTTTCATCTTGTGAGGTACCTGGACTCCAACAGTTTACTTAGCGAACGACAGTATGGTTTTCCCAGCTTTTCTGTCAGAACAATGGTGCAACTGCATGCATGATTTCGGGGAAAATAAGGTGGTAGCTCTAGATATTTCCAAGGCGTTTAATAGAATGTGACATGACGAATGCACTTCTGTCAAGACTTGTTGCCTTTGGTGTCGGTGATAACTTCTCCAGATTTACATCGAGTTTTCTTGGGTATCGTACTATACAAGATGTTATAGATGGTATTTTATCCGACGAGTTTAAGATTAAGTTAGGGAAACGCAATTAAAACTGCAATTAAAATTTCATCTGTAAAAACTTTTTTGTGTAAATAATCAAACAGGCAAAAGAACATTTTAAAAAAATTATTTACCATTATTTTCTTTCAGTGCTATGCGCATGAAGATTAATAAGCAAAAAATTTATGGCTTAGATACCAAGGACTTGATACATACTATAAAAACAAATTTTCTATTGTTATTTAACTACATAACACTAATAGCTAAAAACTTCAAATTTAATGTAAATTTATTGTTAACGTGCTTACTCAGCTTTAAAGTAGGAAAGGTGATGGCGGTAGATTTTCAAAACCAAAAAAAAAAACTGTTTTATGAATCATTTGAAAAGAACTTTAATACGATAAAGGACATTACTAAAGATATAAAAAAAATACTATTACTGTGAAAGTGACTTTGAGCAACGCTACTTGCCGCTACTGAAATGTGCAAAAAAAATAGCAGTGTCTTATAACTTAGACGCAGTCTCTAGAAAATTTACTGACAAAATAGTCTAACAGTAAAGTGCAAATAATAATTCTAAAGGTATAAATTGAGCCAATTACAAAACTAAGAAAAATTTGCTAATATTATTTTTCATTAATTAGTCACATTATGACTGTTATGTAAAAATTTTTTTATGTTTAACTCAACTTTATTTAGTTTTAAAGTTTGCATGAGTGACAATGTGAATGCATAAAGCAAACTTAAAAATTATACTCATTATAAATATACGTAATTAATTTAAATATTATGTTAAATAAAAATTTGCTTTTAGTATGAAGTGGGTCATTGCTTTGTAATTTAATTTTGTTTAAATAATTATTAATTCTTTAGTTAAATATATTTTATAAAGAAAAAAAAAAAATAAAAGCGATAGCCCATTTTGGTTGTTAATTTTCTCAGGAAAAAAACATGGGTTAATAAACTTAATTTGATATCAAAATATAATTTTATTATTTGTTGTCTGATTGGCATAGTTGCCAGATTAATTTGTTATCGAACATCAAACTTTGTGCTAAAAATTGCCCATAATTTTTAAAGCATTAAAAAGATCAAAAATTAGATCATACGTTCTAAAATGAATAATAGCACGCTGGGCGACGGTTTTAAATAAATTCGCTTAATTCTACAGCGGAATTGCAATTTTGTATATATGTTTTTGTATTAAATTTTACACAAACTTTAAAATAAATTTTCCTGAAGAAGCGAAATATATATCGTTAAAATTTAATTAAAAAGACCGTTTAAAAGATTAATACATATTTATTTAAATTAAAAAAAGTCGAATAAAAATAAAAAAAATAAATTAAATTTCCAAAAAATATTCCACAATCAACAGCAATTCATTGGTTATAATAAAATGTGACCTCAGGTGGAGGTGGAGAAAGAAAAAACTTTACAAAACCACTGAAATTTATTTAAATTAATTCGTTGAAATGATTATATTAGCAAATGTACTTTGTTGGCTGTCCTTTTCAAGTTAAGTTTCAAAATACGCTTTAACATATTTGTTAAGTCTTAAAGGAAAATAATTATCAGTGAAAAAAATCAACGAAACGAGCCACTGTGCATTTTACAAAATGGCGTTGTTTTCTAAGAAATCTCATACATGCAAGACAACAACAAGTACAGAACGCTTACAAGAAATTCTATAAAATAAGATAAACAAGAAAAAACATAAGCGATTAACACAAAATAAAACTTAACACACAGCCAAGCACACGCCTTAACAGAATGATAATAGCAAACAATAATATGCGGTGATGTTAAAGTAGAATATTCTTAAATGTGCGAGAACCGCTTAAAACAGCTCTATAATTCAAGTTGAGTCATTAGTGAATGAAGGCAACAAAGTTGCCATCGTGTTTATTTTGTGTGTATTGAAAGTAAATAAATCGTTTAACTTAATTTAACACTCTAAAGTACTGTGTTATTATTTTGCAATAAAAGAATTGAAAATAACAAAAGTTTAGTAAAAGGAGTAAACGTAACAATATATATTTTCAGAATACAGGGCAGATCAGTGATTAAAATATGATGTACTACTTTATCAGCTTTTTAAAATATGTGCTATTTTGCATGATATTGGCTGCATAAAAACAATCGCCTTTATTTATTTACAAATAGAAAGAGATTCGTTCAAGAACGCAAATGCTAAAGGATGGATTAAAATGTGGAATAGTTAGATAAACATGATGATTAGAAATTGAGAATATTTTGCAAGAGGACGATTTTCAGAATACTCAGACCTCAATCCTGTAGTGCAATGAGTTACTTTAAAAGCGAACTTTCTTAATAGTGGAAACAAAGTAACCATGAAAGAATAAAGAGTAAGACCCTAAGAGATCCTTATAGATGAAAGTCTGTAGATAATTACAGCAACAATATAGCCAAACAACATTGCTTATGGTAAAAAAAAAAAACTAAACATGTATAATTCAAAAAATTAATGGAACAAGTAACACTATTTTTACGCTGCTTTAAATTTCATGAAACTCTGCATGTTAAAAAAGTTTACTAAATAATCATCCAACTAATGAAAACAAATATTAATTTGATAATTTAAAACATTGCGAAAAAAGCATCAAATCCATCTAAAACCAAAGACTTCTTAATTCTACATTTAACGATTTTAAATGTTTGTTAACTTTAAATGCCTAATCTGGTGGCCCTGTGTTAACTCCATTTACATAATCGATAAACAAAGCAGATTTTTTTATGTATTATTTACACAAAAACAAATTACTTTATTAACTGGGGAACGGAGAAAACAAAAACAAATGCTACTAAATACGGGTTTTTTTATTTAAATTTATTTCAAACCACAAATTTAAGTTTTAAAAACTTAAATAAATTACAAGTTGGGTGGTTATATTTTTATTTAATTTTGTTTCTTTTTTTTGCATTACACTGAACACAACACTTTTAGTGTATTTATTTTTCTTAAGTTTATTTATGTTTATTTATCAGGCGTGGTTGACGGAAAAAAGTGTCAACATTTATCAAAAATTGTTGAAAACTTTTTCTTTGCAGGAAGAAAAAAGTAAATCAGCAACTAAGAAAGAAAATATGAAAACCAAACAATATACATGTATTGTGTATAGACCAAGAGAACAAACTACAATGACCAACAATTGCAAGGCACAAAAAAGTGTAACAATTGCCACTATTAACAAAATACATGCAGCCACCCAGAAATTGAAAGAAAAAATAATAGAATAAACGGAACAACTAACCACACACCTTAAGGAAACAATCAAACAAAAAGAAATTCTAACTAAACAATATTATCACACTAAAAAAGAAAAACTATATAGTATGACTTAAAAAAATAGCCACCAACCAAAAATATTATCTAACAAGATGACAGTAGAACAAATTCGTTGGAAAGGTGAAATTAAAAATGTTTCTAATTTTTAACTATTCCTTAAGAAACATATTATAGTACTGTGCAAAATTGACTATACAATTATTTACTTTTACTTCATTTTAAAAACTGTAAAAAAGATGTTCGTAACAATCATAACAACTTCGCTCCCCCACAGAACAACTTAATTATCAACAACAATTAATTTTCTTCCTTGCAAAGGTTTTGTTGGGATTTGAACTTAAAAGCTTCTAGTTAAAAAAAAAATATATGCAAATACTTCGATTAATGCAACCTCAGCCACTGCTCAACTTGTGGTAGCGAATTTATGCGTTTTTCGTTTTTGGTAATAAACACACATAACTTTTTAATTCTGTTACCACATATCGGGGTTTTCAACAAGAAGTTTGTTTTTCAATTGTGGTAACACCATCAACATGATAGTTTTGACATTTAGCTTTTTGACATAGTCGCACGAAAATCGCTTTAAAATAATTAAACTCCACTATGAAAATTGTGTTTCTGTTAAAGTTACATTTCGTAAAATTTGTGATATTTTCGGACAGCACAATCGTCCTTCTGAGACCGCTATTAAAAATTTGATTATTACATTTGAGTCGGCAGGCACGATACAAATTGTGCAAACACCAACGCCTGTTTGAATGGATCGTTCAACTGAAAACATTGCAGCCGTGAGTCACAGTGTTAAAGTGTTGACATAGTCGCACGAAAATCGCTTTAAAATAATTAAACTTCTCTATGAAACTGGTGTTTCTGTTAAAGTTACATTTCGTAAAATTTGTGATATTTTCGGACAGCACAATCGTCCTTCTGAGACCGCTATTAAAAATTTGATTATTACATTTGAGTCGGCAGGCACGCTACAAATTGTGCAAACACCAACACCTGTTTGACTGGATCGTTCAACTGAAAACATCGCAGCCGTGAGTCACAGTGTTGAAGCAGATCCAAATTTGGCAATTCCTCGACGTTCTCAACAATTGAGGTTACCCAAAACCACCACATTGCGAATTTTGCACAAGGATTTAACTTAGAAACCTTACAAGGTCAAAATTGTGCAGCAAGTGAAGCCAATCGACCATTCACATCGTCGTAGATTCGCTCGATTCATTCAAGAACAACCGGCTGGTTTTTCTAAAATAGTCACTTTTTCAGACGATGCCCATTTGCAGTCAGTCACTCCTAAAAATCCTAGAGCGATTATTGAGAAGTCTTTACATGCTTAACTAATACGTTAGACGCTATGCGGTTTGGATACGTGATTACGTCGTTTTCTTTTTTTTCGAATATGAAGCTGAAAATGCGGTAACGGTCAATGGATCACCCTGTTGCGAGATGGTATAAACTCAATTTTGGCCTATTATTGAAGATGTGGTTATCACTTTCAACAGGACGGTGTCACATGTCACATACAAACCACACTGCCTGATCATATAATTTAACCATTAATCAGCACTTAAGTGGCCAGCCAGATGGCGTGATTTAACACCATTTGATTATTTTGTGTGGGGCTATGTTAAGAACAGAGTCTATACGGAGCCAATCGAATTGCTTTCAGCTGTAAAATTCAAAATTCGTAATATAACTAACGAAATAAGACTGCCATTTTGCCAAAAAGTGATTAAAAACTTTTATGGAAAAATCGACATCTGTCAACGTCACCGTGGTAGGTATTTGCCAGATATCATTTTTCATTCATAATTACCGAACTTTTCTCTTTGTAATACAATAAAAATTTTAATCAACTTAATCTAAATTTTTTGATTTATTTTGTTTTAAAAGCAAAATTCTTGTTGAAAAACCCTTTATTGGAGCGCTATTTCCACCTTTGAGAGGATATCTTAGCTTCTTAGTGAATTGACATTCGTAAAAGAAATAGCTGTTGTCGTATTTAAATACAATAACATTTAAAATACAAGAAATATGTTCAGAGAAACTTATTATCGAGAAAGACTTAAAATACAGTTTCCCAAATATCGATAATTTTTTTACCTACATATCACAGGATCACGCTTTTTTCCTGCTTTTCAATGAAATTAAAGCAGGCATGGGCACGTTCCACTCTTATATATGTAAAACTGTATTTGAAACTAAAACTAGGAGTTCTGAGAGTAATCGTAGGGAAATTAGAGGAATACGTAGAGGAATTAAAGGCCAACTTCGGAGTAATTTTCTACGCAGGATATGTCGACGACATCATATGTATAGTAGAGGGAAATAACGATGGGCAGATTCTAGATTACTTGAATGAAAGACACAAGGACATAAAATTTACAATGGAAAAGGAAGAGGAGGGGAGAATTAATTATCTCGACCTAACGATCAAGAGGAACATAATCTCGAACAGGATCGAATATGATATACAGGAAACCAACAGCAACGGACACAATAATATACAACTCATCAAATCATCCCCAGCAACACAAAAACGCAGCAATCAGGCAGCTATTAACAAGACTCGAGAGAACACCACAAACACGGCAAATGTATATGAGGGAAATGGAAACAATATACACCATAGCAGAAAACAACGGATACAAAAAGCGCCCCGTAGATAACATCAAGAAACAAATTAGAACGAACAAAGAACAGGAGAAGGAAGGAAAAAAATGGGCTACAAGATGCAGGCAAACAAGACAGAAAGTGACGAACGCAATAACACGAAGGGAGACACGAACTATATAAACACAACTGACAATAGAACGCAACTAGTACGAAAAGAACACTGAAGATGGCAAACAGCCGAAACCGGTTTTTTCACAAACCAAATTTGACGAGGGTCGACGGAAAACCGTACCCAAATAAAAGTAATTATATATACTTTACATATTAATCAAGTCCAAAATGTATATGAGTAAGTCGTAGGTACAATAAAGATTTATTTATAATAAATTTTTCAATCGCAATTACCAACTACAAACATTAAGTTTAGTAAAATAAGTCGAGCATATATTTTATATGTTAAAAGAGAGTCGTTACAATTAAACAATTAAATGATAATAATAATAAAAATAATAATAGCGATTGTGATAAAATAAAAATAATAATGTATTCACTGAAGTCATGATTTCAATTTATTAACAGTACTTTGAGTACTTTTCATGTTGCAAATTTTGTATCGATTACCCACTGTCCCTACGGAAATGCCATAATACTGCATTATCATGCAACTCTGTTTTTTGATTAATATCCCATACAGATGCTTACAAAATCATACATTCATGCCGTTGACTACATGTTCATCTACTTTTCTATAGCTATACAACACTTGTACTAATTCAACCAGGAGTATAAAAGAGCATAATAGAGCATAATGAAATACAACAGCATAACAATCACATTTATTCAGGAGAAACTTTCTTTTGACAGTAAAAAAAAACCCATCTACAACAACAAAATCTCTTCTTTTATTATTGAAAAAGTGAATTATTTCAATGAGCAGTAGCTAGAGTGTAGATGGCACAGAGAAAGCAAACACCATGGATGTGTTCTGTGAGATAGCAAAAATATAAAATTATGCATAAATTGATTGTAGAGAAAACGTAATAATAATTTAAACAAGGAATATTTTTTTGGGGCCTGGGTTGCAACCTTGACTTCTGCAAAGCAAATTAAATTTAATTAAGTTAATTTTTTTATTATAACTATAATAAACGGAGCCATCACATTTATCGAACTAGATTTATTCTCACGATCAGGCCACCATGTTCTGTAGCTGCAGCAAAACGCAAACGAACTCACGAATTTCTGTTTTACTCAGCCACGACTATTTTCAGAATTATACTTTACACTTTAATCACGACTACTAGAAGTTTAAACTACTAAATTTCAATTAAAAATTTTATTAAAAATATCTAACTATAGAAATAGATAACACGTTTTTGTTCAACTTCTTTAAGTTTTTATTTTTAGTATTTTTGAATGAAAATTCTGTCATTTTTTATATCAAATCATTTGTTAAATGACTGGTTGATTAGGATAAGTTTTGGATATTGTATATATCTCAAAATAAAGAGTTTTGCACTCTATGATAAGTGAGCCTGGCACGGCAAACCTGTTAATTTCGCCTTAAAACTGCTTATTGCTGATTAAAGTTTTCTGAAAATCATTATTTTTTAAGATAAGTGAACTCATAATTTTGTGAATGGAACGGTATTGCGAACATCTCTTCAAAACTATAATCTCTCTTATTACGGAAAGTTTAATTTTTAAGCACTATTTTTCAAAACAAATCACTACCAAATATAATTATAAATTTATGAAAGCCAACTCATATAAAAATTACTAACAAGAAAACATTCTTAACAATTCTACTTTCAAATATCTAATTATTATATTAACTATTAAAGTATTCCGCTTTAAAAACAGCCCTTCTAAGCGCCAATGAAGTAGTTAAACAGCGGGCGATAAATCACAATATAAATATTTACTTTAAACAAAATATAAATGTTTTAGGCTCACTGATCTCACTGATCAACATTTTAAGAATATTTTCTTTAAAAAAAAAAAATTGGTTTGAGAGTACTGTTTTCTTAAATTTAAATACAAGCAAATAAAAAATATATCTCCCCTACTTATAATGCTACTACTTTATTATTTGTTCTCTTTGCAGTTTATTGACTTAAATCTCATCGATGCCGAAACTTTTCAACAAAAGGCAAAATAAGCACTTTAACAAATCTCAACAGGGATTATGTATGCAAAAAGTAATTTGAGGTAATAACTAAGTTGATAAGATTTATAAATTAATGAACATATAAATATTTGTGATGATGTTAAAACGAATGAATGAGAAACTGAAGTGAACATAATTTTATATTTTCAGTTTATTCCCATGTATGACAAATCGAAGAAAACCTGGAGTCAAAGGCTCAAAATACATAAGAACGAAAAAACACAAACAACAGCAGGAAACAACGCCACATCGATAACGTCACCTAACACAAATTGTTCACAATCTTCAACATCAGCAGTAGCAACAACAATTGTAAAAATCCCGCATACATTAGAGGCAACAGCTAATATTGTTCATAATGTTAATAGCATTAAATCATCTATAGCACAGTATCAACTAACTCCAGCTGCAGTCATGCATTTACCCACTATAAGTGATTATCACCCAAGTGGAGCACACCCTGCCTATGAGTATCATATGAACCGTTCTATAAAATATGCTGCTGAGCCCTGGATATATGGGACAGTGCGAGGTATACCCGCTCGGCCACCTAGCATCTATCACCCAGCGTATGTCCATTATGCTGGCGCTCCACATGCAGCCACCGTATTTGCTGCACCAACCACCGACTTAGCTACATCAGCTGCAACTGCCACAGCGGTGGCTGTGGTTCTGTGTTCATGTCACGAGTACCTGAGCGGCACCAAGGGTCGCACTCTGAAAAAACCAATTATATGTAAGAAATGTAAAGGTACTCGTTTGCCTCTACACAATATTGGCGGAACCGTTAGATTGCCAACAAACTTGCCCAGCCCTAACTTACGACCTGTGGGAGCAGCCTCAACAGTAAGAGTTATAAGTTCTAGTAAAAGAATGCGTCCCACTATTTTAGATCCTCAAAAGGATCCCTACGATCTAATGAGAAGAACTCGGCTACTTTCGCCAGAACCCGGAAATATAGGTGGTAATGGCGGTGCTTCAAATGGAGGAGCGTCGAGTAAAGAAAAATCTCGCCAAAGAGGTAAAAGTTCTAGCCCCGTCAGAGGACGTTCTCGTACCCGTCATCACAAAGTTTTAATTAGCAGCACGAATTCTAAAGAAAACCCTATGGCCTCACAAAGCTTTGATGATACTTGGTTAACTGAAAGCGAAGATTTAGCCCAAACTGCCTCATCATCTGCTGCATCCTCTGGCAGAAAATCTATACTGGGTTGTAACCTTAATCCTTATGATTTGATCTCAACAAGTAATAAAGCTTCCGGCCATAACTCTTCCAGCTTTTTGGAATCTACTGAAGTAGTTGGAAAAGCAAACAGAAAACAGAAAGTACAATTTTCACAAAATGAGTTTATGCCACCTAATGACGACTTTAATGTGCAAGATGCAGTTCTAACTGAAGACGAGCCACCTTTCTTGCAAAAAGGTAATAAACTAAAAGCGGAAACAGTCAAGCCTGATAATAATAAAAAGCAAATAGACGAATCTGCACTAACAAATACACCACAAAATAAGAAACCCAACTATATTAATGTACAGGCTATAGCTGGGCAACGTATTAGTCTGGGAGAAGAGCAACAAGCAACCAAATCTTTGTTGCAACAAACTGCAGATGGTACTGCTAGTTACGAAAACTTTACCATTGAAGATGAATGCCAGAAAGTGTCCAAAGAAGTCGAAAAAGCAAACAAAACCAGACCAGATTCACTACAAGTACCATTAGGCGAACCCAAAAGGCCACCTCGAGCAACAAAACAACAACAACAACAAAGTTCTATCAACGAAATGAAAGAAGTGACAAATAACAAAGAATGTGTTGAAGAAGCTGAAGAAGAAGAAAAAGAACTTAAAGTTACTTTTACCGTGACTCCTACTTACAATATAAAGTCTATTTTAAAGAGACCGACATCTAAATCCTCCGAAAATGATGACATCACACAGACAGATTCTAATTCAAAAAATCAGTCTACACCTACCACCCCCCTAAAGCAGAGAGAAATTGGGAATAACTCAAAGAATAGTACACCCACAAACTCTAGACGTAATCAGGTTACCATTAATGCGACTACAGCTAACTCACAGTTTTACATACCCCTGCCACAGGCTCGCAAAAAGGTACAATTTTTAGTCGAAGATGCAGAACAGGCTGGATCAGAAGACCAAGATGATGAAGATTCCTTTAACTACAATTCTTTCTCAGCTTCTTCGGCAGGTAAACTTAAAGCCAATTATGAATATTATAACAAGAAGAAAAATCTCAAAAAAGTATCGAACACTAATAAACAACACGCAAATATTTCAGAAGATTCAGAAACTGAAATCATTACTTACGATGAACAATTCATACAAGCCATGCTATTGGAAAAACTACAATTAGATTCAGAGTTGGTAAACAAAATGTATACCTGCAATCAAGAACAAAATGATGACGAAGCAGCAGCAGCAGGAACAGCAGCAGTAGCAACAACGTTAACAATAAATAATATTAAAACTGATTACGAAGACATTGTTGCTAATGGAGAACTAAATAAATCACATTACTCACACAAACAACAAGTTTGTGAAGAAAATCTAAATGAATTGGAAAGTCAGAGAGAAAAGTATGATAAACATTTTAATAGTGAAAATCCTGACAAAACTAAAACATCATCGCCATTACCAACAACAATACTAACAGCCAACGAGCAAACATTTAAAAGTTCAACAGCGACAACTACTTTAAACCCACAATCTTCTACTATTTTAAGTGCATATAGTAGTGACTGTGCTCCCTTGAAGATGGTAACGCACAACGAAAATATGGGTTGTAAAAATAATGACAACAACACCGACAACGACACTGACACCGATGACTATAAGTGTTTGCCATGTACAAGTGTAAACAATAATAATGATGACGAGGAAAAAGAAGACAACATCATCATCGTCACTGGCTTTAAGAAGAATTTTGATGATGGCAGGAATAATGTCAACAATAATAGTGACAGTGATGATAGTCCACATAAAAACGTCGACGATGATGGTGACGGCACAGACGATCAACAACTTCCTGATGTTCCTATTTTGGTGGACGTAAAAGATTTTGATGGCGATGGCAGTCCTTGCGTTTTAAAACCAACAACATGCCACCACAATGATAACAATCATTATCAGAATGACGATGATACGGTTGACGATGTTAATACATCCACATCATTGTCGTCAGTGTCAAAAGTTCAACATAATGGTGAGTACTTAGTCATAGTTATTATGTGCCACTTACTTAGCTGAGCTTCATGCTTTTTATAAAAATATAACCATAAACAATGAACATAAGTACGAGTATAATACAACACTCATATGAGCTGATGTTGTTTTTTTTTCTCTCTGCACTGCTATGATGCTGACTTTGTTAACTTTTAATTATGGCCATAAAGCTATATAAATAGAAAACAACAGCAACTACAAAATAAAATTAAAGTGCCACTGTTGTCGCAAAAAAATCCGGATGTTCATTATTTTATTTAATTTACAAAATATTATTAATTAAAAAAAAATTACAAGAAACGGCAGAAAAATTTTGATTGAATTTAATAAATTATATTTATATATAAATATATAAAAAATTGTATTTGAAACTTACTTCATTTTTGTTAAGTTTTTTCTTCTTTAAGTGAAATTTCAGAAAGCTTTTTCAAACGGTTTAAGGTATTAATTTTTGAATATAATGTGTGAATGCAAAATAAAATTTGTAACACATAGCTATAATTGCGTGGGTGTGTGTGTGTGTATGTGTGTGTGTGTGGTAAACAGAGCTGAATTAGTTGTTACTTTCCACCACTTACAATCGTGGTAAAGCAGAATAAAAGCAAATTAAAGCGAAAACGTGTTTAGCAATCGGAATGAATTATTTTCGTCATGAGTTCATATCCCAGCAAAGTCTGAAATATAATAAAAATTTTTACCTGATGAAAAGAATGAAAAAAAAAGAAATAGTACCCAATAAAAGGAATTAAAATAATTTTGCAAACAACAACAGATGATATAACCGTGTATAGTATAAAACAGAAATTAAACCAGATATACGATGCTATAAAATGCTAAATAAATCTCGACCTTAATACCCTTAAGCTTAGAATAACCTTGTAGCCTGTTTCCACGACAATTTGAATAACGTGTTTCGCTCTCTGAAGCAAGTTTATGAATCATGCTGTTTACACGACTCATTTATCTGCTTCGATTTGACAGTTGTTATTAAACAGAAAAACATAAGTTGAAAAACAACAACAACAGTTGAAAAACAACAGAAGATATCCTTCTTGCCGCCATAGCATTAAGTATATTTTTTTTCCTATCCATTTTTTTTTAATTTTATAAAATTAAAATTAATTAACACACCCACAAAACAGTTATATTTTTTAAGTTTTCACTTTTAACTTTGTTTTGTTTGTAATTTTTCTTTGTTTACAAAAATGTTTAATATTAATAACTAGTGCAGATAAACTTACGATAAAAATTAGAGAAGAGAGGATTTTTCCTTGATTCGCAGCTAGATTCAATATGAATCTACCAGCTTCGTTCTCAAAATTTTGTATGGCGAAGCAGGTTGATTCGCTTATGATTGGGGTGTCAAGCAAGAATAGAGAGCGAAGCAGGTGCCGTGGAAACAAGCTATTATAAATTTTAGTAAAGTATCAATTGCTACTACTACAACAGTGTGTTAGCTTAACAACTTTTTACAATTTAAAGCCTTGCCAGAACGCGCACTATATTATAAAAAAAATTGCTGAATAAATTTAATATTTAATAAACAAGAAATTGTGACTTAAAATCTAGACAGAGCTGTAGAAAGAAAATTGAAAAATCAATGCTTCTATTGAAAATAAACAAACTTCTACCAAATTTAAACTAAAGCAAAACAAATTCATATGACAATTGACAAGGAAGGAAAAGAATTTCATCCAACAACATTCAGTTTTTATGTACATTTTCCTGGCTTCCACCAGAAACCCCTATCTCTAAAACGCTGACAATCACTATGGAATAAAGCAAAACCTAACGCTAACTACAATGGCTATTTTTAAACTCTAAATTGAAAGCATAATTGCAAATATTTTTTTAATACACATACACACATTTTTTTATATCACATACTCATATGATTAATTATCCGATTCATTTTTTTTTTGCTATCACTGCTCATACCTATGCAAAATTATTGTAATAAAGTTTAAAATTACACCATCCTGTAGTGTTAATTTAATTTTATCCGTTAAATACAACTTCTATTGCTTTTTCTAACACTTTTACTTCTATCCAAAACTTTATACTTTAATTTTCAAAATATCTAACTCATATTAAAATTAACTAAATAAATTTTTTTTAACTTTTAACTAAAGAAACAAATAAAACAGAAATGATTGTCCAAACAATAACAAAAACAAAAAACTGCTGTTAAATTAACAACTTTGCCAAAAAACTATTTGTATAAACTTTTTTTAATAAGATGAAATTTTAAGTAGGCGAAAGCAATAAACACCTACGAAATGCAACACGTGCTCCATAAATCAAATAATAAATAAAATTACAGACATTCAAATGCATTCCTCTGTGTTGTTAGTATTTTTAAAAAGTGTCTAAAAGTGTCTAAAACTGGCTGGCATATTTCCGTTTGGAGTAAAACGACGGCAATGCCTTTAACTGCGTAAAGAAAAACAAACAAAAAAAACGACATAAAAGAAAAACTAACTGTGGTCAAAAACTCTTTTGTGTTTTAGAGCATTTTCTTTTTAGAAAGTTCCACAAGCTTTAGAAAATGGCAGAAATAGCAGGAAATTGACTGTGTAAGAAAGCAGAAAATTAAAAGAATCAAAGAAATATTAAAATAATATATTATTATTAATGCTGTTGCCAAATCTTATAAATTACATACCTCATTGTCTCATTGTCAATAGAAAAGCTATGCCATCAAAAGAGTTACCGCTGCTAAAATTGTTTACGCCTTTAGTTTTTTTCTAAAAAAATCAAACAAACGCCTTTGAAACCTAACAATTTTTAAAATATTTTGTTATATTTTAATGTCTGGTATTTTTATGGAAGTATAGAACTTTAAGCTGGCAGTACTTTCTCAACTGACGGCCATTTTGTAAGCTGTCAAATAATTTATATTTAGTTTCAACATGAATAGACTGATGCCTGAACAATGATTCTGAATTGTGCAACTTAAGCCCAACACATGAATGCCATTGAGATCGATTTCCAGAAGCGTCTTTTATTTAGGGGGGAAGCTCACTTTGGTTTGAATGGATACGTTAAAAAACCAAACTGCAGTTTTTGAATTGATGATTATCCTCAAATGCTTGTAAAGCATTTTTTTTTCCTGAAGAAGCTTTCCATAGGAAAGCGAAATATCGAAAAGAAAAAAATATATATTGTTAATTTAATTTAAAAAGACCGTAAAAAAGAATAAGACATATTTATTAAAAAAAAATATAATGTTTGGTGTGCTTTAATGAAATCATGGGTCTCTACTTTTTAAAAAACGATGCTGGGGCTAGAACATAAATCAATCGTGACCGCTAAAGAGTCGTCGTTGTCGTTCATCAACTGAACAGCCATGATGTGCAGAAGGTGCTGTTTCAACAAGATGGCACAATATGTCACACAGCTCTTCCCACAATTCATTTATTTAAACGTTTGCTAACCCTTTGGTCTAACGTCTCTAACTCGTGAATTGGCCTAAAAGATCGTGCAATATAATGCTGCTAGATTATTTTCTGTGGGAATATGTAAAGTCGCTAAAAAATTATGGAATAAAATTTACTGCATTAATGCCAGCCACAAATGTTGAAAGAAATCATCAAAAATTCGACATCCAGATTAGGCTATATACGAGCTAGCCGTGGCAATTATATGCTAGAAGTCATATTTTATTTATGATGACAGACTATATTTCGAATAAAGTAAATTTCATGTCAATATTAAAAACGCATTTTTGTTTTATTCCATTTCGTTTATTTAAGCTATCCCATGTCATTTTTGATTTTTTAAGTTATGCACTAAGTTCTGTCCGAATTTCGGATTGATTCTACAAACAAAACAGTTTAATAACAAGATGTAGTGCATCGAAAACTGCAATTCAATTCAATTATGGCAACACTAACAATATTATAGTTTTGTCATTTAGCTTTTTGACGTATTCTTAGTTGATAGGCAATTATTATACAATGAATTCAATTTCGCACGAAAATCGCATTATAATAATTAAAATCCACTATGAAAATGGTAATTCTGTTAAAGTTACATTTCGTAAAATTCGCGATATTTTCGGACAACATAATCGAACTTCTGAGATCGTCATTAAGAATTTGGTCATTAAATTTGAGTCGGCAGGCTCTATACAAAATATGCGAAAACCAACGCGTGTTCGACTGAGTCGTTCAACTGGAAATATCACAGTGGTGAGCCACGTTGCATTTATCAATTCCTCGATGTTCTCAACAACAGGGGTTATCCAAAACCACCACATGGCGAATTTTGCCTAAGGATTTGATTTTGAAGGCTTAGATTAAACTGGTGCAAGAATTGAAGCCAACCGACGATTCACATCGCCTAAGATTCGCTCAATTCATTCAGGAACAACCAGCTGGTTTTTCTAAAAAAATCAGTTTTTCAAACGAAGTCCATTTTCACTTGTCACGGTATGTCAACGAGCAAAATTGTCGCATTTGGGCTTCTGAAAATCCTACAGCGATTATTGAGAAGCTAATCTAGAGGCGTAATTGGCCGTTTTTTGCGAAGATAAGACTATAAATGTGGTAACGGTCAATGGATCACGCTATCTCGAGATGCTAACAACTCAATGGCCTATTATTGACGGGGTGAATGTCACTGACATGTGGTTTCAATAGGACGTTGCCACATGTTGCACAGCTAATGACACGATCAATTTATTGCAAACCAAATTTCCCGATCGCATAATTTCACAACAATCAGCGATCTGTTGTTTTAGGGCTATGTTAAGGACAGAGTCTTTACGGAGCCAAACGAATCGATTTCAGCCTAAAAATCCGTTATGTGATTATCGAAATAGGAGCGTCAGAATCGACATATGTCAGGGTTTTCGTGGTACCAGATATTACTTTTCATTCATAATTGCCTGACTTTGCTCTTCGTAATACAATAAAAATTTGAATTATCTTAGTCTAAATTTAATGTTTTATTTTGTTTTAGAAAACAAACTTCTTGTTTAAAAGCCCTTTATAAATATACTTCTTACGCAATCTGGAATTCATCCAGAACTATGTGCTGACCTTTATTACATATTGTCTACATATGGAATTAGCTATGGCTTAATATGTGAGAGAACGGTGACAGAATAACGGAACTGTTGAAACTTTTATTATCCCAGGAAAGAAGAGTACATTCAAATCGTACAATTAATCTCAGGAAATTTTATGGGGCAATATATCTCCAAGACAATGCACATTCATACATACATAAAAAATCAATATCAAATCTATAATGGCGTTTCTTTTTTAATGTGTCCCTTCATTTGACAGTTTATTTTATAACATTTGTTTTATAAGTTCTCTCTTGCCAACTTTCTCATCATTATTATTGTAGCAATGCAACAACACTAATTTTAACTTTAAACCGAAGAAAATTGTCCGTGAGATTGAGTTTGCCGTTTGTTAAGATAAATATGTGAGACTTTATCCTAAATAAAGGCCGTATGGTACGTGTTAAAAATCAAAGTATTGCCAGATTTGAAAATTTAATTTTTTTTGGAACTTATTTTTAATTAATAAAAACACAACTTGTTGTTTTAAAATACATTCAAACTAAATTTTTAGTCATTGCCTCTAAATAATTTATTTAGCAATAATTAGTTTTCGAATAAATAGAAAATACTAAAGAAAATATTACATAAAAAACAACAAGAAAAAGATTATAATTTTTAGCAAAGTTGACCAAAATTTCTAGCTTTCTACTCCTTTTAAATTAAACAATTTTCCTTTTTATGAGTGTTCTTTCTCTAACATAAATTTTTGCTTTAAAATGGCAAGATTTTAAATTTAAAAGTTCTGACTTGGAAACACATCACGCATAAACTTACTTCCACATGAACCGACAGACACTAATTCACTTAGCCGCCACAGAGACATTAGTGTGTAACAAATTTGCAACACAAGGAGTAACTTTTGCAACAATAACTCTGCATTTTTGTTGCTGCTATTATTGCTTTGTGTGTTTGTCATATCATTTTCTTAGGATAACAATTCAACCTACAACAGACAATAGACAATAGAAGGCCACAATAACAAGCAGCTGCAGTAGCAGCAATCAAAAGGATACGCATTTTAGTTAGTGCTGCTAAAATATTGAATAGTTGGTATTCGTAACCTTTCATGCCTAGCGCAAAAATACAAATATGAACATTTGTGCTTAGTTGTGCTTATAGATAAATTTTAGTGTTATTAAAAAAATATTATTTGGTTTATTGAAAAATATCGAAATTTTTTCGGAAACTCTTCATGTCATTTAGTCAGCAGGATCGGTTATATATTATGATCTTCATAAAGTACAGCCGCTATAAATATTTTTCAAGGCATACAAACGACATTTGACGTGGGTTTACGTAAAATCATACCCAAGTATACAAAATATATAGATGAGGCGCATTAGAACAAATACTAATTAGCTTAAATCACTTAAAGATAAATTAAGATTTTGTAAATAAAAAGGTGGCGAGAATTTTTGTTTAATTTAAAACTTTAGTTTTAACAAAATTTTCATTATTTCCAAATACAAGAAAAAAGGCGATTTTGAATACCAACACTTTTGACAAGCGTAATAATAAAGAACGAATAATTGAAAGCACTAATTTCAATGGCTTTAGTTTTGGTGGGTGTAAGTGACAAACTACATAATCATTATGCATACGAGGCCATTAGGCGCGCATTTTCTTGGAAATAAAATCATTATAACTTTTTAAATGTGGTATAGTTAGGATAACGTTAACACTGCATGTGTTCGTATACAAACATAATAAAATAGATTACAAAAATCTGAATGAAGTTTTGAAAGCTTAATTGTTGTTGTTCTTGTTGCTTTTGATGATGCATGCAAAGTTTCTTAAAAACAAATTGTTAAAATAAAATGACTACAAATAAAAATTTGCTTGAAATATTATTGCAGTTTAATTGAAATTATAATAAAAACAAAGTTTAGTTTTAAACTTTTTTTTTATAGTTTAGTAATTATTTTCGTCATTTTTTTAAGTTTTACTTCTATTTTAATTTCAAAAATGAAATTGTTTGCACCTGTTTCAGTAACAACTTTTTTTGTTTTTTTTACTTATAGTTTTATGTGCATTTTTCATTTTATTAGAAAAATTTGGTAAAAATTGTTCATTTATGAAAATTAAAACAACATGTGAATATTTTCCACAAACGGAAAACTTTTCACTAAAACTGAATATAAATATAAAATTTATTTTTATGTTTTTCTTTTTTGGTTTTTATAGACACAAACACAAAAGTAATACAGCAAACAACATTGTACGAAAATGTGTATATTAGAAATGAATACAACATAAATGAATTTCAAAAGAGGATTTAAGTTAAACATCCTAAAAGGCCTTTAAAGTTATACAAATGCCCCGCAGGTTTAGTTTTAAATTAAATAAAAAATATTAAGGATTCATTTGATTATAGTAGTGAAAAGTCCGACTGATAATAATTAAAAAAATATTAAAATAAATATATTTATTTTTCATATCGAGTTTTTCAACAAGTAGTTTGTTTATCAATTGTGACAACACGAACAACATGATAGTTTGGACATTTAGTTTTCTAACATATTCGTAGTAGATGCATTGACAATAGTTACAGTGAATTCAATTTCGCACGAAATTCGCATTTAAGTAATTAAAATTTACTATGAAAATGGTGGTTCTGTTAAAGTTAAACACCAACGCATGTTCGACCGGGTCGTTCAAATGAAAATATCACAGCCTTGGGGTTATCCAAAACCCCCACATGGTAAACTTTGCGTTAGGATTTGACTTTAACGCCTTACATGGTTCAACTGGTGCAGGAATTAAAGCCGTCCGACCATTCACGTCGCCGTATATTTGTTCAATTCCTTCAGAAGCAACCGGCTGGTTTTTCTAAAAAAATCATTTTTCCAGACAAAGCTTATTTTCACTTGTCAGGGTATGTCAACAAGCAAAATTTGCTGCATTTGGATTTCTAAAAATCCTAGAGCGATTATTGAGAAGCCTTTACATGCTCAACGTGTCTCTGTATGCTGCGATATGTGGTCTGGAGGCATGATCGGACCGTTCTTTTTTTTTATGAGGCTGAAAATGCGGTAACGGTCACGTTATCGGGAAATGCTAACAACTCAGTTTTGGTCTATTATGATGACGCGAATATCTTTTACATGTGATTTCATTAGGACGGTGCCACATATCACTCACCCAATGAAACGATCATAATTTTACTACCATCAACAGTTAAGAGGCCAGCCAGATGGTGCGATTTAACACCACTAGTGTTAAGGACAGAGTCCCTACGGAGCCAATCGCATCAATGTCACTATTAAAACTTAAAATCCGTGATGTGATTAACGAAATAGGACCACCATTTTGCCAAAAAGTGATTAAAAACTTTAATGAAAGAATCGACATCTGTCAGCGTGGTCGTGGTTTACATTTGCCAGATATCATTTTTTATACACAATCGCCGAACTTTTACGAAGAGAAACCTCTTTCTAGTACAATAAAAATTTGAAGCACCTTATTCTAAATTTTTTTTGTTTTATTTTGTTTTAGAAAACCAAACTTCTTATTGAAAAACCCTTTACAAAACAAATATTCACTTCACCACAAATCATTTAAAGTTGAAGGTCACATTAAAATTATAAAAATATTTATAGAAAATATGCAAAGGTTGCGTACTGCTCGTCTAGTACGTTTTATTTAGCAAAGAAGCGCTTCCAAGCAGCGTAATTATCTTAGTGACTTTAGCAACATCCCCAGCAACACAAAAACTCAGCAATGAGGCAGTTAATAACAAGACTCGGGAGAACACCACTAACACGGCAAATGTATATGAGGGAAATGGAAACAATATACACCATAGCGGAAAACAACGGATACAAAAAGCGCCACGTAGATAACATCAAGAAACAAATTAGAACGAACAAAGAACAGAAGAATGAAAGGAAAAAATGGGCTACATTAACATATATGGGAAAATCAACGTACAAACTGGCGAAATTCTTTGGAAAACACAACATCAATACCGTATTCAGAACAAGAAACAATCTAGGCAGAATACTACGGAATAAAACAACCGAGGCAAATATACTAGACAAACAAGGAGTGTACAAATTAACTTGTACATGCCATTATAGCTACATCGGGCAAACAGGACGAAAGATGAGGACCAGATTTAGGGAACACATTAGAGACTATAACAAAAAACTACGAGAACCAAAATCAACTTCAGGATCAAATTTTGCGAACCATATATTCAACAACAAATGTACACCAGGACATATAAAAACAACGGTTAAACTGCTTCATACACAGCACAAAGTAAGGAGACTAAATGTATTAGAAAACATGGAAATATACAAACAGAAAACATTTGACGGACGAATAATAAATGAACAAATAAACACTGCTTCGGACACAATATTTGAACCATTGAACCATTACAAGAAAACAAACATTACAGGTGCACAAGACCAAAGCAATAAAGAACATCATAAACGTACAATTACAGATTATTATGTCACATAAAAAAAAATAAAAAAAAATCCAATAGGTTCACTCATAAACAAAAACGGACAACAAAGGATTTAGTTAGAAAAAAAGACGAATGAAAAAGGGAGCGACAAATTAGGTAAAAAGAGAGAAACGAAAAAGGAGAGAGAGAGAGAGATACAGGCAAAAAAACGACAGAAAGTGGCGAACGCAATAACACGAATGGAGACACGAACTATATAAACACAACTGACAATAGAACGCAACTAGTACGAAAAGAACACTGAAGATGGCAAACAGCCGAAACCGGTTTGTTCACAAACCAAATTTGACGAGGGTCGACGGAAAACCGTACCCAAATAAAAGTGATTTTAGCTAAATTTATTCCCTACTATCTATTGTCTCCTAAATGTACACCTTAACAAGATTATGCTGCCATCTATACAACAGCATTCTGCACTTCAGAGAGACTCGAATTTCTATAATTCGCTTGAGCTCAAGTGAGACTCGAAATTTTTTGCAAACCACACCCTTTTAAACAACTTATTCAAGATTACTATATGCTGTGTTGTTATTATACAGTTACTTTGCCCTCTATCCAAGTCTCCGATGTAGTTTGCTTAACTATACTAACCAATTTATGTACCTTCACTGGCTGATTTACCTCGGTAACATATCAATACTTTTCCTTTTCGAATTGAGATTTGAAATGCGATTTGGCATTAATTCTTTTTTTTAAGCAAAATTATCGCAAATTACCGCTGCTACTCAACAACAACTATCCATTTTTCATTTCTACTCCTTGATGGGACTTGATCTCAAAATTTCATTTTATGCTTACTTTTGTTTATAAACAAACATGCGCTTGTATTCTTGAATACTACACACACACATGCTATTTAACATCTTTAAGGAGTTGTCAAACTAATTTTCGTAGCGATGTTTGAGGCAATTTATTAAATATCAGCAGCGATAAGAAATTTGTTTAATATTCTACATGTCCGCAGATCTGTTGCTGTAACAACCTTTCAACTCAAATATTCTGTTTTTATAAAATATTTGCATTCTGTCCCCGATGGCATGGCAGGATTTATCCATTACTGCTTGTAACTGTTTTTGCACTGTTCATTTAGTAAAATACAATTTCATAAATAACAGCATGTTGTGTGTGTGTGTATGTAGAAATATTTGAAATCCTAATACAGCCTCTTCTTAAGATTAGCAAACAGAATAAACAAGTGAATTATAGAATGTTAATAAAATGGCATAGACTTAAATACGGCTTAATTTTTGAAGTTTTCACAAACTAAAAACGTATAAAAAAATAATGAAGTCAAATGTACATTTACTTAGTTTACATGTAAAAAGTATTTACAATTCACTATTCAATTAAAAAATGCATTTGGAAAGCTCTCTGCTGCACAAAATCAATGCAATTTATTTATTCCAAAAATATAGAAAATGTATTTTGACGAATAGCTTCAATATGTAAAAAAGGCATTTGTTAGAAGTTTTTGTTAAAAGTATATTAGTGTTGAAGAAAATAAAGTTGTGTAAACTAAATAGTGTACGAGTATTTTTAATTCGTACTATTTGTGTATGCTGATTTTAATATTAAATTTATAATACTTTTTAAAAGATTTAAAAAAATTTCAGTTTTTTTTTACCATAAAAAATGATCTGCGTTACGAAATGCAATTAAAATTGTTAACCATAAAAACAAGTTTTATTATAATTTTTGGAATTAAAAAAAAAAAAATTGGGATAATTTTGTTAATTTAAAATATTATACACAAATCTACCTAAGGTTATAAAGGATATATAGATATGAGATAAAAGGCAAAGTTTCAGCTCTAACAAACACAATGAAAATACTTTTTTATAAGCTGCTTGAAAACCGTTCAGCCGAAGTTTTAACTTAATAATAAAAACTCCACTTTAAACTGCAATACAGAGCACAGTGGGGCAAAAACGAAATATTTTGAAAATAAATCAGCAATAAATCAGCGATTGGATTAAGTTCTGAAAACTACTAACAGTAGTGAGGTAATCAAACATAAGTTTTGATTACGAGTTTTCCATACCGTCAGCAGTGGCACAAATTTGTAAAACTCAATTTTGTTTTAGTTTAAGAAGTGTTAAAAAAACCTTAAAATTCCTTTTTAAATCGAAATTATCATTTGTATTGAGTTAGTTATTGTAAAAATTTACGAAAAAAATTAGTAAAATTCCCGAAAAATTCATTCCAAATGACTAAACCAGTGTGTCGTTTTTGCTGGTTTCTTTAAGAAAAGTACTTAAAAAAATTATAAATAACTTTTTTTATTTAGCAGAAAGTTTAACAACTCTATATGTGACGATTTATAAAGAGAACAATAAAGAAAAGCTTTTGATTGCTTGTGGATTTCATTTAATTAAATTATTATCGACTGATTATAAATATTCTTCATATCATTTTTATTTTTATTCGGCCTTTTTTATTTTAATTATTTATTATTTTATTTATTTTTTCAATTTGTTAATAATTTTTGTTATTAAAAATTTATTTTCCTGAAGAAGCTTTCCATAAGAAAGCGAAATATTGAAAAAATAAATCGTTAAAATTTAATTAAAAAGACCGTTTAAAAGACTAATACATATTTAATTATTTTTCATATCTAAGTTTTGTAACAGGACACAGCAAAAGATGTGAAGAATACTGATGACGGATATAGCGATCTAAAAAATGTTGCATAGCATTTTGGTTATTTTAAAAACGAACGCAAAAATTTTCAAATAATTTTTCTTTTTTAATCAATTTTCAGAAATTGAAGTAAAGATGATCCACGCGGCATTAAATATTAAATTAAAAACAAAAATTAAAATTAAATTAAAAAATATATTGTTTCCAATTTAAATATTAAATTTACATTTTATGAATTTTTAAACAAAATCGAAAATAAGAAAATCATGAGGCATATGTTAATTGTATTTGTCTGAAAATCTTAGTGTCTCAGCTGAAGACCTATTTATTTCGATTTTAACCCATAAAAGTTAGGATCATAAATCTGAAGAAACCTTTATTTTTTCTTGTATGTATTTTATAGCCCTAACTTTTGTCATTTTCGAAACACGCTTTAAGTTTTAATATTTTAGAAAATTTTCTTCTATGAAAATTTTAAGAGCCTTCCTGTAAATGTTGCCGATACGTAGGGCTGTGACAGAGTAAAAGACATAATAGCTAAAAAAGGGTGATTACTTAACCCTTTGGGTTTGGAAATATCGAAATGTTTGCTGTATTTTTGTATAGAAAAGTTTTTAAGTTTTGTTGTCTTTTTGTTGTTGGTTAAGAAAACTCTCATTTAATCAATTTGGCTTGAGATATAAGACTTAAATTTTTTATACAAAATTTAGGGTAAAATCCACTAATGAGCCATATGAGCAGTAGTAATATATGGACATATTGATATGCTTTGCTCCTCAGTAATACATATCAAATATGGTTTTTGAATAATAAGTATTTTATGAGAAATATCATACATAAATTAAAATAAAATTAAAAAATATTAATATTAAAGTATAGTGTAAGTTTTCGTAGCGTACATATTTTATTTGTTTTAAACCACTCCAGCTTTAGGAAAATTTAATACATTTGTCTGCCATTAATATAGAAACTTGTGATAAATTTTTTTTTAATATTTTTTAACTGCATTCAGAGACGTAAAAAGTCACCCGTATGCGAGAAAATAAAAATAAATTCACTTGTTGGCTATTATTGTTTTGCTTGAACTTTAGTGTTTGTTTTCACTTTATTATTTTAATTTAATCAATTCAGCACGCTTAGAATAAATGAAAGTAAATGCTACATTCTTACGATTAAAAATGGATGCAAAGGGGTTTGCAGATGAATGTAGCGAATTAAAGATGGATACAAAGAGTGTTGTAGATCAATGTAGCGAATCAGAAAATAAATTCAATTTCGCTAGATATTTAGATTAACCGTTATCTCTCCTGCTAATTATTATTAAAATTAATTATGACTTCAAATTAAAGAATTTTAAAATTATTTCATATTAACGCACTTGTTTTAAATGTTTAACTAAATGATTTAATGCTGAACGTTTATTTGGTATTCTTACATTTTCGGCATATCTCGATTTAACAGCTAATTTTATATCAATTTTACAATTATAATATAATTATAATTTTTGTTTTTGAAAATATATAAAAAATAATTTCTTGAAGAAGCTTTCCACAGGAAAGCGAAATATCAAGAGAAAAAAAAATAAAAAGATTAAAATTTAATAGAAATTAAAAAAAAAAGGTCGAATAAAACTGAAAATAATAATAAAAATAAACATTTAGTTGTTTTCAATTTTATAATGAAAACCAAAACCTTTTTAATATAATTTGAAATAAACTATGAAGCATGCAAAAAAAACCATGTGCATGATTCGAATTTGGATTTTTCTTGTACTTAGTAAAATATTCACTCTTATTCTGTTTGGCGACGGCAATACAAGACGACTTCGTTTTTTATCGTTTGTTGTAATTCTCGTTAGCAGTATTGCCATTTATCGATGACTGGCAAAACATGTTTGGTATTCTGTAAGAAAGTTTGACCTTGATGTTGCCTTAAATTGCCGTTGAAATTGTCGTCTGTGATAAACAAAAATTTAAAAAGATTAAAAAACCTAAAAATACAAATTAAAATATAAAAAAGAAAATGGAACAAATTAAAATTACCAACGCTAACCAATTTGAAAAATTAGTGGAAGCATTGGGAACAAAATCCATCACTTGCCAGGGGATTTCGAAAAGGCAGTGTTCCTACTAATTTTAAAGAACAATGGGAAAGTGTTGCGAATGCTCTAAATGCCCTTGGCTCACCAAATAGATTGAGTGATGGATGGCAAAAGGTATAATTTGTAGTCCTTTACAAATACATGTTTGACAAAAATTTTTTTGCAGATTTGTCGCGACTAAAAATAAAGTAAAAAAAAATTAGTAAAACACAATGTGCTGGACATTTTGATTTTAATTTATTTTGATTTTTAATTTATTTTAGGTTCAATTTAATTAAGATTTATTTTTTTTTCACACAGTTTATATTTTTTTCACAATAATCTTATCAGAAATAGTATAAAAATGAATGAGCTGACTCAAATATTAGATATGTGTGTTATATTTTATTAAAATGATCGATAAACTGGCAACGTCGTCATAAGACTGTTAGGGAATACCAAATTAGTATTGATGTTGTGATGTTGCCTAAAAATCAACGACGATGTTGCCGTCGCCAAACAGAATAAGGGTGATTGTCACGTTTATTCCTTTTAATAAACATTTTGTTATTTTAAGTTCTTTTATTGCAAAATAAAAACAAAGTACTTTAGAGTTTTAATTTAAACTAAACGATTTATTTACTTTCAGTACACACAAAATAAACACGATGGTATCTTTGTTATCTTTACTCACTGATAATTCAATTTGAATTAATTCATTTGCTTAGCACTACTTTAACATCACCATATATTGTTGTTGTTATTATCATTCAGTTTTGGCGCCTGCTTTTCTGTGTGTTTTGTTTTGTTCTCTGTTAGTTGTTTTTGTTTTCTGTTGCTTATCTTATTTAGAAGAATTTCTTATAAGCATGCTACGTTATAAAAAATCTATAAAATAAAATTTTAGCCAAAAAAGCAAAATAAAAATAAATAAATAAAAATAAAAAAACTGCCTGATGTTTTATTTTTATATTGCGTAGTGTAAACATTTAATTAGAGTACATTCATGGCAAGAGAACATAATTACATGGTTTCCAAAAACCTTTTTATTTATTCTGTTCATATGATTTTAAATTATGAGTTTATTTAATTCAAAGTTGTTTTTTTTGTTGTTGTTTACTTTCCAGATTAAATTATATTTTTATTGTGTTTAATATTGTGTTTTATATTATTATAAAGCAGAAATAAACAAAAAATTTTTTATTTAATACCGACTTTAAATATTTTCTTGTTATAATTATTTAAAATTACAAAATTGTTTCCAACTTCAGCACAACAACAAATTTACAATAACGAAAATCATATTAAAGCTTAAAACGAATATTTCACTACCGAGCATAAGTTCAAAAAGCGCCATCATTAGTACGAAGTATCATTCATTTAGATGCTCCAGGAAGTTTTCGACTTCAGAGAAGCATTTTTACAAGATAAGTTTTAAAGGCATTATTATTACTTATGTTAAGCTAGAAATATAACTCCTTTCAGTCACAAATATTTTTTTTGTTGGGTATCTAGAAGTTATTATTTTTTAGTTTTAAATAATTTCATAGAATTTTAATTTAAAATTTTTATTTTTTTATTTATATCTAAATTTGTTTTATACTTAAATTGTATTCAATTGCTTGCCACTATGAAATTACAAGGTATGTTATCATTTTTCATCTCAAAATTTGTTTTTGTTAGTTTTTAAATTTTTAAAAAGCATCATAAGAATTTTATGATTAAGCACGTGACTATTTTAAACAAGAGATTTAAACATAAAAACAAAAGTAAAAAACTATAAAAAATAGGAAAAGAAACAGAGAAAATGAATTGAATTAAAGATGATGTTTTTTCAGTCATTACATTCATTTTTATAACAATTCGTTAATGCACTATTTCCTTTAGCAAATAACATCAGAAATAAATATTACAAAAATTTTTGAACGAAAAACACATTGAGAAATCTCTAAAATAAAATATATTTTTTTACTAAAAATTTTGTGAAACATTTTGTTTATCTAAAATTTTTATTGTTTGTTGTTAAAAATTAGAAATGTAGATGTCAAACTTACTTCTTCGATTTCAAGCTTTAAGCTTTAATTTATTAAATTTATTTTGGTTTTTTTTTTCATTTTAAGATATTAAGTTTTTCGCTTCACAAATTAAAAAATGTACTGTTGTTTATAAGTTTAATTTTAAAATGTAGTTCACCTTAATTTTTAATATTTCATAAAATGCTTTGGTAACAGTGTTCTTTTTAATACAGATGGTATGAATCATACGAGTGCAATAAAGAAATGTAAAAGCAAATCACAATGCAGTTGTACCGAAAGCATACAAAATTAAAGGAAGAAACAAAGAAAAGAAAACGGTTACTGCAGAGAGTTCCCTAAAAGATTCGGTACTTGATGATTGGATTGCAAGATCATAAAATTAATAAATAAAAATAAGCAAACAAAGGCAGTTTACAATATTTTGCTAAGAAAAAAAAAACAAAACAAAATATATATATATATATGGGCTTTCAACCAGAAGTTTGTTTTTCAGTTGTGGCAACACCAATAACTGATATAAATTATAGTTTTGACTAAGTTTTTTGACGTATTCGTATTCAATTTCGCATTAAAAATTGCATTAAAATCATTCAAATCCAGTATAAAAATGGTGGCTCTGTTAAAGTCACATTTAGTAAAATTCGTAATATTTTCGGACAACATAATCGTCCTTCTGAAACCGCTAGTAAGAATTTGGTCGTTAAATTGGAGTTGACAGGCTCGATACAAAATGTGCGAACACCAACACGTGTTCGACCAGGTCGTTCGAGCCACACTGTTGAAGCAGATGTAAATTCGTCAATTCCTTGACGTTCTAAACAATTGAGGTTATTGAAGACGACCGACCGTTTACATCGCCGTAGTTTCAGTCAATTCATTCAGGAACAACCTAGTTTTTCTGAAAAAATCATTTTTTTAGACGAAGCCCATATTCACTTTTCAGGGTATATCAACACGGAAATTTCCCGTTTTGGGCTTCTGGAAATACTAGAGCGATTTCTGAGAAGCCACAACAACTCAATTTTTACCTATTATAACTGATAAGTGGTTTCAACAGGACGGTGCTATTTGTCACAGCGTCAATAATTTCACGACAATCAGCAGTTAAGTGGTCAGCCAGGTCGTGTGATTTAAGACCATTAAATTATTTTTTTGTCGCTATGTTAAAGACAGAGTCTATACGAAGCCAATCAAATCGAATTCAGTCTTAAAACTCAAAACTGCAAAAAAAATATTTAGCATAAAGTGTTCACGACAGGAATCACTGCTTGCAAAGTTTTATCAGATATTGTTTATAGATGTAACAAAACTTCGTTGTATCAACTATCAAGCCATTTATGTTATTTATGACGCCGATCACCGGTTTTCATAAGTGACTTTTGCAATGATAACAATAAAAAAAGCTATCATATTTGGAGTGATGATAATCCTTAACTGTATATTGAGACACAGTTACATCGAGAAAAACTTCTTCTGACCGGCATGGTCAGAACGTTACAATTATTGTTGGCTACAATGCCACAATTTCTGACTTTTTCGTTCATCAATTGAACAACCACGATGTGCAGGGGCTGTGGCTTTAAGAAGATGGCTCTCGCCAGAATTGATTTATTAAAACAAACGTTTGGTAACTGTAAAGTTTCACGTTTCGGAGCCGTGAACTAGCCTCCAAGATCGTGTGATTTAACACCGCTTTACTGTTTTCTATTTGTGAAACGATTAATCATTTAAAAGACAAAATTCCGCCGCCAGTGTATTTTTAGATTTTTATTTCCTTCAAATATTGATAATGATAATAAAGCAGCAACTTTTTCCCAATTTTCAAACAGTATATAGTCAGAATTATTATCCGAAGAATATGCTGATTAGGGTTACAATTCGTAGGGCAATTAATGAATTTTTACTAAATTGAATAGGACACCATTTTTTTAATCGCTGTATGAGCTCGTTGTTACTTTGCATCAGTATTGAATCGGTCCAAAATCTCTGGTTAACATTCCCCGCTAATCATTTTGTCACTTTAACGTTAATTATGGTCTATAGTAGCGCGTGCATTCTAAAAAATTGTGCAGAGATTTTTCATGAAGAGAAATCAAGGGTTTTTATTGTGATTTGCAAAATGGTGCCTGAATGTCACCAAACACTCTTCTTAAATGGCCATTCAATTGCTTTTATGGTGGAGTGTAAGCGATGCCGGAATCATCATATCCAAAAATTTATACAAGAAGTATTTCCACGTTTAGCTTTCTCACGCACCTTCATTCTCCATTCAACCAATATCTTATCATGGATTTCAGGTTTGTTTAAGTTATCCAGATTGTGTGTTTTCAATGGCTATCAAATCAAAATAATAGTCTTATTGTTGCAATATTAAGCAGAAGTCTAATAATAAATAACAATTAATGAGAATAGCGTGAGGCAATTATCAAATCGTTCTTATGTTACATAAAAATAACTTAACGTCTGTCATTAAAATCGGTTTTGTGGCATTTCAATATACCAAGTTATTTGAGTAATATACAAAAATTTTTTAACGTAAAAAGTATATGTATGTTGGAGTCGTATCGACTTTATCAAAACAATGACATGACATAAACATGACCGCAAAAAATAACACGGATGGCAACAAGCAAACATATTTTATATTTGATATATACAAGGATGGGTTAATAAGTTCGTAACTTTTATACTTTTCCGCCTCTTAATTGAAATGCCACCGCTCCAGTCATTCAGTGAACTAGTAACCGCTGATAGCAGACTACCTGGTGTTTTGAGAAGAAAATGGAAAAAATCAAATTTCACGCTGTTCGGTGCTGCTGTTTGGTCTCACACTTTTTTCCAGTATTAGCCCTCCCTCGTATGTAGATATTGGTATATGCACCTATTGGAAGTGATGGTTTGAAATGCAGATTCGATTTATCATGTATCTTAGTTAACTGCGATGAAATCTAATGAGCGCAAAACGCACAATATTATTGAACTTAAATAAATAAAGGGGTATTGTGGCAAAACCTGAATTTATTTGGAACGCTTTTAAAAGTTATCGATTATAACCAATGAAATTCATAAAACTACAGCAAACATTGTTTTTTTAAATCAATATTTTAAAAATGTATTTTTGTATAACCCGTTTCGTATTTTATTTTTCGGTCGTGGTAGATTAAAAATTTTGGCGTTTTTATACAATGGCTGCATGGACGTAAACGTAAACAGAAAACAAAATATAGTTTGTGTTTGTATTGTAACACAAAAATAAAAGAAAATAAAATAAGTTACTGTTATAATTTGTGTTACTTATTAAGTAAACTTTTTCCATTTTACTATTCCAAAGACAACGACTACGAAAATGTTATTTTTTTCCATTTATTCTAGCCTCTTACAAAAATACAATACTCCAAAATTCACCATATTCATAAGTATATACCCCGTCAGCATTATGCAGAGCATTTTCTATTGAAAGTCACTTTTTCGTTACTTCATTACATTCGTTAGTTTAACATTATCGTCGAATGAAGATGCTCCAACAAAAACTATTTCATCTCTAGTAGAATTTAATTGGATAATAAGCAGAGTTTATTATATTAAGAACAACTTTTTCTTTCTTTTTTTAAAGGTCTATCAGCTTTACTTCTACGCTGATCAGTTCTGCTAAATACTTTTGATTTAAAAATATAAATAACACATTGACAAAATTTATAAATAGCTGCTAGTGTTCTTATGTTAAGAAGCTAGTTATTTAGAAATTTGAAAGCACATAGTATTTCCAAAAAATGCTGTAGGACTGACTTTTCTTTTTTGCTATTTCGCACATGCATTCAAGTTTTACAAATTGAAAATAATTTAATTTTTAAACTAAGTGGTGCAATTTAAAAGGTTTAGAAATTTTAAGTGCAGAGTGTGATTTGTTTTACATCCGCGCCTGACTATGTAGTCTTAATCAGATGGTAGACAAACCACTATAGTATAATTTGGAACGTCATACATGCGTCCTAGATAGCCGAAGACATAATTCTCAGCAACAGAACCACCTAGTTGCAGCTTGAATGATTTCAGGGCAGGTCTGCAAACCATCACACCTTGCTAAAGAGTTGGAGACTTTCTAACTCCTGCCCAGAACACATGTCAAGCATGCTCACTGGACTCACTGGATCATTCACTTAGGGTGTCATTAACAGCGAGATGATCCTGGCCACCATAATAACCATTATACTGTTATGGGGCCGCAAAACAACAACCACCACGATGCTTCCATATAGGGGCCAACCTCAATGATCAGCCAGAGAACTATTAAATGTCTAAAGAGACAAATAATGAACTCTGCGGCTTACTGATTCCCGTGGAAATAAAGTGGTTTCCAGTTGACTCCCTGCCTGTCTTCAGGGGTCTGGGCTCCCTTTTTCCCCAGTTGCACTGAGTCTAGATAGTGGAATATTCTATAAAGACCATATTTATATGCCCCTGGGGGGAAATTTTAAGTGCAATAAAACAATGAAGAATTTTTTAAATTGACGTCAAATTTGCATTATTCGAAATATAATTTTCTAACATAATTTAATATATCGCCTCTATGGCTGGCTCGGACGTAGCCATATCTGGGGGTCTAATTTTTTAAAACTTTTTCCAACATTTGTTGTCATATATCGACAAAATTCCGTCGAATGCTGTCCTCCAAATGATCAATCGTACCAGACTCATGGGCGTAAACCAAAGACTTCACATATTCCCACAGAAAATAGTCTAACGGCGTTAAATTGCATAATCCTAAAGAACGATTCATGGGTCTGAAATGTAAAACTATGCGGTTAATTAAAAGTTTCCTTTAAGGAATCAATTGTGCCATGAGTTGTGTGACATATTGAAATCACGGCACCTGCACATGATTAGTTGTTCAATTGATAAACAAAAAGTTCAGTAATCATGGCCTTATAGCAGTCACTATTGACTGTAACATTCTGACTAGTATCGTTTTTAAAGAAGTACAGACGACTGATTTCACCAGCCCATAAAGCACACCAAAGAGTCTGCTTTTCTCCAAATACGGTTTATTGATGTATCCATTCAAACAATGGTTGACTTCATCGTTAAAAAAAACCGTTTTAGAAAATCGAAATTATATATCATTTGCGACACCTTTCAATGCCATGAAGTAAAGATGTAGTGACCTTCTTGAAAGAAAATGTTTGCGGGGCATATTCATATTTGTTTCCTTTACACACCGTATACATGTTTATATATATAAATGCGTGCATCCTTTTACATGTAAGCTTAGACATACATACAAACAACATGTTTTCAGTATGCTCGTTGGTAACAAAAGGTAAAACAACACTTTGAAAATTTAATTTAAACAAAATTTGTGCTATTTTTCTTATTTGTTTCTCGCTTTTAGTAAATTTATATTTTAATATAATAAATCTCTTTCGTCTTCACATTCTTTTTTACAACAATCTTTTATTAAATTATTTTCAAATTGAGAGAAAAAATTAAAATTAGAAAAATACAAATAGAAGATAAAAAAAAGCATCGTTACGTTTTAAAAGAAAGAGCTTTACTATCGTTGAGACTTTGGCGATACTATTTTTCTTATCCTTTTTATATTCTTTACTCTTTACTTCCTTTGTCACAATGGAATGGAAATTAACTCGTGCATTCTTTATTTAAATTTGTCTTAAATGTAAGTGCACACAGTCAAACAATTCAAAAGAATGTTCAAAATCGCAATAATACTTAATACTTAGAAGAGAATATAAAAAAAATATGTTCCTTTTATTCAACTCATTTGAAATTGTCACTGCAGTAGAAGACAATTTGTAATAAACATTTCTTATAGAAATTGAAAATTTGATATCAAAAGGGATGTTGTTTTACTTGGGGCATTTTTCATTATTTTAATGTGCATAAAATTTTATGCGCGTATGTATGTATCAAGTTTTTCAACAAGAAGTTTGCTTTTCAATTCTGGCCACATCAACAACATGATAATTTTGACATTTAGTTTTTGACGCATTCGTAGTAGATGAATACGAAATTGGTAGATTGCATTTAATTTCACACGAAAATCGCATTAAAATAATTAAAATCCACTATAGAAATGGTGGTTCTGTTAAAGTTACATTTCACAAAATTCGTGATATTATCGGACAACATAATCGTCCTTCTCAGACCACTATTAAGAATTTGGTCGATAAAGAACGGGTCGTTCAACAGAAAACATTGCAGCCGTGACCCACAGTATTTAAGCAGATACAAATTCGTCAATTCCTCGACGTTCTCAACAACTGAGTTTATCCAAACTATCACATGGCGAATTTTGCGCAAGGATTTGACTTTAAAGCCTTACACGGTCCAACTGGTGCAGCACTTGCAGACGACCGACCATTCACATCACCGTAGGTTCGCTCAATTCATTCAGGAAAAAGCGGCTGGTTTTTCTATAAAAAAAAATTTTTTTTAGACGAATCCCATTTTCACTTGTCAGGGTATGTCAAGAAGCAAAATTGCCGCATTTGGGCTTCTTGAAATCCTAGAGCGATTATTGAGAAGTCTTTGCATGCTCAACATGTCACTTTATCGCGCGCTAACTGGTCTGGAGGAGTGATTGCGCCGTTTTTTTTTCCAAGATGAGTCTGGAAATGCGGTAACCGTCAACTCAATTTTGGCTGGCCAATTATTGACAGTGTGGATATCAATGACATTTGATTTCAACAGGACGGTAGCACATTTCACCAGCCAATGAAATGATCAATTTATTGCCAAGCAAATTTTCCGATCGCATAATTTTACGACTATCAGTAGTTAAGTGACCACCCAGATCTTGTGTTTTAACACCTCTGGATTATTTTTCGTGGGCCTATGTTAAGGATAGAGTCTATATGGAGCCAATCGAAGCGATTTCAGCCTTAAAACTCAAAATCCATGATGTGATTAACGAAATAGGACCGTCATTTTGCCAAAAAGTGATTAAAAACTTAAAAAAAAATTGACATCCGTTAGCGAGGTCGTGGTAGATATTTGGCAGATATAATTTTTCATTCATAATTGCCGAACTTTTCTCTTCGTAATACAATAAAAATTTGAATCATCTTAATTGAAATTTGTTGTTCTACTTTGTTTTAGAAAACAAACTTCGTGTTGAAAAACCATTTAGTTATGTATCGGTACACAGCTTTATTGGCAGTGATGTTAACTTGAAATTTTCAATGTTATAATGACATTACACCAACTGAAAAATATTTATTTTTTAATTAATTATTATTTTTCTATTCAATACAAAACATAAGATTTAAAAACGCAAACATGTGCAATATTTATTAAAAAACAGCAAGAGAAATCGAAATTTTATCAAATAGAATAAAACGAACCTTTAGCTTAATTTAGTTATCAAAATGTCACACATATGTACTAAAATCCCTAAACTAAAATGTAACATTTTACCAAATATTCGTTATTTAATCTTAAAATCCCGTATTCACAAGTAACCGAAAATAACGAAAAAAATTATTATATTAAACAAAATAATAAATACCATTTTATATAAAACACATCAAAAAAAAAGCAACTTACTAAAAATTTAAAAAAAAAAATTACGAATTCGCAAAATTAAATCTTAATTACAGCATTTAATATTTTACGAAAAAATAAAAAATTGACAAATAAATAAAATGAAACGATTTTTCTACACTGGGAAGGCTTCATACACTTGTTTAATTTGAGGTAGTTTATTCCACATACGAACTGTTCTGCTAAAAAAGGAATTTTCCCTATAATGCGTAGTTCGATTCACTGGAAAATCAACCACAAAAGGATGCGCTTTCAACGAAAATCGAGTTAAACGCGAAAACGTGCGAGTAACGGGAATAAGTTCCCTAATTTCATTAAAGCAGTAACAGTGTGATTCAATTTACATCCGCACCTGGCCATGAAGGCTTAATCAGATGGTGGATCTAACCACTGCATAATTTGGAACGTCATGCTCGTCCTAGAAAGCTATAATTCTATGCAACAGAACCCTTCTAGTTGCAACTTTAATGATTCCAGAGCAGGGCGGCAAATCATCACACCTTGCTAAAGAGTTGGAGACCTTCCAACTCCTGTCCAGAACACATGTCTAGCATGCTCACTTTGCGTCTCATTATCAGTGAGATGATCCTGGCCACCATAATAACCATTATACTGTTATGGGGCCGCGAAACCACAACCACCACGTTACTCCCATATAGGGGCCAACCTCAATGATCAGCCAGAGAACTATTAAATGTCTAAAAAGACAAATAATGAACTCTGGGGCACATTGATCCCCGTGGAAATAAAATGGAGTTTCCAGTTGACTCCCTGCCTGTCTTGAGGGGACTGGGCTCCCTTTTTCCCCAATTGCACTGTTTCTAGATAGTGGAATTCTATAAAGACCATATTTATGTGCCTCCGGGGGGACATTAGAGCAGTAACCATTGTAGTCACGATAAAACAGTGAAATACATCTCACATTGCGTCGATGCTTTAGAGAATAAATAGAGTTGGATACTCTACAGTCGCCAAAGAACCTCTTGGACCTCTCCTGTATGCGCCGACCCGTACATGAAAGTTATATTCCATTTTTGAACGGAAAAGGTGGTATAAAAGTACGAAGATCAGATGGAGTGAAGTATAACTTACACCGTTTTAGAAAACCTAGGGACTTGAAAGCTTCTTTAGAAACTTAAAAAATGTATTTAGTCCGTCGAACATCACACTTTTCATGCCAAGAGCGCCCGATTCCGTAGTATCTATATCACTCATTGTAACAGATGCAGCACCATTCGGAACAGACGCAATGTTGCATGCTTACGGGCATTAATATCGACACTATTTACATGACACTACTCCGAGATTGTTGCAAGATCATGTTTGAGCGTATCATTCATATTTCGCCTTTTGGAACTTACCTCCAACTGATTCGCTCTATTACCAAATGAATACGAATGCCAAATGGTGCTGTCATTTACGAAAGAATATACAAGGTTGAAATTTTGACAAACAAGGTCATTTAGAAAAATAAGACATCTTACCCTATGTCTAGGAAACAACGGAACCTTGCGGTACCCCTGAAGTAATCTTGAACTCATGTGATAAAATTCCATCTATAACAACTCGTATAGTGCGATTCCTGAGAAAACTCGATATAAATTTGGAGAAATTATCACCGACACCAAAAGCAGCAAGTTTTGACAGAAGTGCATCATACCACACTCTATCAAATGCCTTGAAAAAATCTAGAGCCACCACCTTACTCTCTCCGAAATGGTGTATGGAGTTGCACCATTGTTCTGAGCCAGCAAGTCGCCCGTACAGTGTCGCCCACGAAAACCATACTGTCGGTCACTAATTAAGCTGTTGGATTCCATGTACCTCACAAAATGAAAATTAATCATTCCATCACTTTAGAAAGTGCAGAACAAATTGCGCCTCGCCCTTTTCGGGAACCGACATTACATTATCAACCTTCCAACACTATAATTTTTCATTTTATCAGTGTTGTTTTTCTGGTTATAATTTACATTTTAGTTGAGTGTTAGTGTTTTACAAAACTTATTGCAAATATTTAAACTTTTATTAAAGTCCATTTCACGACTAAAGTGTATCAAATATTTGCAATAACAAAAGTAACTGAATATGCAGTTGTGTGTTTCATATAACAATTTATATATTTGTGTATGAAATTTTGTCTACACATAGCACAACAATAAACACAAAATTTAAAAATTTCAATAGAAAAATATATTTTACATGACTTTTCAGAGTCTAGAGTTTAATGTTGGACTTTCTAAAAATTTTTAAAAAATTTAATTTTTATTTATACAAATAGCTTAATTACTGACAAAAGTATTTTTTATTTAAAACAATTATTTGGAAATAATTATGTTATACTAGTTTACTTTTCAGTATATCGCAAATATTAATTTTAATTAAAATTGCTAAAATGGATAATTGATGTTAAACCTGGTTGCCATAGCTATTTCATTGACTGCTCAACTCAGCTCGTCAGGTAGTAACCACATTTTAGATTAGCTTATTATATTTAACAAAATGCATCTTTAGTTTACCTAATATTTAGCTAAAGTTTCCCGGACGAGAAGAGTTGAGCAATTCAGGGATTTGGAATATAAGCTCGCTGATAAGTTTTTTTTTTTAACTCTCAAAAATTATTTATTGTATCTTCTATAAAAAGAACTAACAATGAGTATTAAAATCTTAAATTCTAAAAAAAAAGTTACATTAGTCCCGAGCATGTCAGGCCTAACCTTTTGGGTAAAAAAAAATTGTCATAAAAAAACAAAGCAAATATTTCTAAGATGTATCGTCTATAGCATTGAGGATTAAGGCTGCGGTATCCCTCTTTTTTAATCGGCTATGTCCACTATACTCCAAGATATCACGAGCAAGGGGATTAGGATGGTCTTCAAGCTTCATCAAGTATTTGCCTGCGTATTTGATGATTTCTGTAGTCACCAGCGGTATGTCTAAATCACAATGTATGTTTGAATTTCTGATGTACCATGGGGCGGAAGTTATCAACCGTAAATTTTTATTTTGGATACGTTGGATTCTATCCACGTTTGAAGCTGAGGCAGTGCCCCAAAGTTGGATTCCATAAAACCATATTGGTTTCAAAATACTCTTGTAAATTAGAAGTTTGCAATCTAGGCCAAGTCTCGAGTTCCTGCCAATGAGCCAGTGTAATTGTGTTAGCTTAAGTTTCATTTGTGTTAGCTTTGAGTCAATATGATGTTTCCATGTAAGGCGACGATCAAGATATATACCAAGATATCTCACATAATTATGGTGAGGAACAATGTGATTATTGATTCGAACGGGTGAACAATTATCTCTTCGCAGAGTGAAAGTCACATGAATGCACTTTTGAACGTTCACTTTAATTCTCCATAATTTTAAGTGAAGTAATTTTTAAATTAAAGCAAACAGCAACAGCAATATTAAGACTCTAGCGTAGTACGAGTAATTTAGAAATAAATTTAATTAAAAATATTTGTTGCATATGTAGCAGTTTACATAAAAATGCTTTTTTATTTCTCATTTGTTTCCTTCCACTTCGAAGTATAACTTTTGCATTTCTCTTTTAATCGTTCTTCATTTCGTACTTAAAGGCAAATAACTCTTTTATTACATTTTAATTTTAAAAATAGTCATTTTCAGTTAAATAGTATTTTACCAATGCCATGCCGATAAACAAAAAGGCCTTTGAGGTTTTATAATTGTTAACAAATTCTTAATGGTTTTTAAACACAATTAATTTGAATAAGTCGAACATGCATATAAAATTTAGGAGGCAATCACTATATAATTATTGAAGGCAAAAAAAAAATAATATTGCTGTGATGATTTATTTAAGTTTTCAACGAAAATAATTACCTTGTCACTGGTAAACGGAAGCAGTATAACCTACTGTGGTTTACAAGCTACGTAGTTGTCTAAGAAATCGTATATACACAAAACAGCAACAATATGCTTTTGAGAAATTCCACAAAATAAGCTAAAAAACAGAAAACAAAAAACATAACTAAAAACAACAACAATATGGAGTGATTTTAAACTAGAATATTCTTGTATATGCAAGAACTGTTTAAAACAACTATATAAGCATCACTTTGTGGGCAAATGAAATTAATTTAAACAAAAAATAAAGCATATTTTAAGGCATTACAGTTGTGAAGTTGCCATCGTGTTTATTTTGTGTGTATTGAAAGTAAATAAATCGTTTAATTTAAAACTTTAAAGTGTTGTGTTATTATTTTGAAATAAAACAACTCAACATAACAAAACGTTTATTATTATAAATAGACATAACAATATTAATTGATTAATTGATTACAGTTATTTTTAAATTCGATTTAGTTAAAAAAAAAAGTTGAAGGATTAATCAGGCAATTCTGAAATTTTTTTTTATCATACGTAAGTAACAGTAAATATCTGAATTTCTTAAAAAAACAGTTTGTATAATAGATTTAAATTTTTTTTTTTAATTTATTTGCTTAATCGAGAAGCAAAAATGTTTTAATAGGTTTTTGCAGTCCATGGAACATGTATTCGTTTTAAACTGAGTATTGCCCTAATATTTGCTAAAAGTGAAAAAAATTTGACAATAAGCCAGCGGTGGCAATAGCGCTTTTAAAAAAAGAAAAAATTGCTTTTTATTGCCTTCCAGTTTGCAACATTGCTAACTGGTCGTTACATTTTCTTCACGAAGAAACTAGGTGTTGCTAAAAACGTTTTGCAGTAAAAACATGCTGCCAGAAACATTTCATGAATTATCACAATATAAACAGAGTAAAACTTCAGCTTTCTTATATCGGCTTTTGACAGCATTTCGTATCGAATTATTAACAGAAAGACACGCTTTAGTAACTTATGATATAGATATTCTAATAGTAATGCAACAATATCTGTGATCAAGAGGTTAAATATTTTTATTCTGGAACTGCTGTTTAAAGAGAACGTTAAATCGTGTTGGGGAGTTGTTGACTCATTGTCTTTCCTTTGTTGTTTGTAAGTATAAGACTTTTAATGAGGCCATAAATTAAATTAAACATGATTAGAAACGGTGTGTTGTTCTGCTTCTCTAATCTGAAATAATATTTGTTATTTGAAAGAGTGATTTCTGCTATTTCATTTCTTATGCATATACTATATTTAAATTTTTTTTAGGAAATGCGAAATGCTCTTAGAAATTGATTCTCTTAAGTCTTACATCTAATATATTTGACCTTTAAAGTGCCTTAAAATTATTACTTCTAATTTCTGTGCCACCAGAGCTTTACAATTTGTTATTCTTTTGCCCAGCATAACGAAATAGTAATTGAATAACTTCTCCTAATGTGGCGAACGTTTCTTCGCTAATTTAAATAGCTATTGATTCCAGACATTAATTAAATGAATCGATTATTTTAACCTTGTTTTTGAATTTACTTGGAATTTACCCAGCGTCTATTTGTAAAAAGAATAGATTAACTCGAAAATCCTTATTTTTTAAACAATACATTTATGTATACTAACGTTTATCAAAAGGTAATATATTATATAATTAAAGCTCAAGTGCATGCAGCGTTGCTTACAACTATAATTAAATGTTTAAACATTTTGTCGTTATCAGAATTTCTTTTGTGTATCCATACAATGACAAAATTTACATATTGACTGCAGGGTATTGTAATTTACAAAGAGATAAGCCAATATCGTCAAAGAAATAACTTGAAACCTCATTCTTGTGGTTATATTGTAACTTTCATTAATTAAAAAAGAAGCCTAAAGAATCCTTAAGGAATTTGTTAACAAAGCAAATGTAAGATAAAGACAATGTAAAATTAAGACGAAATCAAATGAAAATACACACTTAAAATCCGATACATCAAAACCACAAAAATAATTTTCGAATTTGATTAGCTATTTTTTTTTCTGAAATATGTTAAATACACATTTATTTAATAATTTTACTTGTATCGTTTAATAAAAAAAGAGTATAATTAATAAAATTTAACAACAACCATCATAGGAGCAAAATCAACAATTTTCAATTGTTGTTGCTAAGTTAACAGCAAGTGTTGAAGTGAATAGTAGACAGTTTTTTTATAGAACTGTAGAACTTTAACTTAGCAACACTTTTTTAACTGGCGAAAATTTAATCAGCTGTCAAGTGATTTATGTTTAGTTTGTGAATTTAACATTTAAACAGCCTGATATCTGAGCATCCTTCAAATTGGGCCCAATACAAGGTTGCCGTTGAGATTGATTTTCGTCAGCGAACTTTGTTTAGCGATGAAGCTCAATTTTGTTTGAACATAAACGTCAATGAACAAAGCTGTCGTATTTGGGTGATGATAATACTCAAGAGTATGTTCGGACAGCGTTACATCCAGAAAAAGTGTCTATTTGGTGTGCTTTATGGGCTGATGAAATCATTGATACGTAAAACTCGATACTGTTTAGAATGTTAGAGTCGGTGGTAAACGCTTTAGAGCCATGATTGCTGACATTTTCGTTCATCAATTGTACAACTATGATGTGCAGGAGCTGTGATTTCAACAAGCCGTCTGCAGCTTGTTACACAGGTTGTGCCACAACTGATTTATTTAAGGAAACGAAACCATCGAAATTTAGATTATTCCTTTAAATTAGTCTTTTTTTTTTTGTTCTGTCGGGTTCTTCAACAAGATGTTTGTATTTCAATTGTGGCACCACTAACAAAATGATTCAACATTTAGTAGATGCGTTGGCAATTGCTACATTGAATTCAATTCCGCAGGAAAATCGCATTAAAATAATTAAAATCCACTATGAAAATGGTGGTTCTGTTAAAGTTACATTTCGTAAAATTCGTGATATTTTCAGACAAAATAATGAATGGTCCTTCTGAGGCCGCTATTGCGAATTTTATCGTTGATATTAAGTCGACAGGCTCGATACAAAATGTGCGAGCAGCTGTGAGCCACAGTGTTAAAGCTGATCCAAATGTGTCAATTCTTCGACGTTCTCAAAGATTGCGGCTATCCAAAATTATGGCATGGCGAATTATGCGTAAGGATTTGACTTTGAAGCCTTTTAGGGTCCAACAGGTGCAGAAATTAAAGCCGGTCGACCATTCACATCGCCGTAGATTCACTCAATTCATTCAGAAAAAAGCGGGTGTTTTTTCTGAAAAAATCATTTTTTCTGACGAAGCCCGTTTTCACTTGTCAGGGTATGGCAACAAGCAAAATTGCAGCATTTAGGCTTTTGAAAATTCTACAACGATTATTGAAAAGCGTTTGCATGCTTAACGTCTCACTGTATGGTGCGCTATATGGTCTGGAGGCGTGTTTCGGCCCTTTTTTTCGAAGATGAGGCTGCAAATGCGGTAACGATTAATGGATCACGCTATCACGAGATGATAACCACTCAATTTTGGCCTATGGATATCGCTGACATGTGGTTTCAACAGGACGGTGCCATATGTTAGACAGCCAATGAAATGATCAATTTATTGTAAACCAAATTTGCCGATCGCATAATTTTACGACAATCAGCAGTCAAGTGGCTAGCTAAATCATGTGATTTAACACCACATCGACATCTGTCATTGCGGTCGTAGACATTTGCCAAATATCATTTTTCATTCATAGTTGCCGAACTTCTATCTTCATAATACACTTAAAATTTTGATCATTTTAAACTACATTTTTTGTTTTATTTTATTTTAGAAAACAAAGTTCTTGTTAAAAACCCCTTTATTTCAAATTTCTATACCTCTGTATAAAAAGGCCTATATTTATTAAACACCCTCAAAGCAAATTATATACCTTTTATATACCTATGGCCAATATGTCAAGAAGTCTTTGTCATTTTTCTTATTTCCTAAGATCTTTGTAAAATGTTTATTTTGTATTTTTTATAATTTTTTGGTTAATTGGCCTGGGTAGAGTAGGGAAATGCAATATCTGACATTACTGAAATTTTTGTTACAATAATATGTTAGCCGAACTTACTACTTACTTTGCTATTAAACGTGAGCATATAACTTAATACATGTACATATATATATATATCAACAGCTGATTAATTTTTTGTTGCAATACTCTAAAATTTGTTTTATTTCTGCTTCGCTGGTTTATTTTTATGATTTGTTTTTTCACAATGATTTCTTTTGGTAAATTTTTATTTCTGATCCAGATGCTATTCATATTTTACCGTAACGCCGCTACGGCAAGTTTCCCGTTAAGCATGAACTTAGTATTTTACTATATCAAAATAAAAATCAATAAGTTGTTGGAATTAATAATCACAATTTGAATTTTAACAATAAAGCAATTACAGCTATTTTAGCTGCAAGCATTTGCTGCTCATAATCTGTAAGGGTTTTCAGTATGGTAAATGTGTTAAGGTTTCTTAACTTTATATAACTTTATATACTTTGTTGTTATAGTGTTGCAGAATATAGCCCATTTATTAAGTTTAAAAAACTTCTGCAAGGTTTGGAACACCACTTACCTATGGAGCATGAGTTCACCTATTTAAAATAAAAGCGTTAAAATGAGGTTAAAAATAAATTAATTTTGTTAAATTCAAGAGTTCAATCAGCTTCACACGGTGGAATTCAAATCATCATTTTTAATTTTAAATTAAATAAGCTGTTGACTAATTTAAATATTTTCCCAATTTTCTCTTAACGATTATTCAACAATTTATTTTGTCTTCATAAAATAAATTTGATATCTATCTTAAAATCGAATTTTATTTTAAACTAAAAATAACAGTTTTATTTGAATTTATAGTGTTAAGTAACGTAAATTGTATCTAAATAACACTTATATTTCAACAAAATCCGCTATATTCATTGGTTTATGTATGTATTTGTATGCATTGTTATCATTTGCTAGTTAAACTTCATATACTTCGTTAACATGATGTACTTATTGAGTGCTGTTGTATTTATTTTCAGAAGCTAAAAAGTCAGCAACAAGCGATTATGATGACGTTGCACAAACCAAACAGCTACAACTTCAACAGCAGCTAAAATGTATTGTGAAAACTAAAAAGGATAAGCAAGCACTTGCGGCAATTTCTGATAGCAGTAGCAATGACAGTAGTTGTAGTTCCATTACTAGTAGCAGTGGCAGTAAAAATATAAAAATACCAACAAAAGAGACACAATCACGAAATCCCATCAGACGTTCACAAAGTGAAAGACAGGCAACAACTACAACACCAACTATGAAACTGACGTCGACATATCACAATGGCAGCATCAGTAAATGCAATAGCAGCAAGAAAAAGAAAGACCAACAATTGAACCACGACACTGCACATGTCGATAATGGTAGCAGTAACAAAAATATTATTTCTAATACCAGGAATTGCTTTAAGGACACGGAAAATATACAAAATAATATAAATGGCAGCAAAAGTGTTGATTGTATTGCTTTAGGCATGGGAAGACAAAGTGTGGGTGTAAGGGGAACTGGTAATAAAACTTCATTACATTTTCAAGATACAATGGCATTGCGCAACCGTTATAACCGCAACGATGCAAGGGATTTATTTTCTATGGTCCTGTTAGAAAGACCAAGAGAACCACCACCTCCTCCCCCACCATCATTTCTACTACAAACTTCACCACGAGTTATACAATCAACTTCAACTGTAGTGGATAAAGCTAATGTAACTACGACTTCTCTGACTAATTCATTGTCTAAGTCACTTAACCTAGAGGAGGCAACCAACACCACTATCTTGGCAACAGATGCAGTAGAAAGTTTTCGACAGCAGCAAACTATTAAAGGCTTTGAGAGCAAACAGCAGAACAAGCAACAACAGCAACAACTAGAACAAAAGTTAATAATTGGCCATGAGCTTAACCAGGCAACAACAATAAATAATGCAATAATTTGCAAAGAAATCAATGAAGGCAATTTAATCGAAGTACAAACAGCGCACAAACAATCGGCATATAACAACAGTTATACAACAACTTTAACAGAACTGACAAATAGTGAAAATACCATAAAGGATTTATCTTTACCATCATCATCATCAAATTCCTCTTCTATGTCTTTGGATAAAAGCAAAACAGAACAAAAAATATTACCAACAATAACCACCAACAATAAGAAACAACAACAAAGAACTGTAGTTAGAGTTGCTCCATTTAATGCAAATTTTTCCGAAGTTCATCGTTTAAAAATTTCTCACACGGATAATAATGACTTTTATCCACCACACTCACCTGTTATATCCAAAGGGTTTAGTACATCGAGTTCGACACCCTCCTCTCCGTCTCTTTCTAATTCTTCACACTATAGCGTTACAGATTTGAGTACATTAAATGCCTCTAATGAATATGGCCAGAAGAAAACTTCAATTTTAATTAATGGTGATGATTGTTACAGCACAATGAACTTAAGCTGTGATGATTCCTCCATACCACTCTATCAATCCTCTGTGGTGGTTACAGACGGTTCAGCTAAAACCGACAATGACGTACAAGGCTTAAGAGTAACTAACACTTATAATACGGTTACCATAAATGTTAGTAGTCCTCGCAGCTCAGAAGATGAACTTATACTTCAGCATAACCAATTAAATAATCTCTTGAAGAGACAAGCAAAGTCATCATCATCAACCGGAAGTGTACGAGCCATAATACCCATACGTGGCACAATTGATATAAATTTGCAAAGATCAGCTTCTTCCACCTCATCCACATCTACTTGTTCTTTAACGAGTTCCTGTTCATCGACCTCCAGTTCTAGCGGTCCTGGTATCTCGAAACGAGGAAAAACTTTAATACGTTTGGACTTTGAAAAAGAAAAGCCCTCCGTTCATGAAACTATGATCTCGTCTACCATGATAAAACAACAACAATCAGAAGAAAACAATGCAGAGGAGTGGTTGCCCCATGAAGCCGAATTATTAAAAATTCTAAGAAATCCTGTTGAAGCTGTAAAAAGAAATTTAGTTCCTCATATTTGCAAACTACGTGAAACGGATACAAAAAAGGATGTGAAACGCACAAAGAAAATGAATGAAAGGCACTCAGAAATACTAGAAAGTTCGGTCATCACTACTGAAAATAAGACTTCTGAATCGAACACTTTCATAACAAAACTTTTGGAAGATCCCATGTTACAGCAAGTAGCTGAAGGCTTGGAAACGGATACAGTGGCTGAATTGATTGAAAACTCTCTTAAACGCTTGCAGGAGTCTAGAAATTCGCTTGATATTAGTGGTACCAAAGATAATGATAATATGAATCGTTTAATTGATCTATCTCTTAGACGTATACAAGAGGAGCGTATGTCCACCCATAAGGAATCTTCCGCCAACCCTAACTTATTAAGTGTGCCCACGAAAGATGAAGAGCGTTTGTCAAATCGAGGCAGTATAAGTTCTGCTAATAGTTTCGCTTCAGCGCATAACTATGAACTATTTGACTTTGATGCTAACGAATCGGATTATTACCAAAGTTGTTCGAGTGATATTAATTCTATAATAGAGGAGGAGATACAATCTCCAGAAACCAAAACAAAATTTTATCAAATGCTTGTTGATGCCACTTTACAGGAAATTGAGCTATCTACAAATATTGAGGACTTAACGAATGAGCATCAGTATGAATCAATAAGACAAAATATTGATCCAATATATGAAGAAATATCTGATATGCCGCCACCCTTGCCACTTACAGCTCCCCCACTCAATGATCCTGAACTGGAAAAAAAATCAGCTAGATCTATTTTTGAAGGAGCCTCCAAATATGACATTCTATCATATTTAGTAGATGCCAAAGAGAGAGGTCTGGTCAAGGAAGAATCCTTCGACTATCCTCATAATTTCTCTAATCCCATCATTATGGAAGAGGAATCAAAAGACACACTTAGTGACTTGGGCAAACAGAACAAGCTCAAGCGAATTGACACAATAAGCTCTAGATCATCGATAATGAGTGATTCTTCGGATAACAACCAAAGTGCAATGAGCTCTTTATCAGCTCCTACCTCTAATAACTTTATGCTGCTACGGAACAAACAAACAACTAGTGATATAGAACGTAATGATTCTGGCGTAGGTTCAGAAAGCAGTAAATCGTCTCGAAATAAATATTTAAGTCCTGCCATGTGTTCTCCCTTAACCACATCTGACTACAACTCCAACTGTTCCTCTTCTTCTGCAATACATCAACAAACTCAACCTCGTGCCAGTCCCATACATTTGTGTGAGGATTGCGATGGTCCTGTAGAAACTCAAACAGGCGACAATGGCCATATTTTTGCACCTCTAGTTTGCCGTAAATGTGGAAAAAGACGAATCGAACGCAAAGAAATTATTACAGAAATAGTGGAGACCGAAGAAAAATATGGTCGTGATCTTCAAATTATTTTGGAAGAGTTTTGTCATCCCATGTTGGTAGCCGGTCTTTTAACTCAAGAGCAACTCTCTGCAATCTTCTTGAATACCGAAGAATTGCTCGAGAACAATCAAGCTCTTGCCGAACGTATGCGTGATGCTCTAGATATTGCTCTTGAGCAGGGTGATGATGATCTGCTAACGGTAAATATTGGGAAAATATTTTTAGAATCTACCCAAATGTTGCACGCTTTCGAAAGCTATTGTGTGCGTCAAGCTGGTGCCAGTCTCTTGTTGGCCAATCTGGAGAAGGAAAAGGAATTGTTGCGCATTTTTTTGAAAGTATCACAAATGGAGAATGCGGTATTGAGACGAATGAACTTAAATTCGTTCTTAATGGTAGGTCAAAGATTTTTAGAAAATTACCTTCTAATATTCCAAGCAAAAATGCAACAAATGTTACTCACTAACTTTAGCAAAAAAAACTTTAGCTCACAGACACAGAAATTTTAATTTTAATTTTATAAAACCAAGGATTAAAATTTGTTATCATTTATTAAAAAAAAATATTTTATTACACTCTTATCACAATAAACAGGTACCTGTGCAACGGGTTACCAAATATCCCTTACTATTGGCTCGACTATTTAAAGTTACACCAGCACATCTTGAGGGACGTGATCAACTAAAACAGGCGCAAGAAAAAATTGAACTACACTTGAATCATATCAACCAGGAAGCAAAGGATGTACCAACAAAACTTTGGCGTCGCATATCCTCGTCGAGTCCTAATCGACGTGCTTCCTGTGAAATTGATATGATTAATATAAAACTACGTAAAATGGCCATAGATGTATTAGAATGGAATCACGATGAAGTACGCTTTGTAATGGAAGGAAAATTACTCTATACCCAACCAACAGATAGCAACTGGAAAAAGGCTCGCACTATTAAACTGACAACAGTGAATGCTTTACTGGTCACAAATGGAAAGGTAAAAGAAAAAAGTATACAAAAAATTTATTGCATAAGAAAGCATGATCGTAAGCTTTCATTTTGCTTTATTGACATTTTTGTCAATAAATTTATGGCAGGAAGACAGTCAATAGTCACAGTATTCTTATTTTATTTAAATTTGAAAAAAAAACTTTCTTTATGAAAATGACAAAATGAGAAATCGCTTAATTTGTAAATTTAAAAAAGCTTTTAAAACATCGGGTTTTTCAACAAGAAGTTTATTTTTCAATTGTGGCCACATCAACAACATGATATTTTTGACATTTACGTATTCTTAGTAGATGCATTGGCAATTGTTACAATACATTCAATTTCGCACGAAAATTGCATTAAAATAATTAAAATCCACTATAAAACTGGTGGTTCTGTTAAAGTTACATTTCGTAAAATTCGTGATATTTTCGGACAACATAATAGACCGTCTGCGGCCGCTATTAAGAATATCGTTGTTAAATTTATGTCGACAGGCTCGATACAAAATGTACGAACACCAACGCGTGTTTGACCTGGTCGTTCAACTGAAAATATCGCAGCCGTGAGCCACAGTGTTGAAGCAGATTCAAATTCAAAGTCAATTCCTCGACCTTCGCAACAATTGGGCTTATTCAAAACTACCATATACGAATTTTGCGTAAGGATTTGATTCTGAACATTTAAAAGGTTCAAGAATTAAAGCCGACCGACCATTCACATCACTCTAAATTCGCTCAATTCATTCAGAAACAACCGGCAGGTTTTTCTGCAAAAACCATGTTTTAGAAGAAGCCCATTTTCACTTTTGGAAATCCTAGAGTGATTATTGAGAAGCCTTTGCATGCTCAACGTGTCACTGTATGGTGCGCTATGTGATCTGGAGGAGATATTGGGCCGTTTTTTTCGAAGATGATGCTAGAACTCTCCATGGATTAAGCTATCACAAGATGCTAGCAACTCAATTTTGGCCTATTATTGACGACGTGTATATCACTGACAGTGGTTTCAACAGGACGGTGCCACATATCACACAGTCAATGAAACGATCAATTTATTTCACACCAACTTTCTTGCTCGCATGATTTTGCTGCAATGTGGCCAGCCAGATCATGTGATTTACAACACAAAATTAATCGAATCGATTACAGCCTTAAAAATCCATTTTGTCAAAAAGTTATTAAGAACTTTGCTGAAAGAATCGACTTCTGTCAGCGTGGTTATGGTGGACAATTGCCAGATATCATCTTTCGTTCATCATTGCCGTACTTTTCTCTTCGTAATACAATAAAAATTTAAATAATTTTTATCTAAATTTTTTGTTTTATTTTGTTTTAGAAAACAAACTTCCTGTAGAAAACCCCTTTTGTTTAATAAATGTGGTAAATTTAACTATTCTACTACTATGCATTTAATATAGTATTGAATGTTCATTTCCGTTCGCAAAGATAACAAATGAAGAAAGGCAAAAAATAAAACTTTAGACAGTTTTTTTTATCGGGATAAAAATTAATGCATTCAGAAATAATAAAATGGTTAACAATAAAACTTGCAAACATGCATGTATGTATGTACGTATGTGCTTGTATTCCCAAAAATAAAAAAATTTCCATTAAATTGAAAGCAAAATATATAATATAAAAAAAACAAAAAAGAAAACTTCAGCTAACACGTAACTTTATTGTACTACTGTTTGACAACATTTTCAATCTTTTGTTATCTTTTCAATATATATATATTGCTTTTTATCTCTCTGTTGTACTCCTTTTATATTATCAACACTTCTGTATCCTGCTTCAAAACATTGACTTAAAAAACAAAAACAACTTACAAAAAAATAAAACCAATTCTATGCCATATTCATTTTAACACAACAACCAAACCAACCAACAAACTGCATCATCAACCAACAACACTTTGCCACGTGTATCGTATGTGAATTTCGTTTGTGTGTTTGTGTGTATATATATGTAGCCAAGTACCAATTATAAAGCAGAGAAAGTCATGTCAGATAAACTGAATTTTCCAAAACATACCGGAATACGAGAAGCTTCATTGTTGGTGGTCAAGGAGAAGTGCGGACGTTATACACTAATACGTGAGCCTTTGTATTTGGATCGTTGTGTGGTATGCAGTGAAGCAGATTGGGATGAATATTTTGAAATACAAGAAATTTCTTCCAAGGATACATTCATCTTTAAGGTAAATCTGAAAAAAAAAAGATATTATTTTTCACAATTTCGTTTTGCTTTCCAGTTTCGATTGGCAAATCAAATTTAATTGGATTAAAATTGAAACATTTGATAGTTTAAGAAGTTCGTACGAAATGGAGTTGCAATTTGTGCATAATTAAAATAAAAAGCGTAAAGAAATTCTAAAAGCTTAATGATATTTTAAAATTGATGAAAACATCTGTTTTACATTACACTATTGTAATGTTATAGCATTCATCACGGTAAATGTGTTAGAGTACTTCAGTGGTACACAAAGTCTTCTTTCATTATTTACAAAATACACTTTTTAAAATCCATAGTAAAGTAACGAACAAGAAGCTCATTTTTCGTCTTCTTAAACTGCTCGTTCAAATATAATAGTCCGTTTGTCTTTACAGACATTAAATTGATTGTGCAGGCAGTGTAGGTCAATAGTCAAACTCAAGATTTGTTGTACCAAATCGTGTTGAATAGGAATATAAGATCATTCAAGGTGCTTTCAAATACACTGGCATATATCAAGCATGGCTTCATAACCTGTTCATTTACTATTAAAAAATTATTGCAAGGTCTTGAAATTCCATGACTTCAGATTGGGATTTTAGCAAATCTCACTGAAAGGGATTTTATTATAACATTGTTTATGCAAATAAAGACACCGTGTATAATTTAAAAATAGAACAACTAAAGCCTTGTGTTAAACGCTGAAATCTAAACATAAAAAATACATTTCTAGCAGTTTGTACATTCAGTGGATCAGAAAGTCTGCGTTGAATACGCTTTTCGAGCTGTTCAAAATTAATTCAACTAAATGGTGTCAAGCAGTGATATACAAACGTTTTTCGGATTTCAATAGTTTAACAGTAAAAGTATCTGATATATTCCAGTAGGTTACTAATGATTGCCGTTACAGTAAAAACCTTTCAGTCTTTACGCTACTTATTAAAAATTTTAACTCTTTCATAAATATTGTATATCAATTACGTTTTGCTTAAAAAACTTCTTTTACTTTCTTCTTCTTTTTCTTATATTATTTTAAGGCTGAGGATAATGTACGCACTAAACAATGGTATACACAACTGCAATATCATGCTCAAGGTATGGGAGCTTGGCGTAAAAGACGTAATGCTTTAGCCAATATCATGATTAATGGTATGTTAACGCGAACTTAAAGGGATCGAAAAAGTACCTCTACAAAGCAACAAAATAACGTTTTCATATATTGTAAAAAAAAACAAAAAACAAAATTAACTCAAATGTAAAATACTAACAAATACGAACGATAATTTTATAAAATATAATTAAAATATTTACTTAAAATTTGTTTACTTACCACACTCACATGCACGCAGACATATACAAATGTATATTTATTTGCTTGCGTATATTTGAATATAAAATATGAATTAACCTTTTATGTATCATTAAAATATAGTTATTGAACTAAATAATTATTGTTCTACACAACTATGTATTTAGTTGTATGTAGATATTTAGCATTTTGTGGCGACATAGAAATTACTTAAAATTTTTTTTTATTAAAATAAATAATTTTTTTATTTCAATAGTTTTTTATATAAAAACTAAAACAATTATTTATATAAATATTTACATCAACAATTAAATTGAAACTATATTATTTTATTTTATGTATTTTATAGTGTCCCTATCTCTTTTATTGTTCAAAATTCGAAAATAAATAATTTATTGATTTAAATATTTTAATCTAAAAATTTATAAATATTCAATTGATTAAATTTGTAGTAAAAACAATAATAATAATAATAACATATATCAAAACAAAAAATGAAAACTAAAGTGTTTTAATATTGGAATTAAAATTATATATTTAAAAAACTTTAACAGAAAATATTTGGAAATATTTAATTGAAGTTCTTTCTGCTTTAACCTATTGAGAAAAAAAATAAATTTTAAAATTTAACACTATAAATTAATCATTTTCTATAGGAAGTATAATATGAAATCAAAAAAGGCCATAGTCTGTAATGAAAAGGAATTAAAGGGGTATTTAAAGTTCGACAGCCCTAATTTTTATTAAAAGTGACACTTTCTTTGTTTTTACCGTGCAACATTTTTAAAGAAAGATACAGAAAGCAGTTAAAATAGAAGCATTGGGAAAAAGCTGAAGATATGTTAACAAAAATAATGTCACTATTGATTATAGGTATTTTGTTTAGGCTTTAATGGTATTATTATTTTATTTTTATTTTTTTTTTTTGTGTTAGCTTCCTATACAAGCAACTTTAACTTATCTAAAATGTGGTGAAAAGTTCCCCGACTATAATCAATTTTAATGATTTTATTTAAAAATAACGAATGTGCTATGGGCAACTACTTATTTACTTGAGTAGAACGTATGCGTCTTTTTATTGCTTTTTAAATTTTTTTCAAAATAGAAATGTATTTCCAAAATATGCAGTAGCCAATAAATTTTCTTTCATTAATGCTGAAATTAAAAGTATTAGTACCGCAAAGTATCCAGTTAAGTTTGCAAATCAACATTGGGCGACGATATAATTTAATAATGCAAATTGTGCAACATGATGATGAACAACGCAGGTAAAGACGTGGACAGAAGTGGTATATTAAACTTTAGGTTTATTTCGCTATAAACAATTTATTTATTTATATGAAATATCTTACTTTATTTATTTTTATAAATTATTTATTTCTATTTTTCCAATAACTAATTTTTTACATGTACCACTTTTTAATATAAAATTCATGCACAACTTTTTTAAAATATAGAAATACGAAAATATGAGTTTCATTTTGTGATACAATAAAAAGATTGCGCTTTTAAGGAAAAAAAATTAAATATGTGTACAAACAAGTTTAAAAATCATTAATAACGAATAAATAGAGGTTTTATTTATGAATAAAATCTAGATAAAAACAAAAATTTTTACATGGGAAATTTTTATCATAAATGACTTCAAACAGTATATGAACAAACATAATTTTTTCCACCAATACATTACACTATTGTAATGTTATAGCATTCGTCACGGTAAATGTGTTAGAGTACTTCAGTGGTACACAAAGTCTACTTTCATTATTTACGAAATGCACTTTTTAAAATCCATAGTAAAGTAACGAACAAGAAGCTCATTTTTCGTCTTCTAAAACTGCTCGTTCAAATATAATAGTCTGTTTGTCTTTACAGACATTAAATTGATTGTGCAGGCAGTGTAGGTCAATAGCCAAACTCAGATTTGTTGTACCAAATCGTGTTGAATACGAATATAAGATCATTCAATGTGCTTTCAAATACACTGGCATATATCAAGCCAGTGTATTTGTGGCTTCATAACCCGTGCATTTACTATTAAAAAATTGTTGCAAGGTCTTATACATATATATATCTATCCGATTATATATATATACGGATGTGTCTTGCTTAAGTTTTAAAATAAAATAATTAGGCAAAATTAAGCGAACTACTGGGTATGTTGTTTACGAACTGCGTGACTTGCTAAAAAACTTATGGTACAACAACAAAATTTCTAGTTACAAACTGCGTAGAAATTTTATACGCGCAAGAAAACAACAAACATGTACGCTGTTTACCATTTGCGTAGTTTTCTAAGAAACCATTTCTGCAAAAGACAACAACAAGTATCTTAAAATCAATTCCAAGAAGATACTTTATCAGTATAAAAACAAAAAAAAAAATATACACAGACATACTGGCGCCAATACATTGAATAAACAACATACAACAACAAAATCTGATACAAAGGGAGTAGATTCTAAAATTTTCTAGACTTTTAATAGACAAATATAAAAGGGCATCTGAGGGTCTGAGTGGAGTAGTCAGTCAGTGTAAAATCAAATCTCTTGAAGTAAACACGTGTATCTTAACTAAATTGTTCTGTAGTGTCAACTTTGTGTGTAGTTAAGGTAAATAAATTTGTAATTAATTTAAAAACTCTAAAAACTGGTGCTATTTATTTTGCAATAAATAACTCACAACATAACGTTTATATTGTTGCAAATATGATATTATAAAATATAAATATTATTTCTGCTTCTGATAACGGTATTTGCACAAAATTTTATATGTCGGTTTGGTGTGCAGTCACAACACACGTACAGTAGAATTATATATATATATATATATATATATATATATATAGATAAATATATAATCATTTTTTTAAATTGATATAAAATTTACTTAATGTATGACTTCTGGCTTATGACTGCCACATCAGGCTCAGACGTAGCTAATCTGGAGGTCCAATTTTCAATAACTTTTTCCGTTTAATGTTGTATATCAAAAATAACATAACGAATGGTATCCTCAAAATAGTAAATTTTTTTGGACTTATATTAATATTCCCACAAAAACTAGTATAGCAGTCTTAAAAAGCACTTTCTTGGAGGCCAATCAAGGGTCTAAGTCGTGAAAGTGTACGGGTACCAAACATTTTTTTCAATAGGTCAATTGGGTCACGAGCTGTGTGACATGTTGTGCCGTCTTGTTGAAACCGTAGCTCCCGCACATTATGGATCTTCACTTATTGTAGAGTTGGATTTTAAAGTAGTGTAGTGTGTTTGACAGTGTCGATATTGCCATGCCTTCTGCATGCAATAGGACACCCCACATTCCAATATGAAATGTGATTGTCCACACTAAACCAAACCCATGTGTGGGAATATGCAAACGTTGCATATTTCCACAACACATATTCTTTGTCTATATTAATAAGTTAGTATAAAGAAAATATAATTATAAACATTATTAAAAGAACGTTACCAACGATCGGTCGCGTAAGTGCCTGAATGTGTTTAATATGTTTTATTTTTTTCTATTAAATTTTAAAACTGGTTTAATTTAATTTGAAAAATGTTTAACTGAATTTGCATAAAGTTTAATTTATTTTGAAAAAGGTTTCGTTCATTTTGAAAAAGGTTTCGTTTATTTTGAAAAATGTTTAATTTAAACTGAAAATGCTATATAACCAGACGAATCAAATGCCACTTAATCGTACTTTCTCTTTCTTTAAGTGTATTTTTCTAAGCCCATTAGAACTAACGAAAACCTTAACAGACGTAGTGTGCTTATCTTATTTTTTTACGTTTGTGACTAGTATCTCGTTTCTGTAACTTTAATGAAAAATGTATCTCATGAATTAAGAGTTAATTAGGAAATGTTTCTTTGTATTTCTAAAACAAGTTGACTATAATTTTTTTTTTCATTTAAAAATGAAATGGACCAGTGCGTGAACCACGCAACCAAACTATTCAGATTTACTTTGAATGTGTTCTTAAAGAATTAAATTGTCACATAAATAATGAAACCAATCCACAATACACCCAACGGACTCCATTGTATATGAAAAACGCACCATTTTATTTACATTGCTACTGGCATCATTTAACGAAATCTCTGCAAAACATAAGTTACTGTTATGATCGATTAATAATTGATTTGGTTTTTTGAAAATATGGCTGACATATAGTTTCAACTGTATGGTACTTCGTACATCCTCAATATTTAAGAATTAGTTCAATTCAATTGGCCTTCAAAGTCGTACGATTTGAAACCTCTAGATTATATTCTGTAGATCTTTAAAGTTATTGGCAACACTTGAATCCTTGAAGGCATAGACTTATCATTTTATTCCTGACATACAGCCTGCAATGGTCATGATTAAATTTTAAGTTATTGTCATTTTTTACACTTAAAATTTCTATCAGGCCTAAAAAAGCCTACATTACTCCTTACAGACCAAATGTGACATATAGCCAAGCTATTGAATGATGCAGAAAAATATTTTTTTTAAAACGTGCCGCTTGCATTGCAACAGATAAGGTCCTATATACGTTATTTTCATAAGTTTTTTCAAAAGTAAACACTCAAGCTTATGTTAGAATTAGAACATTTAACTTATATTTTTCACTCAACGCAATGGCCATGTTACCATTTATATTCAACTCTCTATGGGTAAATGTCCAACATAAATTCCGCTGAGATTTTATTAGTAGTCAAATATAAGTACAATTAGATACGTATGAATGCATTTGCATGTGTGCGTATGCATGAGAAATTAAGCGTAGACATTTATTACATGAAGAAGGTATATGAGCGTATGTATAATTTTTGTGAAATGTATTATGACAGTGCGAAGTATAACCATATACATATTTATTTATTATATAAACGATATATACACAAATACGTTTACCGTTACGTAAATATATTATACATTTACGTTTACATACATTTGTGCATAACATAGTTATTGCAAAGAAAGTAAAATATAAAAGAAAACAAAAATCAGCAAACAGAAACGGCACATTGAATTTTTGGGTTGCATTGACTGTCAGTCAGTTATTACGTGCGGTACGAGTATTGGTAGAAATTTCTGTTTAAATGCCGTAATGAAGTATGTTTAAACCGTATAATGTTCTATGTTTACATTACGTGCTTTGGATTTTATTATTTTCATTTCATTTAAAGCGAAACTACGAATATACTTTTATACCACCCAGCATTACTACGCTCAACACAGCTCAGTTTAACTCAGCTCAACGGAACTTAGTTCATTTCAATCCAATTCAACTACATTTTTTATTTAGTTTCTTTTACTTATTTTCTACATTTTTTTTTTGTTTTTAAATATACAAATGTTTTATGAAGTTTCACAGTTAAGAACAAGCACGCGAGTACATATTTGTACCCTACACTATTGCAAAAAGTAAATAGTAATGTAGTAGACAAAAACAAAGATAAATGCCTTTAATATCTTATAACCCCATGCAGACACGCATACATACCTGGATTTTTTATCAATTGTGGCAACACCAACAACATGATAGTATTGACATTTAGTTTTTTGACGTATTATTAGTAGATGCAATGGCCATTGTTACAATGAATTTAATTGCAATAATTAAAATCCACTATGAAGGTGGCGGTGCTATTGAAGTTATATTTCGTAAAATTCGTGACACCGCTTTTAAGAATTTGGTCGTTAAATCTGAGTCGACAAGCTCGATGCAAAATGTGCGAACACCAACGCATGTTCGTCCGGGTCGTTCAACTGAAACGTTCGCAGCCGTGAGTCACAGTGTTGAAGCAGATTTGAATTTTTCAATATCTCGACGTTCTCAAAAATTAGGGTTATCCAAAATCACCACATAGCGAATTTTGCGTAAGGATTTGACTTTGAAGCCTTACAAGGTTCAACTGGTGCAGGAATTGAAGCCGACCGAACTCGGCGTAGATTAACTCAATTCATTTAGGAACAACCGGCTGGTTCTTTAGAAAACTTACTTTTTCGTTTCGTAATAAGCTAATGGTTGTAGTCACCATAAAGTATTATCACGATCCTGGTGAAACCACATCCAGTCTGGATATTTTCATACAAAAATTATTAATGAAACTAGAATAGCTTACACCAGCATGTAGCCACACCAAACTTTGTATTTCTTCTGGAAGTAATAACTTCTGTAGGGTATGTTATGGATTTGTTTCACTTAATATGCGGCCGTTTTCGTTATTAACAAACCGGTTAAGCTAAAAATTATCCTCATAAGCTAAATGCAAAATTGTGCATCTACAAGTTTTGCAAATTAATAGCTTTTGAAATTAATCTTGGTAATTTGGTAAAGTTGTGCAAGCAGCAATCTATTTACGATAATTTGCCGCAGTATACTGTCCAAAACTTATGTCTGATTTAAATTGTTTGTTATTTTTATAGTTAAATGTTGACACTTTAATCAACATTTTCCAGATTTTTTTTTTTAAATCTTTTGTTTTGCACTTTTCAACTTTACTTTTTGGAAATTCATTCGTAGCAATTTTCTACAACAAAAAATTTCTATAAAACTATTTGTACGAAATATTTAATTTTTGGCCAAAGCTTTAGAATTCGAATTATACGTCAAAATAAATAAAAGTCACATCTGTACGTTTTGTTACCATATATTAAGAGTATAAAAGATAGCAATTCTTAACTTTAATTAGTATAGGATGCTATGTGGCTTTATGTGAAATAAAATGTATATAAATATCCATAAAAATATATGAATACTTCGTATGAATTTTAATATTGTTAATTTTTATGTTCTTTCACATTTTCGTCATAATAAAAAGAAAATAAATATTTTCAAGGCATGGTTATTTGTATGTACTAGATACATATGTCTCAATGCTGCAGCTGAAATGATTCATATCTTGCATGAACGTAAATTTTATTTGCGTTGAAGGCTATAAAATATTTTAGTAGAAAGTTGAAATTTTTGTAGGTCTAGTAAAATCTTTTTTTATAAACATACAACAGAAGAAATTTTTAACAAAAATTTTTGAAAATGTAAATACAATCAGTTTTAAATTGTAATTTTTAAACTTAAAAATATTACCTTATTCAGTTTTTATCTTTAAAAATTTATACAATGTTATGTTAGTAAGCAAACGTTATTCCTGATAAAGAAAAAATATATTTATATTAAATAAAACAAATAGTTTATTTGGGCCCGCAATAGGAATAAAAGTAACAAAGTAAATAAACTACACAATAAATTACTTTTAGTTATTTCTGAAGTATATTGAAGCATTGGCTTAAACCCACATGCATTAGCTGCCAAAATTTTTCTTATGAGAATACTGTAGACGTTTTAACTCACCTATAAATAGAAATCGAAATTGCGAACGGTGTGACTGTTGCTCAAAAAACAACAAATCGATTTGTTGTGCTCTTTTATTAATATTTTTTTACTAAGCTAACTCAACGTAAGAATATTTATTATCAAAAAATGCATATATCCATATTTTTTTTTTTTTTAGGTATTTTTGGTTTCACATTATTTCGTCTAAAAAGTTAAATACAAATTAATCAAAATAAAATTCGTTTAACTACTTTTCTTAAAAATTGGTTTTAGACTTTATTAAGTGATGACTAAAAAAATGTAAATTTATAATGTTTAAAAGTCGCTGCAATCCAAATTGATAAATGAGATTACAAAACCCCAGATTTATAATCAATAAAAATCGCAGATTACTGGCTAATATTTACTTTATTGTTTCCAATAAATAATGCAAAAACAAAGAAGAAAATTTTTAAGGTGCAAACAATTGTGTTTAACATGTTCAAAAACATTTATTTTTTTCTTCTTGAAACAGTATATTGTAGTAAATTAATAGTTTTTAATTTATTAAATAAAATTTACACAAAATTTATCATTGTTCGAAATTAATGAAATAAATAAATTATAATTTAATTCTCTTAATATGATTTTATGCTGAAAGCGATTTTAATTTAAAAGCCAGGACGTATTAGTAACATTTATTAAATTCTATTATGTTAACATCATGTATACGTCAGATTAGTTGTTAAAAGATAATTTTATACATATATAAAGATTTTATCATGATATTTCATAGAGGTCAAGCAGTCATCATGCAAATGATAGGCCCTGTAGGGTAAAGCGGGTTTTCTGGGTTTGCCCCCAAAGTTGGGTACCTCGGGCATAAAATTTTTTGGAAGTGTCATGAAAAGTTTATTTATTTATCATATGTTACAAGTTTTTGAACTTAAGTAGACCTTTAGAATGCACGATAAGATTTTCATCTGCACCTAGCCGTGTGGGCCATTATAAGATGGTGGATCATTACAACTGTGGATGATATGTAGCGTCATCCTCGCTCTAGAAGGCCTTCGGATACGTATATCCTCCGGTCACTCCTAGTTGCAAATTCAAAATCCCGAAGCAGGCCGCAGCCTTCACTCCTTACTGAAGAGTTGGAGATTATTCAACTCCTGGTCCAGAACGCATGAAGCTTAATATAATTAAGAACACGACGGCATTCATACTCACTGGACCTGGACCATTTATGGTGTTTATTGTAAATGATCCGACCCACAAACTCAAACGTGGGCCTCGAAACACACAGCCATCACGATACTCCTGAAGGGCCTACCTCAATAATCATTCAGAGAACAGCTAAAAGGCTAAAAAGATAAATAGCTGAACTCTGGAGCATTACTGATTTCCGTGGAAATATAGTGGATTGTCCAGTTGGCTCTTGCTAGCCTTGAAGGGGACTAGGCTCCCATTTACCCCCGCAAGACACAAGTCTAAAGAATATCTACAAAAGATGTGCTAAAGATGTCTAGATTGCCCCATTTAGTTTGGGAGAAAATCAGGCTGGAAAACTTTTTTTAATTTTTGGCCGACCTTAACTTAGTATTTTTAGCGTTGTTTACTTATTATTATAATATTATCAGCATTCTCAATAAAATGTATAATAAAACAGTGGTAAGTTTCGTTTTTGAAACAAAATTTATAATCTACCCCAAAATTCTTAGGAGTACACAACACCGATTCAAAAATTATAAACAGATTATGAAAGCTCTATCTCTCGGCTACATACTCCAAAAAAGATTTGTATGAATATCTCGATCTGCTCACATTTTATAGCAATTCAAATTCCGCAATTTATTTTCCAGACAATCACTTTAAGGTGAAATTTAGAGTTTTAAAGGAAAATTACCTGTAAGAAATGCGAAGCGAAAAAAACAGTAATAAATTGTTAATCTAGAAGTCATAAACTTTCCTTTGTTATCAATCACTTGTATGAAGAGCCATCTAGTGAAGTTTTTCTCTTTTTATATGTAAAAATTAAAAATGCGTTTAAACCAGTGGCGGGCCAATAAATTAAAAAAATCTTACGGCGGGCCAATAAATTAAAAAAAAAAAAACATAGAGGGTCATTGATTAAAAAATTATGGGGTTGCTGTTCAATTAAAAGTCCGGTTTAAGCTATATATTTATAAGTTATATTACGTAATATTTTAAAACAACATAAAAATTTTATAAGATATGGTTTATTATGATTTTAAGATTTTCCAGATGTATGGGAAGCATGGATCTGTTTCTGAATACAGTTTTAATAAAGATTGTGAAAAGACTTTTTTTAACTTCTTTTCACTCACAGGCCTCAAAGAATTAAGTCTTGGAAAATGAGTCACATCATTTTTGCCCAAACATTTAGAAAATATAAACAATTGAGTTTTAAAAGACCTCAAACTGCCCCAAGTTTCATCTATAAATTGAAATTTCTTCTCTGTAACTTCTTGTTCGATGCACCAATTCTTATCCTCCAATATTTCCCACTCATCCCAAATTTCAGTTTTGGTTTTTAGAAAAACCTTAGTTTCTTAGAGAAGACTCCAAACTCTCGAGAAGACATGCCCACAGCTCAGCCACCTGATCTTTGTGTAATAAAGTACATCTGAAAATTTTGCATCAACTTCCGATAAAAACTCTTGAAATTGTCGATGTAACAAACCGCGGGCTCGAATGGCATTAATTAATTTTAAAATAATATTAAGTGCATGGTTAATATCGAAGGCAGCCTTGTAAAGAATATCTTGGTGGATTATACAATGTAAAAAAATTGTTTCGCTTTCAGGATTCTGACTTTTATAAACTCCTGCAAGCCCCGTATTTTTTCCCACAAAATTAATTAATTTGGAAATTGGGGCATTAAGAGATTCCATCCCCTCTCTAAATTCATCATAAATTAATTTTCCTGTCGTCTTTCCTTTCAAAGATCTCAAACAAGCAAGTTCTTCTTCGGTTATTACAAAGTTTTCATCGACTCCTCTGATAAAAATTAGAAGTTGGGCTATATCACTCCTGTAAACACTCTCGTCCATAGTGACTGAAAAATACTTAAACTTTTTAAGACGTCCATCGAGTTGATTGGTTAAATTAGAAGAAATCGCATCAATTCTTTTTGTGATCGTTCTACGTGACAGCCCTATAGATTCGAAATCTTTTACCTTTTCTGGGCATAATACTTTTCTAATGCTAATTAACACATCCTTAATAATTCCACTTTTTCCTAATAATAATGAAATGACGGGATCAGAATATAGGATAAGGTAATTCATAAGATGCTGGTTTTGAGTCATCCTCGAACATTTTCTTGTGTTAAATAGCTGAAAGTGACTTTGGGGGTACAATCAGAAGCCTCCCTTTACCCTACAAGGCCTATCGTCTGTAAGATATACCTCTGCTTGACCTCTGTGAAATTTCATTAAGATACCTTTTGTGGTTCATGAGCTACTGAATTATTTAAAAGAAAACGTTTTCAAACCACTATGCGTAGTTAACAAGTAATGTTGCCCATTTAGCCAATTTAAAACTAAATGTAACAATTGTTAAATTTTTTTAGCCAAAGAAATAAGTACAAATAACGATTAACACATTAACTGTTAACAATTTCTAATTTAGTTTTTTAATTTTTAAGGTATAAACTATTTTAAGTGATTTTTATTTGTAACTTAATAAAATCGTGGGTTGTATTATAAATACAAGTCCAATATACATTAGGACAAATGGACTCATTAAAAAATGGTGTTAGAAATCTCTTTCTCTAGTGTGTTTTATATATCAACAAGATATGACGAATACTAAACACTTTAAAATTAAAAAAAAAGGAATTTTTTTATTTTTTAACTAAGAGAGTCTAACATAAATTTCTTATTAACTTTTGCTCGCCAACACTTCACATTTTGGTAATAATTACAATGCCGATGACCTCATTTGTTTAAATGAATATAATTTTTTTTCTTCTGCAAACTTAAAATATGATTTATATTTAATTTTTTTATTTGTTAGAATAAATTTTAATTTTGTTTCGTTATTAAATGTGACTTATTAAAGAGAGAGCAATAAAATTTTATACCAACATTGTGGAATTAACTTTTTCCGTCGACAGTTTTTATACATGTAAATAGTTGGCGAGTATAGTTGCTGGTAAGCAAATTATGCATTAATAACGAACATTGGTCAAATTGAAAAATAATGATTATTTAAAAAAAAAATAATAGTTGAATTTAAATGTAAATCAGATTTAATGTTTTTAATAAATCAGTTTTTTTTTTGTTATTTTACTAGTATTTTTAAATGCACATCTTTTTGCTAATGCAAATCTTTCAATGCTTTTAGCAAACAAGAAATAATGTTGCCTTAAAATTGTTTACCTTAAGGTATATGTGATTATGTATTATTATTCACACATATTTGTGAATAACATTTGTATTGCTATTCATTTTTTGGATTGTAAGTATATATACTCGTACATAGCATAAATAAAAATTTCAGTATAAATTCGTTCCTAAACAATATTTTTTGTTATATATTTAAGTTTTATTATTTCACAAAATAGTAAAAATAAACATAAAAATTAAACAGCATAATGTTAATAAACAGTATAATTCCAGTTTACAACTTTTAGTTATGGGTATATTTTATTAATGATTTCCTTATAACCAGAGACTGCTCAGATTTTGTCGGCAAAAAAAGCTAATAAAATGGTGTAAATGTGCCGAAATGTCATTAAATATATTTATTGATATTTTTCTTCTTCATTTTATAGTTCATGTTGCTATAGCGTGGCACAAAATAATATTTTGGTGAATTTTAGCATAACGTTTTTTCAAAAAATTTCACTGCTAAAACAAAGTAAAGTTTCTCTGTTAAACAGAATAATTAAAACAAATAACAAAGTTTGACTCTTTTTATACGATTAAGTTTTTTGGGAGAAACATTTTTAAGATTTTCTTTTTTTATATTGTAAAACTTTCAACCTGCAACTTGTGACGGCCAAAGTCACTAGCTCTTTATAAGCCCATACAAATTGTTATTATTATTAATTTTAAATTATTGCTGGTTGGTTCTTATGACCGCCAATATATGAATTATTTTTAGTTATGAAATATTTTATTTTTCTTCATAACATTTGTTTTTTTTTTTTTTTTTAACTCTCAAAATTATTTATTGTATCTTCTATAAAAAGAACTAACAATAAGTTTTAAAATCTTAAATTCTAAAAAAAAGTTACATTAGTCCCGACCATGTTGGGAAAAAAAAAACTTGACATTAAAAAAAAAAACAAAACAAATGTTTGTAAGATGTGTCATCTGTAGCATTGAGGATTAAAGCTGCGGTATCCCTCTTTTTTAATCGGCTATGTCCACTATAATCCAAGATATTGCGAGCAAGGGGATTAGGATGGTCTTCGAGCTTCATCAAGTATTTGCCTGCGTATTTGATGATTTCTGTAGTCACCAGCGGTATGTCTAAGTCACAATGTATGTTTGAATTTCTGATGTACCATGTATTTTATTCTTTTCTATTATGAATATTTTCCTTTTTACAAATAAAATCTCGTACAATACATCTCCCCTTGTTACAGCCATTAGTTTTGTGTGTCGATATGCGTATATAAGTCGAAGTAGTTTTGGCGAAAGGTATAAAAGTCGAATATTCGCTGAACAAGTTGGCTGTTGGCAGTTAGGCAAAACCGCTAATAATTTTAACGTAATGCATATTTATTTCTACCAGTGTAGTTGCTTTTCGACTACCAAGAGAAACCGGACGGCGGCCGTATTGCTGGACACATCCTGCCAAGATCCTGCTCTCCCACGGACAACTGTCCACCGTATGGTACTCACCATTGACCGCTCGTCGCGCTGCACATAACCAAGATCCTGCTCTCTCTCTCAGGCAACCGGCCACCGTATCGTAAAACTCTATTGGAACATTCGACTACCCTGACCGGTCACCGTGTAATAACTCGGGCTAACTCCGACAAGAAACCATCGCTACTCTACGAGGTTATCATCCGAACCAGCAGAGTCTATTGTAGGCGTGATAAGATTTACGTCTGTACCTAGTCGTGTAAGCAATAACCAGACGGTGGATCATACCACTATGGATGAAATGTAGCTACATCCTCGCCCTAGAAGGCCTTCAGATATTTACAACCTCCAGTCACTCCTAGTTGCATAGTTGCAACATCAATAGCTCGGAGCAGACCAACACCCCCACTCCTTGCTGAGGAGTTGGAGACTATCCAAGTCCTGGTCCAGAACGCATAAAGCTTAATAAAATTTAAGAACACAACAGCAATCACGGTCACTGGATCTGGAGCATTCATTGTGTTCATTGTAAATGATCCGACCCACACAACTCAAACAAGGGCCTCGAAACCACCACGTTACCCCCGAAGGGCCAACCTCAATAATCAGTCAGAGAACAGCTAAAAGGCTAAAAAGACAAATAGCTGAACTTTGGGGCTTTAATGATTCCCCTGGAAATATAGTGGAATTGTCCAGTTGGCTCCTGCTAGCCTTGAAGGCGACCTGGCTTCCTTTTAGCTCCGTTGATACATGTAATGCCGGTGAGATTCCGTCAGAACATATCAATGTGCCCCCCGGGAGGGAAGTCTATTGTAGGCAGAGTGTGATTTGTTTTACATCCGCACCTAGCTCTGTAGCCTTAATCAGATGGTGGACAAACCACTATGGTATAATTTGGAACATCATACAGCGTCCTAGAAAGCCGAAGACATAATTCTAACCAACAGAACCACCTAGTTGCAACTTTAATGATTCCAGGGCAGGACTGCAAACCATCACACCTTGCTAAAGAGTTGGAGACTTTCCTACTCCTGTCCAGAACACATGTTTAGCATGCTCACTAGACTGGATCATTCACTTTGCATGTCATTATCAGTGAGATGATCCTGGCCACCATAATAACCATTATACTATTATGGGGCCGCAAAACCATAACCACCACGATACTCCCATATAGGGGCCAACCTCAATGATCAGTCAGAGAACTATTAAATGTCTAAAGAGACAAATAATGAACTCTGCGGGTTCACTGATCCCCGTGGAAATAAAGTGGAGCTTCCAGTTGACTCCCTGCCTGTCTTCAGGGGACTGGGCTCCCTTTTATACCCCCAGTTGCACAGATCTAGATAGCTGTTACGTACTATTAAGACCATAAATGTGACCCCGGGGGGGGGGGGGGGGGTGTCTATTGTAGGCAGTGCCCAACTCAAAGAGAATAATAAAGAAGACTATAACGTTTAATAATGTTGTTTATTCTTTTTTTGTGACGACCCTGGACTCCGCTAAACCTATTCCAGTAACCAGCGTGTCGTTACAAAATTTTTATATTTTGTTCTAATAAATGATATTCTTTTATACATTTAAAGCATAAGTTTATGCGTAAGTTCGAAGAAAATTTCTCAGATATTTAAAGAGGAAACACATCCTTTACATGTTTTCTTTAAATTGAAAAATAGTAGGTTTTCTTATTTTAATTTTATAATCGTAGGATTTGAAGGGTGGGGATGAAATCTTAATGTCATAAATGACTTTCCTATTCAATTCAACCTTTTCTACTAATATGAAAGCAATTAAAATCGAATTGTGCATTGTTGACATTTGCCTTGGCAGTGTAGCTTTTATGGGACTAGATGCAATATTTTGAGTCGTTAAGACTATAAAATTATGTTTAAGTTTTAATGGTTTTTCTAGCCTACTTCTCTAATAGATTATTCGCTTGGACCATAAATTTATTTTTTCACATCTTTGAAACAAGCTTTTTTTGATTTAGCTTTAAGCTTTCTTCTGAACTTTTTAAATGCTCAATATAAAACTTCTCACTTAACCATGATGTTTCGGGCGACAGTCTATTCGGTTATGTGTGCATGATTTGACTGCTGTTGTAAAGGTTTTCGAAAAACAGTTTAAGGATAAAACAACATTAATAACAATGTCTTGCGAATTGTCTCCTGTCAGTATGCATAAAGGGGATCCGATATTATAGAGAGGAAACTGTTCCTCACATTTTCATTGGTGACAAAGTATATGATATTGTGATATGTGCGTTCTTTTGGTCTTTTCTAACCAGTTCTTTAAAATATTTCTCAATGATCATTTTGTTTTGTATCCATCGCTTTACATATTTAAAAAACGTCTCCAACTGGATTAATTCAGATTTATTTTACCAGCAAATACAAGTAAATGATAAGAACATTATAAAACACTATAATAAAGAATATCACAAATTTAGCATAAACATGTTAATTGTTCTTGCTAGTTTGTATAGAATTTTTATTTAAATTAAATTCAAATCTATCAATCAATCGTGATTTAGTCCTTTAAAATATTTTTTAGTAACAAAATATCATTACCAAAAAAAGAAAAAAAATAGTAAAATAGATTACTGTGCGTATTTTACTACCCCTTGCTTGGCTAATTAGTGGATTTTATACAAATTTTATTTAGAAGCTGTATGCATAAATATAATTAACTAAATGAGAATTATATTCAATTAAGAAATTATTAAACAGAATACAGCGGATCCATTTTAAACTTACTTTTGATTCTAAATTTTTTTACTATAAAAACACTTTAAAATACCTTAATTTTTAAAGGCTTCATTAACCGGGTGATAGCAAAGTAGAATTCAATCATTTTCTCGTCATTCATTCATTCTGCCGCAACTATTAATTTTCGCCATACTTCTGAATTACGTTATCATACGTACTGCTGGCCATTGTAAAAAAAAACATGTAAGTTCTTGTAGAAGAAGAAATTGTTTAATCACGAAAACCTTTCACTTAAAACATCACGAATTCCTTGTTTGAAGTAAAAAACGATTTAAAATAGCGTAAATTCTACGCAATTATATTCTTTAATTAGTCTTAATGCCGTTCTTCCTTAAAACATAACAAAAACTTCGTAAGTTTCCTTCAACATGAGATCAGTTTATATACTTAAAACAACTTTACAACAAAAAATTACGTACAGTTACTTACATGTAGTTACGCAACACAGTGTAATTTATTACTAATTAAATTTAATAATTTACACATGTCATGTCAAAATTAAATGGTTAAACTTTAAATATTCTGTTTCTATTTAGTATCGTTTATTGCTTACTCTTGAATACCTGTTAAAGGACAAAAACCTCATCATGATTAGCAGCGCTGTGGAATGCATTCATTAACGCCAGTTCGCAGCCTTCCAACAATAGACGAACAGAGTTATTTAAAATAAACACACCAAATGAGAGCAGTAAACAAACAACAATAAAAACAAAAGAAAAAGATTAATAGATTTCATAGTTAGGCGCCCACAAAACAATGTTCAGCAGCCATTTATGCTGCAAGTCATCCAAGATTCAATATACATATAAACATGCATGAATGTTAAAGCCCCCACTACCCGCAAGCAATTCTTTCAATCATTTAGGTTAGATTGTGTTAGGTCATGTGTCGTTTTCATACGCCTCACATCAAGGTGATTCTATTTATTTCTATTTCTTATCCTTTTCTAGTACGTAGGTATTTTTCATTGTTCATTTAAATGTTTGTTTAGAGAACCAGAATAGCATATTGTTATGCTTTTGAAATTCATTCAAATACTACTGCACATGTTAGCATAAAATTTCGAGCAAGACCAAAAATAAAATTTCAAATTTTGAACGATAAAAAAAAAATAACAAAAATAATAACAAACAAAACATGCAAACGAACATGATACATGCCCATTTCAATACATACATATGTATGTATGTATGTATATGTATGTATATTGTCTACGAAACGGTAACACGAGACGAGTTCAGTGTGTCAATTTAATTTTATTGAATCGTATTTTCCTTTTTATAAGGATATTCTCTCTTTTGCTCTCATGTTAAAATAAATAAATAAATATACCTTTTTTTTATTTTGTTTATTTGTGTATCTAAGGAGACTATGAGGATTTGGCGCAAAGTATTTCTTACTCTTATAAATTCTCTTTATAAAATTTGCTTAATTAAGAGTACTTTGAATAAAGAGACATCACGAAACTTGGTTTCATATAACAGACTTTATAACAAAAGTATTTTATTTTCACCATTGTTGAAGCCATTTATAAACAAAGCGTTAATTTGTGTGAAGCTTATCACATTAAAACAGAATACCTACTAACACTTGATTTTATAAAGTAGCTTTCGTCGAAATGTTAACATGTGATTATAGTTATGTTATGTTTTTAACATATGCAAGATTGAAATTGTTATAATATGCAGGATGTCCGCCAAGATCGTACACTACATTGTTTTGCCGCCATTTTGGTAAACATTAGTCTTTACAATTCATATTTGGCAGCCGTGAAGTAGACACGTGGCAAATTTATTATGGAAAAATATTCAATTCAACGTGTTTTAATCGTTAAAACATTTTATCAAAATCAATCATCGATTATTGTGAGAAAGTTACGTGAAATTTTTGGGAGAAACAACGTGCCAACAAAACGCACTATTTATCGTGTAATGAATGATTTCGCAGAAAGAGGGTCTATAGGTGATAGGCCCAAGCATGGACCACAACGTACTGCAAGAACAATCCATCAACCTCAATTCAACGTCGTGCTTCGGAGCTTGTTTTTCAAAGAACAAGTTTGGCCATAATTTTGCACATACATAAGATTCAGTTGACACAAGCGCTTCTTCCACAAGACGATTTACGCCGCCGTACATATGCCAATAGGATGTTAAAGCTCGCCCATGACAACGCCGATTTTCATAAAAAAAATCATAATGAATGACGCGGCGCATTTTCATTTTTTTTTTAAGAGAAGTAGCACTTCAGGCAACAATACCTATTTAGTCAAATACCGTGCTACATTCTTTAGGAAAGGGATAGAGAAGAGATGAGACAGGTGGTGAAAGTAGAAGGATACTTATCGGAAATAAACTGTCGTATATATAGTCGGTTCTGGGGAATGGGAAACCCTCATTAAAAGTGACAGTCTGGTGTGCAATTTGGTCAGGCGAAATCATTGGATTTAACCTCTTTGAAAATGAAAACGGCATAACGGTAACTGTGAATGGGGAGCCATATCGTGATATGATTGAAACTTTTTAACGTCACAACGGCATGCTTTGGGCTTGATTGGCATGTGATATTAACAAGACACTGTCACATCGCATACAGCCATAATTACAATGGAATTACTTCGAGACCTCTTTCCACAACAAGTTATTTCAAGAAATGGTGATGTTGATTGACGCCCACGGTCATTCGATTTGACTGCTCCGGACTTCTTTTTGTGGAGTAATTTAAAAAGCAAGGTTTATGCAAACAAGCCAAAAATGCTTGAGCAACTCAAACAAAATATTCGTGATGAAATTAATGAAATACTGCGCGAAACGTGTAAAAATGTAATGAAAAATGTGCTCAAAAGGACTCACATTTGTGAGGCTAACAGAGGCTGACATTTATCTGATATTGTATTCGATACATAATTACCGACATTAAATAAAACATTTATCAATATAAGATCCATTCTCTTTCATTTAATCAAAACTATATGTAAAGAAAGGAACTTAGAATTTCTGAACCATATAATTTTCCTATGATTTAAAAGATTCTTCTCACTTATTTTTATTTGTTTATATAGGCGATGAGAATATGTGAAATTGGGATTTCTTGGGACTAATTTTTAAAATAATACTTATATAGATGATAATACAATACGGACATTTAAAAATATTTATTTATTTATTTTATCATTTATTATAATTAAAGTTATAATAAATCTTAAGAGCTAAACGACTAGTATCTAGAATTATCAACTAAATTTAAAAAAAAAATATAAAAAAGTAGGAATTACAATTGAAAAAAAAAACAATTTTATTGTTACAAATGTGTCTTGCTTAAGTTTTAAAATAAAATAATTAAACAATAAAGCGAACTACTGGTTACAAACAGCGTAGAAGTTTTATACACATACAACAACAATTCAATATGCTGTTTACAACTGCCTGGCATGCTGTTTATCATCTAAACGCGCAACACAAAAACTAATTTTACAACAACAAACATTCATGTGTTTACCATATGCGTAGTTTTCCAAGTCCCGATTTACATTATGCGATTATTGTCATTGCAATTTTTGTCGTTCTTTCGTTAAAGTTGCTTTCGCGTATACGTTTGACGATTTTGTATTCATATACACACAAACTTATTAGGAATTGTGGACAAAACAAATTGCAAGAGTACACTCGCTATACTTTTTTTAGTTCCTCTCTTCCCCTATTCTTTCTATTCTATCTTTTCTACAAAAGACAACAACAAATATTTTGAAATAAATCCCAAGCAAAAACCTTATCAGTATAAAAAGAAAAACAAAAATACACACAGACATACAGGCGCCTATACATCGAATAATCAACATACAACAACAAAATACAACAAAGTGTGATACAAAGGGAGTAATAGATTCTTAAATCTTCTAGACTTTAAATGGACAAATATAAATAGGGCAGCGACTAAGTGGATAATCAATCAGTGTAAAATTAAACCTCATCAAGTAAAGACGTGCATTTTAAGTAAATTGCTTTGAAGTGTCAACTTTGTGTAGTTAAAATAAATAAAATTGTTATAAATTTAAAAATTCTAAAAACTGGTGTTATTTATTTTGCAATAAAGAACTCACAACAAAACATTTATAAAAGGTATAAACGTAACATTATGAATGCGGAAAATTTAATTATAATTTTTTAAGCTATAATTGCAATTACTAATTTTTAATTACGAAAACTTTATGAAAATCTAGCCACTAATGTAGGCAGCTATATCTTCGCGTCACATATGTTCATTAAAATCAATACACATCCAAACATCGTATATACATAAAATCTTTAGTAGTAACATGTCCTGCATTGAACGTGTACAGAAACAATATCGGTTCCTAAATCAGTCCTTAAACACACTTATCCTTGCAACTTTTCTGTTTACAATACTTGGTCGCGACCTTAAGGCATTTTTTAATTGGTTAAGACAAATTCCTTTTTAAGTATTTATTTATTTATTATGGTTTTCAGCATACACTTGCTGCACCTCTCATATAAATATTATTGGCTTACTTTATAATTTAACAGAAATTTACGGTTAAAAATGTTTACATTTAAGAGTATGAACTGACATAGCAGAAAACTGGAGAATTAAATTATAAGAGTTTTACAAGTGTTCCAATAAAATTTTGAAAATATTTGAAAAAGCTTGTTTTCTTAATTTTATAAATTTAAGAAAATTTAAACAAAAGCCTTTAAAACAATTAAAGATGGCGTTCTTTATCCGCATTTTTATTGAAAATATGATTCTTCGTTGAATATCGGATTTCATTTGAAATATACAAATTTACAATCCATTATTCTTAGCTTATGCTAAGGTGGCTCTTATTCACAATAGTAATTTATGAAAGTTATAGCATGTAATTAAGCCAATCTTATAACCATTTTCCTGACAGTTCTGAAGTTAATCAGTCCTTAGCAACAGCCCTTACTTAATACCCATTTATTTGCGTAAAAAAATATGAGATAATTCACCCCTATTAAAAACTTTTCCTTGTGCACAAACCTTTTTTCTACAAAAATTTATGAAATTTTAGCCCTCAAGAAAAGAAATCTTTGGTTATACCTTTTATAAACGTTTTGTTGTGAGTTCTTTTATACAAAAAAAAAAAAAAAATAACACCAGATTTTAGTTTTTAAATTAATTACAAGTTTATTTACTTTAACTACACACAAAGTTGACACTACAGAACAATTTACTTACGATGTACGTTTTTACTTCACGCGGTTTATTTTTCAACTAACTAACTAACTATCCACTCAGACGCTGCCTTTTATATTTGTCCGCTAGAAGTTTAGAAAAATTAAGAATCTTCTACTCCCTTTGTATCACATTTTGTTGTTGTTATGTTATTCATTCAATGGATAGGCGCCCGTAGGTCTGTGTGTATTTTTGTTTTTATGCTGATAAAGTTTCTTCCTAATTGTTGCTGTTTTAAGTGTATAAAATTTTTATGCAGTTTGTAACTAGAAAGTTGTTGTTGTCTTGCGTGCATAAGTTTTCTTAGCAAACCACGCATTTAGTAAACAGCATACCCAGTTGTTTACTTTATTACTTAATTTATTTCTTTTAAAACTTAAGCAAGACACATCCGTAACAATATGTATAAAATTGTTTTATCTCTATTACTGAAATAAAATGCAATTTGGTTTTCTTTGGTTTGTTTTCTATTACTATTTAAGTGCGCAACCAATACATTTCATTGCCCTTAAATTCTTAAACAAAAAATTTAACAATTATAAAATATAGATTATATCATCTACAACAACCATATGTTAAGGAATTTTTCGGAAACGTAGTCAAAGCATACTCCGTTAATGGTTTTATACTCTTTTAATGGCCCAGTTCCAAGGTTTTTTAATAACCAATTTTATTTTTTGGAATCATTTATTAATTAATTCTACGTTAATTTGTGTTAGATTCCTTATAATTCAAAGAATATATTTGAAAAGTATTACTGCGGGAGAAATCAAATCCACATGGCCATTTCACTACTGCTCAAATAGCTCACCAAATGGATTTTACCCAAAACTTTGTATAGAAAATTCAAAAGTCTTATATAAATTACAGTTTTCATTAAAGACACACAGCAAAAAGGCAACAAAGCTCCAACACATATGTTGATATGACAAATACGTCTGTTAATTTATAAAACAAAAAAATTAACACAAACAATAACGTTAACAGGTTAAAGTTAAATTTGAAGAAACCCAAATTATTATTAAGAAAAATATATGCAATTCCAAATGTTTTAAATTTACATCATATACACTTTTTATCTAAACATAATATAAATTCTTAAAACTAAATCAATTGTTAGGGAAATTGGGGTATTATTATATTTCATTCGGAAATTTTATCACTAATTGCGGAAGCGTCATTGAAAGATTTACGTTTTTCTAAACTTAATTCCCTTTGCAATCGTCTTTCTTGGAGACGTACACACTTAGGGCAAATCATATTTTTTCGTGTCAAACAAATACGATGATATATAGAATTACATTTATCACACATTATGCAGCCATCATCAAACGGAAATATCACTTCGTTATTACTGCAAATTTCACAAATATATGCTTTCGCTGTACACAGCGAGCAATTTCTTATATGTTTGTCGAAACAATTAAAAACTTTATGTAACGTGTCGGCCAGCAGTCCATTTTCAGTTTGTTCCATATCGGTAATGGAATAAAATTCAGTTGATTGTATAAGATGACGATGAAATCCTTAAAAGAAATCAAAGGTAAAAATAACAGATAAATAAACTTAAAATGATTTATTAAAAAAATATTAGCTCTACCATACGTCTGCGTTTTGGCATATAGTGGATTTCAATATTTAATGCAAAATTTATTTGTGGAGGTTCAAAATCATAAAAATTTATAAATTTAGCAAGTTTGTTAAACGATTAAAAAAAATTGTTTGATTCAAATATTAAAAAACTGGTTTCGCAAAGATGCATTCGAAAAAACTTGTAAGTTTTATAAAATAAACATTAAATTTTCTGTGCTGAATATTTTTAATTCAAAAATTATGGATAAAACTTTTTTTAATTATTTTTAGTTTTCACCGACTGCAAAAACTAAGAAGATAATCAAAAATATTAGAGAAGTGTCCTTTAAACACATGTGATTTTTGCATGTCCATTGAAAATTAACCCATAATAAAGTTTAACTCCCAACGGAAATTAACAAAATAAAAAAAAATTAAAGGGTATCGCAATAGGTGACGAATGTGACTTATCAAGCCAGTTTTAGTAAAACACTTGAAAATTACACAGATTGTGTATTTCTATGTTCACTATAACAAAAAGTATAAAATTTAAAATAAGAAATTACAGGGCGTCTGCATAATTTGGTGTTTATGAACGTATAGTTTGAACCGTTTCATATTCGCTGATCATCTGCCCGTTTGTTTGTATATAAATCGGTATTCTTTCCACAAAAGTTATATTGCAAAAGTTTGTAATTATAAAAAAAAAATAAATGATAAATAAATGATAAAAATACAAACTATTTGACTTACCTATTTGAGATTCCACTAATTTTTCATCAATTGCTTGGCGACATTCTGATAAATATTTCCGCATATAAACTAAATTTTGTCGTAATTTTTTGAGTGTAGCTAATTTCTCTAGAAAAACGAACAACTTAGGATTGGCATCTTCAAGTCTTATTAAGGGTTTATCGAGAAACAAATTTATTTCCTGCAAAGCTGCACGTGATACTTTACGCGGAATAAAATCCCAATTGTGAACAACGCGAGCTGGAATAATGCACACATCATTCCAATGGCACGATGGACAATAATAAAATCCTGTATAGTCGCATAAACGTGGTTCGATCCATGAATTTTCTGAAGAAAAAATCAAAGATGATATAAGATTTTACTTTAAGTAGAAATGTAATGTTTTGGACAACCAAAAAATACATAAACCTAATTTTAAGACATAATTTTTCTTCTTTTGTAGAAATTAAAAAAAAAATATTCGATTTTGTTTTATTATACTTTTTTTTGTTTGCATATATCAGTTTTTCTTTTTGAGTATTTTTATATAGTCTGAAATATGAAATACTTTTTAATAGCAACTTTTACAAAAATAGAGGAAAAAGTTTTTGTTTTGTTGGTGATTTGAAATTAAATTTTCTAATTAACATACATTTACTATGTAAAACTAGTTAAATGCGAACCCAGCACCATAATAATTTTATTTCATTAACTATTTTATTATTTATATTAACTGCACCGAAGAACACGTTATGGAGAAGTTATAACATTTTTTAAAGACTGCTTGCTTAATATGTAAAATTCTGAAAGCCATTTAACAGAAAAATAACATAAAAGTTTTTAGAGGATTCTAATATATTAAGACCTTAATAGTTATAATTATTATAAACTTCTTATATTTCTTTACAGTTTTATGATATTCTATCCTTATTTACACAAATAATTTTTTTTTATTTTTTTTTTTAGTTTATTGAAGAATAAACAATATCTTATTACTCTACTTTCACAACATTTAAAGTAGTTATGATTGAATATGTCGTCACTTTTATTTAAGAAATAAATAACAAAATCAAGAAAGTTAAATTTTATTGTTAGCAGGAATTTGAAATATATACATATTAAATTAAATGTGATTAATTCAGATCCTGTAATTATAATTCTTATTATTTTATGATTTAAAATTGTTGAAGTAACTTAAATTTCTTTTTTGATATTTTATTTTCAATTAGTTTTTTTTTAATTAATTGTAAAACTATTTTAGTATTACAACTAAATTAACAATTTTAATAGAAGTTAAATTTAAATAATTTTTCTTTATTGAGAAATTAAAATCAACGTAAACTGGAACGGAACTACTTTCTTTATTTATTACTCTTTAATAATGTGTAATTAAAATATTTACTAAATGAATAATTAATTAATTTTATTATTTTATTGCTTTTAATTCAAAAAATTGAAACTAAAAGATCCATTTTAAATTAATAGAGCTTTAAATTCGCCCTTTTTTCCTATGATGAAAATAATCCTAAAGTCACACTAATTAAAAAAATGTGAATAGCCCCATAAAAATATTGTATTGTTTTATAAATAAGCACTAACAATTCAGTTTGATTAACGAATTTTATAGCAAAAACGTTCTTATTGAATTAGCCTTGATGTATCTCTACATTCTGACTATAAAACAGTCCGAGAAGACTGAGATAAAGGCAGTTAACAAAATTTCGACAATATTATAAGAGTAAATAAACTCAGGTATAAAAGCTTTCGTCTCTTATTTACTTGACCCTCCTAGTTCTATCTTTGCCTATTTATGTACAAATTATTTTTAATCTGACGGCTGGTAAATGGTTTTACCAAAAATAACAAACAATTATACACATGCCCTGGCAATAAAATTTACAATATTATTTCAATTTCAGAAGAAGCTGAAGAAAAATAACTATGCTGATGCGCTAAAATACTTTGTGGTTAAAAAATAATAAAATTTTTGGTTGTCGTTTTTGATATACCAAATAATAAATAAAAAGCTAAAATATAAATGATTTTGTTGTACCAACCATGTTTGGCGCGTTTGCTAAAACATTGTGTGGTGGAGTTGGGAGCTTAAATAAAATATTACAAAAAATAAAAGATACACACAAATAAGAACGATCACCATTAGCAAATTAAATACTTACTAAAGTTTAAGAAAAGGCTGCATTCTGAACACTTATAACTTTGAGCAGCTAAACCAATTTCTGGGCAAATATCTAATATCGGATATTGTCTTTCGGATACTATGACATGTGCACATATTCTAATCACACTGTCTAAACATTTTTGATGTACCAAATAGCGACAGTCCGAACACTGATAGGATGCCTCAACTACGCTCCAAATGATACCAGTACAATGATCACAATATTGGCGGGCCATTGGTAATGGTAAACCTTTACCCACCCCCTTCGGACGCGCTGTAAAGTGGTGCCCTACTACCGTTTTGATAGAGGGGCCTGCCTCCTCTTTATAATTTTTAGCTTCTATTAACTCTTCCAATGAATACCTTAAATCAACCAAATGTCTAACTAACCAACGCCGTTCTTCACTATTCTCCTCAGATAGCAAAACCAAATCCTTGCAATGATTAATAGCTTCCTTAAGATCCTGTTCGCTAGCATCAGAAGTGAAAATTAAACGCCACTGTTCTTTTATTAATGACGCTGGAATAGGTAGCGATTTCTCACTTATAAAAACCGCTCCTGTCGAGCTGCTGTCCATTTCATTAAGGCTGTGTATCGATTCAGTTGTTGAACCGGTAGAAGTAGAATCATTTTGACCTTGATAACCGCCGCCAATCGGCATATAACTTGATGCTATGGACGCAGTGTCACTTATAAAAGCTGTAAGCGCGCCTGGTATACTGGATATGCTGTCACGTAATGAATTCATGTTTACATTATTATTATTAAAACACAACTTTTTTACAAACTATTTTTGTAAATTTTTAACTACTTTGCTTAATTAACTGGTATTTATATGAAAATATAAACAAATTTTAGGCTTCGAATTAAACAAACAGCTGTTTTACACTTAAAATTCCTTAATTTTCGCTCTCTTTGTTTTTATTTTTTATGTCACAAAGAGTGCTGCCAGAACGAAAGCTAAATAACCCCGCATAACTAAATTTGTTCAAATCTTCATGTTATTATCGATATCATCGTTTTACATAAATTAAATGGGTTGTGGTTAGTGCGGTTTTACACACGTCAACTTTTGTTGTTTCCATTAGAAAGAAAGAGAAGGCTTTATACCCCTTCTCTTTCCTTCTAATGGAAACAACAAAAGTTGAGCAACAAAAGTTGATGTGTGTAAAACCGCACTTAGCGACAGCATACTTTCACGTTTCTAATCTTGGCCTCCAAGATCGAGCGATTTAACGCCGCTAGACACTTTTCTATGGGAAAATGTGAAGTCGCTAATCTATGCCGATACGTTTGACCTCTTGAAGAACAACATTCGCCGCGTTATTTTCGATACACGGTCACACATCTTAGAAAAAGTTATCGAAAGTGAGACCTCCAGATTAGACTACGCCCGAGGCAACCTTGAAGGCCACATTTCAGAAGCCATATTTAAATTATAATGCCAGAGGATTATCTTTCAAATAAATTAAATTTTACATCAATTAAAAAAAGTCAACAAGATGATTCAATTCGTAAGTTCTATACCTCTATAAGAAAAACTTTATTTCATACATGGGTTGTAAATTCAACAATGTTTTATATAAAAGTCCTTACATTTAAAACGTTTCAATTTATTGTTATTAAAAAATATTTACAAAAATTTTCAATGACTACCATTTAATTGATATTTCCATATTTTAGTTTTCTATGGAATTTTCTCGGATTTATGCCATAAGCCTTTAAGCGTTCATCACTTATATCCTCATCTATTCCTTTTGTAAGAGGCTTATTGTTGAATATCTTCTTGTTTTTATGTTTAGGTTTAAATTTAATATTTGATTTGTTGTCCAATCTTTTTAGCTTAGATAGCTTTTTCCTTAACGGAGGCAAAACTTTATTAGCAATTTCTTTTGCACAATTATTTGAATACAGCGGTTCTTTAGCAAATGGATTATTTTTTACAATAGATTTACTATCACTTTCCTTATCGTTATTAGCTGTACTTTTTTTTAACAAAACTTTATTAAACGTACTTGTGTTATTAGTTTTTACGCCCGTTGTGTTGTTTTGAAGGATTTCTGTTTTTTCATTAGTAATTTTACTTTTATTCTTCTTGCCTTTCTTCTTGGCTACATCTTCAATTGTTTTTCCTATTTGGTTACTACTGGACGGCAAATTAATCTGTGCTCCTTTGGCATTAACTTCTTTGGTGGATATCCCAGATAATTGTTCAGTTTCATTAGAAATATTTGAATTTAAATGAACATTTTTCCCAATTGATGTCTGAGAGCCGGTTAGTGCACTTTGAGCTCTACGTTTTTTCCTTTTCTTTGCCTTTTTAGATTCTGCTTTAACAGCATTTTCACTAGTATTTCCAGAAATTGTTGTTGTATTATTATTAGAAATAGTTTTTGTTTGATCCAGTTCTATTTCTTCATTTTCGTTTTCTGATCTAAAATATTAAAAAAATATAAATTTCATTTGTTGAGTATAAATTAGCTTATAAATTACCCTTCTTCGTATAAACTTTTAAAAATTTTACGTTTTAAGTCTTCATTTTTAGATTTCAATTTAAAAAGTCGTTGTTCTTTTCTCTCTATGGCTTCAGGTCTTATTTGTACTGCCTTTTTAAGGCTGGCCCATTGATTTAGTTCTTTATTTTTTGCTAAAAGAATCTAAAAAAAAAACAGATTTAAGCTCTTTAGTATAAAATACATTAGTTTGAGAAATCCACCTCTTCTATAGTTAAACCAAAATCGTTGGGTGTAGTTTCTACATACTTAAAACGACAAGGCATATCGCCAATTATATCTTCGCAATCTAATTTGTAGTATTCGTCAATATATTCTGCATACGTTTTTTCATCTTCGGGATTGAATACTGGCTTTTCAGATTTTATCACTTCCATAAAACGATCTCGTCTACCCTTGCGGCCACCTCTTCGCTTTTTTGTATTTTCTATGAGCTCTTTTTGCAAATTAGCTTTCTCAATTTTCGGGTCATATTCACAATCCATATTGAAGTCTTCATCTTCACAATGCGGTTCATTGTCACCAAAATCGTGAGAATCTTCGTCCTGTTGAGGATCATAATTATCCCAATCTTCGACTTGCAACTCTTCTATGTCTGATGGACATTCTGGCTTCTCTTCCCCCTCATCTACCTGATAATACTCAGCATCAAAAAGTTCTTGCATTCTTCGATCGTAAGCGTCGGGATCAAAATCTTCCTCCAAGTCATCGTTTTTAATGCCCAGCTCGTCGTTGCCGGTTACCCTTTTTAATTTTTCAATTTTTTCTTGAATTTCTCTAAGTTTCATTTTCTTAACTATCTCCAAGTCTTTTAATTTCTGCTGCTTCTCCTGAAGTTTACGCTCTTTTATTTCTTGCCTCTTCTTTTTACGCTTTTCGTCCGTTAACCTTAATGAGGTTTCAATAGTACGTGGATATCGTTTAATAAATTCTTGATCAGGTTCTTCATATCGAAAATTATATTTCTGCTCGAACTCTGCTTGCTTTTCCAAATCTTGTTCATCTTCCGATAAGGGAGCTCGGTCCCCCACAATTTCTTCGTATGTTGGAATTTCATCGTAATTGGTTGCTTTTATATATCCTTTATTTAAAACATAGTCTCTAAGAAACTTTTCACTAGATGGTAGTTTATCATTGCTCCAATAATTTTTTAGAGGTTCCAATTTGTCCTTAACATCATCCTCAATACTTTCTTTTGTTCCAGCAAGCCATTTTAGATAATCGTCTTCCTCTTCATCTTTTTCGGCCTTAGTTTTTTCACGTTTTTTAAATATTCCACCGAATTCTTCATCGCCTGAGTCGTCATCTTTATTTACAACGTTTTTAAATTCATCTTTTAACCTACGCTCTTCTTCCGCTAAAGAAGGTGATAGAGGACGTTTAGAAATTTTTTCATCACCATCTTCGTCGGAATCTGAAATAATTTTACTTTTAGTATACATACATACATACAAATTATATGTATGACTTTACCATCTACAAATTGTCCGCCCTTCTCTAAAATAATCTTCCTTTCATAATCTTTTAAGGTAACAGGCTTCGATTTCTTCTCTTTTCCTATATTAGTTGTGACGTCCTCATCGTCGGAATCGGAGTTCTTACCGTTTTTAAAAAATTCAATATTTTTATCATATATAGCTGGATCCTTACTTTTTAACGAAGACAACGTTTTCAAAAAATCTTGATCAAATGTGGGATCCAATATCTCGTCTTCAGAGGATTCAGAGTCATCAGATTCGGATTCTGAAACATCCGATCTTTTGTCTTTATCTGAAGTATTAACGTAGGCAATATTCTGGAGTTAAGAAACAGTTTCCCTAAAACTTTTTATAGATTTACTTACATTTTTGGAGTAATTCCTTTTTTCTTAAACTGTTGTAAGTTTTTGCATAATATTCATTTGTTTTTATTTCACAAATTTTGTCCTCTAAATTATCATCGCTATCTTCAAAGAGATTTTTATTCATTTTTTTATTAATAAATATTGGCAAAAAAATATAAACTTTTTTAATTTTTATCTTCACACGTGTTTCTTTTCTAGCACAGTATAGTTTGTGTTTTCGAGTTGGATTATATTGTGGTAATATTTAATGCCAAACAAGGTACCTTTAGTTTACGAGGTACTTTAGTATACCCAGCTGTTTTTTGTCCACTTGCTGTTATTAAATGTCTACTGTTCAAATGTCAAAAGAGTAAATCTGTTTTGGCTTAAAATTTTCTAGCAATTATCTTTCGTTTATTTCTTAGATTTCTCTTTTTTGACATTTTGTTCTACAAAGCCATGTAGGCTCTCCAATTTTGTATTATTAGAGATGCCACATCCTAGTATACCAAATGTACCTTAAAAGTCAACTAATGTTAATAAAACAGAGTGTCGAATAGCCAAAGTTTAACTTTATATATATTTTAAGCTAATTTTTTTACTCTCTGTGTATACTCTGTGATTTTTGCTATATATATATATATATATATATATATATATAAATATATAGTACGCGCTACCTGTGAACGTTCTAACGGCAATTGAATTTTCGCTCCATAATGAGCAAATCAAACTTGGTTAAATATTTCTAATTTAGCAACAGCACAGGCAGAGATATTACAACTAGTAGATAAGGTCATGGAGAGCTCTTTAACTTAAAGTATACGTTTTTTATATAGGAAAAAAAATTAAAAAATATATTGCACATCTAGAGTGTTCATACTTCGCTCGTATTATACCCCAATCTTTTCAAAAACCTCTACTGTGGTTATCAATCCACCCATTCATAATAATATCATAATAGCTTACAACGAAAACGGAATTCTTAATAAATTAAATAGTAACTGTAATAATTTTAAAAGCAAAATAATAGCAACAACAAAATCGTTACAAATGCTTTGATAGATTTTGGAACGACAACAAAACGTTCATTATTAAATTTAATAGTGCCAGCAGAAAAGTTACCAACGCAACAATAACAAACTTCGCGATGCACCAACAATTTTATCGTTAACCACTTAAACAAATAGAGAATAAGAAAGAAAAATTGTGAATTTGTCCCAAACTATGACTACCCCACATAAGTAATAATCTTTTGATTTGTTACATTTAAGAAAAAACAATAAATTAACTTACATTTGTATTTTAACTATAAATAAAGAAACACTAAAAGATCTTTTCAAAAATATATGTATTTACACATGGAAATATAGATAATAAATAAGCTATTATTTCATTTTTGATTAATCGGAAAAAACACCATCTTAAAAATTTTTGGTTAACATGAAGATGTAATGTTATAAGTTAACTTTTTGAGCATGTAAAACGCCAAACTTATATTAATAAGCTATCCCGTGATTAAGGAACATAGAATAATATTAAAATAGCGTTCTAAAAAACTTCACAACGCCCCAAAGTTCTTTTCGAAATTATCGAAAAATTTTACAATAACACATTTTTATTTTAAACTGAAACTATTGGAATTTTAAAAATATAGGTATAAACTTTTATTTTTTACTGCTACATATTATCTTTTTGCCTATTATTATTTTCCCATTTTTCTAGATAAATTTACAATTTGGAAGCTGATGAGGCTAATTGCATATCACACGATGGTTCTCTAACAAATTTTCGTACAATATCAAATTTTGGATGCTCTTTATCACGCATTAAATCAAAAATGACGCTTTCACTGGTAGTCACTATACAACCAGCGGACCGTAAACGATCTATAGCCAAATCTCGATCTTGATTTAAACGCGAACACAAGCAATCCGCTACCAAATAAACATCAATGTTCTTCTCCAAAAGATCTATCGCCGTTTGCTCCACACAGACATGAGACTAAAACGGCAATTGTATTATTGATTAAATTTTTCTATAAAATACTATTAACTCGAGCAAAATCGTACCTCTAACCCATACAGAACCACACCTTCGGGTTTGTCACCAAATAGTTCTTTCATTTTAGATTCTAAATTTGGTACAATCATACTAAAGCGTGTCTTGCTTACAACAGCTTTAGCATGGCTTACATCGATATCTTTAACAATTTTTCCTAAACGTTCAGGATAATGCTCAGTGCATATCAATGGTATATCCAAGGCTTTTCCAGCTTTTGTCTATTTTAATGAAAGTGAATAAACACGTTAATTAAATATCTTCTATAGTTTATATAATCAATGTCTATTACTGAATGATATTTCTTACCAATTTATTAGCATTTTGCACGAAATTAGCAAATAATGGCATACCAGCCTGAAATTTTTCCTGTATATCACACAAAAGGAACAATGTTTTCTTAGGATTTAAGTGACGTAAACGAGAATGCATTTTAACAACAGAAAATATTTTGCAAAGTAAATATTTTAATACTTTTCTTTTCAATTACTTCTTTTGCTAACTTTGCAGTTACACGTTAAAGATTTTGTTATCAAATTTTTCATACATAATACTTGTCAAAATTATAACAAATTAATAACTTGGCAAATGGACGTGCTCTGTGATATGTAGGTTGACCTCATCAACACAATAGAGTACCTTCGCACATTTCATGAAGAAAATAGAAAATTACTAATATTTATAATAAGTAAGATCAACGGTTTAACTTAGTCGTCAAATTGATGCGCAATTTCAAAGAATATTTTAAATTAAGTAAGTAGATTTGTGCGAAATCGCTTATTCCAGTTCGTTTAAGAAGCAAGCTGATACGTTCAAGTCGTTTTTCCGTTTATTATTTTCGTTAAACGAAAACATAGTACTCTGTGAAAGGATTGGTAGCGCAATGTAAAAAAAAGTAAGCAATGAACGCAAAATGTGCACTAGTGCGAAAAATATAATAAAAATTGTTGTAGCTCAATAAGAAAAAAAATTAATTTGTGTATAAAAATGTAAGATTAAGGGATTTCATTATATGAAATCAAATATTGTGTTTATTTATTATTATTAATAGGTATTAAATAACAGGTTAGCAAATTTCCATGACAATTCTAGAAATTCTGCTCTTTAAATATTTTCTAAATAAACCTTTATACAACTAACAAGTAAACGATTAAATTTTTCACAAAATTGAGCTCGCTTTAACGGTACACTATGTGCATTTTTCCGAAGGGGATACAACCCATGAGAGAAAAGAAAAATTGTATCATTATAATAAATTTAATACTAAGTAAAAATTTTTGTGCGGGGTTTAATTTGTTCCGAGTCCAGGTAAATAAATTAAAACCTCTGCAAAAAAACTTTTATAGCCATTTTTTTTGGCCGTTGTATTGTTACATAGTATCTACAGCTGCGATTTACTTGAACATTGTATGTTGCAGAAAAACGAACTTATTTGTTGAAATTAATAACGGTATTAATCAAGGGCAAGACCTTGTCATAATAATTTAATAATTCTTCTAATTACCTGGTAGTTATGCAATAAATTTATATTTTGATTTGGTATAATCATTCTTTAATTTTGAACAAAAAATTTAAATTTAAGAGTTAAATCGCATTTACTGTTGGGGTGTTTTAAGGCACTTGTTGACAATTGTGTAATAAAAATGTCTTAACAACGTTGCCGTAACAAAACTAGGAAAACGAAAATGACACCCTAGTAATAATTTTATTTGTGGTTATCATAATTTAGTGTGGAAACTGCCTAACCATTTTTTGGCAAAGTTTTTGTGACAGTTTACATTGTTTTTTTCCTTTGTAAACATCTCGTTTATAAGAAAACTTCTTATTTTATTCGCTTTGTAAATTCCGATTTTATCGTGAATAATTTTTAGTAAAATGGTTAGTTGGAGTTCTATTGTACGCCCAACTACTCAGCTAGCGAAATACCGTGAAATTTTGCAATTGTCACTCATAAAAAATGGTATGTTAAGAGATCGTTTTCGTACGGAAGTTTACATTACGCAACTTCTAAACAAAAAATATTTAATTTATATAGAGTTCCAGGCGCAATTGCGTAAAATGAGCGGTGGACATCACCATATGATCATAAAACCATCACGTTTTCAGTGGAATAAGTTTAAAGATTTATTGCACTATTATGTTATGTTGGGTGTTATTCCTATTACAGCTATTGTGATGTACTGTAACATTTTCATTGGTCCGGCTCAATTACAAGAGATCCCTGAAGGTTATGTACCAAAACATTGGGAATATCATAAGGTAAGCTTTAAATTGGAGTTATATGGCACATAAAGAATTACGCCCGAAGGATAAATTTATAAATGGACAAGATTGCTTTAGTCAGACTAGTAAGATTTTCTTCTGCTACATTGGATTATACGTAAAAAAATACAAAAACATTTCCTTTAAAGCACATTTCAAGTTAGCCTTACTTTATTCCTTGCATAAGGAGCCAAATTTTATAGCTAATTGTTATCACATGCATATTTTCTTATCGATATCATCGTCAAAAAAAGCGTGAAAAATTAATTATTACTTTACTTTAGCATCCAATATCTCGCTTTATTTCCCGCTATATGTTTTCGAGCCCACAACAAGAATATGAGAAATCCTTACATTATTTATTCGAGGAAGATGAGAAAGCAAAAATTAGGTAAGATTCAATAGACATGACTTTCTATAAGACCAACAATATTTGCATTTTTTTCTAGGCTGCTTGAAGAGAATATACGTACTAAAATGGCTGAACGTAAGGATTACAAAGCTTTCTATTATAGGCCAGCTATTGCTAAATACCACAGAATTTCCAAAGAAGTTGCTGATGAGCTAGAAGAGTTACGCGGCGATTAAACACAACAAACCGTTCGAATTCTATTCAGTTAAGAGCGTAAAAGATATTCTTGAAAAATATATAGCTTAAAAAAGTCGTTAATTGTTTTTTTATTACTGAATAACTATTTTTATTAAATGCCTTCTCTTAAATAAAACTGTGTAATAAATAGAAGTTTGTGCATGGAATACCATTTATTGATTTATCCCCATGCTTGATTCTTACAATAATATAGTACTAGTTTACCGTTAGTACCATGACAATCATATAAATTTTTGATAATTTGATCTGGAGCTGGTGCAAATGTTTGATTCACATAGAGAAACTGAAATGTAAAAAGAGTTGTTTAAAGTTTGACATGGGAATATTTGTATAAATTACTCACGATTTGCTCAGAGGCGTCTAATTTTAAATATTTGTGTATAAATTTTTGTATCCAGCTAACGGTTTTGTACGGATCTACTGTCCAAGTGCGTTTCTTGATAATTGGAACATTTCCAGTCGCATTTAGGAGTATGCAAACTGTAAACTTGTTAAAATTTGAATTTATTCAAGGTATTTCATTTCTTACTTTTATTATCTTTTTCTTTATCTACTGGATTTTGGGTAGATTCACTTTCATTATCAGCCATTTTAATATAATTTTTATTTACGTTCGTACGAACTCGATTTAGTTTTGTTTACTAGTCGCTTTATAAAAAATAAATCAGCTGCTAATGCTATCGATATAGCAGTCACCTACAACAAGAATATATTGCCAATGAATCTTTTTGGGCTGGTAACACTATGTGCTATAATGTCATTACTTTTATTGTTTCGTAGCCTTTCCGATAAAAATTTTGTTGGCGTGCTACTGTCATTTTTTGTGAAAATTGATAAATTGCTCTTAAGTAAGATTTATAATTATTAAAATGTATACTGGTGATGACTTTACTACTACGGTAAGTCGGATTTGGATTCATACCAATTAAATGTTTTGGAATTGCCAATGTTCAAAATAATCCTGTACACATAACCTTAAATAATTTTCTCTTAGGAGTACTACGATGAGTATGCTCATACTGGCGATCCACAACTGGATTTAGAGTACGAACGTAATTATTATCGCATGCCGGATAATGTCAAGTATTTTCTTATTAACTTTTGCCAAGCAATTAAACAGGGAAACTTGTTTGATATACAAAATATGTATGAAAATACATTCCCTCAGATAAGTGATCACCATTTCGACAAAAGTGCTTGGCCAGATGAGGAAGAAGTTGCATCATTAATCGACAATGATAAAGTGTTTATAATTTTGTACAAGGAATTGTACTATCGTCATATACATGCACGCATTCCGGGTGGTCCTAAATTAAAGGAACGCATTCACTCTTTCTTCAATTATTGCGATTTCTTTAATTTAATCATTTCATCGCAAAGCCCTGTGTTATTAGAACTGCCGGACATTTGGTTATGGGAATTGGTCGACGAATTTGTTTACCAATTCCAAAACTTTGCACAATACAGGTTTGTATTTCTGTATGTTATTTGGTTTTATTTAAGGAGTTGATTATTTTGCAGAGCTCGTTTAACTGACAAGACGCAAGAGGAAATTCATCAGTTATGTGTAAATCATAGCAATGTTTGGAGTATTTTATGCATTCTAAATGTTCTTCACTCATTGGTCGATATATCCAATATTAAAAAGCAATTGGAAGCTATTTCTCAGGGCAATGATCCTCAAGTAGTTGCTGGCGAATTTGGGGAATTGTCGTTTTACAAAATGTTAGGATATTTCTCCTTAGTTGGTTTACTACGTGTACACTCTTTATTGGGTGATTACTATCAGGCTATAAAAGTTTTAGAACCGATAGAAATTCATAAGAAATCTCAATACACTCATATTCCTGCATGTCAGATTTCCACCTCTTATTATGTAGGCTTTGCTTATATGATGATGCGTCGTTATGCCGATGCGATTCGTACTTTTTCGGAAATTCTTTTGTACATCCAACGTACAAAACAATTGTATAGCACACGCTCTTATCAAAATGATCAAATTAACAAACAAGCAGAGCAAATGTACCATCTGTTAGCTATTTGCTTAGTTTTGCATCCACAGTGTATTGATGAGTCCATCCAACAAGTATTGCGTGAAAAGAACTACCATGATGCCATGTTTAAGATGCAATGTGGTGATTTAGATGTATTTAAATCATTTTTCTTATTCGCCTGCCCACGATTTGTCAGTCCCTGCCCACCAGCTGCAGATGCGCCTATGGAGGATTATGTTAAAGATCCAATGGAACATCAATTGCTAGTATTTATGGATGAAGTAAGACAGCAAGCTGATTTACCTACAACCCGTTCTTATTTGAAACTGTACACAACTCTTTCATTAGCCAAATTGGCTTCATTTATTGATCCCAACGCTAACGAAGATGATGTTTCGAAATTATTAATCCGTTTATTATGCTTCAAACATAAAATGCGCAATTTAGTTTGGACTAAAGGATCCAGTGGTTTAGAGGGAAAATTCAAGTCAGGTTCAGAGGTAAGCATTTTCAAATTATTTTCTGTTAAATATTAAAAACAAGGAATTTTTCAGTTGGATTTCTATATTGATGATGATATGATTCATATTGCTGACACTAAGGTTTCGCACCGTTATGGCGATTTCTTTGTACGCAAAATATTAAAATTTAATGATCTAAATCGCAAACTAAAAAATATCAATATTTAAATTTTATTGGCCGTCAATGTATAATTGAATATAGCATCTTTTTTATTTGCTAAATAAAGGTGTATTAAGGTGTTTTGAAATAAAATTTGTGTTTTTATGTAGTAATAAGAGAGGTAAATTTAATACTACAAAATCTATGAAATTGATGAACTGTGCTTATAAATAGCTGTAGTACATTTTCTTATCAATTAAACAAGTTTAATAATCCTTTTCTCAATTGATGCCATTTAATTGAAGTCTATACAATTAATAGGCAAGACGGTTTTATGTTCTACAATTTACGTTTATCGCTCACTTCTATCACAAGATTGAGGCATCTGTAGGGATTAGTATAACAAGCATCAATAAGATCTTGCATGAAAATTTGCATGTGAAAAAGTTTTGTTCACGTTGGATACCGCACAACCTGACAAATGCACAAAAGGATGCTCGTGTTGATTGGTGCAAGAAAATGTTGCAGAAATTCGCTCAAGGTGCATCAAAAGCAGTTTATAATATCTGCACAGGTGACCAATCATGGATATACTCATATGATCCTGAAACGAAACAGCAATCCACCGTATGGGTCTTTCAAGACGAGCGAAATCCCACCAAAGTTGTTCGTAGAAGAAGCACATCAAAGCAAATGGTTGCCTGTTTCTTCGGCATTACCGGTCATGTGGCGACTGTGCCATTAGAGCAACGTAAGACGGTTAATTCGGCATGGTACACCACTATACGTTTGCCAGAAGTCTTTGAGAAACATCGGGAAAAGTAAAAAAAAAGACGCATCATTCTGCATCCCGACAATGCGAGCTGTCTCCGATCGGCTGAAACAATGGAGTTTTTGGCAGGGCAAAACATTGAATTGATGGGTCATCCGCCGTACAGCCCTGACTTGGCACCTAATGACTTCTTTTTGTTTCTGCATTCAAAACCCATGTTTTAGAAGTGCCTAAATCGGAGTGGAAAAAGTGCTTTAAAATTTGGTTCCAACGCATGCAAAAGTGTATAAATCTTCATGGTGAATATTTTGAAAAACAATAAAATAGATTTTGTGTTTTCAGCCACAAATATAAATAGCAGTTCTCGTATGTATATTGAATGGAAAAATAAAAAGTTCAAATCCTTTGGTGAATTTGTTTTCAATTTAGTAAAATATGCATTTTAAGTTTCATTTTTATAATTTTTGTCCTAAAAGTGTATAAATTTATACCATAAAAATATAATTATATAAAAATTTGACTTACATATGTACATATATGTACGTACATACGTTTTAATAAACGTCAGCAAGCTTTGCTTATGTTACAGAATTTGCCAGGAGAGCCCAACGAACATGATACGTTTTCAATAACTAGACTTTATTTCGAGAAAATTTAAAGAGCAATTCGAGGAACTAAAGTTTTTAACACACTCTACGTATATGAGCTTTTAAGAAAAAAAAGTATTAATTTTTTTATACATGCTTTCCTTTACACTTTTCAATATACTATGTACTAAATCATGTTAGTGAAAACATAAATAAATCGTTTTCACTTCTCAATTTTTTTACTAAGCCTACGTTTAAACTTTATAAAGTTCCTAAACAGTGCTCAATGATTTAATTTAGACGTATGTACGTATGTATGCACATTATCCGTGCTTTAAAATTTAAATATTAAATTTAGAATTCATAGTTTTTATAAGAGAAAAAAACCTTGAAATATTGGATAGTGAGGGTTTAAAAATATTAAGTCACCGACAATTAAACTTCACTTTGAAGTTAAAAAATAAATTTCTATTCGATGCAATTTTGACGAAACATATATATGTACATATGTATATCGGTTATACGCTGAAAAATCCAATATCAAAATTCTTTTGTTCTAAAATTTTATTGCTAAAGTAAAAAATAAAAGCGAACGATTTTGTTAGCAGTCAATAACATTTCTTAAAATTTCAATGATTATCTACATCTAGATATATCTATCTATTCTTATATATTATTACACATTGGCAGTGAAGAAATACCGACTAACTCTACAATAGGCCAGATTTCCTTTCCAATGGGCTTTTGCCAATTCACAATGTCTAAAGGCGAACTAATTTCAAAACTGTTCACACACATTGCTCAAAATTAAGTGATTAACATTGGTTAAGTGAAAGAGCCATTTTAGCTGCAAAACATCGATTGGTTCCATTACCGATCCTGATAATATTGTTCACTACTGTAGGGAAAAGATGTACGAATTATGGCAGGATCGCCATGTGGAGAAAGGGAACGAGTTAGTTTTGAATGAAGGATGTAATCCTAAACGGCATGATCAATTTATAGTGTGCGGTTGTGTGAGATGTTGTGAAAGGTTCAGTATTGTCTTAGCACTGCTGCCGCTTCACTGCCAGCATAATAATGCCGATTTTCATAGGTTCAGTATTCTCTTAGCACTGCTGCCGCTTTACTTCCAGCATAATAATGCCGATTGATTAAATGAAGGTCTTCTCTTTTATCTTACGAATGTAATTCATTTTATTGAACAAATATTTACAGCTTATATACTAAAATTATGTCCATTCAGCATAATTACATTCAATCAATTTTCCCATGAATAATAAAAATAATTTGCATTATTTGATACCAAGTTCATAGTCAAATAAAATTATGCTGATGTTGCAGTTTCAAATTTTATTTTCATGGTCAAATGAAATTATGCTGACGTAAAGAAATAAATATTTATCTACAGTGTGTCTTAAAATGAAAATACAAATATTTAAATTGTGTTTATACAGTGAGTCTTAAAAATAAAAGTACAAATGTAAGAATTGTGTTTGTACAGTGTATACACACTACACTACCCCGTAGAGTTTCTGAATTCATTGCACCACATGACTTGCAGCTTAAGGTTGGAGCGGTAATAGTCATGTTATGTAACTTGAATCAGTCAACACTATGCGATGCTACTAGATTGGTTATTAAAACGTTGATGACTAACGCGATTAAAGCAATAATAATTATAGGAAAGTTTGAAGGTGAAGAGCTGCTTATTCCAAGGATACCTATCCTACCAAGTGATTACTATTAAAATCAAATTTCCCGTTCGCCTTGCATTCGCATTGACGATTAATAAATCCCAAGCACAATTGCTAAAAGTATGTGGATTAAACCTAGAATCCCAATGTTTTTCCACGGGCAATTGTATATTGCATGCTCGAGAGTTGGTACACCGTCAGCATTGTTTATTTTCTCTCCCAACAGAAAAACAAAAAATATTGTTTTGTATCAAGCTTTAAAATGAACTATATGATTACCTTTTTTGTTTGTTTATTTTTTAACGAATTACCTTCAGAGCTATTTAAACAATAAATTGAGAAAAATTTGTGTCGTTTCTTCTTTGTACTGAAAATTTTTTTTTCTAACTTCATATGAGCGAAGCTGGGTCGTACAGCTAGTTTTAAATTAATATTCAAATAAAATAAAACTTGCGATGAATTTTATATATAGAGTAATTTCAACCTGAAAAAATTGCATTATTGTTGTTGTTTTCATTGACTAAAAACTCATTGGATGATGGAATATTTTAATATTAAATATTTGAAGTTTATCAAAATTTTAGTTTATGTTTTCTTGAAGAGTTTATTTGATCAATTAGCGAAATCATAATACTTCAATGAATTAAAACTCAGATTAGTTTGTTTTTTTTATAAATATGTATTTGTTTTATTCTTAATATAACATTTAAAAAACATTAAAAAGTATTACAGAGTCTAATATTTTTTTTTTGTTTTCTACTTATAGTGTGCGTTACTCACTTTTGTTAATTTTATAAAAAATGTTTCCGAATGAAAAAAAAAACAAAAAAAAGTATGGAGTAGTGTAAAGTAGTTTTTGTTAATATTGATTATTTCAAAAGGAAATTTAATATCTTAATAACTATAAGGACGAGATTTTCTTAATTTAAATTGCAACAAAGGAATCCCTTATTTGTTGAAGATTTCTGTACAAAATGTTCACTTTAATTGAATACAAATATGTATGTTGAATCACTTTTATTGTGACATAAATAGGCGTTGCTAATAACAAAATTTAGTTTTAAATATTTAATTTAAAACTTTCTTGTTATGACAATTTAATAAACGAATAATATGTGTATGCCAGTTTTAGTTCTTTTGATTTCATTGTTATTCTTTGGTAAATAATAAATATATAAATTTAAAACAAATATATGTTTATTGATGTTAGTTGTAGGATTTTATATAAGTTATTTTAAAAATTGGTACATTTAATAAATCAATTAAATAAAAATATGATGGTGGTTTGTTTCGAATCGATAATACAGAAAATTTTATATAAAAAAATAACAATAACAGTATAAAGTGATGCAATAAAACTTTAATAACTAAAAACACTTAACCGAATAAAAAAAATATTTAGAATGTTATTTGCAGACTTACTTTACTTTAAATTTTATTTTATATAATTTAGATTGGAAATCGTTTTAACAAACTTTGACGAGATTATGATAAGAATTAATATTTTCTCTCTAGCCAATGGGCGTTGGACGCTGATTGATATCAACCAAATAAATCTCTCTATGATTTTGTAAAACGAAATCTACGAATGCATTAATAGGTGCAATTTCATCAAGTGATGTTGTTTTTTTACCAGACCATAAAAAATTTGGGCCAAATACAATGGCCAAATTAGATGAAGTCATTTTATTGAGATCCTCGCATTCCATTACCTGTAAATATCAAATATAATTAAAAGCCCATTTCTTATTTGTGTTTAATAAATAACATGAAATTCTGAAAAAAACTAAATTGTTAAGATAAATAGAAATCTTTTTTTTAATTCAAAATTATGATTTATTTTAAATTTTTTAGCAATAAACTTGGAAGATACAAATTAGATTAAAGATTTTAAGCATATTTGTTTATTTTACAGTTAATGTATTAAAATAAAAAATGGTTTACCAAGCTACTATTTCATTTAGATGAGTTTAAGTTAATTTTACATTTCATGTATTTGTATTGTTCATAAAAAATAAAATGACTTACCCGTACTAAAAACTCTACAACATATTTAAATAATTCATAGTTTTCTTCAGGCAACCTTTCCCGTATTAATTGTGTAACATTACGGGATCTGTCTTCTTTTGGCCAATCTGAAAATCGATGTAATTTAGCTTAATATAGCAACTTTTTATTTTTAATAGTTTTGTTTACCTAAGAAACTGGTTATTTCATCATATAGTTCAAATGTTAATAAGGGCTCAGACAGGTCTCTGAGAAAACTTTTTAATAGACCAGCTATAACATGAACGTTAACATCTTTTAAATCAACATCTTCTCCACGATTAACACGTTCTTTAAGTGCAATGATTTCACTGTGATTGCCGGAACGACGAAATATACCTTCAGTATCGATCATTCCAGCTATTGATAAGGAGTCAACACATTTTCGTACAATTGGTGGTATAGAATTCAAACATGGGCTGTTAGTAACTATAAATTTAAGGGTCACCCCAAATTGGGTTGTTTTTGCCATGTGTGAAGTACTGATGTTGTTGTTACTGCTAGCAGCGTATTTGCGATTATGATTTATGCGATCATCTATATCGCAAATGTTATCAGGCAACTTAAGTTTTGAAAGGCCCAAGGCTTGTCTCAGCTCATCTAAACTTGATATGTACACTAATTTCTTGCGAAACTTTTCACTAATGAATGGACTAAAAAAGTTCCATATAACACGTATAAACCATGTTGGATGAACTACATAGAGATTTTTCAAATTTTTGCGAAAGTTTCGATCAAGTTCCTTATATGAATTCCAAAGAAATTGTGCCGAGGGCTTGTTGTCCTCCTTTAAACCTTGATGGAAATACACTAATATATAATCGCTTTCAACAAATGGTTCAATTTCTTTAATAACATCTCTGCAATAAGTTTTGTTTTAATAATTTCTTAACAAAAGCAATAAATACAATTTATTACCTTATAAATATTTCCATTTGTGATTTTTCTGGAAATCTTGAAGCGTAAATACCAAATATATGACGTCCTTGTTTATCGGTTCCTAGGAAATCACAATTTGTACGTTTAGGAGAAATGCTGAAATTTTCAGTTTCTTCTCTTAACTGATCTTCAAAATCATCTTCCAATGGATTAACTATATCCTCAGGTTTATTATTGGAATCTCATAGAAAAAAAAATTTTTTTTGATAATTTTGTAGTAAAAGTTTTGTTTTTACTTACCTTCTGTTACTACAAAGTCCTCATCCATAACATCATCTAAATAAAATGCAAGTTATTTGAACAATTTTTTGTATGTAGGAATGTATTATGTTCTCTTAACCAAATACTTACTTTGTGGCACAATCGGTGTTGCTAATAATTCTGTATCATCGAATTCGAGTTTTGGTTCAAAATCATGTAGGTCCGATAGACTTGGTTGTGGTTCGTCGGAATTTTCTACTATTGGATTAAGAGCCGGCCCTAATTTTATTTTGATATTATTAAGTTTAATTAAAACATATAAAGTGAATAATTACATATAAAAAATTGATTAAGTAATAACGCCTGTTAATTTGTATATTTGCCAGTTCAGTTAGTAGATTTCAAATAAAACTGGAAACACCAATGAAGGTAACAGAAAATGTTAACTTGTTAAGTGGCACTAACAGCATGAGAAACAAAATTAGCTCGATTTAAGCAAAGAAAAATACATTTTTCTGAATTTATTCAAGTTTATTTTTTAACAAACTTTTCTTTAAGCTCGATACAATTCGTTTTGAATCATAGTAAAGTTTTAAAAGCTCCTAAAAATAGGTTTTTTATAAAAATGACCTCAACAGTGCTCAAAGGTTTCTTCATTTTTCCGATTTGCCCAATAATGATGTATATTGTGTTTCCTTTGTGTAAGATTTGGATGCAGGTAGTTAGTTCCATGCTTATTTTTTTATTGTATTTCCTTTCTGAGCGGATGATTCACAACTTATGGAGTGTTGTGAAAAGTAATGTCCTTGCGAACATTTTTCATTTTATATAAACAGATGTTTGCCGAATACATGGGAGTCAAATATTAAATCAAATATTTTACCATGTACATATCTTAAACTCTGATTTCTTTCTTTTTAATGATGACACTAAAATATGTTTTTCTATTTTTTGGAAATAGCAAAAGTTCATTTGTAAGAAAACATTTTTTTGGTGTAATAAATTTTTCCACCCTTTTTCATTAGTCTTTTTTTATGTATTTTTTCTATTCGAGCTATAAAGATTAATTAATTTTTAATTTACAAATAAAAAAAATATTGTTTCACTTCGTTGGGCTTTTAAAATTTCTAGAAAAATGGAATAAAATTTTAGTGGATTAATTTTCATTAAATAATTCATTCATTCATTAAATAATTAAAAATTAAGATTCCGAAAGTAACCTTTTGTAATTAACTTTTTAAGTTCAATGTTAAATCAATGTAAATAAATTTTATTTTTATTTCAATAGTTCGCCTCACCATTGAGTGGCATGTCTAGAAAAAGAAAAATATGTAACTATTTTTTTTTTTAATAAATCAATAAATGAAAAATTTTGTCAAACAAATTCAAAATAATCTAAAATTTTTTTCTTAAAAACAATACAAAAAACAACAACAACAAAAACCATACATACAAATTTGTGATAAAAAGTAATGTATTAATCTTAAGGGTTAGATGCTTCATAGTTTTATGCACCAAATATATCTCATTTTGTACAACAGTTTCCGTATCTGCTTTAAAGTTTTTTCTTTATGTTCATGACAAAATAATTTTTGTAACATTTTTAATATATACCGATCTTTATAATTAATTTCTAAATTCAGGATGCGGTTATTAACTTAAAAAAAGGAAAGATAATATCGTTTTTTGTGAACTAGAATTTTTCATTTATTGATTGATTTAAATTATTGTTTTTACATTTATTTTTCCTAAAGATGCCACATAATGGTGTGCCGAAATGTTGAAAATAAAATTTAGATTTTGTCTAAAATTTATATAGACCTTGTGCTTAAAATTTATTTGTAAAATATTAAAAAGGTCAATTAACTATAATTAGTGAAACTTTTTACATTTTGTGATTTCAAATCAGTTGGCAGTTAGTCAACCAAGTTTTTAAATATTTTGCTAAATTTTGTGAAAATTACAAATAAAATTTTACTGCCTGTCTTGTATATCTAGATTTTAAAAAAATGTTTTGTTATATTTTCTTTCGATTTATGCCAGTCAATAAATAAATTTATTATATAAATATTTGTTTTACTTCTTATTTTTGTGATTTCTTATATCTTCTTTGCGATTTTGAAGATATAAATTACACACTAAGTCGTGTAATTCACGGAATAAGAATATATCCTGCACCTGTGTTTTTAAAACGGTATGGAATTTGCAATCATGTGTGATTTTCAGAAAAATCCTGACAAACGCTTTTTAATAACCAATTATTTTGTAACAAAAAACTATTTAATGTTATAAACTAATTTTAGGTAACGATATTCAAAATCATTATTTCAAATCCATCTTTTTTGTTTTGCAAATAAAGAAATATGATAAAACGACAAAAGAAAAAAATGATTAAAATATGTCTGTGATAAGTATGTCTGATTAGTGATTTTACATTCATATACTTATGTATGCAGAATATAATTTAATTATGCGTATAAAAAGTAAAAGTAAAAAATATATAATTACCTGGAAGACGCGATATATCCATATTCTTTCGATCCATGGCGATTTAAGCCAATGCTATAATAGATAAGTTTTTATTTAAAAAATAGAAGCTAGAAATGGCATATTATAACATCTATTGTAATAAATAATGGCTTAAAATTTTAAAATTTCGCGAGGAAACTAATGTGAAAAGGTTGCTATTTTCGAATTGTCTTTAAAAATAAGCTCATAAAATTAGTCTAGCTAAAGTTTCTTATCGAAAAAGCAAACATGATAAACAATTTTTGATGTAATAATACAAAGGTTACAAGATTTTTTAATAGTTTCTATGGCTCCCCATATGTAAAAAAAAGAAAAAAAAAATAGGGAAAGAGTAAACAAGGTCCAATAAAATTTTATAAAGAAAATTCAGGTAGGGTGCTAAATTCGCGTTGCGAGTGGCATGCCTAGAAGCCCTCTCAATTTAAGCCTAGAGAGGCATGCCTATTTAAGCCAAAGGACGACTTTGGGCAATAATAAAAGGATTTCGTTGTTTTTTTAACGGTATAACAAATTCAAAATATCTACTTATGTATAAAGCTAGTGACGTCATGAAAAACAGCTACTTATATGAACAGGTTTGTGTATTAATGGTTTGTATGGTATTTTGTTTGGAAAGTAAGCCTTTGGAAGTTTAAGTAAATTTGATTAGCAAAGACATGCAAGGTTTATACGTATGCAAATTGATATATTTCATTGGCAATTTCTGTACATAGTAATCTTACAGAAATTGTTGTTTTGTTTTTGTTGACAGTATCACTCCCCTCTAACATATGAATATACTGATAAAATTCATGCTTTGTGTAAAAGATTTCTGTTGTTTTTTTTTTTTTTAATTTACGTTGTTAAATATTTTTTAAATAATTAAACACCGTAATGGAACATTTCAATTGTTTAAGGATTTTTAAAGATATGTATTTAGAAAGACTTTTTGTTTGCGTAGGTTGGTTATCACTTACTTTTTTTTTTTGCAAGTTCACAGTAAAACTTTACCAAAAATTGCGTTTTATATAAAATTTATTGTAAACTCTTAATTATTTGTTGAAAATATGTATTTCTATATTTTTTTTAAATATTAAGTTAAATATATTTTTATTATTGTGGCATTATTTTATTGAGAAAACTTATAAAAAACTTATGAAAAACATTTTTGCTTTTATAAGAAGTAATGATAACTTGGCGATTATTCACCAGTGTAGTGCTTTGCCTTTTGTATATTAAAATTCTCTTTTATAAGTTAATTATTTCTTATAAATATTATTTATATCTATAATCCAAAACATTTCTTTATATAAATCTTTAAACAAAATAGAAATACTGTTGATAAAAAAGGAAGTAACATTCTTTATATTAAACCTTAAAATATAACAACTCTGTTCAAAAAGTTTTTATCGTGAGTCAGTTAAAGAAGTCGATAATAAGGTGCCAGTAGTACAATTGTCAACAAATTGACATAGGAAATTCCCAAAATAAATCAAAAATATTAATTTGCAGGTGAAGTGATTTTTCTATTTTTTGCTCTAGCTCTGAAATTATTTTACACATAAATTGTTACATTTTATCAATTGTAAAAAGAATTACAACAGAGTTTAATATACACATAACAAACATAATAATATAAGTATTTTATAAAAAACAGAATTGAACTTCGCCTTGTTTTAATCAAGAACTTCTGCTTTAAAACCAGTTGAACTTTGACTTAAAATACTGGCAAACATACATTTTGAACTTGGCACTTTCAATTTATGTGTTTACTTTATTGATCTACAACATAGGTATTTGGAAATATAATTTCTTGCATCCAAAAGGAAATATTCTCATAAAATGGCTACAAAAAGAAAACCCATAAGGACAAATCTTTATACGGGCCCGCAAATGAATTTTCGCGGGGGTCCCGATGTAACAAGAGCTGAAACCAAAGGAACTCGTCCCACAGCTCCACCAACCAGTATTAGGGAGATTATGATAATGATGATAATGCATGTCTGTAAAAAGACAATTTTCTTCGAGACTAATCTGAAAGTTGCTCTCTATTTGGGCAGCCTATTTTTAATATCATTGATTGGTGATTTTATTCCTTTTCCAAAGACTTATTTGGCCAGATCTGATAACCTCTTCAATGTATATTTTGTAAAAGTTGGTTGGGGCTGGACTCTATTATTCATGGTGCCATTTGTGGTGATGACTTCCTATACATTGTGCTGTGGTGATATGCAGAAACTGTTGCGTCATCATGTTCCACGTATCGCAATTGCCACCTTCTTTTGGTTTTCATGGACAAAACTGTTTAATGTCATTGAAACTTCATACGGAAAATGTACCGCTAAAGGTAATTGTGTGTTATGAAGTTAACTTAATATCATTTTTTTCTAATAAGACATGCCGCATTTGCAAAAAGTCGAATTCAAAATGAATAGTTAAGTAAATTCTGATGCTGTAGCTGCAAGAATTATAAAAATATTTGCTTAACGAATCCAAAATGAAATCTTATAAATAGAAACTACACAAATGTTGTCTTTTGTCGAAAGCTGTTTGGCATTTTTACGTTTGAAATGTCAGTTTAATCTACTTGATAAATTGCCGTTTTTATTTCAGAAGTTTTAATAAAAGGTATATGTTATATACTTACATATTTTATTACATTTTTCTGTTTATATTAAAGGATTTTCAACAAAATCAAGCTGCCTCAGAGCTGGTCATCTATGGAATGGTTTCGATATTTCTGGTCATGCATTTATTCTAATTTATTCAAGCCTTGTACTTATCGAGGAAGCCAGACCCATAATAAAATGGGAAACCATCAAAGAACATTTGCGAAACGAACTACATGATCGTTCCATATCTGAAACATCAAGCACAAATCCTCTGAGATACCTAAATGAGGAACAAATGCGAAATTTAAAATTTCTTTATGAACGTTTAACACCCATCATTCGCACATTATTTATTGGCATGGCCGCCTTGCAAGTGTTATGGGATGTTATGTTAGTTGGCACAATGTTGTATTACCATCGGATGATTGAGAAATTTTTAAGTGGCATTATTGCAATTTTCACCTGGTATTTTACTTATCGCTTTTGGTACCTATCTAATATATTACCTAATCCAGCTGGAAGTGGTTCATTTTTCTATCAAAAAGATAATAAAGATACATTTATGTTTAAACGCCAAAATAGTATGACATCAATATCAGCAAATACCTCATCAACAAGTAGTGGTTTTAGAAGCACTACCAGCGGAAATAATCAAGCGCAAGTACCTAAATTTATGGGTATGCCACTTTATACAAGTACAAAAGCAGCAAGTTCTCAAGTAATAAATACAAGCAATGGAAATGACAGATTATAATATCGTTTCTGTGTTGGGTGATTAAATGGTAATAAAAGGGTGTTCATTTTTCATATATAAATACTTAAAAACATGTTTGAAAGAAATTTGTATGTTTTTTATTCTTAAGTTATTGTTATGTTATGTTAAGATGATGTTTTTAGTTTTATTTTTTTTATGTAGAAGCTATTTTAAAATCTTACTAATTTCCTAAATGTAATTTATTTCTTATACATTGGTATTTTTTATATTTATATATGTATATTGGTCTTTGTTTGCGAAATGTAGTTTTTATTTATTTGTATTAAAATAGTTGTCGAAAGTTCTGTTTTTGTCGTCAAACTGTTAACGTGTTTTATTTATTTGTTATACTTGTTAATCTTTATTTATTTTTCTTTTATTTATGTGCAATAGCAGCAAACACTGCCATTCCTAAGACGCCTGCACCAGCTCCTAGGAGATAATTGGATGGTGTCATTTGCCACATATCTTTTAGTATCTCAAAATTAGTTGGCATTAATTTTTCATATGAGTGACGTTTTTTGAAACGTAAAAAATAACTTTCAACACAAGGCAGTTTTCCGTATGTCCAAAAATAATTTTCAAAGCCTAATTGATATAATCGCACTAATAACATGCCGAAACATATATCTGCCAAGCAAAAATCATTAGATACTAAATATTCCCTGGCTGGATGAGCAACCATATCATCTTCAGCAAAACGTAAAATGTTATGTATGACATCTAATATTTTTTGGTATTCTAAGCGTGAATACACAACACGTTTTCGACGCTCTTGCAAGTCTAATTTACGCAGTAGTGCTGCTTTATGATCTTCCACTTTATCAATGGATTCTTTTAATAAAACAAATACTTTTTCATTATTTTCTGGAAATTACAAAAACAAAAAAATACATTTGTTAAATAAGAAATATTAATCATTAATTAAACTTTACATTTTAGATATTTACTCGTTACGAACACATCGTTTTACGTTTTCGTTTTCAAAAGCTTAAAAATATGAATTTATATCAACTGTAACTAATGGCCCAGTAGAAGGGCTCTCTATATCTGAGTAGTAAGATTTGTGAAATACCTAAGTATTATGAAAAAGTGTGCTGTGTGAAAGCAAGTATAATAAATATAAATGTCAAATTTTATAGAAAGAAATCAAACACCCCATAATACAAATTCATTTTTTAAATACTGCAAATTTTAAGACTTTTATTAATGTGTGAAACGGGCTTTACACTTTCAGTTAAAAGTAAAATATTGTTAGAAATAAGTTTTTAAAACCAAGAATTTCTGTAAATATAGAAAATGTCTAAATGATTCTTCTTTCGAATCTTAATAAAGAGCTCAGCTTAGCTAGAAATTGGTAAGAATTATTTACGAATTTTTTTGTTTCTTGTTTTTATATTTCCGTTTTGAAAAATAGTTAAAAAAAAATATGTAAATTCGCCTTAAAAAAATCAAATAATTCCGCAAAATATGAATATGGAAATTTTACAGATAAAATATGAAATAATGTTGCGTTGGAGCAAATACTAAAATCAAAGTTAACAACAAATTCGAGCTTTTTTGAGATTCCCATACACAATTTTTTATATTTAGGGACCTTTTCTATGAGACCAACGATATTTAAAACAGGTTATAAATTGATAATTATTTTTTAATTTAATGAGTTTTCATTTGCTAAACTTACTTAAACAGGATTTTCTTATAGGTCCAATAAATGGTGGTTTTGGGGCTAATTTTAAGTCGTCATGTATAAAAGAGCCCATACTTAAAGCTCCTATTGGCAAATGTGCTAACAATTGATCATACAATTGCATTTTCTCATATTCTAAAGAATTTATGATATTCGGCCTCAGTGACTTGTGGTTGCCTAAAACACAAAATAATTAGGTTAAATATTTGACATTGTAGTTAATATAAGAACCAACCTCCTTGAAATTTATTTTCTATATAATTTATAATATGAACTGAATTGGCTATAACGAATTCTCCATCCTGCAAAACAGGTACATCTCCGTTAGGATTTAAAGTTAAGTACCAGCTGGAATATTGTTCGCCATTTAATAAATCGACAGCATATGGTGTGAACTCAATATTTTTTTCATATAATAGCAAAAGAATCTAAAAAATAAAAAAAAAACACGAAATATTATTTCCAAAGAAATAAAAACTGATTTAATTTTAATTAAGTTTCGTTTTTTATGGTGTCGAAATAAATACATTAAAAACTTGCGACTAAAATCTAATATCCTAATGAAAATGAAATAATGAATAAAAAGTTATTAGGAAAACTATCGGCTAATGACTTTATAAAACAAACAATAATAATTTGGAATCATTTTTCTGTTAATTTGAGCTAGATTCCTTTAAACATGAACATTTCATGTTATTTTCATAAAATATTTATTATTTAAATTTATTTTTTAATGTATTACTGTGAAGGACAGCATATCCAAACGCAAAACATCCTCAGACGGACACAACTACAAAAAAGGGAAACATTAAATTAGCCCCGCATAACATGCCAGGTGGCGGGACGCTCTACCTACATAAATAGATACGACTCTAATTACGTGATAAGATTTACATCTGCGCCTGGCTATGGAGCACTAATCAGATGGTGGCCATACCACTGGGAATGAAAAGCGAACGTCATTCACGCCCTAGGAAGCCGAAGACTAATTCTAGCAACAGGTCTTTCCTAGTTGCAACTTTAGTGATTCCAGAGCAGAGCTGCAAACCACCACTCCTTGCTGAAGAGCTGGAGACTTTCCAACTCCTGTCCAGAACACATGTCTAGCATGCTCACTGGTGTTATTAAAGGTGAAGTGAACCTGGCCACCATATAAAACTGACCTGTCTGTTTTGGCGCCGCGAAACCACAACCACCACGATACTCCCGAAGGGCCAACCTCAATAATCAGTCAGAGAAACAGCTAAATGCCTACTGATTCCCGTGAAAATAACGTGGAGTTCCCAGTTGACCCCTGCTGCCTTCAGGGGACTGGACTTCCTTTTTCTCCCCCAGTTGAACAGGTCTAGATAGTCGAAGTTCTACGACTCTAATAAAAGAACGGCATAACACAATACTAGCTCTCCAGTACTATCAACAAACGTGGCTTAAAAATGATGTCATCGCATCAAAAGCTCTCGCCGATCATACCGAACAGGCAACCATTAATGACGGTTTTTACCGAGGGAAATGACAGCAGTATATTTTCAAATATTTACTGAATATCGAAGGACAAAAATGATGAAGTTTTTATGCAGATTAAAATATATTTCCATATCTTTACGAATTTGCATTTGAATTTAAAATATTGATGTTTTTAAAACATTCAAAATATAAAGTACAACTAGTGTTTGAACGGCACTCTAAGGTAACGTAACTGTACAAAGTACACAATCTCTAAATTTATTTAATCGTTTGTGAACAGAAGAGCATAAATACTACGACACCGTACTAATCTTTTTAGTTTATTTTATACTTCTTTTAGGCTTTGTGTATTGATATCAAACATTTCTGTATACAACATTAACGTAGATTTTCTTGTGTTTGTTTCAAACATTGACTACAACAGTGTGATCACAACTACTCTAATTTTATTTGATACACAACTTAGGTTTTGAATTGAACAAATGTAAATAAAAACAACACATACACACACTAATCCAAAAGATAAAGTTGTAGAGCCAATATTTCTCTATGTAAAACGAGTTGGGATGTAAAACCAAATCTTTAAAGGTAATTAAAGGTGTTGTTATTTATGACAAGCTTTCTTAATACAATTTTTTAATGTTTAAGAAGTTTAAAATTTATATTTTTTAATTATATTTTGTACTTCTTACACAAGACCTTTGCCATTATATTTTCTTAATTTAAAAAAGATCACATGATAAACTTTGAATCTAGAACATTTATATAAATTATGTACGTAAACATACCTTTTGTGAATAAAAATTATAGGGATGAAAATATAAAACTAATTCATCCTTTTTAAAACTGGGCATTTTAAAATCCTTTAAAGAAAATATTGGCGCCGCATGATTGAGATGTGGAATATTTTCCGTCATTTTTTTATTTTTCTTTGCAGCCTCAGTGCGATGGATAAGTATATTCCAGTTACAAGTTTATTTTCTGACTGTTTCATGTATTTACCAGTTTAAAATTGGCCCTAACTAACAAACTGTTATTGTATGTCGACTGTTTAGTTACTAATTACGCTCGCTCTTCTGCTCACAATAGAGTTTATTTTTTCAAAGTTCGTTAAAAATTGTATCACATGCTCCAACTTACTTACTAAACAATTAACTAACGTAAACACAAAGTTTAATGAAATATGAAAATGTATTTGTACATATGTATGTTCGTACTCTACTGCTTCTTGACGGTATTGCCTGAGATGTTTGACTAAGGCTAGAATTTTTTTAATTATCAAGTTGTTTATTTGCTGCCTGGGTTTCATTACTGTTTTAACTTGAGAGTTTTAAAAAAGCAAAAGCAATAATAATTTATTTTATATATCTGAATCACCATGTATGCATATACATATATCTAAAAAAAAACAAATTTCGATTGCAAGCCTCTGATATTACTATACCTATAGATAATACCCTCGCATTTAAGTAGTTGCAAGTTGTAGAAGGTGTAAATATATGGACTAGATTGCTTATTAATTGCAGTAAACAATAACGTAACTAAGGGAGTTAAGTTGTATATGAATAAAGTTTTTCACTTGTTCTGCTAAATAACGCTGTCCTAATACCTTTTTCTTCAAATACGACCTCAAGTCGGTATCCAAAATTTGCATAAAACAATTACACTTATTAGTTAAACTATATTAAGTATAAAAGAAACATATAAAGTTTGACTAAAGTTTAAATATTTCAATTTTAAGTTTCCTAATACAGAAAATTATTTTCAAATGATCTTAATACGATCCAAATGATCAACAACGAATTCTCCAATTTCTTGATGTACCTTGTCAAATTGGCCTATCAATAAAACATATAACAGCATCCGAAGTACAAAATGAAATTAATAAGCTTAATAATAAAAAAGCTCCAGGATACGATAATTTCGATTCCAAGGTGTTGAAGTCCTTACCTCGAAAAGCTGTAATTTTTCTTTCAACAATATTTAATTAAGTACTAAGATTAAACTACTACCCCTCGCAGTGGAAATATGCCAAAATTATAATGATACTCAAACCGAATAAACCTGATCATTTAGTCTCGGCGTAAAAAGTTTTTGAAAGACTCTTGCCTTTTTTAGAAACTCAAAATATTATTCCTGAACATCAATTTGGTTTTCGTCATAAGCGTGGCACACCAGAGCAATGCCACAGGATAGTTGAAGTTATTTCCGATGCTTTAGATAAGAAACTATTTTGAGATATTCAGCAAGCCTTTGATAAATTGTGGCACAAAGGGCTGCTATATAAACTAAAAATGTTAATACCTGCTCCTTACTACTTATTACTCAAGTCGTATCTCTATCAAAGATATTTTTGCGTTAGCGTCAATAATGAAAAATCAGATTTTGGTGCAGTAAAACTGGCATTCCCCAAGGCAGTGTTTTAGGCCCAGTTCTTTACACTATTTATAGATCAGATATGCCAACTATTAACGGTTTAATTGTTGCAACATATGCTGATGACACTGCTATATTAGCATCTCATAAATCGCTAGTAGAAGCTACAAGAATACTACAAGAATTATTAAATTTATTACAAAATTGGTTGGTTAAGTGGAACATTAAAGTTAATACTCTAAGAAGAAGTGATTGCCCTGCCCTAATAATTAATGGGTCCCCTATTCCAAAAAGTGCTGAAGTGAAATACTTTGGACTGTATCTTGACAAACGATTAACATGGAAAAAGCACATACAAACAAAACATAAGCAATTAAATATGAAAACAAAGAAAATGTATTGGTTATTAGGACCATCATCAAAGTTATGTTGCATACAACTATTCTCAAGCTAATTTGGACTTATGGCATACAATTGTGGGGAACCACTAGTCATTCGAATATTGAAATTCTGCAAAGATATCAATCGAAAACTCTTCGTTCAATTGCACTCACTAAAAAACAGACAGACAACATTATTTATAAAGTTTTGGTATCGCAACGATCAAGGAAGAAATTAAACGTTTCAACGACAGATATCCTAACCGTCTTAGCTATCATTCCAACGTGCTAGCCATCAATTTCTTAAACGATAGCAATGAAGTACGCAGATTAAAAAGAATACATTTACTTGACCTGCCCTTTAGAAAATAGAGTAATATATAATGTAAATATGTAAATAATACAAGCATTGTTATTTTTACTGAGCTATTAAGCTCGACACTTTTAGTTATTTCAGGTATGTTTTCTTCTCATAAATATTATATAATTTGCTTATTATTTTAAATTGTGTAAAATAGATTGCAAATAAAGAATGGAAACTGTTAAAAAATATGATCTTAATGTTTAAACAAAATATGAAATATTAATAAACTTGCACATTGCATTTTCTGAATTGCTATTCTAGTTTAACTTTTAAAAGAAAATAATTATCACCAAAAAAGTAAATGAAATGACTTTTTACAAATTACGTAGTTTGTAAGAAATCTTATGAACACAAAACAGCAACAACATGTTTATAAAAAATTCCACGAAATAACTTAAACAAACGGAAAACAAAAACAACTAACACAGAACAAAATAAACACACACCCAAGTAGGCGCCCACAATAATGATATCAACTATATGGATAATGTTGAAGTAGAATTTTCTTGTAGCGCTCAACAGAAGCACTCAAAACAGATTATATAAGCACTATTTGCTGGGCAATAGTTAGATGAGGTACAAACATTGATTAAAGACATAAAGATAACACAGCAGCTTTAAGGCATTAAAATGTTAAAGTTACCATCGCATATTTTTGTGTGTACAAACGCAAATAAGTTAAAACATCGTTTAAAAAGTGTTGTGTATAATTATTTTGCAATAAAAGAACTCAATACAACAAATTATTTATTAAGGGAATAAACGTAACAATATAAAGGAAGGGCAAATTTGAGGCTAGAAAGTAAATTGGGTTAAAGTATAGACTTTTTTGACGACTTCGGTTTTATTGATACCAGTATTAAGTAGAAATATGGAAATTAATAATGGAATATGATGTCAGGCAAATGTTCACATGTAGCACGTCGGCAGTAGTCCGCTCTTGTCACAAAGTTTTGAAGCACATTTTGCAATAAGCTTTCGCTTATACCGCTAATACAGCGTCGAATTTAATCTTTCAGGGCGTCAGTTGTTCGTGGGTTGTTCCCGTATACCTGGTCTTTCAAATGGCTCCAGAGAAAATTTAGCAACGCTGAATTCCAAGAGCGAGGCTACCAAATCACATTGTTAAATCGATCAAATACCCCAAGGGGAAATTTCTTATACAATTTCTCATAAATAGTTTGGGTACCTGTGTGGTTGTGGTGCCATCTTGCTACAAAAAATCGGTTATCACGGTGACGGCGTTTCGTCATGACGTCATTTTCAAGCCGCGTTTCTAGATAGTACTGGAGAGTAGGCATTATGTCTGTTAGTATTAATAGTGTTGGGTCAGGTCGTTTTTTATTAGGGTGGTATCTATCTATGATGTCTTCGCATCGAAAGTGCTCCCCGGTCATACCGAACTAACAGTAACGACGGTTTTTAACGAGGAAAATGACAAAAGTAATAGTTTGAATTCTTAAACAAAAAAATAGTCGACGTTTTAGAACAGGATATAAATTTTAGCAAAGATTCCGTATAACTAGAAAATCAGCCCAATCACGAATATTCCCTAGGAATTTCTTTCTCACGGAATTTGCTTTTCTCGAGAAAAAATTCCTCCAATCACAAATTCCGCGGGAACAAAAATAATTAAAAAGTGGCATTATTGAATTTTATAAGCAACTGTTTTGTTTATTTACATTTATTTTTCCTTTTTTTGTTGGTAGCTTAGTGCGGTTTTACACAAATCAACTTTTGTTGTTTCCATTAGAAAGAGCAACAAAAGTTGATGTGTGTAAAACCGCACTTAAGATTTTTTATTTATTTACAACGTTTATCGGAGAATTTTGTTTTTATTTTAATTAAATAAAGGAAAATAAAAAAGAAAAATATAAAAAAATTCTTTTTTTCCAAAATTTTTGGAGTGCCTCTTTGTTGCCTTTAAAAAACCCGCACGCTGTATCTGCGTTGACTTCCATCACGGGAGGCAAATGCTGCATTTGCTGTTTATTTGTGTTTTTGACCTAATAATAAAATTTTTTTTTTGTTTTCAAAAATATAAAAAAATTTTTTCCTGAAAATATTGAAAAGAAAAAATATATAAAAAACGATCTTAAAAAAGAAAAAAGATATTTATTAAAGATAAAAGAGATCGTTTAAAAAACTATAAAAATTATAAAATAAAAAAAAAAAATTAAAAACCAAACATCACTTACATTTTTGTGCAAACTCCCTTCTATATAGCAGGTGGAAAAATATGTTCTCCCTTGTTTTTATTAATGATACCTACTTTTTTTCCCCGCCGAATTTATTTCTCTTCCCACAGTTGAAAAAAAGGGAAAATAGGAGAAAACTCACGCGGAATTTTTATTCATGATTGGGCTGCAGGTCTGTTTTTAAGTTCGCTTTCATGACGCTGAACATGTGTTAGGTGTGAGTAAGCTCTTTTCTAAAATGCTTACTGCCGACCTACTATATTGCGAGATTTACTTCTTATTCGAATTTTCGTATTTTTCAATGTTTCCAGTTTTTATATTTTAATTGTATGCACGAATATTTATTTTATGGCAAAAAGATAAAAAATATATTTTTAAGATAACAATTAACATAATTATCATTATTTAAACAACAAATAATATTATCTGCAATAAGATTATTTTTTATATAAAACGTCATGTTTTATCACATTTGCATTAACTTGTGCACATAAATACTTACATATATTTAACTACACTGTGCAACAAGAAGATATAAAACAAAAACAACTAAAATAATATGAATTTTTATTTAAAGAATCTGAATTTGATTGTAGAGGTAAAGAACTTTGAAATTAAATAAAATAAAGATGAATTTTTGTAATTTAATTTATTTCAAAGATAATCCTTTGGCATTTGGCTGGCGTTTGGCGTAGTCTAATCGGCAGGTCCAATTTTCGATTACTTTCTACAACATTTGTAGCCATACAACGGTAATAACGCAGCGAATGTTATCTTGTAAGTGGTAAATCTTCTCGGGTTTATCGGCATAGAATAGCAACTTCACAAATCTCCACAGGAAAAAAACATAGCGGCGTTAAATCACATGATCTTGTACGCCAACCCACGGATCCCAAAAATGAATAACATAATAAATAAATATTTCAATTTATGTCTCAAATAAGACAAAAGCTATTAAGTTGAATTGCAAGACTTTTCAACGTAATAAACCAAAAAGTTAAAATTATTTAAATTAAATACAATATGACAGAGTTAAGATAAATTCATTTTCTTTATTTCTGACATTGTACACATCTCAATAATAAACGAGTATTATTTTTACATTATAAATGTTAAGAGCAAAGGCTTAACATTAATACTTTAATTTTTGAATATTAGGTAGATTAGTAAAATTAAATACAACTAGAAGCAAAAATTAAACAAAAAAATTTAAATTAAATTAAATTGCAGGAATTTAGATAAATCCATGGCACATTCATAAGTTGGATTCCAAACCGTTCGCACGAGAATCTCGTTTACTTTGACAATATTTTTTATACGGTATTAAAAATAATATTTAAAATATTAAATATTTTCGCAAACATTTCCAACTCATATATTTCTATATATTTTATGTACAAATAATTAATAGGCAAGTTGATTTTTTATTTCTTTTGTGATCGCTATATGTGGTCCATTTTCTTAAAGCGACGTTTTTAAAGATGTGTACAATGTACATCAAAGTATGTTCTGTTATAAGCGTTTTAAAACCTTACTAACTTAACCACAGCCAACATTTGAATTACGATATTTGAATAATATTGAAAAATTAAATTTATATAAATTGCCTTAGAATCCAGTCGAACGAGTCAATATGTAAGTAATTAATAACCCAACAGATATGTAAATAGAACGTCCAGGTAACTAAAAGGGAAATAAAGATTAATGCATTATGTTATTAAATTTAAATGGCTAAATTTAATAACATAATTTAACTTGCTGGTACACCCGACGATTTAATCCTGTTGGCGAAGAAGGTTGCCTTGATATACAGACATCAGTGTTTAAAAAGCAGATTCGTTTAAGAAAAGTTGATTTTTCAAATTTAGAGCGACTGAATTATAGACTAAAACTAATCTCTGTACTTTTCGCCGTAAATGAAATCAAGTTCCAAATACTAAATTTAGATTTAGTAGCCATATTTTATTTTTACGTTGAGTATCCTTTGTTTTGCACTGTAAAAATTATGATTTAAGTAATTTACAGGTAAATTCACTTTAAATTTTCGGTGAATATGTTACACACTATAAAGCAGCTTGGAAGCAAAGTGCAGCTGTCTTCTAAGGTAAAAGAAAGAAATCTGTTTTATTTTTGCCAGCAAAGATTTCTCCAGCAGTCAACCGCATGTAATAACCCCAATATAAAACGTTTAGAAGGTAAAGTAGCTGTTGTAACGGCTTCTACAGAGGGGTAAGTAACTAAAATAAATATTCGAAATAAAAAATTACAAATTGAAAATGTCTAATTTTAGTATTGGATTTTCGATTGCTAAACGTTTGGCTTTAGATGGTGCCAATATCGTCATTTGTAGCCGCAAGCAAAATAATGTTGATAAGGCTGTTGAGGAGTTAAAAAAACTTAATTTAAACGTTTTGGGTTTAAAATGTCACGTTAGTGACAGCCAAGAACGCAAGCAACTATTTGACGAGACTATAAACAAATTTGGAAAAATTAACATTTTAGTTTCAAATGCTGCTGTTAATCCTGCTGTTGAAGGAGTGTTAAATGTTGATGAAAAAGTTTGGGATAAAATTTTTGATGTTAATGTCAAATCCTCTTACTTGCTGGCTAAGGAAGCCTTACCTCATTTACGTAAAGAAAAAAATTCCAATATTGTTTTTGTTTCATCAATAGGTGGCTATGATACATTAGGGGTATGTGGACACTTACATTGAAGTTAGTTGTTTTTTAATTGAGTTTCGCTGTGTTTGAAAAGCCTGATAAAAACTTTCAAATCAAATTTTAAATTCATTTAAACTTTTTTTTTAAATTAATCCACAGTGCATTTTACGTGTTTTTTTTTAAATGAATCCAGGGCTTATTTAATTTTTTTTTAAATTAAACCAGCGTTATTTTAAACTTTTTTAAAAATTTACCCGTGATTAATTTTATATATTTTTTTAAATTAACCCAGAGTTTATTATTTTTTTTTTAATTACCCCAAGGACTATTTATTTATTTTTTTTTCATTAAACCCGTTAAGACACCTTAACAGAGATAATTAATTAACAGAGGCAATTATTTAGAGACCTAAAAGAATTCAATTTGAAACCCTTTGAAACAATATCATGTCATTTGGCTTTAAAATCTTAACAAACTTGCTTTAAAAAAAATTCAAAATTTTCTAAAGAAACTATAATGAAGTTTAACTAAGATAAGATAGAAATATGTAATTTAGCAAATACAGCATCTATCGCCCTTAATGTTAACTTACTTTATTTAATGGAATTTCCACGAATATTTTTTACCAAATACTATTTTTATATTTATTTATAGTATAATTACTTAGGAGCATATTCCGTTAGTAAAGTCGCTTTAATTGGTCTTACTAAAGCAGCCTCCAAAGATTTGGGCCCTGAAGGAATTCGTGTAAATTGTTTGGCACCTGGAATCATTAAAACTAAATTTTCAAAAATCGTAAATACAAAAATTCAATTTCTCTTCATACTTTATATTAAAAAAATTTTTTAGCTGTACCCAGATGAAGCAGCCTTCAAGGCCGCATTGTCCATAATACCATTAAAACGTTTTGGCCTACCAGACGAAATGGCTGCAGTAGTAGCATTTTTGGTATCAGATGATGCAAGTTATATCACTGGTGAAACAATTATAGCTGCGGGTGGAATTTCTGGACGCTTATGAAAATTTTTTTCTTTTTATGCTATACTTTTTGTATATGTGTACATATATGTATATGTTTTGTATGCATTTGTATGTATCTGTAGCACTTTCAACGTTTTTGGGTAATTTTTCGAGTAAAACAAATAAGAGTGGGCTATTCCGAATCTATATATCCTTCAACATTTGAATTGTATCATTATTTTCTTAAAATATAAATCTTTTTGGTAGAATAATTCTTTGATATTATAAAGATGTTTTGGTGCACTTAAATGATTTTTGTAATATACGTTTAGTAAAATGTTCATGTTTTTGGTGATCTTTAGTTAATATCTATGAAATTTAAGTTTTTACTACAACAAATGAAAATTAATAGAATATCACAAAATTATGCAGTGAACTTCTGCTCGAGAGACTATCAAATCATGTTACTACCACTTCGATACCCTTTTAAATTTGCTGTAGTGATTAGAACTTAGTTAAGCTGCCAAATTTCTAAGAGGACAGTGAGACGACAGTTAGTGGCAAAGAATCTATTAGCGATAGTTCATGAAAAGTTCCATCTTTAAATCACATAGTAATTGCAAAAGCGATAGTAAATTGGAAAATCCTTTTTTTTATCAGAAAATAGCAAAAAGTGTTGTAAATCAAGATTAATTTAACTTGCAGAGATAACAAAAAACTAAATTTCATTAAAAGTTTTACACGTGATCCTGTTTTTCGCCCGCAATTTTATATGTGAAAAAAATTTATTTTATATTTATTTGAGTATGGTTTTACGTCGACCTTCGCCAAATTTGCTTTGTGAACAAACCGGTTTCGGCTATTTGCCATCTTCAAATAAAAATAAATTAAACCCCGTCGTAAAATATACGCACATATATTTTATACTTACAGAAATATAAATGCAAAAATATAAATTTTTAAAAATACATGTATTTATATGTAGAAAAAACTTACATTTTTATGTGATAACAATTAACAAGCCGAATACATACATATGTATGTGTGCACGGAGAGATGGGCATTGTTATGCTCAGTTTAAGTTATAAAAAGATAGACCCCTTTCACACAGACAAATTTTACTTTGACAAAGTTTTTTTAATTTTCTTTTAAACTTTCTTTGGTGTTCAAACACAAAAAGTTTTCTTTTACAAATTTTGTTTTAGTCACTTGGTGCTTTATGCAATCTGTGCATAAAGTACAACTGTGTATAAGTGACGAAAGAAAAACAAAGCAACTTTGCGAGTATATCAAAGTCTGTACTCTCAATCATGCTTTCTCCCTCGCTCTCACATAAAATCAAAACTTTGCAAAGTAAAATTTGTCTGTGTGAAAGGGGTCATAATTTTCACTAAAAAAAAGTAAAGTAAGGACAATAGGTCTGTTAAAACATCAAGTTATTTCCAAGAAGTCTTATGAACACAAAACAACATGGTACATTCAAATTCCATAAACTAAGTTTAAAAAACACCAAAAATAAGACAATCAAAAAAGTTTACCTCTCTTGATTGTTATACAACGTGAAGACACAAAAGCTGATACAGCAGAATACAATTGTTGCAGTGGTCAAGTTACCATCGTATATTTTTGTGCATAATCGCAAATAGTAAAAAATCGTTTAAATAAATCGTGTAATGAAATTTAAGACTCTAACAACAGTAATTATTTTGCAATAAAATAATTCAATAAACTAAACGTTTATTAGGGAATAAACGCAGCAATATATATGACATCTTAAATATAATAGGTATATTCTTGATTGGAAATATATGCAGCAACAAAAAGTAAAGTTTGTTTCAGGACTATTTGATATTTGCTGAGATAAATATCCAAGGTCTCATCCCAAGTGCAGTCCGTATGTTCATTTCATGAAATTGGTTTCGATATATTAATTTGGGCAAATCTTTGTTTAATCGTTTGCTCTTTGTGATTTTGGTTAACAAAAATGCTTCAATTGCCAAATTGATTAACTCCGTAAAAATTTTAAGGAAAAATTGGCAACTGCATTTTCAAATAAGAAAATAAATCTACGGTATTGCCATTTAAAGCTCAGAGAAGTCTGCTTGTCTACTGCCACAGAAATTTGTTTTGAAGAAATAAATTTAGAAATTTAAATATGATTTCAAATTACAAATTAAATGGAGTTAGTTTCATTGACACATAAAGAATTCATAGAACACATGGATTTGTAATTACAGAATTAACACATCATTTAAAGTTCAAAGTCCTTTTAATAATATTTGTAAAATAAACACAATACAGATAAACCTAATCTTAAGTCGTAAGAGTAAGAAACATAAATACGTACATACATTGAACAACAGCGTTATGAAACGTTTACAGGGTAAAGTAGCTGTAGTTACGGCATCTACAGATGGGTAAGCAAACTAATTTTATTTTTATCACATTAAAATTAAAAATATCTTCTTTAAGAATTGGATTTTCGATTGCTAAACGATTGGCTCAAGATGGTGCCAACGTAGTCGTCAGCAGTCGAAAACAAAACAATGTTGATAAAGCTGTTGAAGAGATGCGTAAGTTAAATTTTAATGTTTTGGGCTTAAAATGTCATGTTGGTGAAAGCAAAGACCGTAAACACCTCTTTGAAGAAACCATTCGCAAATATGGCAAAATAAATATTTTAGTGTCAAACGCCGCTACAAATCCCGCTGTTGGCGGTGTTTTAGATTGTGATGAAAAAGTTTGGGATAAAATTTTTGATGTTAACGTAAAATCTTCCTATTTGCTGGCAAAAGAGGCTTTACCCCACTTACGGAAAGAAAAGAATTCCAACATTGTATTTGTATCGTCTATAGCGGGTTATGATGCATTTGAGGTACGTATGATGAAGTGATATTTATATAAATACGTATATAACAATATCGTCTACCAGTTTTCTGGCGACAAAATTTTTACATTGCCACAATATTTTTTAAACCTACTAAATAGTTGTAAACTTATTAGCTTCGTTAAGCTGCTTGAAGTTTTTGACCGTAGATAAAATCATGTAATTATTTACATCCAATTTCTTTAAATTATTTGAAAAGCAATTTTCGTAGGATTCTTTAAAATCAACCAACCTTAAATGATTTTTCACGAATAACAATTATAAATTTCAGCTTTTAGGTGCATACTCCGTAAGTAAAACCGCTTTAATTGGTCTTACTAAAGCAGCCTCCAAAAGTTTAGCTCCTGAAGGAATTCGTGTAAATTGCATAGCACCAGGAATCATCAAAACGAAATTTTCAGAGGCCGTAAATATATATTTATCTTAATTTTTTGCTTAAAAAAATGTGTCAATTTTATAGCTCTACAAAAATGAAGCTGCCAATGAGGCTACATTATCCAGAATACCCCTAAATCGACTGGGGTTGCCGGATGAAATGGCCGGAGTAGTATCATTCTTGGTATCAGACGATGCAAGTTATATAACAGGTGAAACAATTATAGCCTCGGGAGGCATGACTGGTCGTTTGTAAAAAAAAAAACAATACGCATATATATAAACATTGTTTGTTTTAAATATAATAAAAATTTTATAGAAAAAGAAATGTGGTTAATAAAAATGCAATTCTATGTGGATCGCAATTTAGCCAATTGGGCAGCTATATCTTTATCCGTGCGTTTATCTTCCAAGTCTCCAGTAATTGTAGATGGTATTTTAGACATTTGTCCGGAGACTTCAATGCCAATTTCATCAAGCACTTTATTCACGACAGCATTGGTTTCTTCTTCATCATCAGAATCAGCCAGCATATCATCAAGTGTATCATTGATCATTTCGTCGGTCATTTCCATTTTCATATTTGCTTGTTGGAAGTTTCTTACATTAGCCGCAATACTTTCAGGTTTCATAATTTTGTTCATATCAACCATCGTCTTTGCTGATGCGCTCATCGCATTACTTAGAGCTATATTTGTACCAATATTTTTATTTTGGTAGCCAATCGAAGTGATCTTACTGTTGGCAGCAAACGTACGCTCTTTTTGTTTACGAATTTCAACTAATTGCTTGGCTAGAATTCGACATACATCATTGTTTCCTTGAGCTGCGTTCTTTTTAATTTCCATCTGAAGTTTCTTTTCCTCTTCCTCCAATTTTCTTCGTTCCCTTTCGATATCACGCGAAGCTTTTCTTAAATTTCTATCATTATCACGCTGTTGCTCTTTAAGTGTTGGTGCTTTACCAAAAAAATTATTAAACATTTTGTGTGTTTTTATTTTTTATTTTATTGAAACAATTTAGGATATTTTTCTTCAGAATGATTCACTTTTTATGTTTACAAGATTATGATATTCAAAACAAATATAAGCAGCTGATTTTACCTACTTAGTGTATACACCTGACAAAAAATGTATAAACAAAATTTTCTTCTTGAATTGATAAACCATAGACCTACGTAAGTTAAATAAATTCGTCACTCTATATATGAACTTTTTGAACTAATTCATCAAATTTAGATAAAATTGTTATATCAAACATCTAGTGCCCTTACCTGGTAAATAATTATGACTAACTAAATATAATTAATTTTTCAAAAGAGTGGCATTTTTAACTTTTTTTGCAGTATTATAGTTTTAAACATATGAAATAAATATTGGTATCCTTTAATATTATTTAAAGATATCTTTCAGATTTGCGAATTTTTGTAAAACTTGTAAACCAATTGGTAGCCGACCCTAATTTTTATACTTTACTGTTCTTTTTTTCGAACCTTTATATCCTGTATTATCTTTTTATATTGGAATACCTTCCCTTAATTAGATTTCTTGCCAATACTTAAGTTACTTTGCTAAAAACACAACTCTGCAACAGCATATGTTTTCTTTCTGTTTTTATGCCATTCTTGATCAATGCAATTAAAAATGGAAACCATGAAGCAAGGAGCAGAAGGCCGTTTATATTTAGGAGAATACAAAGGCGAAAAATGTTTAATTAAAGAAAGATTCGTTAAAAAATATCGTCACCTAGAACTGGACAAGCAAATTACCAGACAACGTATGAAAGCTGAAACAAAAGCAGCAGGGCGATGTCGAGCAGCCGGAATAATTGCACCAAAAATACTTCACATGGACTTGAACGAACGTAAAATCTACATGGAATATTTTGACAAGGCCATAACAGCAAAAGAATACATACAGAAATTAGTAATCACTAAAAAGGAAAACGAGGAAGAAATTCTCAAATCACTTTGCAGTAGCATTGGCAGCGTTATAGGAAAAATGCATGCTAATAACATAATACATGGTGATCTAACTACTTCGAATATTTTAATAAATCCGAATGGGGAAAGTTTTTCTAAATACGATGTTATATTGGTAGATTTCGGTTTGAGTCACTATAACCAAGGGCCAGAAGATAAGGGCGTAGATTTGTATGTACTAGAGCGAGCTTTATTGAGCACTCATAGTGAACAATCATATCTTTTTGAATTAATACTACAAGCGTATCGTAAAGAGTGTGGCGAAGATGAAAAAGCAGTAGTAGCCAAATTTGAAGAAGTTAGAAAAAGGGGTCGCAAAAGAACTATGATTGGCTGATACTTTTACATTTGGCTTGTACAGCAAACATTTTATTAAAATAAAGACTAAACTTACTGTAAATTTAAATAACCCTAAAAGGATTAGATTTTTTTAAATGCTGATTTTCAACATCTTCCTTGTCATTGACTTTTTGTAAAGAGACTTGTTCAGCTTTCGCACTGGAGTATTGCAGTAGTTTCACATCATTTTCTGTTGGTGCATCGTCGTCTTTCAAACTTTGTATCTTTATTTTCTTTATATATTTTCGAAGTTTGCTCTTCTTCGATAATTTTTCGTTTTTTAATGGTTCCATGCCTTCAACTTTCTCCTCCTTGTATTGGCTGTATGGGCGCTCTTTAATTTTCTTAATGGAATCTTCTAATTTAAGACCATCAATTTCGTGTTCCTCTTGATAGAGTCTGTATTTATCACAAAACTTTCGGTGTTCCTTCTTGTAATTTTTAGTTTTAGTTGCGGGATGCTAGTTTTTAAGTAAAATATTCAAAAGTGGATTAGTTTACTATTTAATAAATCCACACTCACCCTGGCATCAATTGCTCGGGCACATTGCATATAAAAGTTATGTAAGTGCCTAAGAAATAAGTCATTGGGTTTAATATTTTCATCCAAACTAATTTGCATGATTTCGCAAATATATGGAAACGATTTTTGAAGGCAACCTTGTCGTAACATAGCTCCTAAAATTTGAATATTCATTCTGAAATAAAATAATATATTTAAGAATTTTGTCAATAATATTACACTAAGTAAATTTGAAATATTTAAATTTCTGTACATTCTCATTTAGTTAAAAACTTCTTTCTGGTTATAAAACGAACTTACCGTAAGCCATTTTGTCTCATTTTTTCTAACAGTTCTCTAGAACTTTCAATGGTTGTACAACCCAATGCCAAAACCCCATATGTTACTATATCAGGGTATAGGCCTGCTGTACGTATCATTGACAAAACTTCTTTACCGCCTTCATAATCAAAACGCATGGCTCGTTTTTTAATTAGAATATTAAAAAAATCTACATCTGCTTTAAGTCCTATTTTACGTATGTACGTCAATAACTGTTTTTCAGCTGTATTTGTGGGGGGAATCACCTCCAACATTGTGGTAAAGGTTTGTATATCTGGTGTAATATTATTCGATTTCATAAGTTCCAAAAAACCTATTAAGCCACCCAGCAAAAGAAATCGTTCGTGTGGCTTTTGTACTTCACTTATCGATACCATGCTACCTAAATTTGGTTGCGGGGCTAATAGGTTTGGTAATTGTAAACTTTTGGCTTCAGTGTGAATTTGCAAAGAATTGGCATTGGCCGATAGGTTTGATGATACCGTTTTAGAATTTTGTTCTTTATCTATTACTCCAGACAACAAATTTTCAGTGCTACTATTAGGGATTTTCTCATTTATGGATTGCGTGGATTTTTTGAAAAGGATTTGCTGCAAAACGCTTTCCATGGCATCTAAATCACCAAAACCACAATCACGTACACATCTTAGGACAGCATTGAAGGAATAGTAATCCGGTTGTATGTTTTTTTCTAACATTTTATGCCAAGTTAAAAGGCAATGTCTATTAGAAGAAAAATTTATTACTTTATTTTCAACTGCGTTTTTTACAAAACTTATTTACCTAAATCCATGGTTTTCATCACTGGCACAGGCTTGAAGCAGGAAGTTAAAGGTTTCGCCAGACATTTCTAAATTTTTATCCCTCATTTCATCGGCCAAGATATAGGCCGTTTTAACGTCTCCCCAACGACCAAATGTCTTGATCATCGCATTATAATTTTTAACATTAAATTCATATCCACTATCTAGCAATGATTCTCGTAAGCGTATAGCTCTGGTAAGGCCATCTTGTCGACTAGGCGCATTAGCACAAGCATTAAATAGCGACGTATATGTACTTTCTTTTACTTTAAGACCCCGCTGACGCATTTTAGTGAACAAACTGAACGCTTTACGTGTATAACCAGCCTTGGCACAGCCACTTATCAGTAAATTGTATATATAGTTTTCAGGCTTAACACGATCTTCCTTTAACATACGTGTTTCTAAGACATCCATAGCCTCTTGCAATCGGAGATTGTTCAAGTGGTCTTTTATCATCCTGGCATATTCCTTTGTTTTTAACTTTTTTGATCGTCGAGTTGGTCGGCTGATGTATTCCTCTTCCTGTAAGTCACCTATTTTTTTTTTTTTTTACAAATACAATTTGTGGTTATTTCAAATATTTTTTTACCTTCATCTTCTTGAACAGGTTCTTTTGTACCACTGCCGAAAATATCTGCATTGTCAGGTTCTTCAGCGGCAAATTCCATAGATTGTAAATCGTCTTTTGTTTTAGATGAATCTTCGCTAATAATCATTTTCGCTTTATCTACATTTAATTTTTTTTCGTTCGTTGCCAATACTTTTGGGTCGCTTGTAACTTCCTGTCCGTCTATCGCTAAATTAATATTACCAACTCTGCGACTTGCAATCCTATCATCCTTGTCGTATGTCTTAACGTGCAAGTACCTTGAGGAATGAACTATTGCATATTTGCCGGTGGCCCTAAACTGTTGCGTCACTAAAATATGCTTTGTTATTTTGATTATATTTCCAGGTGCTAGTATTCTAGTGAACATATTAATAGTAATTTACAATTTTTTAATTTACAATGCTTATTAAAATAAAATTTGAAAGCACTTTTTGGAAAAAACTTCGATGACAATAATACTTGAATAGCCAATTTACATATGATTCAAGCGGAAAAATGTAAACAATTGCAAAGTTGCCAAGTTTCATTTTAACACGTTTCTTGCAAATGAGTTAAAAAAATACAAGTTCTTACTTTTTCTTAGTCTCTTTCGCTTTATTGATATGATTTTTAATATATTTTGGTTTATAAAATTCATTTTTATATAAAACTATTTATAATCTGTGCCTTTCTAAATATCTTTGCCACAATTTTTGAAATACTTCGTTTTGTTCGACCTTTAATTTATTTAGAACATCTTCATAGTTCTTGGTTATAGAAGTCAGGACGTCTGTATTTAATATACTTTCTAACATTCGTTCCGTCATTTCCTTTTGACTTTTTAATTAAAATCATAAATTCAATTTAGCAATTCGTTAGTTAATTAAATAAATTAATACGTACATATCAAATTGTTGTGATTTATTCATAAACGCATCATATTGCAATTCTAATTCTCTTACCAATCGGCTAATATTTGAACGGATTTCATCAAGTTCCATTTTGTTCTTGTTGGATTTTTTTAAAACAACTTCTGCAATTTCAAGATATTTGCGATTATAAACATCTGATATATTTTTTAGACCTAGGCACAGCGTGTTATTAACACTTTGCTTTATGCTCGTATTATAATCGTCTATGATTTCCAATAGATCTGTAATAAGGGTAAAAAGTTAATACAATTAGTTAAAACTATTTTTTTCTTTATTTCTATTTCGTTTAAATATATTTTGAAAAGGTTACTTTTTAAGCTTAATTAAATTTTTGGAGGAACTGTAAAAATGATTAAAAGGTGTGTAAGAAAGTAGGTAAGAAAAATCGTAAGTATATGTATTCCATTTGAAATTGCAACTGAAAACTATTAAATAAAATATGCAGTTTTCACAAATCGAAGTTGACGGACACATATAAACTCTGGGGACAAACCGGGAAAGAATCGATGAATTCCTTTCAGGGATATTTTTTAGAAAACAAATATTTTTTATATTATTCCTCTAAAATTTTTGTTTTTATCGAAAGGATTTGCCAAAACTATCAGGATCAAACACTTAATAATACAGTCGAAATACTTTAAAAGTTGAGATTGGTTTTGTAAAACTTGTACAGAAATTATCTGACCTCATGTCAGAGAAGTTGTTTTGGTCCCATGGCTACAACCCAGCACATCGGAGTTTAGAGGAGGGTTCGAATTACAAACTGGTAAAAGACTTTTTTCTTTTGGCGGCAAGAAGGTCGGATTTTTTTAGAGCAATATGGACATTTTTTTAGAAACACTACAAATTTTTGAATTACATAATTATATACAATTTATTGTGTCAAAATCTTTTAAAATAAAAAAGTTATAGGCATTTAAAAATTAAAATTTTTAAAAATGATTTAATTTTAACAGAATTCGGGAAAAGTCCATTTTTAATAACTTTTTTCGCTGTGCAATTGCTGCAATAGAGCAATTATATTTTGGCTCCTAAGGTATTCTAGTATTTACTTGGAAACAAGTAATATAGCTTTGAATTCGGGAACCATAAAAATGACTTCTGGCCGCCATCTCAAAATGTGTCCCACAGTGCGGCAGTTATTTATAAATATTTTACCTTTTTTAATTAAAACATTGAAGCATTACTGAGTAGAAGACATAAGATCAATGTCAACAAATTATTTATCTTTCTGTTGCAATACTGGAAGCCAAATTAACATTTTTTTTGGTATAAAGCTTTAAAAATCTAATACTTTTGGGAGCCGAAGTACTTTTATACAATAAGTCACCGTCTAAACTTTGCAACTTTCGCTGCGCTTATTGTAGAGAAAACATTAATATATTTGATATAATTATTGTACATAATTATAATAACTAAAACTGCCGGTGTGTGTGATGCTATTAAAAGAAGAGACCGCAATTAAATAGCACATATCCAAAACTTACTTATTTTGCTACATATCGGCTGCAAAAATTTCATCCAATAAAAGAGATTTCGAATTTACTTGAATCACCTATTTATTTTATAATAAATGGACTTCTATAAGAATATTTTGTAAAAATTTTAAAATGCTCCTTAACAATAGAGATTTCGAGAAAACAAGCTTCTTTTATGACCACGTAGTATTTTATAAAAATCGATTTTTATTATTTATTTTCAAATAGCTATATCTCCGTAAACAATAGGAATTTCGAGAAAATAAGCTTATTTCGTGATCATGTATTTATTTTATAAATAATCGATTTTTATATGAAAATTTAATAAAAGTTTTAAAATGGCTGTATCTCTATAAATAATAGGAATTTTGCGAAAACAAACTAAACAACTTAAACAACAAAAAACATCTAACAGATCAAAAAATATACGGCCAAACAAACGCTAACACTGCATGATAATAATAACAGTATAGGATGATGTTAAAGTGGAAAATTTTAAAACAGATATATGTGGTGCTGGGCAAATGAATAGAATTCAAGTAGAAACGTCTTTGAGTACAGACAAAAAAATAATAAATCATCTTTTAGGAGTTAAAGTGTTTTGTGTAATTGATTTGCACAAAAGAGCTCAATGTAACAAAACGTTTATTAAAACGAATAAATGTAAAATTAAATTCATAGAAGATTATGCTTATACTATTACATTTATGTTATATAATTATTATACTGCAATTTTCACTTACCTTTTTTAAATAAGCTATTTAATTTTTTTAATGGTGTTCTTTGGTGAAGTACGTTACGTGTAGTACAATTAAATAAATCATTTTCATTTTCTTCGGTCATATTTGAATATAAAGATCTTGTTTGTTGCTGTATTGTTGATGCGGAAGTTTCTTTTGAAGGTTCGTTACAACAATTTTTGAAAATATAATTATTTTCAGAATCATTTGGAATTTCTTGCAGTGTTACCAATTTTAAATATGTTGACCTTTTACGGGGTATTTGTGTCCAATTTATTTTTTTGATGTTATTTAAATTTTTTCTTTGTAGTTTAAAAGTTTCTTGTAGGGGTTCCGCTGATTTTTTATTAAAAGTTTTATTGTTCATGTTTTTTAAACATTTATTGGCTTTCAAAATTTTTGTTTGTTTTGTGCTTCTTATTAGCATGGATTTCTTGGCACTAACTTGAAAGTTTTGCATGATTATAGCTGAAGGTGATACTTGACACTTTTTAACAGCTCTTGAAGTCATACTTGTTGAGATTCGAATATTTTTATCTACATGTATAACAATAAATATTTAAATTAGAGTAGTAAGAAGAAAGTGTTGTAAAATTATAATTGTTTTAGTTTACCTGGTGTTGCCCGCATATTAATTCCTTGTAATAAATGCTGATTTAGAAACAATTGCCTGTTTTCAACAACAGGCAATATTTTTTTTCCCCATTCATTGTTACCCTTTTGAAATTCACCGTCAATATCTTCATCCGAGCTACTTGGGTCATCAATGTCCCTTCGATTTTGAAAAATAACGCAGTCCCTATTATAATTAGGTTTTGCTAGATTATTGTTAATTTCATGTTTAACATTTTTCTTAAAACTGGTTTTTGGTGTTTCATAGCTTGGATCAAATTCATTATCCGAAATATGGCAAATGTTATTTAAGATTCCTTGTAAACTAACTGGTGCTTCACTGTTATCCTTTAGAACCCCACAATCACTTTGGGTAATTACATCACAAGTGCTTGTTTTCGTGGGAGTTTCATAATTAACATCAAATTCTTCATCTGAACCGTATTCAAAATCATTTAAAATTTGTTGTAAGTAGACTGGTGTTCCAATGTTTTTCTTTATAGCTTGACAATTCGTTTGCAAATTTGCTTTTTTATGAGAACTATTTTTAAATTGTTGTTCCACAACAAAATTTGTATGATTAGATAAATTTTCTAATCCCATGTCCAATCTATTAGCTTGCAGAGTCAGACTATTTGCATCAGTAGTCTTCTGTATATGTTTTTCCATATTAATAATTGGACCATTGTAAACTTGAGTTACTTCAATATCAGAATCAGTTAAATTAGAAATATTCATAGCACTTGTAGGTCTTGGTGTAGATAAATTACTACTATTGATAAGATTAGTTGGAGTACAAATACATTCTATATCTTGTAAATAATCCTCGTTCATAGCACGAACTTCGCAATCCAAAGAACTGCTGCTGAAAGTATTTTCTTTATTAATAGCATCTTTATCACAATTAACTTCGCAAGTAATAGGTGTATGTTCAATTTGGTCTATTGCTAAATCAATTTCCATACTTTTCGAAAGTTTATTTTTATTTTCATCACTATGTTGTGTTTCAAACAAATACTAAAAAATAAACATATATACAAATATTGCAGTATTTTAAGTCATTAACAGTTTATTATAATTACAGGTGATAAAATGTTTGCAGTCATTAATAAAGGACCCAGTTTGCTATCCTTATGTGAAGTTCCAGGATTTAGCTGCATTCATAAAAATATAAATTTAATTATAAATATAAGATAAATTTGGAAAGAAATACAAGAATATCATTTTTGTTGAATTAAAACTTTTATTTATCCCACTTAATATAAATTGAATCTTCTCACTAATTTTTGTGACTGAGAGCGATTACAAAGGGTACTGCCGTGAAAATGTAGCAAAACAAAATGTTTAATGAATAATAGTAAAAGTTTTCTGTTAAATTTAATTCTAGTTTTACATTAAATGTTGTTTTTTAGCGCTGTTGCAATTGTTTTGATGGATTTTCAAATTTCTGCGGAATGTTTGTTTTTATAGAAAAAATACTATTTTTGGAAACATTTTGAGGAGTTGATCAACTTACTTCAACAAATTTTGTTGATTACACCTTTTGTAGATTTATTTAATTCTGCAGAAATGCAACCTAATAAGTATATCTATTAAAACAAATAACAGAAGAAACATGAAAAAAAGTAAAGGTGGTCATCCTTTTTCTGTGCCCCAGTCATTTATGTAGCTGATTTTCAATACAAAATTTTTAAATCGGTTGAGTATTTATTTGGAAAGGGTAACCACAATAAAAAGGCAGAAAAATATCGTTAAATAAAAGAGATTGCAGAAATCAATATTGCAGAAAACTACAGAGAGAATCACAAGCTTATATGTTTCAACCTTAAGTTAGAAGAAGTACAGAAAGAAAAAACATTGTAATTGATTTTATTTTAAAAATATTGAAATTATTTAAAATATACAACAAAATTTTTTTTAATTCCTAATTTATAATAAAGAATATAATTGTTAAAATATATAAAATATATAAAATAAATAAAAAACACTTACATTTTCCTTATTTGTTTGTGAGTGACAATTTGCTGTTTTTCTTTTTTTCGCTATACTGCATTCATTTTCTAGTTTAAAATTTTTCTTTGAATTATTCTCTTTATAGCTTTCATTATTTTTTGATAGTTTTTTCTTTGGAAATAACTGTATTTCAAAATTTCTATAGGATTGACAAGGTCTTGCATATGTAGTATCACCAGTATCATAAATATCAGAAACCTGCTTTAAAACTTTATTACAGCTTGCAGTAGTTAAAGGTGGATCGCCCGTTTCTGAGGTTTTTTCTTTGGGTATTTTTTTTACACAGCTTTTATTTGTAGTTTTCTCTACAGAATCTATGCACTCAGTTTTAGTCAAATCGACTGTGGGAGTTACTTTACATACTTGTTTACTGGGAGATTTTGTTTGCCTTTTAAATTAAAATAATTTTGAAAAAATTTTATTGGATTCAATTCTTGTTTTTTACCTGGATTTTGGATTTCGTGTCCTTTTCCTTTGTAGTTTTTTACTTAATGGCTCCTCATCCGAATTTTCCGTTAGTAATGATTTAAAAAATTTTTTCTTATGGGATAATTTCGTCATAGGATCCTTTGAAATAACATTTTGTTCTGGGTTAGAATTTATGTTAAAGTTGCTGCTTTTTTTACATAGCTTCGATGCTATGTTAGATGTACTTTTTACATTCTCTAAAATATATAATCATTACAAAAAAAAAAACAAACAATTTTATTTTTTAAATCAATATACCTTGTAAAGATTTTGACATTTCATTTTTTAGTGATTCAAATATACTTTTATCTTCCATTTCAGTTTTAGTTGGATGTTTAGTATCAGATCTTCTAAAACTGTTAAAGTATTCTATCACATAATTATTTTTTAATAATCGGTTTTTTTCATCTTGGGTTAAAGTAAACTGTATAACATTATCTTTAATGTTTGAAAAATATTCGGAGTATTTGGAAAACTCGCCAGGCTTATTGAAATAAACTTCTAAAATGTTCTTTTCTCTGTGAAATAAGAAAGGAAAATACATGATTTGAGTTTTTATTTATTATTTGAATAACAAACTTACAGGATAATACTTTGGATGTTTAAAGTAACATTAATTATATCGAATTTACTATTGGAATTCAATTTGAAGCGGCCACTGTATGACAATGTTTTCGGATAATGATTAAAATCAACCCAAAACTTTTCAAGTCTCTAAAAATATATATATTTTAAATGCCAATTTCATGTAATAATAATTTTTCTTACCAAGGGTTTATAAAACTTATATTTATTACCCAATAGCATTGACTTGCAATAAAATGAATAAACCAGAACTTTTTTTGACAAATTCATGTTGTAATTATTTAGTAAATCGCGCGAAGACTAAAAGTTAATTATATATCAATTTTATTTAAGTGTAAAGTGTTTATCTTACATTTTCCAAGACATGAGGTAAAGTCGTATCTTTTACAACTGCTTTCAATTTATGTTGAAATAAATTCAAATTAGTCCATTTAATAGATTTAATCTCTTCATTTTGTCTTTCTTCATTAAACTGTTTTAAAAGCAGTGATAAAATATGAAGAACCTTAGATTGGGTATTGAAATCACCAACCAGATCTATGGGATTCCATAAACAGCCACTTTGTTACCAAGAAAAATAGATTAAAATTAAGTGTAATATAAAATTTTCCAGATACTAACATTGTTCCTATTTTGAAGTTATTTAATTTTTTCAAAACACTTGGCTGTGTATTTTCCAAAAGCTCTTCTAATATTTCCAATAGATTATAATGATAATTTGGCATATCCTTGGCTTTATACTGCAAACATCCTATTATATACGATATAATTGTGGGTGCAGAGTTTTCATAATATTTTAATAACTTTTTGTTGTCTGGGTTAATTCTGCTGTGAAGTTTCTACAAAAATCAGATTATTATTCGGCAAATGAATACAAATTTTAAATTTAAATGCCGCTAAATTGTGTTTACTAATATTGTTTTCTAGTTTTTCAAGCTATTATTTTAGAAACTTTGTTCGTTTATCGGAAATGCGTATAGAAGACAAAACTGCGGTGCGCACCAAATAAATTGACTGACAAAATTTTTAAATTGACCTTTTAAGTGTATTGTTGAATGACACGTAATTTCGACAAACAAAAATTTCAATCTATAGTTAAGTGAAGCTGGACCCATAGCCGAATTACGTATGGGACATTCTTTAATTTTTAGTTCTGCTTTTCATTAATTGTTGTTAGAAAATTAAAGTATCTGCCTATTACGGTTCAAAAGATAACAAAAAAGCTCAGTTATAAGAATATTAAATTTCATCTCTTCAGATTAAAATGATATTGAAAATATTACTAAAATATTGTCCGTCGAACTAACGAAATAATTTTTTATGTTGAAGAAGCAGTAAATAATGATAGAATGTTCAATGTTTTTTTTTTGTTGAAATCTATCAAACTTTTGTTTTTTATAGTCCACTCGGACTGATAAAAGTAGCAAACAAATATGATCTTGTTAAAAATGTTATAGATTAATAATTGAATATGTATATTAAAAAAGCGTTCATTTTTGCAGGTTGTAAATCTTATTTGTAAATAAAATAGACAAATCTTAAATTTAATAATTAAATAGTAAAATTGATTAAAAAACATATTTTAACTAACTCACCAAGTATAAACGAAACCATTTCAAAATAACATCAAAGACTCCATCTTCCTTACGTTGGGCTTTAGTCATTATAGAGCTTAAAATTCTCAATACTTTCCTTACAAAATTGTTATCCTAAATGATTCAATATTATAATAGATATTAAAAACAAAAAAATTAGAAAAGATACTAACTATAATTTCTAAATTATCGTCGATTTTAGTTGCAAAGTCTTCAAAGTCGGAGACCGTTTGCATTTTACCGTTACTTTTACTTGCAGCATTTGACATGATTTTTTCGATGAAGAAAACCAATTTAACTTGCAAAATAAAATATGTTTATTTAATGGTATATTTTGATATTTAGCTTAAGTTTATAAAGTTATTGTCAAGGAAAATATCTTACCTTTAATTATTTCCAATAAAATTTCTTGCAAGAAACAAGGCGGCAGACAAATTAAAGTATTGTAATTTAATTAGCCGTTTTTACACTATTATTTAAAGGGAAGCGTCATTATTGACATTTTTCACATTGTTGCATTTCACTAGACAGGTGATGACAGATTTTTAGTCGAGCTGTATTTTTGGACACGGAGTACATTTTTGTAACATAGAGTAGATTTTATAGATAAAAAATTAAAATTAAGTAAAAATAATAATATGAATTTTTCTGCGGATCCCCGACGAAAAGAAAAAGTTAACCGCTATAAGCCAACACAAAATCAAGGACAAAATGGTAGCAGCACTGGAAATGAAGATTTAACACCTGACTACATGAATATTTTAGGTAATTTTATAGTTTTTATTTATAAACATACCTGTGTATAAAAGTAGTCCAACAAAAAAGAAAAAGGTTCTTCCAGTCCATGGGATCAAACAATAGCATTTATAAATGTAAAATTGCACTGTTCAAAGTATCGGTTCTAACCTTCTTACAATTTTTCGAGTTATAGAGCACTGAAAGTAATATTATTGATAAAAAAGTTATTTATGTAATGTATTTGCTGGTGGACCGATTCCTTATGCTGTGACGATTAGGATACAATCTATTTTTTGTTTTAGATCAATGTTAGAACTTGAATACACACTGAAAATTGTTACTTCTAGGAAACTTGTTGCTTAAAAATGTAAGCTAATATTAAATAGCCTGCCCTTATCGAATACTCGTGTGAGTTCCATTGAATAATAGCAAAATGTTTTGATGCAGAAGGAAAAATATACTCTAAAGAAATATAGGATTTTTTAAAAAACTCAAGGGAAATTGCATTTACAAGTGATTTTTCATTAGATAATGATTTATTTTTTTTATTAATAATAAATTGTATTATTAAGGAATGATTTTTTCAATGTGCGGATTAATGATGAAATTAAAATGGTGTGCTTGGTTTGCTTTATACTGTTCCTGTATTAGCTTCGCCAGTTCTCGCGTCAGTGATGATGCCAAACAGGTTTGTGTTTAATTTTTAATATCAATTGGTTTACTCTATATTTTCTTTGCTTTAGGTTTTATCATCGTTCATGTTGAGCGTAAGTGCTGTAGTAATGTCCTACCTACAAAATCCAGCTCCCATGACACCACCATGGGTAACAAATTCGTAGAAAGAGTAATATCTTTTTGGAAAAATTTTTAATTGTATAAATTTAGCAAAATAAAGAATTAATGGAATTGTAACAAATTAAAATACTGAAATAAAACTTGAAATTATTGAAAATATATATTTTAAGACTGCTTAGAAGCAGCGTTCGAGACATTTTTATAACTTCAAATTCTAATATATCCTTTTGTTAAGCTGTTTGATGTACCTTTATTTTTTTGTCGAAGTTAAGGAAATAGCTCGTCTTTTTTTAATTTCAAGTAAAGTTTAATGTTAAAAAAAAATCTGAAATTGTGTAAATTAATGAATAGGGAATATAAGAATTTTATTCTTTCACAATTTCAATATTAATTTAATTCAAATAATAGTGTTTTAATTTAAACAAATCATCATAATTCTTCCTTTAATATTTGTGTAGTTATAAAATTCTTATTTAATTAAACACAGCCCATTACGGTTCTTTTTACGATTGGCAACTATTTCGGCTAATATATGAAGGTAAGGTGTTATCGGTGATTGTGTTATGATATTCTTGAATTTTTCGATTGTGGATAAGAATCAAAAATGGGTTTTTGAACTGCGGATCTGTCAATTTGTGGTTAATAACCTTCCTCCTTTTATGTAAACGATTAAAAGCTTTTATAATTCCAAGTTTTTCTCTTTTTTTATTACTACATTGAACCAATTTAACAATGCAGTTCGAATTAATAATTAAAATATAATATAAAATAAATTTAAATTTAGTTAGTAAAAATCAAAATTACAATAATCATGTAAAGCAAATAAGAACAATTAATAGTTTTTGAAATATGCTAAAAGAAAAATGGTTATCAATCGTGTTTAATTTGGACGTATAATATTTAATTAAATACGAACAGTAAATAAGTTTTTTAAATATGTAAAAATAAAATTTAGTTTCAATCGAGTAAAATTTTGCATGTCTCAAATTATAATATGGTTTCGGTTGTCAAATTAATTAGATACATGTAAAACTACTCCAACGAATTCTAACGTTATGCAAGTAAAAGCATATTAATTCTAGATGATAAAGTTTTTTAGTATACAGCTCTTCCATTTATTGCAAAGATGGGCGTCAGGGTGATGAATTTGCTGGAAAGATCCATTGTGTTATTAAATAATATATAAATACGCAAAAGGCAAACATATAAAGCGAACCCAATATTATAAGATATTAAATTTCGCCAAAATTTGCATGCCCGGTAGCTTTAGCATGCTGTGTGGCCTGTAGTTGACCAACAAGCATAACATCACATTGTAAGCAGCGTAGCGAGAATTTATCGACATTAGTAAACTGGCGTGATGACTTGGCTTCTTTAGCCAGTTGTTCAGCCTGCTGATAAACGCCCATTTCTTCGACGGGGAATATAGTTGCCGGCGCACCACCCTTAAAGAAAACAAAGAGTTCAGTAGTCTTTAAAAAATAAAATTTTTTTTTACTTACACCATCGGTTTCCATATATAATGGATCGTAGTGTATACCATCGAATAACAAAAAAACTCTTAGGCCGTAGTTTTGATCTTCACCAAAGCGATTAATAATTGCATTTTGAATATCAACGACATCAATTTCAATGCCATAATAGCTAGAGAGTATGGCTACTTCGATAGCTCCACCCCAAGAATCAGGTTTTTGTATCCAAGCACAATACTCTGCGTTAGATTTACCTAAAACTGCATCGTTATAGTCTTGAGGGTTAGCTGCAACCTCTTGGGCAATTATATGACGCATCATTTCACTGCCTTCATTGTCTACTTTGCCGTTGAGCACAAAGCGCACACTTGTAAATAAGCAGGAATTATCAGCAGGTACAACTTTTTTCAAGAGTATACCGTTGAAGTTGCCACTAGAGCCCGAAGGCGGAAAGTCCGTATCAGGTATTTCATTTGTATTACTGCCATCTGCTGTTGCAGCAGCTACGACTTCCATTAACTGTCGTTCTTCCTCTTCAGCCTGCAAGCGTCGAGCTAACGCCTCATCATCTTCTAACGTAGCCTGAGCTTCAACTACTTCAGATTCGGGCTTTTCCTCAACAATTAAAGTTTCACCGCTGCTTATACCGCAACCCTCTAAAGTGCGATGCTGACTGTTATGTGATAAATCTAATGGTCTGGGCGGAAAACCAATTAATATGTGCAATTGGGGCTCCTTAATTTGAGTTACTTGCGCTACTCTTTGCTTGAGATCAGATATTGTTGTTGCGTTCTCTAAGTCCTTAACAATGAAGTGGCCATTTTTCGATTTTAATTTTACACTGAAGGTACCAGTCATTTTCTTTGCACCTCTTTTCTACTTTTTTATTTTTGGGCTGTCTTACTCTCGTTCTTTCAACTTTTAATAAATAATTCTCTATGGGCTAACTAATATACGTAAATAATCCACCGAACCACTTTTTCCCCGTTTTTGTAATTTAATAAAAGATATATGGGGTTTTTTGGACTTTATATATTTTTCACGACCTTTTTATCTCATTCCAAAAAATAAAATCGTTTTTGTTACCGTCAAGGTGACAATTGCTTCTTGTTTTATTAAAAACAATCACAAACTGTTATACAAATAGTTGCCAGACAAGTATTATGGAATGTTAACGACAAACTCGCCTAATTTTAATAAATCTCTAATGTTATAACTAAGTTAGAAAAGTGTTTATATTGTTACGAAGATGCTGAGCTTAAGTTAAAAAATGATAATTATCACCAAAACAAGTAAAGTGAAATGACCAAATATGTCTGTTAACAAATTAAGAAGTTTCTAAGAAATATTATGATCACAAAGCATCAACTACATTCCAATTTTATTAACTAAGATCAGCAATCAGAAAAAAAGGCAAACATCCAAACAAACACCTAAACTGTATAATGATAATGACGGCATCTGTAGTAACTGCTATTGCAGAACTTTCTAAATATGGTGAATTTGAATTTTTTATACTAAATTCTAGAACCTCTCAGAACAGTATATAAAGACTCCCTCACTAATAGCAAAGCAGTCTAATGGTGAACGTGGTCAAATGAAGACACGATAGTTGATACCGCAAACTCTTCGTTAAAACGATAAAGCTACCACCGGTATTAGTATCTACAACCCGTCAATATAGCGTCTGTGTAATATTGGTATACAAGTTAATAATGTCGACCTGGATATCATTTGGCATAACTGTCACATATGGTTTGTGCCAATAATAACAAATATGGTAATTTAAAGGGTAAATATGTGTCATATAATTCAGTCTTCGGTTGATGCCAAAGTGTAACATCGATGTCTAAAACGATGTTTTGCGGGGAAGCCTGATAACCTTTTTTTATTTGAAGAAAACGGCTGCTGAAAGCTATCGATTATTGGTAGAAAGTTACGGTCAACATACACCAACTCAAAAAACTTGTGAACGATGAACAAAAGGCAAGGACAGGACTGGTCACACAAAAAATTTGAAAATGAGGAATTGAAATCATTACTCGAAGGTGATTATTGCCAAACGCAAGAAGAACTTGCATTACCGTTGGCAATCATACAACAAGCCATTTCTACCGCGTTCAAAATCATTGGCATTAATTTCAAAGCAAGGAAATTGGGTCCCATACGAATTGAAACCGGGAGACGTTGAAAGGTGTTTTTGCATATCGGAAATATTGCTTGAACACTACAAAAAGAAGTAATTTTACCAACACATCGCACAGGTGATCGTAATGTATCCACTACGATAACCCCAGGCCAAAAAAGCCATATGTATAGCTCAAAGTCGAATAGCCATGGCTTCAAGATAATGCTATTTAATGGGATCAGAAGGGAGTTTTGTATTATGAACGATTGAAATCGGGTCAGACGATCACAGGAGACCTGTATCAAAAACAATTGATTCGTTTGAAGGGAGCAATCCACATAAAAAGACCAGACAGGAGGACATAATCTTATATCATGACAACACTCGGCCACATGTTGCAAAACAGTGGATGGGAACTTTTGGCTTACTCATCTTATAGCCCAGACCTTGCCCCTTCTAACGCTCTTACTAGAGTACGCTTTACCCCAGAACCTCAAAACTGGTTCTATATATATAAAGATGGAAAAAGTGGTGGCTACCGATTGCAATATTTTGAATAATGTATCAACTCATTTTGTTATTATAAAAAATGCATTTATCAACCAAAAAAATCGACATTATTAACTTTTATACCAATCAAGATAAAAAAAAAACGCGAAACCATAACTTTACTGATTTTTTCAAATAATGCACTAGAAGAGGCATTCTGCGCCTTATACTAAAAGGTGTATAGTGATGAAACGACCTCAGCTTTGTGTAAATCCTACCAAGTGAGTTAATATGGTTTGTTCAAGTCGAAATTTCATGCAAAGAGTGCCATGATCAACCGTGTCAAAGGCCTTAGAGTGATCAAGAAGTACCAGTTACATCAAATAGAACAGAAAACCAGTCGTGCTTTTAACGAAATCCTGACTGCCTGTCAAACAATAAAGCCTTGTATTCAATATGACAAGACATTTGATTGAGGAGAACTTTTTTTAAAAGCCTAAGATAAAAAGCATAACATAGCAATTGGCCTGAACTCCGAGTCACTTTTAGAAATTGGCAAAATGTATGCACACTTCTATTTCGACGAAAAATGCTAGTCATTATAAAAGAGTTAAATAAATGTTATATACTTTAACATCACCGCATATTGTTATTGTTATTATCATTCAGTTTAGGTACCTACTTGGCTGTGTGCTTTGTTGTTTTTGTTTTCTCTTGCTTATCTTATTTCGTAGAATTTCTTATAAGATTAATGTTGTTGCCTTGCGTGTATAAAATTTCTTAGAAAACTACGCAATTTGTAAAATGTATAGTGAGTTGTTTCGTTTACTTTACCCTGCCAACAAACCCCCAAAATGCCAAATTGATGCTGAGCTTTAATTTGTCATTGTGGTTTAATGTACATATGTACATATTTCTAATTATTATTTATTGTTAATATTATATTATATTTTTATATTTACAATAATCTTAGTAAAAAGATTGCTCTGTGATAACGGCAAATAGTATTTTAGCACAAAAACAAGGATGTTTATAATATTAGAATAACCAGTTACCCCTTTAGTTATGATTTGCAATGCGTTATGCATTGAGAATTAAAAACGACAAATGGCCGCAGTTATTTATTTAATTATTTTTTTTAATCAATTGCTGATCGTAATCTACTTTTGTTGTTATTTTCAAGCTATACTTACTTTTGATTTTTCTTCCTTTTAGCATACTCTTTCTTAGTTTGTTTTTAGTGTTCTCTTATCTTGATTTAATAGATTCTAGCTGAGGAAAATATTGCTAAATTACCGCAATTTGTAACAAAGATGCATAATGAATTTTAAAAACTATTTAATTTGGATTTAAAAAGAATTTAAATTTTCCTAAATTTGAAACAATTTCGTTATTTAATGTGTATAATAGGATCTGGTAGCCATTAAAACTAAAGGATGTAATGAAATCAATAAGAGCGTTAGTGATACCATTATTTAGATAGTTGTTTTATTATTTCTTTTCTTAATTTAAGTAAGTTTATATTTAAAAATAATTTGCATTTAATTATTCTTCTTGTGTTTTATAAAGTATAAAATACGAGTATAACCTATAATTGTTATATAGATGACAATATGATTTAACCAAGAAACAAAAGTTTTTTCAATAATTTCAGTTTTAAGAAAAATGATTGATCATCAACAGGATTGACAGTCTCAGAGGCAGCTCCCTCTATACCTTGGGGAATGGCTTCTTCAACCGGAATGGCACTGACAGTAGCAATAATTGCCATGCAAACAATGAAAGCCTTAAAAAAGTAATAAATAAAAATAAATTATTTTTTTTTCAGTTATACTTAAGTTCGTTATTATATGTGATTATTGTTAGTAAAACTTAAATAGTAACAGAATTTAAAGTATTTTCTGGATCGCTGCAATCCTTTTTAGCATTTTTCGTGTCTATTCAGTAGAATACCAGAAAATAATTATCTTTCATACGTATATTTTGTATAAAACACTAATTATTATATTACTGTCAATATAAACTAACATTTAGTTATATGCTACAGCAATTATTGCAGTTTCTATTTATTTAGATATTTTCTATTACTAATCCTTGTGTAAGGTGTCTGTTTTGAAATATTTTAAAAACTCTAAAAGCAAATTTATTATCTTTTATCTGTCCACATACCCTGAAAATCCTAGAGCGATTATTGAGAAGCCTTTGCATGCAACAAGTGTCACTGTATGGCGCACAATTGACCTGGAGCCGTGATTGGGCCGTTTATTTTTCGAAGATGAGGCTGGAAATGTGGTAACAGTCAATGAATTACGCTATAGCGAGATACTAATGAATCTGTAGTGGAACCACCTTAATACAAATATCAAATATTCACACACATAGTCATGGACACAACATATTGTCACAATAAAAGTTTTAAATCAAATTAATTAAGTGCAATGCACTAGAAATGCACACATGTTTGTTGTTGCTATATTTTACATGCATGCGATGACTAAATGGCCTTCAATAAGCATATACTTCTCTTGTGTTGTTGTTGTTCCGACTGCATGTGCTGATCGGTGCGTTTCAAGTGACACATTTATTTTGTGATAAACAATCCCAAAATAAATAGCAATAACAATTAGATCACTTTACACTTTTCGCCCAAATAATAATACTAATAATAATAATAATATTTAAACATAATTAATACATATTAATATATTGAAGAACCACCAATACTAATTGAAAAGAATATAGTTAAAGGTAAATTTTAAGAGTGTGTGAGTCGACTTTAGACAAGTTACAACCTTTCTTATAGTCGGTATATAAACGGCTGCAATTGAGAAGGAATAGTAATCTTTTCTGTACTTTCAAAGCTCCAAGTTGAGCTAGTTCAAACTGCTCCTAATTGAGCAACTTTTAAATTGAAAGAATAAATAAGTAAAGAAAAGTAAAACTAAATTAACAAACTACTGCTTTTTTTATATAAGGAATAACCTCACTTATTTTGGACTTATATTGATGACGTGAATATAACTGACATGTGGTTTGAACAGGACGATGCCCCATGTAACACAGCCATGAAACGATCAATTGATTGCAAACCAAATTTTTCGATCGCATAATTTCACGACAATCGACAGTTAAGTGGCCAGGCAGATCGCGTGATTTAACACCACTGGATTAGATTTTGTGTGGCTATGTTAAGGGCAGAGTTTATATGGAACACATCGAATCAATTTCTATCTTAAAATTCAAAATCCATGATGTAATTAATGAAATAGGACCGCCATTTTGCCAAAAGGTGATTAAAAACTTTGGTGAAAGAATCGACATCTGTCAGCGACATGAATCATCCTAATCTAAATTTTTTGTTTTATTTTAGAAAACAAACTTCTTATGGAAAAACCTTTACAAATATTCCCAGTGTTATATTTTAGCTAATGATAGTGGGAAATTTTATTTTTATGAATCCTAAAACATAAAGATGCTTTATTTTTTGCATTAATATCGAAATATCTAAGATATTTATTCACAAAATTAATTGCTGTGTTGTATATTGTGGACCTTGGTATGACAAAAAGTGTTCCAATTTTCTAATATTCCACCAACCTGATCAATTCTTATCATCCCAAATAGACCGTCTATATATTTCGTCATTTCGTCCGCTGATTGGTTATCATTCTGCCCAACAACGAAAATCTATAGGCCATTAGATTATATTCCAGGAGTATCGGAAAGATTGAAACGTTCGGACATTTATGACAAAGAAAAATTTACCTTAGCGATGAAACCGATTAATGTGATAAAAAGATTTTTTTTTACCGATATGGGGTCTAAATTGAGCGAAGTGGGCGGATCTAATTTGGTCTATGCGGTAGAATGTAATGGGGACGCCCTTCTCATATGCCAAAAAGTATGTGTTGGTACAATTGAGTTGGGATTAGGCACTAGACAGTCATCGTACAGGTCCGGTCTATGAATTGATTAGCAATTTGATTGAAAGCTGCCCTTGCGGTCCACTGTGTAATAACTGAACATCGGCCAGAATTTGGGAGGGTAGAAGTATTTGTGGAGGTGGATAATTGCTCAAAGGGATATGTGCAAGGGATGTTGAATATAGTAAATATCCCAACCAAGATGGGGATTAGTTATGGAACAGCTACGAAGAATTGCGCTCACATGTATGTATATGGAATAAACGGACATGAAAATGGGAAATTTATGGACAATAGATGACAAAACTTGACAGCGTGAACATGAAGACGGTAGGACGTAATGTATGTAGCTGTTATTTGGGTGTTGATGTTTAAAAAATTTTTTTAATTGTTATGATTATGTTTATTTTTTAGTTATAACTTTCCCTGAAGATGATTAACAAAGTTGGTCGAAATATTGGAAAATAGAAATAAAATACTTTATCTTTTGAAAAGATAACAAAAGGAGTTTTTTTTAATTTATTTAAAAAGAAAACCGTAAAGCCGAACTTTAACCACAAAATTAATTTTAGATTTGGGTTACAGGTAGCACCACAACTTTTTATAGTCGTGAAAGGTGTTGATTTGGATATTCTAAAAGCAGAGAAAATAGATGGGAATAAAGAAGTTGAAGTGTTTTAACACAAAAACGAAAAAGTTTGGAATTTTAAAAGAAGCAGACAAAAAGAATTAAAATTAATATGTTTATTTTGTTATAATATTTAAGTCGTTCCTAATTTAATTTTTGACTGCTGTAAGTTTTAGAGTTTTCTTTATTCTTCTTTTCTTTTCTTCCCTTTTCTCTCTCTTCCCTTGAAGGAAATTGTATGACTTTACTAGACTCTAGCAAACAATTTGTTTTAAAAGCAGCCGTAAGTTTCTAAAAATATCTAGATAAATTGAAAATCAAACTTAATTTTCATAAATTTAATAACCATTTCATAACTTCGTTGTTATTTTTATTCGACCTCTTTTTTTAAATAAATAATTATTAATCTTAGTAGCGGTCTTTTTTAAATAAATTTAACACTATATTTTTCCAATATTTCGCTTTCCTGAAGAAGAAGCTTTTCACAGGAAAGCGAAATATTAAAAAAATATAGTGTTAAATTTATTTAAAAAAGACCGCTATTAAGATTAATAATTATTTACGATTTCATAACTTAATGTGTACAAATAAATTATTAAAAGAAATTGCGTTTGAAGATCTTTTCATGTATGTTGATGTTTATCTAGCCCTGTAATTCATTTTAACGCAAAAACTTTACAAAATCCTTTTGCTTTTTACACAAAGAAAGTTTAAATTATTGCACTGCTGTTTTAAGTTTTTTTTTTATTTTATTTTATGCTGTTATAGTTTTAATATTTAAAATTACTACATGCTATTGGGTTTTTATTTCTTTTTTTTTGAAATGTCCTTTTTTTTATAAACTGCACAGTGTTTTCAACTTTATCCATTGAACACAAAACTTTTACGTACCAAGATTAAGAATTTCATTTTTATCACTTAAAATTGTATTTTTTAACTTTTTAACCGTTTAAATTGTTTGTCTTTATTAAACTGACATTGATTTTTTAACACTTAAGAGTATTTATAGCAAACGTAGAAAACAAAATCATACATGATTTTATTATTTACATATATATTTCTTTAAAGTTAAATTTTTTGTCTTTAGCCAAAAAGTGTTGACAAAATCTTTAGATAGTGTGAATGAAGTACTAAGCAGATCACACATATTCGTATACATATTTACATAAATTTATTTAAAGATTCAATTAAATTAACCTAGAGATAGATACACTGTCAGACAGACGCACAGTTCTGTCTTCACTTAATATACACAAAGTCATTTCTCTTCTTTCAAGTTTGCTTATTTCCGTGGATACGTAACCACGCAAACTAAATATATTTTAAGCTTTTATTTGTGAATAGATGAGTCGATAATATTCAAGCACGTCTGAATGTATAAACTTTTGTTTTTGTTATTTTGAATATTACAATTTAAAACAGAGTTATACAAATTATCTTAAACGTAAAAAAAGTTCTTCTAATAGAAACTCAAAATAAGTGCAAATAAAAGATTAAATCTAATTTATCATCCATTGGTGCTGCTTTAATTGTTAACAATTGTTGTATGAATTTTAGCTTTATGATTTAAGCTGTTAAATAGAATAAGCATGATTTATAGCAATTTCAGTATACACTTTAACAAAACAGCTATAAACATTGGGCAATTCTTCCTTGAAACACATGTATGTTGTATGAATATGCGACGTGATAAATTCTAAGATAATTTTACAAAACGTGCACACCACTGTGGCAAATTTTGTGAGATCGTACAGTGGTTTGAAAACGTTTTATTTTATGGAAATAATTCGGTAGCTCATTAACCACTTAAGATATCCTAATGAAATTTTACAGAGGCCAAGCAGAGTGAAAAAGAAGATAAAATTTAGAAGATAAACTTTAAAAAGAAGGCAGGATATGCGAAGCTCCTATAACTTAAGTATCCTTTATACAAGTAAGTGGTATCAGAGAAAACTTATGACTTCTAGATTAAAAACTTGTTACCATTTTTTTCGTGTCGCATTTTTTAGATTAATTTACGTTTTAAAAATTGTTAATTTCACGTCAAAATGTTTCTTTGAAAAATTAAATACAGAATGTAAATTGCCACAAAATCTAAACAGATCGAGATATTCTTATATATATATATAAAAGTTTAAGTTTTTTATTTTATTAATATACTAAAATACACTAAAATATACTAGAATACACTAAAATATACTAAAATACACTAAAATATACTAAAATACACTAAAATATACTAAAATACACTAAAATATACTAGAATATACTAAAATATACTAAAATACACTAAAATATACTAAAATACACTAAAATATACTAGAATACACTAAAATATACTAAAATACACTAAAATATACTAGAATACATTAAAGTACACTAAAATATACTAGAATACACTAAACTATACTTAAATACACTAAAATATACTAAATTATATTATTATATATTTTAACACATAAATTCCTTAAACGGGGAAAAATGTTCCAAAAAATTGTGTTTTTTTAGGTGTATGTTTGGTCTTGTTTGGTCAAATTCTTTGCGAAGTATGTAGCCAAGAGCCACATAGCTTTAGTAATCTGTTTAGTTTTTTTCAATCGATCCTTTGCACTAAGAGGCGTTTTGATGGAATTTATAATTTTTTTTTAAATTGGATAGGCAGGAGGGTGAATCATTACAATTTTTGATGCATTTTTTCGTTTAGTCGCATTTTCTGTAGATTGTTTTTAAAATGATTAAATAAAATAATAACAACAAAGTAGAATATACTTACATAAGCCCACTTGCTGGGCAAATTAATGAATTCCAGTTGAGTCATCGTTGAGTTAAAACCTCAATGTTACCACCCTGTTTATTTTGTGTGTATTGAAAGTAAATAAATCAATAAATTTAATTACAAACCCTAAAGTACTGTGTTATTATTAGAAGAACTCAATATAGCAAAAAATTTTTTCTAAACTAAAACTTAAATGAAATAAATAAATTAGGGTCGCTCAATAATGCTTAAACTTAAACAAGTTTCAGTAATAAATATTTCACAATATAAAATTATCTAAACTCATTTTATCTGATATACAAAATAGTTAATTTAATTTATATTTGACTCAAACACAGGCAACATTTATTTCATCTGGATAAAAGTCAGATTTTTAAACCAAAATTGTTTTTATAACTGAATTGTTGTTGGGATTATATTTTCATTTTTTTGTGTTTATTTGTTTCTCTTATTTGTTGATTCTAAAAAATATCATTCAATCAATATACTAACAAAAACAGAATTTATTGCAAATATTTTAGTTTTTATTTATTTTTAAAATGTGTGATTTTGGAATATTGTTGGATTTCTGTTGTAGTTTTATTGATTTTAATCTATGAATTTCAGCACAAGACATTCAACTTATTTACAAAAAAAAAATTATTATTGAAATGTGTTTAACACATTTAATGTAAGAGGCCAATGGCGAGTTATAATTGCGCTTTTATTAATGAGTGAATAATAATTAGCACATAATGATTTGAAATTTTGCTTAAATTCATGCAAAAAAGAGTTTATTTTAAAGTATTTGAATAAATAATTAAGCTGTGTTTATCTTAAAGTTTTGTAGGGAAGAGGTGATTTAAGAAGAGCTGTGTAAATAATTTCATATATTCACTTGACATGAAAATCTACTTCCGTTTAACAGGAAGCTACAACTAAAAATTATTCTGAGATAACTTATATTATTTTAGAGGCAAAAGAGAAACACATAAAACAGCACTGAAAAAGAATTTAATTGTAACTGTAAGCCTAAATATGTATGCCGCATAAAAATAAATTAAATCAACTATGAAAACGGTGGTTTTGTTTAAGTTACATTTCGTAAAATTCGTGATATTTTCGGACAACATAATCGTCCTTCTGAGACCGCTATTAAGAATTTGGTCATTGAGTCAACAGGCTCCACACAAAATGTGCAAACACCAATACGTTCTGTTCTACTGAGTCATTTAACTAAAAACATCGTAGCCGTGAGCCATAGTGTTGAAGCAGATCTAAATTTGCCAATTCCTCGACGTTTTCAATAATTGGGGTTATCCAAAACCAGCACATGGTGAATTTTGCGAAAGGATTTGACTTTGAAGCCTTACAAGGTCCAACTGGTGCAGGAATTGAACTTGACTTGCCATTCACATTGTTATATATTCACTCAATTCATTCTGGAAAAATCAGCTTCTTTTAAACGAAACCCGTTTTCACTTGTCAGGCTATGCCAAAAAACAAATTTGCCGCATTTAAGCTTCTGAAAATCCTAGAGCGATTATTGAGAGGCCTATGCATGCTCAACGTGTCACTGTATGGTGCGCTATGTGGTCTGAAGACGTGATTGTGCGGTTTTTTTTTTTCGAAGATTATGTTAAAAATGCGGTAACGGTCAATGGATCACGCTATCGCGAGATTTTAGCCTATTATTGACGAGATGGATATCACTGAAATGCAGTTTCAATAGGACGGTACCATATATCACACAGCCAATGGACAACCAGATCGTGTGATTTAACAAAACTGGATTATATTTTGGGGGACTGTGTTATGGACAGACTCTATACGGAGACAAACGAATCGACTTCAGCCTTAAAACTCAAAATCCGTGATGTGATTAACGAAATAGGACCGCCATTTTCCCAAAAAGTGACTAAAACTTTGATGAAAAAAAAGAACAATTTATTGAAACCCAAATTATCCGATCCCATAATTTCACGACAATCAGCAGTTAAGTGGCCAGCCAGGTCGTGTGATTTAACACAACTATATTATTTTTTGTAGGACTATGTTAAGGACATAATCTACATGAATCGAATCGATTTCAGCCTTAAAACTCTAAATCCGTAATGTGATTAACGAACCACTGGATTATTTTTTGTGTGGCTATCTTAAGGAGCCAAGCGAATCGATTTCAGCCTTAAAACTCACTACAAAAAATAAAAATTAACTGTCGGTGAGGCTGCTTAGTGATGAAGGCGTGGTCACTGGTCGCTGTGCTATCTTATACAACAGTTAATTTCCGATATTATGGGCCTCTCAAAAATGAAAGCTGCCCCGGTAGGCTAGTAGGTAAGTGTACTTAGCCTACCAATCTAGGGGTGGTTGTTTTCATTAAAAAAAAAAAATTAATAAGAGCTTGAAGGCTATGTAAGTATGCTTCTATTTTAACCACCTGTCTCATCTCTTCTCTATACCTTTCCTAAAGAAAGTAGCACGGTTGTGACTAAATAGGTATTGTTGCCTGAAATGCTACTTCTCTTAAAAAAAATCCGTGATATCATTAACGAACGAGAACTGCCATTTTATTAAAAAGTAATTAAAAACTTTTATAAGAAAATCGACATCTGTCGGCATGGTTGTGGTATACATTTGTAAGATTTCAATTTTCATTCATAATTGTCAAATTTTTCTCTTCGAAGTATAATTAAAATTTAAATCATCTTATCTAAATTTTTTTATATAATTTTGTTTTAGAAAACAAACTTTTTGTGGAAAAGCCCTTTATATCCCAGCAATTGAGTATCGCATTTAGTCCACTAGAAAAAATTGTTTGCCTAAATACCAATTACCAGCAAAAACCAGCTCTAGATATACAGAAACTGTCATCACACCTTCTTGAAATATTAGAAAAACATATCGTACTTGAACGAGAACAGTGTATTAATAAAAACAATATTTAATTAATTTATACTCGCACTATAAAATTTTATTTAAACTTTTTTAAACAAATGATTATTTAAAAACTTCCTTTCTTATGACTTTAAAAATCCTTTAAAGAAAAATTAAAAGTGGAGTAGTAAACAAATCAGCATCTATTCGCTGTTGCTGAAAAATTTTAAATATTGAGTTAATCCAATATTATTTCGCGTAAGTGCGTTGTATTAAATGTAAAAATTATGTAAAGTTATTCCATTGGTTTAGGCTTCTAAGACTTTTAAACAATCAATCACATACAATAAAGTTTAAGTGGCTGACTTCGGTTTTTTAATATAAAAATGCTAAATTTAGTATTTAAAATTTGTTTATTTTCAAAATGAATCTCATGATCTTTTAAATGACAATGGAGAGTTAAATATATAAAGACTAGTTAGTAATTAAAAAAAAAAAGTTTAAATATTTAACCAAATAAAATTTTCTTGATTTTCTTTAGCTTAAACAACGATTTTGGATTTTGTGCACTATATGGATTCTGGTCATTGTAAAGATCACCGGGTAAGGACTCATCCGCGGGTACAGCTGCAACAAAAGCGCATAAGAACAGAAATACGAAAATCGTCTATAAAAAGAAAAATAAATAAAACATAAATAATTATTTCAATTAATTTTTATTTATAAAATTAACACTTGTGTATAACAATCTAACACTACTCGTATATCGATTAATTTGTTATAAATATAACGTGCACCAACCAGTGTTAAAAATTTCATTTTGAAAGTGATTAAAGAGCTTGAAGAATACTTGCAGACTGCATGGATAAACCTATACCCCAATGTCTTTTATAGTTGGCTTTTATAGGACAAATACAAATGAATCGATGCGTATGTGAGGTGCAATAAAATGATGAAAGATCTCGTTTTTGGCATTTTAATATGCCAAGGTATCCAGTTGACCATTAATTTTTACTTTAGTAATTGTGTATACAGTTTTCTTACATCCATACACCCATTTAAACATTCAATGTGATCAAGTACGAAGTTTAAATACCATCAACACTCTAAAGATCTGATAAAGAGAATTAAAATTTATTTTCGGCTGTAGCTAGCTGGAGAGTATGTTATTTATATATGGAATGCTTATGACAATGACAAACCTTAAAACGAAAGAGAAAAACCTGCAAAATAGTAATAAAAGTAAATTTCACATGAAACTGAAACATTACAAAAAATCCAAAATTTACTTTTAGGCGGTGCGGTAGGCTATAATTTAATTAATGTAGACGCTCTTTGCATACATATCTACCTAAATGTATATGTGTTTTAATTATGTTTCTTATTGTTTGTCTACACAATGATCATATCAGTTGCAATTTTTACAAAGGGTGTTTTCTTAGCTGTTGTAGATTTAGTGCTGTGGTTAAACCTGCTTGTGTAATAATACTGACTTTTTATCATGCGAACTTTATTATAAAAAGCTATTCCCAAATTTAAAGTTGATGACAATTTTTCTATTTGCATGCGTGTAGAATCGAAGCTACTTGCCCTAATCATATTTATTTACAAACGACCTTGAGTCTTCTTTCCATCTCTATTTATTTCGAATACGAAAATCTGTTAACAAATACTTTTATTAAAACACTTTTAAACACACAAACATTTTCAATTCATTCATCGCTAAAAGAATAGTGAATTAAGTGACGTTTATAAACTAATTGAAATCGTTTGAGTTTCAAGACATTTCGTCGTCAAAAAATTATATAAAAAAAAAAGTAATAAAAAACTCTTTTTTAGTAGGTTTTAATAAAGGGTTTTTCAACAGGAAGTGTGTTTTCTAAGACAATATAAAACAAAAAAAGCAATTTTATTCCGTGCTTGATTCCTTTAAATAAATATTTCATGATATTCTCACAAAATATTTATTACAAAAATTTTTATTAAAAAATAAACATCTTATGAGATTCTCATAAAACATTTATTCAAATAAAAATAAAAATGTTTGAAATGTATTGTAATGGGGGAAAGCACATCCATATTGCAATTTCACTATTGCTCAAGTAGCTCATCAGTGAATTTTACCCCAATATTGTATAGAAAAACCTAAAAGTCTTATATCCTAAGCCAAACTGATTCTATGAGAATTTTTCATAAAATCAATATAGCATAGACAGCAAGACACAAAGACACTTCCATACAAACACTACAAAACATTGTTTATTTTCAATCATTTCTACATAAGGGTTTCCATTGGAAACCATTCATATGTAATGTGAAAATTCCAGAAAATAAAAAATATTTGTAAATAATTTTAAAAAATTCAAAAAAAGCAACGGGCACATGTAATGGAAATAAGTTATTTATAAATAACTTATAAAACAAAAAAATTTATACAATTTTTCTACAAGACGATTCAAATTTTTATTGTAATACGAGGGGGAAGGTCGGCAATTATGAATGAAAAGTAATATCTGGCAAATATCCAACACGACCAAGCTGACAGATATCCATTCGTTCATCTAAGTTTTCAATCACTTTTTGACAAAATGGCACTACTATTTCGTTAATCACATCACGGATTTGGAGTTTTAGGCTGAAATCAAGTCGATTGGCTCCGTATAGAGTCTGTCCTTAACACAGCCCCACAAAATATAATCCAGTCATGTTAAATCGATCGAGAAATTTGTTTTAGAACAAATTGATTGTTTCATTGGCTGTGTAACATGTGGCACTGTCCTGTTGAAACCACTTGTCAGTGATATCCACGTTATCAATATTAGGCGAAAATTGAGTTATTAGCATCTCGCGATAGCGTGACTCATTGACCATTACTGCATTTCAGTCTCATCATCTAGATCACATAGCGCATCATACAGTGACACGTTGAGCATGCAAAGGCTTTTCAATAATCGTTCTACGATTTTCGGAAGCCAAAATGCTTGTTGGCATAATCTGACAAGTGAAAATAGGCTTCGTCTGAAAAAATATTTTTTTCAGAAAAACTAGCCGGTTGTTCCTGAATGAACTTCAATGCCTGCACCAGTTGAGCCTTGTAAGATTTCAAACTCAAATCCTTAACCAAAATTCGCCATGTGGTGGTTTTGGGTAATCCCAATTATTGAGAACGTCAATGAATTGACAAATTTGTATCTGCTTTAACACTGTGGCTCACGGCTGTGATGTTCTCAGTTAAACGACTCGGTCGAACACGCGTTTGTGTTTGCACATTTTGTATCGAGCCTGTCGACTCAAATTTAATGACAAAGTTCTTAATATCGATTTCAGAAGGACGATTATGTTGGCCGAAAATATCACTAATTTTACGAAATGTATCTTTAACAGAATCACCAGTTTTATACTAGATTTTAATTATTTTAATGCGAAATAAAATTCATTGTAACAATTGCCAATGCGTCTACAACGAATACGTCAAAGAACTAAATGTCAAAACTATTATGTTGTTGGAGTTCCCACAATTAAAAAACAAACTTTCTATTGAAAAACTCTATATTTTTTATTTATAATTTAAACACTTTTGTTGTATTGCAGATTTATCTACATAAAACTGTATTTGAAAACTTTTTGTAGCGGCTATTTGTATTTTAAAGCTTCACATTAATGGCAGTGTTTAATTTTGAATATTAATTTTTTCCACATCACATTGTGCAAACATAAATTTGTTTGTTTTAGCAAGTGAGTCTAAATTGGTTAATGCCAGTGATTCACACAAATGCATGCAAATTGTCAACACAAGTTTTGTTAATAAATGATTTAATAAATAAAATATAAAACAAACACCCAACTAACTAAATCATTCTCGTGTCATAACTGTTATATCATAAACAAGATAATAAATTTGTAGTTTCTTCATGGCAATTGCAGCGATATTTTGCAATAATGTAGAGAGAATATTTGAAGTTTTAATTTTTAGACTTATGTTTATGACCTATCTCGAGAATATAAAAAATTATGACGATATTTTTTATTCGCTTTTTAAATAAAATTTTTAAATTTACTTTCTAATAAACTTTGTCCATTTTTATCTTCAAATGTAAAAAGAAATGATTTGGAAAAATTTATATTAAAAAATATAAAATTAAAAATTATAACTCAATACCTCCTAAACTGTGAGAGACAATTTAAGTATATTGTAACGTAAAATTTTTCTAGGTCTATGTTAGTTACCGCTCTGAAAACAGATAAAATATAAAAACTTGGCAATCGGCAAAATTTTTATACATTCGTGGTATCCTAAGCTGCTGCTAAATAGCATTGCCCCTCCAATTACTGTATGTTGCAATTTTTGAGGCTTAGGCTCGTCTAAACATCTAGTACAGTGATGTAATGTTTTATTGCAACAGGCCTGCCGTTATTAGCAACCATTTCCCACTGTGCATTCATTAAACAATTCCAATAAACAAAAAGAATATTTCATTATTTACGTCTCGAAGTTGCAGGCAGGTACAGTTTTTGCAAACCAAAAGGTTTATGCACAGATGATAGTTTACGTTATTACAAATGGAGATACGCGGCCGTTTTATTGCTTAAAAGTATTTCTAAAATAATTAACTAGAAGATGCAGTGGATGATATTTTGTCAGAATTGAATAGTTTTCACCCGAATATTAAATTTAAGATTGAAAGAGAGTTCGAATCAAAACTTCCATATTTAGATATATTGATAATAAGAAAGGGAAATAAATTAGTATTTGATTGGTATAAGAAACCAACATCTTCTGGAAGAATGATTAATTTTTATTTCAAACATCCGAGAAAAATGATAATAAACACGGTGAAAAATATGATAGACAGAATATTGACCATAAGTGATAGAGAATTTCATTTAAAGAATAAGGACACAGTAAGAGATATACTTAATGACAATGATTTTCCAGTAGAATTAACTAACCGATTAATTAGACAATATGGTAATCATAGGCATAATTTAGAAAATACTACGGCAGAACCAAAAATTTATAAATCATTAACTTATGTTACTGGAATATCAGAAAGATTAAGAAAGTTTAAAATATATGACACTGATAGATATATATTTGCACACAAAACATATAACACATTAAATAAATTATTTAGCAGCATGAAGGATAAAATAGGGAAAATGGAAATATCTGATGTAGTATACAGGATACCATGTGGAGGAAATGACCAGTTGAACTGTCACAAAGTTTATATTGGGACAACAAAGAATAAACTTAAAACAATATTAGCTGGTCATAGATGTGACCAAAAATATAGGAATATTTCAACACAGACGACATCCTTATCTTCACATTGTAAGAAATATAATCATTATCCAAAGTTTGAGTAACATTAATATTAGATATAGAAAAAAACTATAAGAGACGTTATATGCTAGAAATGTTAGAAATTGTTAATGTACCAAATGTAAGGACAAAAAATTTCAAAACAGACACAGACAATTTAGCGCAGAATTATAGGTACTTAATTCAAAAGACACATAATTTGTTATAATTATTTTATAAGAAATAATTTGTTATTTAATTTCCATTTCCTTGTTTTTTGCATGTTTAAATATTTGAAATTTGTATGTATGAAGAAAATTATGTAATATGTTTTTGTCAAATGTTTTCAAAAAAATTTTTTTCAATTTGTTAAATATTTTTTGTTATTAAAAATTAATTTTCCTGAAGAAGCTTTCCATAGCAAAGCGAAATATTGAAAAAATATATCGTTAAAATTTAATTAAAAATACCGTTTAAAAGATTAATACATATTTAATAAAATAATTAATCTAAGCAATTCTATTCCTCGTGCTTGATTCCTTTAAATAAATATTTCATGATATTCTCATAAAACGTTTATTCCAATAAAAATAAAAATATTCCGATTATTCCGATGAATCATAAATTACTTATTTCCATTGCATGTGCCCGTTGCTTTTTTATAAAATTTTGTAAAACTATTTACAAATATTTTTTATTTTCTGGAATTTTCAAATTACATATGAATGGTTTCCAATGAAAACCCTTATGTAGAAATGATTGAAAATAAACAATGTTTTTTGTTGTTTTGAAATGTTTTGCTGTGTTTGTGTAGAAGTGTTTTAGAGTCTTGCTGTCTATGCTATGTTGATTTTATGAAAAATTCTCATATAATCAGTTTGGCTTTGGATATAAGACTTTTAGGTTTTTCTATATAATATCGGGGTAAAATTCACTGATGAGCTACTTGAGCAATAGTGAAATTGCAATATGGATGTGCTCTCTCCCGCAGTAATACATTTCGAATATTTTTATTTTTATTGGAATAAATGTTTTATCAGAATATCATAAAATGTTTATTTTTTAATAAAAATTTTTTTAATAAATATTTCGTAAGAATATCATGAAATATTTATTTAAAGAAATCAAGTACGAGGAGTAGAATTGCTTAGATTGAAAATAATTCCGATGAATTATAAATTACTTAAAATAATTAACTTTAAATATTTCAAAAATAATTAATTTCTTCCTACAGAATTATTTAATTAATTTATAGTTTAAATAAATTTATTATGACGTTACATTTTAGAATATATAAGTATATACTAATATTAATAATCTAATCAAGTCTCAGTTTACATTAAGCAAATATTCTTACTGCTATACAAAGTTTTAAAACAAAGATCAATTTTATTGTATTCAACAAAAACTATTGAAAATTATAAGCTAGTGACAACTTAAAAGCATATGGTAACAAATTTCCAGATAATATATTACCCAGTGTAAATTGAGACAACTTTTGTGCAATAATATTGACTATAGCTTACTGCACGTTGCATTCAGTTTTGTTTGAAAACATAGATACACTTACAGGACATGTAAAATCAGGCTTGATTAATGTAATAATGCCGGAATAATGACTTTTCTTTTGTTTAAATTAATATCCCAATTTAAATTAAAAAAATGTATACTTAAATAAACATAATAATTGTTATATATTGTAGTATATATAGTATATTTATCAAAATATGTTCAATAACTTAACAAACAAATTGGAATTGTTTAAAAAAAATAGCACATCTTCGAATTATAATTATTAATTTTAATATATTTAACAACACAACTTTAAACAGGTGAAAATCGTATTTTCTCCGAATCTAATATTTCTTTCACTTTAAACTTCCAAATTCATTTAAAGAAAAAAAATGTTTGAGCCAAAAGCAATATTAGTTCTTGTTTAGTTTATTTGTGGTTTTTAAAATTGCGATTAAATATTTTTTTTTGGCAAAATTATCATTTTAATTCATGAATTAATTAATTTTGCAAAATTTCTTCTCTTTGGCGAGTTTTTTGCTATTCTGTTTTCATAATTTAAGTTTTCTAATCTAAATGAATAATAAATAACAGAAACAAAAACAAAAGAAAATATCAAAGATTTAATGGAAATCTGCACACTGATGTGCTTCTGATTTTATTATCATAATTTTTTAACTAAATCATTATGTTTTAGCAGAAAATAATACTTTTTGGCTTCGGCATATCTAATTGAAAGCATCAACATTAACTTATATCGCTTAATAAATCCCACTAATGAAAATATATAAAAACGCTAGTTTGATCTCTCATTGCCTTTCAATAATAATAAAAACAATCATGAACTAAGAATGGGGCTTTCGGAAATGAGTTTAAGAGTTTTTGAGAGACAATGATCGGTCTAGATTAAGATTGGAAAATGATTTTTCTGTTTTATTATACAGGTGCCTTAAGCATCTCATCTCATCGCTAGTAATATATATTGAGGTTTTCAACAAGAAGTTTGTTTTTCAATTCTGGCAACACCAACAACATGATAAATTTTTTACCTCTTCTTAGTAGATGCATTGGCAATTGTTACAATTGATTCAATTTGGCATGAAAATCACATTCAAATAATTAAAATCAACTGGTGTAGGAATTGAAGCCGACCGATCGCTGTAAATTCGTTCAATTCATTCAGGAACAACCGGTTGGTTTTTTTTTTAATTGACTAGTGCTTGTTGGCACACCCTGACAAGTGCCGTATTTGGGCTTCTGAAAATTCTACAGCGATTATTGAGAAGCCTCTGCATGCTCAACATATCACTGTATGGTGCGCTATGTGGATTGGATGCGTGAATAGGCCGTTTTTTAATCGCAGTTGGCGCTGGAAATATGGTAACGGTCAATGAATCCTGCTATCGCGAGATACTCAATACTCAATTTTTGGCTTATTATTGACGACGCGTATATCACTGACATGTAGTAGCAATAGTACAGTACCACATATCGTCTGATCGTGTGCTTTAACATTATTTTTTTGGGGCTATGTTAAGAACAGAGTCTACAAGGGGCCAATCGAATTGAGTTCAGCCTTAAAAATTAAAAATCTGTGATGTAATTAACGAAATAGGACCGCCTATCTGCCAAAAAGTGATTAAATCTTTGATGAAAGAATCGACATCTGTCAGAGTGGTTGTGATGGACATTGGCCAGATATCATTTTTCGTTAATAATTACCGAACTTTTCTCGTCTTAATACAATAAAAATTTGAATCATCTTAATTAAAATTTTTGAGTTTATTTTGTTGTAGAAAACGAACTTCTTGCTGTAAACCGCTTTATTATGTACACTAACCTTCACTAAATTACCGGAACCTATTATTTTCTTTTTTTATTCACTGACATTTGAATTACTGTTAAAATTTATGCACTTATCTTATTTTGTTTTAATTTCAACTGGATTTGAACTCATAATAGTGCAGTTAACTACAGCTGCTGTTGCTCAACAACAATTATTTTTCAATTTTCAAGGCTGCGTTGCGATTTAAATTGACAATTTTCTTTTTTGTTTATCCAGCAAACAGGCATCTTAACAGCGATGTCAACATGTTAAGTCAGTAATTGTTATCTTACTATTATTGTTTTTTTTTGTCACATAAACACACCACACTTGTTAGTGGCCAAAAAAAAACCAATTATTCAATTCGACTAAGACCCAATCGAAAAATTTTTAACGGATTTTGCCTGCACAACACAATTTGAAAGATATTTTTTAATATATATATATGGAATATTATTTATTTAATATTTAAATACTTTTGTAGTTTTTAATAATTTTTTTATTATTATTATGGACACTACCATCCACACTATCTCGAACTATCCTACCCAACATACACCATTCACTACATAGACATAGTAGTTGCATATTTCCTTGTATTTTTTGTTTTTATGTGTTAATTTAGATTCACTTCACATATTTGTATCAGCGACTTTTTTTAAAAACACAGAAATATTGTACAACCAGGGCAGAAAAATATGGTTGTCATTCCTTTCCGTCTTTGCTGGCTGTTTGTTCCGTATGAACGGCGAGCGCTTCCGATGTGATGACATCATTCTTAAGCCGTGTTTTAAACTGGACTAGTGTTACACGATGAAAAAAGAACAAGACAGAAATTTGCATTATCGTGACATCACAATAGCACGAGGAACTCAGTGTTTAACATTTGATATATATAGAAAACCAACTACGACGGACACTACCATTCACATCACCTATAACAACCCTTCCCAACATAAACTAGCAGCATTTGGACATATGATACACATAATTAAGAAAATATCAATTACTACAGGTATGTACAACAAAAAACTCGATACAATGTACACCATAGTGGGCTACAAGCCATATTTCTTACAAGACATATTTCTTAGACAGGAATAAAGAAGACAAAGCGAAAAGCAGTGCAACACGACGGCATACTTTACTCACACAGATCCAGAAATATATAGACTAGCTAACCTTTATCACAAACAAGGTTTACTCACAGCATTAAAAACCGGCAACGCTCTAAGACGTAATCTAACGACATCGACAGAGACAATTGACAAATTTAGTTTCAGCGGAGTATACAGACTTACTTGAACCTGCAAACTAACTTATATAGGGCAAACTGGACGAACATAATCGAATATAAATGAAAAGTAGAAAACTTAATTAAATATGCACTAATCTTTTAAACGGCCTTTTAAATATTTTAACGTTTTTTTTTTCGATATTTCGCTTACCTGTGGAAATCTTCTCCAGGAATTTATTAAAAAAAAAGTATTTCCTGGAGAAGCTTTCCACAGGAAAGCGAATATCGGAAAAAAAAATCGTTAAAATATTTAAAAGACCGTTTAAAAATTAGTGCATATTTAATTAAGTTAAAAAAGGTCGAATAAAAATAAAAGTAATAATCAAAAAAGTAGAAAACTTTATCTTCGTATTAGACTTTGACACCCACGGACTCGCACCATGAGAAATAGCAAATAAAGATGAAGACTAGACATTCTTAAAAACATGGAAATCTACAAAACAAAAATTTTTAATGGTGATATTACAAACGAACGGGTAAACATAAATTCAGACACAATTTTCACACCCCTAAAACTACTCATGCACACCAACAAACGATAAACACCCTCAATCGGACAGGCAGGAATCTGTTTAATAATAAAAGATGAAAATATTAGATTAGCCCTGCATAAAATGCCAGGTGGCGGGCAATCTACTTAAATGAGTAGATACGTAGATAATGAAAGAACTACCAAGACCCGAAAACTAACTCACCAGTACAGTCTAGAACACGGATCATCAAATCGAACAAACAGCCAACAATGACGGTTTAAACCCAAAGAAATGACAACAGTATTTCATTTGCTGGCGGAACAAATCCAAGCAACTTAATACCAAAAGTCATTAAGTTTGCAACCAAATAATTCAGATGTTTCCCATGTGCGATAAAAAGCCAGTTATGAAACAAATTAAAGTGCTATTGACCACATAAAAATCCACAAGAACCTGTTTCTGCCCAAAACTCAATGTTTTTTAAAAACATTTTTATTTTTATATTTAAAAGACAATAAAAAAAGAATTTATGTATTGTTTTATTATTCAAATAACTATTTGTAGATAGTATGTATTTCATTGATATACAAAACTTGCCCAAGTTTTAATTTAATTTCGAAGTTGTTTAATTTAAATTTATTAATTTGAAGACAATTCACTGATCTTAAATAATTTGTTTTACTTGATAAAGTTACATAAAATAATATTTAATATTATGCGAAATAATATTAAGTTTATTTAGAACTGATGTTTTAAACAAACATTCAAAGTCTCCTGTTGTTGTTTTTGTTTTTAGTATCAATAATTTTATGACAAAAGTAGTGGTTGCTTAAAAAATCATGATGCTAATAATTTGAATTTGCACTTAAAATTGTTTAATGTTGTTATGGTTAATTGTTAATGAACCCAACATAAACTGAATAAATCTTTTATCATTTTTGGCTTTTTAATCTGCAAAAAAATAAAACGAAATGACTTTGATTGTCACTGCTCCAACCCTGAACATGTTTTTAAACGTGTGCTTTTTTATTGGGAAGCCTATTCAAAGTTGATGCAACAGGTTTTTTATGTTAGACCCAGTTTACATTGTGCAACTTTTGTCGCTGCAACTCGTACTTTATTGTTGTAAATGATGTGAGTAAAGAGAATAGGGGACGAGAGTAACTCTACCGCTATTCTCTTTACACACATTATTTACAACAACAAACTACGAGTTGCAGCGACAAAAGTTGCACAATGTAAACTGGGTCTTATTTAAATTTACAAATGTCCATGACTGGCATTATTCGACTTTAATCTACTCTTGATAGCTAAATAAAACAAAATATGTTGTTAAACAAAAATATATTTTTTTAGAATAAAATTGTATTCTAATTTTAAGCGTTTTTGTTAAATTTTATCTTGTTTTTGTTAAATCAGTCGCTTTATCTGAGACAATACGAATTTTCAATTTGATTAATGACTTTTTAATGATGGATTTACTCCGAATTTTGCTATAAAGTTTTTTTTATGTCGCTTTATTTAAATAAATTTGTGCGATTGTACAAAAATTTATACAATAAATAAAATTAAAAAATAAAATAAAACAGTTTTGATAATTTAAAAAAAAATTCTGCTGGGTCTAAGCTATTAAAGGAATAAATATAGATCTTGAAAAATTTAAGAGAAGTTTTTATTCGCTAATCGGTTTAATCTAAACGACCTGGTTGATTAAGAGAGCCTTTTGCCTTTTTAAATTTTATATCTTTTTATCTTTATATCTTTTTACTTTTTTTTCGTGATAATATTTTCTATAAAAACTTTAAAAATAAAGAAAGAAAAAAATCAATAAAGTTTTAAAGAATTTTAGAAACAACCTTTTGAAAAAACAGCCTGCTTAACCACAAAGCTTGAGGAAGGCAGGTTAAAAAGAAAATTTAATTTAATCAGTTTTTGCAGAAAATTTATGAATAAAAAAATATATATAAAATACATAGGAAAATAGAAAAATGTAAGAAAAAGTTGTAATGACAAAAGAGAACATTTGTTAATATAATATATAGAGAAATTTTAGAAACGGATAATGATAGCTTGTATTTTGTAAACATTTTGAAAAATTCAATATCGATATGAAAATGATTTGTTTAAGTTTTTAAAGAAAGTTAAATACTATTAGTGAAAAAGTAAACGAAATGACCTATTGTGTATTTTACATTTTCTAGTAACGCAAGTGTTCCAGCTAACACTCTAAATTTCCAAATGTGTGAAGGAAATGCTGTTCAGCAAACCCAACAACTACAGTCACTGCAAACAAGTTCTTTCCCATTTTTAAATGGTAAAATAGCTGAGCGATTTCGTGAAAGGTTTTTAAATTATCAGCGTTAAATTATCAGCATTCATTACGTCATCGCATCTTATGTTAGCATTTGCAAAACGGCGAATGAGTCATGTAAAAAGTTTCCATTGCCAACCAGCAGCTACTGGTGGTTACAAAACAGATAATTATTCCACTGATGATGGCGTTAGTGAGGTGCCAAATCAATACGAATCTTTATTAAAAACTCGATATGATTCCTTTAAAACGGCCAGCAACCAAAAACACCGTCAAGTTTGCTAATATTGAGAGCTATGGATAAATGCAAAGAATTATCTGAAACGCGTCTAGATGAGAAGGAGAAATGTGAAGCAAAAGGTTTTAATAATATTTAAAATAGATTATAAAAGAAAAGACGAAGAAGAAACTAAAAGTAAACGTTTTCATAGCATGGCAAAACGTTATCCAAGATATTATTAAGATATTATTAAGATTAAGATGAAAAATTTTTATTTATTTATTAATTTTTATTATTATTAATTTTATTCATTATTTATTTATGGAAAATACTACTAAAACCACGGCAAATTCTTAAAGCAATAACAATTCTAATGAAAGTTGTCAAACGTACCGATGCCATGGCCAGTTTTATTTTAAAATGTTGTAACAACAATGTAACAAAGTTTTTCATTAGACCAGTGATGTATTTTAATATACCAAATTTGTATTGTATTTGAAATCAATAACATAGAATAATAACTAGATTTAATATAAATAAAATAATTTCATTTAAAGCGTTTTCGAAAAAGAATAGGATCCAAATTATTTTTTTCATTCATCTCTTGTTGTCTTTTATTTCGTTTTACTTTGATTGTACTTGACACTTACAATGTAAAAATTAAAAAAAAAATTACAGCAGAATTTTGCTATCATTCTGAACTACAAAGTTAATTCCATAACACTTTTCTTCTCTATAATCCTAAAGTTTAAACATAATTTAATACATTTGGCTTGGCCTATAGGACCTTATTAAGTATACTAAGTTAAATTTAAGATACGAAAACTTAACCGCAGTTATATTGAATATTCAAAAATTTTAAAATAAGATTTCAGTAAAAGCCTTATATTTTAAACATGAGCAACATCAATATAATGAAAATTTATTTTTGTATATCTATGTATATCTATGTATATATTGTATTTTATATCGGGTTTTTCAACAGGAAGTTTGCTTTTCAATTGCGACAACGCCAACAAAATGATAGTTATGACATTTAGTTTTTTACCGTATTCGTAGTAGATGCATTGGCAATTGTGACAATGAATTCAGTTACGCACAAAAATCACATTAAAATAATTAAAATCCACTATGAAAATCGCGGTTGTCTTAAAGCTTAATTCCATAAAATTCGTGGTATTTTCGGACTACATAATCGTTCTTCTGAAACCGGTATGAAGAGTTTGTTCATTAAATTTCGGTCGACAGGCTCGATACACCAACACGTGTCCGACCGGAACGTTCAACTGAAAACATTGTAGCCGTGAGCCACAGTGTTGAAACAGATCCAAATTTGTAAATTTGTCGGGGTTATCCAAAACCATTACATGGCGAATTTTACGTAAGAATTTGACTTTGAAGTCTTACAGGGTTCAACTGGTGCAGGAATTAAAGCCTGCCGACCATTCACATCGCCGTAGATTCGCTCAATTCATTCAGAAACAACTGGCTGGTTTTTCTGAAAAAAATAATATTTTCAGACGAAGACCATTTTCCCTTGTCAGGGTATGTCAACAAGCAAAATTTTTGTATTTGGGATTTTGAAAATTCCAGAGCAATTATTGAGAATCGTTTGCATGCGCAACGTGTCACTGTATGGTGTGCTATGTGGTCTGGAGGCGTGATTGGGCCGTTTTTTTTAAAGATGAAGCTGGAAACGCGGTAATGGTCAATAGATCACGCTCTGGCGAGAGGCTAACAACTCAATTTTGACCTATTATGGATATCACTGACGGTGTCACATATCGCATAATTTCACAACAACCAGTAGATAAGTGGCCAGCGAGATCGCGTGATTTAACACCACTGGTTTATTTTTGTGGGGCTATGTTAAGGAGAGAGTCTAGACGGAACTAATCGAATCGATTTCAGTCTTGAAACTCAAAAATCCGTGATGTGATTAACGAAATAGTAACTCTATTTTGTCAAAAAGTGACTAAAACCTTCGATGAAAGAATTGACATTCGTCTGAGAGGTCGCGGTGGACATTTGCGAGATATTACATTTCATTCTCATAATTGCCGAACTTTTCTCTTCGTAATACAATAAAAATTTGTTTCATCTTAATCTAAATTTTTTGTTTTATTTTGTTTTAGAAAACAAACTTCTTGTTAGACGAATTTGCAGTTAACAATTTTTGTTATAAAATAAGTTTATTTTTATGAATTTGTTTTATTATGCCTAGCGATAATTCCACATATTTTAATTAACAAAAACAATAAAAAATATAAAATGAAGCAAAAAGTAAAAATAGTTTTTTATGGTTAACAAGTTTTTGAATAAAATTAATTAATTCAGTTATTTATTTATTTATTTATTTATTTGTGTGTAGGAATTGTTGAAAAAATGTAGTTCTTATTTATTATAGTTTGTGTCATAAGATTCTGGAATTTTTTAAAGTTTGCATAAAATCTATTAGTGAGCTTAAAGAAGTAACGAACATGGACATAAGGTCTTAAACTATAACTGAAGTAATACAGTTTATCTTTTTCTGTTTATTGATAGATAATGAATATTTCATGAGAATATTATGAATATTTATTTATTTATATTTATTTTTGTATAACTAAACTAAAAACAAATAAATTAGTATTAAAAAAAACAGTATTAAAACCGTTTTTTAAGCAGGTTTTGTTTTATATTTAAAAATAACGTTTTGCAAAATAAGATAACAAATAAGATATTATGTAACATTTGATATTGATCGCAAATCAAAATTACTGAGTGCCAATTACATGATGTCGTTATTGAACAAATAATTTTTAATTAGATTAAAGTTCTGTTTTTAATTTTTATTAGTTTACAATAGTTTAAAAGTCTATCAATAGTTCGACTCAGTTTAAATGGATAGACGTAAAAAGATGTGAAGTCATGGTGAAATTTAATTAAGTTTTTCGATTTTTTATACTTGATTTTTTATATTCGCATACAAACAGTGAATACCTCACAAGTGGATTGCATTCAAAAATGACCACACCTTTTGATGTAGAGTAGCAAAACAACAATTTCTCATGATAAAATAAAAAAAAAACAAAAACAAACACACCAAAAATAAAAATTTGTTGACTTATTGCAACAGCAGTTGGTCATTATGTCAGACGTTTTATTAACAACACATGTCTTTCTTTTTAATTTTTGTTGTTAGTGGTGTTATATTGTAAATTTTATGAATGCATCTTTTACTTTACTCGCTGTATTGTCAATGTGATCTCTTGGTGATTGACCACCAAAATAAAAAAAAAAACAAATTCACCTAAAAACACAAGCAGCGACAAACTTTTTTTATTTAATATTTAATATTTTTTTTATTCATTTATTTATTTTTTGTTTGTTTGTGTGGCTTAAACTAATATTTTCTTTCATTGCGTGCACGCATAAACATTTCTTTTAAAATTCAAGTGCTGGTTAAAAAATGAAAGTATGTAAACCTAAAGGGATTTTTTTCTATCAGGTTAAAATGTCAAATATTTATTTATTTAAGTTTCTGTTATCAGTTCATCATCATTATCTGTCTATGCAAATATAAAATATTGAGAGAAAATATTAGTTTGGTGGAGTTTATGCTACACCACCCATCAACTTTGATACCCAAAACACACTATTCCCCTTTTCAAACTCAAGACTAACTGATGTTAGCGTTTTCATTTCATCATTTCTTTACTGGCCTCAATTCTTCGTTGTGTCTCTATATTGGTTTCCACCTTCCATAGTAGGAAGTACTCGTAATCTGCCACAGATTACACATTTCATAAGTCCTTATTAAAACTGATAATTAACTGATATCTACATGTGGTGTTCACATTTTTATTGTCGCTATGTTCTCTAGGGTTTGCTATTGCAACTTTAATAAATATAATTTTTAAAAAAGTTGCTTTTCTCAGAGCCGCTCAGAAAGCCAACGATTCTAAAAATATTTTAATTCTATTGTTATGCATAGTACTTCTAATCTCCTTTATTGATACCAACTGCCAGGGAATGCCCCGAAAATATTAAATCATAATCAGAGTTAGAAATAAGATTTATTATTTTCGGTTGCAATTGGAATTGCCAAGACTGTACAGACTGTGAGTTAAGTGAGTTTATACACCTGCAAATAAAATGTCAGATTATTCAAACACTTTGTGTTTATCAATCGCATGTTATTATGAGCAAATTAAACGTATATCACAATTGACATGGATAAAGGCTGAAATACGTTTACTTTACACCAAAAAAGACAAACTTAATAAGGAAATATATAGAACTCAGATTATTTTAAAATAATAATAATTTTAAAATAATTTACGCAATAGGATACAAAATCAGATGAGTGACAAATAAAAAAGGATGAAAGACAAATCACACCAAAGTAAAATTTTTCTCATGCGCCAAAAACTTAATAGACACTTGATTCAATGATAACCAGACGAAACTAATGGAGAAAGGACTGAAATATAATTTACCTTTTGACAAGATACAAAGAATAGTTGAAACATGAATTGTAGACGCTGAAGCAACAATTACTTAGTTACCAACCGAATACATGAGACACAAAGTAGTCGACGAAAAAACGATAAAAGGACACAACACAAAGACGAATCCCAATGACCAAAAGATTGTTAAACAAACAAGAGCAAAATTACGAAACAATGATCTACTAATTACAAAAGCGGACAAAGGAAACATGCCTGTAGAATGTCCAAAAAAAAAATTTTATAGACAAAACACAACAATTTATACGACAGACCAATTGCACTAAATTTAAAAATTACCCAACTGAATCTTTCCAAAAAGAAATACGCAGCCTATTAAAATGCTGCAAAACGTTTACATGAATCCAGAACCACTAACAATTAAAGCACAATGGAAAATACACAAGGAAAACATGCCAATGAGACTCATTATAAACAACAACAACAGCATATGACCTGGCTAAACACCTCACTGGCCGACTTAAAGGAAAGATAAATTTACAAAATACATATGCAATGTGTAATACTAAGATCTTATCGAAAAATTTAAAGACATCAAGATAAGCGAAAACATGCGACTAGAGAATTTATACGACACCCAATACATCATCGACGTTGTAGATATTACAAAGACTATAATAAAACAGAAATACTTTAAATTTAATCACTTTTACAAATTACCTGACGGACTCGGTATATAACTTCTGCAATCTCCATGGAAATTTTCATGTAATCACTACACGTAAACACACTAATGGTAAAACACAAAATAACTCATTACTATAAATAAGTAGAAAGAAGAAAAAGACAGAAATTTGCATTATTTTGATATTATAATAACAGGAGGAACTCACTGTTTAACATTTGATATCTATAGAAAAATGAACAACGAAGGACACTACCAACCCTATCACCTCGAATCGCCCTATCCAACATAAACTACCAGCATTTAGATGTATGATACACAGACTTAAAATAATCGCACTTACCCCAGATAACTACAACAAAGAACTCGACACAATACAACACTGAAAACAGAAATAAAGAAGACAAAAAAAAAAAAACAACCGATACAACACGACGGCACACTTTTACTTACACAGGACCACAAATATATAGATTAGCTAACCTTTTTCACAAAGAAGGTTTACTCACGACATTAAAAACCAGCAACATTCTGAGACATAATCTCGCGACATCGACAGAAACAATTGACAAATTTAGTTCCAGCGAAGTGTGCAGACTTACTTACAAATGCAAACATATTTATATAGGAAAAACTGGAGGAACCCTAAAACAAGATTTACAGAATACATACGCTTATAGAAACGAAAAAAAAGGACTTGGATTTTGCATTAAATAGATGAATATATGACATTACTACATCCTAGCAAAAAAGGACGAAGACTATACATTCTTAAAAACATGGAAATCTACAAAACAAAAACTTTTAACAGAGACATTATAAACGAATAGGTAGAATAGAACTACTCATACACTTCAACAAACGAAATACCCTCTCAGCCGGACATACGTACCTGGATAATAATGAAAGATGGAAATATTCAGCCCAATTCTGTAAAAAAATCCGCAGGGAACTTTTCATTTTCCGCATTCCCCCTATTATGTAATAAAATAACTTGGGAATTTTTTCCCTTTTTTTGTGCAGGGAAAAAAGTAGGTATTCTATAATTTTAAAAACAGGGGAAATACGCTTTTATTTTTCCCAAACAATTTTAAAAGGAGATAGAGTAAAAATGTAAGTATTTTACTAAAAATAAATAAAATTATAGTAAATTGTATTAAATAAATATTAAACAAACACATTTTAAGGTCCAAAAGCCCAAATAAGCAACAGTTGTAACAGTTGCAACATTTGCTTACCCTTATGCAGGAGAATCCTGCAATAGCACGTGGGTTTTTTAAAGGAAAACGTGAAGAACTAAAACGCTTCTGGCAAAGAGCAGAAGATGAGTTAAACTCTCTGGGTCCACCAAGCAAAAATATAAATGAATGGAAAAAGGTATGTCTACAAAAATAGTTATACATGCATAGTTATAAATACAATTCTCTTGTATAAAGGTGTGGTCTGACCAAAAAAAATATGTACGGCAAAAGGCAGCGCAAAATATACAGCAACAAAAGGGTACAGGTGGAGGCCCTAATAAAGAACATAAGTTTTCTGCGACTGAAGAAGCTATTTACAATTTAATAGCAATGAAAACTTCAAATATTTTTGGCTTGGAATCACCGAAAAATTTAAAATACACAACCAGCGAACATATGGATGTTTCTGTGGAAGAAAGCGAAAAAGTAGAAAGTGCATCCAGCAAAACTCCTGGAATGCCAAATTTGGTTTTCAAGAGTAAGGAAAATATTCTGAAAGAAAACACGAAATCTTCCGATATATTGTTAGCTGAACTTGCCATACAAAGAGAGTTGGTGGATACAATGAAGGAAGTGGTAATGGATGTTAAGGAGCACCAGCTGAGTATTAAGAAAATTTACAGATCTCTTGATAAAATGTATGACTTAAAAAAGAAACATTTTCATCAAATGGAAAATATCGAAAGAGAAAAGCTAAAAGAAATGCAACGTCATCATTTTTTTATGGAAAAAATGAGGGCTAGTGAAGTCCAATATAAAAAAAGCAAACTAGAACTTGAGTTCAACGATCTCACATACATATAAGCCAAGTTGAATTAAAGGCTGTTTTTATATAAAATTATATTAATTGCAAGAAGTGCCTTTTTATTTTTGTTTATGTTTTTGTTTTTATAAGTATGTTTTTCTTTTTTAAGTATGTTACTAAATAAATGAATTTAATGGAAAATAGATTTTATAATGAGTTTCCAATAGTATTTCTAATCAATTGAGCTGCGTTAAGATATGTTGTCGAAGTTGCCAAATCAATATGATTCTCTACGTTGTCAATTTCTCTCAAAGAATTTTGCTGTTCTTCCCTTAAATTACAAAATAAAATGTCAAACACAAATCAGCTGTTTATGAAATTCCCTTCCTCTAATTTACCAAATCCTCAACTTTATAGAATAAGAGAATTTTTCCTAGGGGGCAAAAATTTTAAAAGGGAAAAATTCCGTGCGGATTTACATAATTGGGCTGATTGAAAACTTAGCCCCACCTAAAATGCCATGTGGCGGGCATTCCACCTAAATGAGTAGATACGACCTTAATGAAAGAATTACACACTAACTCACCAGTACAGTTCACATCACGGTTTGAGAATGATGTCATCACATCGAGAGCGTTCGCTCACTCATATTGAACAAACAACTAGCAAAGACGAACAGAAATGACAGCAGTATTTCAATTAACGGCGGGGACAAGTCAAAACAACCTAATACTAGAACAATATTGTTTACTTTACATGACTTTCTTAACAGTCTACCTGTTTGTTTTCTGGTAAATGTTATTTAGCTAGAGGTCAACTTACTCATAAAAATAACTTCAAATACAAGTTCTCTCACATTAAATGTGATGTTTAAATAGTTTTGTTTTTTCAGGCATTTTTTTCAAAACAACATTTTTTCATTTCGATACGAGTTTTTGTCTGAAAATCTGCTTTAGTTACGACAAAGTAATTAAAGACGATTTATATATTTTATTGAAAATTTCAACAAAAATACATTTATACTCAACGTAGGAAATTCTTGGTTACTATTTATTTTTGAAATAGCTGTTTTGGAAAGGTAAATTTATTTTAAAAAAAATTTTTCAAAATACGATTCCAAGATTCAGTTTCGGTTTTTTCTTTGAAATACAACAAATATATTTTACAAAATTTAATTAATTAATTAAAAATTTAATTAATTAAGTCCGCCAATTAAATTGTCAATATTTAATATTAACACTGTACGATTTATATTTAAAATCAATATGTAAAAAAAAACATAATTTAAATGCAAAAAATTAAAACTCACTGAAAGTTAATTGCACAAAAATATTATATTTTGTATGAAAGATTAAAAATCATAAATAAAGCTATGCTTGAAAGACTATACAGTGTTCCATGTTGCAACATAAAATATAGGAATGACTAAATCTGCAGAGAAAGGGAATGGAAATATCATAAATACACTCTTGGCATTGTTGCCTGGCTAAGTCTTGTCACAACTTTTACAATTTATGACAACTTAAAAAAATTCTAGTTTAATAAAACAAAAAGGAACAAAGTAAAAAAGTAAGTCTAGTTTTGTGGCGAATTGCAAGTGCCTTAAAAAAACACTTTGCCTTTATTTTGTAAATTTAATTTAATTTTTTTTTTACATTTGTCATGTCAAATTTGCTACAGCAATATAAGTGTACATATTGTGTGTTACTATACATAAATATTTCTTGTGATAAAGGTTCATCTGTCTGGAATCAGCTGTATTTTATGATGATAAAAAATTTATTTGAAACAATATACTGTCAAGTAATTCATACATAGCTAAATGGTTTTTCAACAAGAAGTTCGTTTTCTAAAACAAAATAAAACAAAAAATTGAGATTAAGATGATTCAATTTTGTATTGTAGTACGAACAGAAAAGTTCGGCAAATATGAATGAAAAAGTGATAGCTGGCAAATGTCCACCACGACCACGCCGACAAATGTCGATTTTTTCATCAAAGTTTTTAATCACTTTTTGGCAAAATAATCGTCCTATTCGTTAATCACATTACGGATTTTGAGTTTTAAGGCTGACATCGATTGGATTGGATCCCTATAGACTCTGCCCTTAACATTGCCTCATAAAAAATAATCCAGTGGTGTTAAATCACACAATCTGGCTGGCAACTTAACTGCTGGTTGCCGTGAAATTATGCGATCGGGAAATTTGATTTGCAATAAATTGATGGTTTCATTGGTTGTGTAACATACAGCACCGTTCTGTTGAAACCACATGTCAGTAATATCCACGTCGTCAACAATAGGCCAAAATTAAGTTGTTAGCATGATCCATTGACCGTTATCATATTTCCAGCCTCAGCTTAAAAAAACGGCCCAATCACACCTTCAGACCACATAGCGCTCCATACAGTGACACGTTGAGCATGCAAAAGATTCTTAATAATTGCTCTAGGATTTTCAGAAGCCCAAATCCCGCAAACCGTGACACGTTAAAATGGGCTTCGTTCGAAAAAATTATTTGTTCAGCAAAAAAAACTAGCCGGTTGTTCCTGAATGAATTGAGTGAATCTGCGGCGACGCGCACTGGGGATTTTTGTATGGAGGTGAGGAAAAAAATATATTTGTCAAAAAATATAGTGATTTCATCACAAATTTAGTTTTATTTATATAGTAATACACAAAAGTAATCAAAATAAAGAAAGTTAGAGAAATGTCGATCGCTACCTGCAATGTAAAAAGCCAAAACTAATAAAAAAATTTAAATGATTTTTTTTTAATTTATTATTCAAAAAGAGCCTTAGCTTCGTCGCTTATAACACTATGCTTTTTCTGGCTAAATGAAGGCGTCAAATGTGAAATCATGGGATCTGATGTTACCATCATTCGGTGCATAATATCTTCTTCGTTCGTGGCAATTCGACTGCATTTTCTGCAGTTTCTAAGGCGATATTTTTTATAGTTTTTGTTACGACTTTCCTAAGCTTCTTCGGATAGTAGGCCTACAGGTAAAATACACTTTTCAATTATATCCTTGCCATGAGTCAGAATTTTGTGAAGTGTAGGTGGGGGATATTGTACCACTCGTACAGTGCAACAAACTCTTTTGCGTCTCCAAACAAAAATCACCAAATCGTTTTGTATCTACTACCTCGGCGATTGTTATAGTTTCGAGAATTATTGAAAACCTCTAGATTATGTTTTCGTTAAGAATCTTTATAACGAATTTTCTGAATTTGTCGTACCAAAGCCTTACTTAACAGGTTGATAACCTGTATTTCAATTTTCTCTCTAAGTTTACGTTTTTTCAAACATTTTTGAGCTTCTTTTGAGTGGACTGTCCCACGTTTAAATTCAATATAATAAGCCACATGCAAAAGACACTACATCAGCTTAATAGGCGCAGGAAGTGGTAACATACCAAATTGCTTGTTCATTTACGGGAATAGCTTGAACTATTTCAATTATATTCATCTTGGATATTGTGGCTCCTCAAATGAGACAAGAAGATGCAGCAGGTGTTTCTGTTAGTGATTGTGCTGTCTTGCCGTTAATCATTGTAAAATATAATTCATGTTTTACTCTAAAGTTGCGATTATTCACTGTTAACTCAAATTTTTTTAGATGAGATATCTCATCGACTCTTCTCTTTTCTTCTCGTGTAACATGAGGTGTCTCTTTAACGTATGCAAACTGTAGTGTTTTACAATACTGTATGGAAGAAGGTTAATTGTTGTTCCATAATAATTTATTTATGTCATCACTTAATGATAGTTTAAGTGGTACAACTGATGTCGTATATAAACGAGAGTCAGAAATTTGTGCATATCTCGCGCAAATTTTTAAAATTCATACCTTTACTTAATTGTTCATAAAAGCGAAACGCGTTCATCGATTTTCATGACATATGTCTAATTTTGTTTATAGGTTATACGTCTTTACGTGAAAGTAATAGGACTTGACACTTTTGTAACCGTTTTGGATTTTTTAAGAATTAAAAAAAACTTAACTCTTTACGCAAAAAATATTTTTTTTCTTCATACATTTAGTTATAACTTCGATACTGTTGCTTATGCAGCAAAACGTTATATAAACAGATGAAAGTACTTATAATTTTTGATTTTTCTAAATTAGCTTAAGTAAAATCCGACCAGTGGTTCTTGGGTTATGTTAAACAAAAGGGCCTTATCACAATTGAGTTGCGAATCAATCAGCTGAAAAATGCTGTACTGTGTAATGCAACAAATTAATAGGTGGCACCTGGTGGCACTTGAAATTGAATAAAAATGTAAAAAGAGATATGAGGCAATATATTAGCGGTGATTTCCAACTGCAGGAAAGTAAAGCTAAAATTGCAGGTCCAAATGTTTGGAGAAAAGAGAGATTTTTTTTATATGTTCATAAAAATAAGCAAACAAAAAAAACTTAGGTCTCTGCAGAGTTTATTTTTTCAATTTTAGTATACTGAAATATCCTACTTTAAATAGAAAATAAAAAGAAAAACGTTAGCTCACATAATAAAATAATATTCGTTTTGAAATTCTTAGGTTTAAATTAAAAAATAGCAGTCAGATCGGAGTAATTCTTTTTGATTTGATTGTACCATTAAGTCTAAAATTTGAAAAAAATCATTGCATAATGCATGAATAGTATGTTGACAATTTGACCTTTTTCCGCGAAATCCCCAGTGTGCGACGTGAATGGTCGGTCAGCTTCAATTTCTGCACCAGCTGAACCTTGTAAGGGTCAAATCCTTACGAAAAATTCGTCATGTGGTGGTTTTGGATAACCCAAATTGTTGAGAACGTCGAGGAATTGACAAATTTGGATCTGCTTCAACACTGCCAACCAGTTCAGTTGAAAGACCCGCCCGAACACGTGTTGTTTGTTTTGTATCGAGCCTGGCGGCTCAAATTTTAAATTCTTAATGGCGGTCTCATTACGACTTTACAAAGTGTAACTTTAATAGATTTTAATTATTTTAATGCGATTTTCGTGCGAAATTGAATTCATTGTAACAGAGTGTGATTTGTTTTACATCCGCACCTGGCTATGTAGCCTTAATCAGATGGTGGACAAACCACTATAGTATAATTTGGAACGTCATGCATGCGTCCTAGATAGCCGAAGGCATAATTCTAAGCAACAGAACCACCTAGTTGTAACTTTAATTTCAGGACAGGGCTGCAAACCATCACACCTTGCAAAAGAGTTGGAGACTTTCTAACTCCTGTCCAGAACACATGTCAAGCATGCTCACTGGACTGGATCATTCACTTTGCATGTCATTATCAGTGAAATGATCCTGGCCATCATAATTTTCATAAATCCCTTATGGGGCCGCAAAACCACAACCACCACGATACTCAGAGAACTACTATAAGTCTAAATAGACAAATTATGAACTCTGCGGCTCACTGATCCCCGTGAAAATAGATTAGAGCTTCCACTTGTCTCCCTGTCTGACTTCAGGGGACTGGGCTCCCTTTTTCCCCAGTTGCACTGAGTCTAGATAGTGGAATATTCTATAAAGACCATATTTATATGCCCCTGGGGGGAATTCATTGTAACAAATGCCAATGCATCGAATACGTCAAAAAACTAAATGTTAAAACTTATTGTAGAAAAAACCATTATTAGATAAAAATTAAGTCGTTAGTTGGCAGACACGCAAAATAACACATGAGTCACCAAGTTAAAAAGCCAGATGTAAAAAAGATATGTACGTCAGTGCTATATGATTGTACGATTCATTCGTAAAATTTCCTTTTTACTAAGAAATTGTATCTTAAGGTGCTATATTGTTACACATAAAAGAATAAACATTATTTAATATTTTACGAAACTTTAAGAAAGGCTAGAATATCTATCGGACAAATCTTCCGTAAATTTATTACATCTAATCCACACTATCAAACTTTTAAAACACACATGCAATTTACGATAGATTTATCGATATGGTGAATCATTATTAGTAACAGTATTATTCGGATATAGATATAATTAAAAAAAAAGTATTTTTATAGTTTCGGGTGTTGATTTTTGTTCCTGGCTGTTTGCTGTGCATGTTTGACGCGTACTAATACTATCAAAAAAGTGGCATGAAAACACGGTGTTTAAAAATGCGCTCGCCAACAATACCTATAAAAAAAACAAGTGATGACATCTCTTTATCGGAAAGAGTGAAAATAGTGTCTCATTTATTCGCTTAACAAATCCCATTGATTGATATATGGGGTCCGCCAAATAACTTTTTTTTTTGTTTTAAATGCTTCGGCTGTGTCGCACGTAGCGCCATCCTGTTGAAACCAAATGTTGCCAATATCCTCCTCTTCAATTTTTGTGAACAAAAATTCGTTTAACATGGCCCGATAACGATCGCCATTGACTGTAACGGCCACTCCTGAAAAATGGCGCAATTATGCCTCTGGACCAAAATCCGCACTAAACAGTGACTCGTTTTGGGTGCGTCGGCTTTTCAATGTATGCGTGCGACAATTTTGCTTGTTTACATACCCGCGAAGATCAATGAGCTTCATCTGAAAAGATGACTTTTTTTGCAAAATCAGCATCTTCTGTAAGTCGATCGCAGGCCCATTTAGCGAAGCGTTGTTCAAGCGTATACACAACCATATTCGTTCAGCGGAAGAATAAAACTATCTGTCAAGTCAAACATGAGCTAAGTGTTACCATTCACGAAATAAGCACCAGTTGAAAAAAAAAACGCTAGATTGCGGACCATTATATTGTGTGGACAGAAAGTTCGGTGACTTTTCTTTAAGTTAAGTGTCGCAAATGGAACCTTAAAATGAGCATAGCATCTCTGATACAGAATTTTTGCGATTTTTTTTGAGTGAGAAAAAAAAGTTGCAGAATGTAATTGTATAAAAACCAGAAAATATGCAACAATTTGTTTTGTTAACACAACAACAAAAAATTAAATGTAAATTTGCCATACATCAAGTAACAATAAAATAAAAAAAAGCCAAAACAAAAGTGGCCATTATTTTCATGACATTTTAGCTCCGGATTGTTTTTTGTCCTACTTTGTGCTGTTTTTTTATATTATTTATTCTTTTTGAAAGAGATTTAAGAACAATTGTTTACTATATTTAACAAAAAAACACAACAAAATATCTATAGTGATGATATTAATGGCGTTGCATGGTTTTTGTCTGAATGACTGTTTTTGTTTCTAAATTTTTGTTTTGTTTTTTTTTTTGTAAGTGGTTGTGTGTTCTTGTGTTTTGCTCGTACTCGAATTGTTGCCTGTTGAGAAATAACTCTGCTCAAGTATGCAACTTTATCATTTTGATTTATATGTTTAAGGCAGTCCAAACCACCTACTCCAGTTAATAACACACAAACAAATGTGACAAACAAACCATGATAGTGAGACAATTGCTAGCGCCAGACTATTGTTATGGTAACATCAACTATCATTACAATTACTAGGAATTTTTTTAAAAATATCTTTTTAAATTTAAAACAAAATGCTTTTACATCTCAACTATATTTGCTAATGAGATCTTATTTACACCTCAGAGATGAATCGTTGGAACATATAATAGTTAAAGAAGTTATCAATAAAATATCAAAACGTTTTAAAATAAATTAATATATTTATATTGTTTAAGAGTTTTTTGAGTAAATTCCTTTCTCATTACTAAAGAAGTGGTTAAATTTTAGATGCAGGTTTCACTTAATTCAAGCTTGAAGCGTTCATAAATTAAGAGCTTTTAGAAGTAACATTAGTTACATTACGACACGTTCCCCAGAGCTTTTTTTTTACCTAAAAGTCATATCAAAAAATAAGTTTCGGCCTTCTTCGAATCATCTTGATCTTGGGTTGAGCTTAACAAATTTTTTACGGCGGAAATGGTTATAAACATCATTTGAAAACTTTTATTTTATTCAAGAAAATTGCGATTAAAACTAGATCAGATGTGCAAAAATGCAGTATCTGTCGTATAAACAAAAACGCAGATACTGATTCGCACCGCAAAAGGGTGCGAGAAGTGCCTTTGTACTAAGATTCTTGCAACTCCTAGGGGTAGCAATCACTTTTGATCATTTGTTAATTTAATTATTACTGGTATATTTGCAAATAATTATTATTTGCCAGAAAGGAGCTAACTACTGCCCGAGTTCAACAGAGTATCCGTTACTAAGCCGAAGATATTCTCTCGAGCTCGAGCGGTTAAAGAGCTTTTAGCAGAATTCAAATTTAAAAAGTCTTCTGGGCTGAATGGGATTCCAACACTGGTCTTGAAACAGGACAGTATGGTTTCTGTAGGGGGTGCTCTACGGGTGCTGGCTTTCCTGTCCGTAAAATGGTGCAACTCCATACATCATCGAAGTAAGTAAGAAAGCTCTAGATATTTCCGAGGCGTTTGATAGAGTGTGGCATGATGAACTTCTGTCAAAACTAGTTGCTATTGGGGTCGGTAATAATTTCTCCAGATTTATATGGAGTTTTCTCATGAATTGCACCATACGAGTTATTATAGATTTCATCCGACGAGTTCATGAATAATTCAGGGGTACCGTAAAACTTCGTTCTTTGTCCTACTCTATTTCTTTTTTTTTCTAAATGACCTTATTTATCAAACTTTCCACACTATTTACACTTTCGCAGATGACAGCACCATTTGTCATTCGTATTCATTTAGTAATAGACTGAAACAGTTGGAGGTGATTTCAAAATAGCGGAACATGAATAATACGCTCAATCACGAACTCGCAACAATCTCCGAAGAGGATCGTGTGAATGAAGTCGATGTTAGTGCCCGTAAGACACAACGTTGCATGCTTACGCATAGGTCTATGTTCGGAAATGCTACTGCATCTGTTACTACTGGCTATATAAATATTACGGATTCGGAAGCTCTGGATGCTCTTGGCATGAAAATTCAGTGCGATGTTTGATGGACCAAACACATTTTTCAGGTTTCTAAAGAAGCGGCACATTCCCTCGCTTTTCTAAAACGGTCTAAGAAATACTTTACTCCATCCGATCTTGGTACTATTTACACCACCTATATTTGTCCATAGACTACATAGACTACAGCTCTCATGTATGAACCGGCGTCCCAAAGTCTATTTTGGAGTTGCTCGATGGCATACAGCAGAGGGTCAAGAGGCTCATTCAGGACGGTAGGGTATCTAACTCTATTGATCCTTTAGAGCATCGACGCATTATACAATATACAACATATTCAGAATATTCAAAATTTTATTTTCTTTATTTTTATTTATTAATTCTTATTTTTTAAATCTTTAAACATTAAAGTAGATCAAATTTTCTTCCCTTTCTCAAAGAATGTAGCAGGATAACTAAATAAATGATCTGAGAGCTTTCAGAGTTTTATTATATGCTTAAATAGTAATGAGGCTTTAGTTTTCGTAAGGATTATGCCAAAAATATATTCCAACAAAAATATATATTCTGCCAACCGCGTAGTTTTAAACGTAAGTTGCAAGTTGTATAAACGTTAAAAATATTTGTTCAAAACACAATAAAATAGTTACGGATGCTTCTTGCTTAAGTTTAAAAAAAAATAATTAAGTAATAAAGTAAACAAATGGGTATGCTGTTTACTAACTGCGTAGCTTTCTAAGAAAACTTATATACGCAAGAGAACAACTACTTTCTAGTTACAAACTGCGTAGAAATCTTATGCACGCAAGACAACTACAATTGGATATGCTCTTTACTAACTGCGTAGTTTTCTAAGAAAACCTATACACACAGGGCAACAACAACTATCTTAAAATAAATTTCAGGAAGAAACTTTAACAGTACAAAAACAAAAATATACACAGATCAACAGGCGCCTATATATTGAATGAATAATATAACAACAACAAAATGTGATACAAAAGGAGTAGAAAATTCTTGACTTTTCTAGACCTCCAGCGGACAAATATAAAAGACAGCGTCTGTGTGGATAGTTAGTTAGTTAGTTAAAACATAAATCTCGTGAAGTAAAGACTTACATCTGTAGTAAATTGTTGTGTAGTGACAACGTACAAATTTTACTTTGTGTGTAGTTAACGTAAATGAACTTGTAATTAATTTGAAAACTCTAAAATCTGGTGTTATGTAGTTATTTTGCAATAAAGAACTCAGTAACAACAAAACGTTTATAAAAGGTATAAACGTAAAAATATATTGTTACAAAAAAAATAATGTTATTCTTGTGATCATGTGCAACCACATGTCTTCTTTGCGTTAGTATTCTTTACCTAAAATTAAAGTAACCTAAGTAACTTACAATGCCATCCATTGTACTGCGCATTTATGAACCTTGTTTTTTTTTTGTTTAAATATCCCTATTGTAGATTATAAAATTATGTTTAATTGACATCATTTAAAATGCAATTAGATGAAAAATAATAAATTTTAAATAAATAAAAAATTTCACAAAAATTAGTTGTGTATATAATTCTCTAGTGTGTTTGTGTATATTCAACGCACTTATCTATGTATATGTATTTGTATGCATTCATTCATGTTATATATTTATCCTACAACTAATTAGCCTCAACATAGACTTCATTTGTAGTTTTGGCTTCATTTGCAATTAGGTACTCAATTTTATTGCGTTGCTGGGCGCCAAAGCAAGTTGTGGTTAATTATAGAAATAATAATAATAATAATAATAATATTTTCATCTATTTAAATCGCTTTCCAACTAAAATAAATAATTTATAAATTATGTTAAACTATGCAACTGGAAGGATTATTATTCTAAATAACAAAGAATTGTTAATTGTTTCATATTAAGCAATTTGTGGTTTATCATTTTATTTAAAGTGAAAAGAGTTAAAAACTTTGATACTCTTATGAATTGTGGTAAACTTTTACGTACTATTCCACTGGCTTAATAACGCACATTTTAGTTTAGCTTAATAATAAAATTACCCACACAAAGTTTTATATTGTTACAGTTATTTACTTTCTGTTAAGGGTTGCCATACTCATTACTAACATTAAATTTCAACAAGAATGTAATGTTTATTGCTTCTCTAAACTAACGTTAAATATAAGGAAAACTTAAGAAAGTCCATTTTAATAATTGATAATTTTTGCACACTGTTCTCAAAAAAAAAAATAATAAAAAAAAGCAAACACCGTTCCTTTTTACGGCTATAACTGTGGTAGCTTCGAATCATCTGTTATTGCCATGTCATGTCAGTTAAGAAAAAAACATAGAAAAGTAATAGCAAACTTGTGCATATAAAAGAATTAAATAAAAGAGCGAAAGAGTGTTCTAAAAGAAGGAGAAAGAGTTCTCTGTACAAGCCACCATATCAAAAATATATTGTAAATATATTTGAGCTTTCTGCATCAGTTTTGTCTGCTAATACAGCCACTTACGTGAAAATGCAATTTATAACTCTGTAATTCTATATCTGGCTACAAAAAGTGATTGTTAGACCTCTAGTACTTTTGGATTAGTTAACAATAAATAGCGTGTTCGTGACTGCTTTGCAAGACATTTGTGGTTTGTTTTTATTCTGCAGCGTTCTTTTTTGTGCGCGCCAAAAAACTCAATCATTCAAGAAAACTAATCAGAAAGAACACAATTACTTTCTTTTTCGTTTTTATGTTTTTTTTTAATAATTTTATCTTTTTCACAGTTCAATATTTTTGTGTGCTTATATAAAACGTCTTATTCTATTGCAATGCTTTGACATATGTATACGACATTCTTCGATCGATTTTGGTTCGCGGTATAGACAAACAAAGCAGTTGGTTTATTAACACGTGAACACGATACATATAACTGACCGTGCGAAAAACATGGATCATTGAAAAAGCAACACGTATGGGGAACTGAAGCCGTTTGAAATCAAACGGCAAATCTGGAGGAATCAAAGGAATGCGTGGCATCAGCACATCCTCGCCCTTATATTTTTCTTTTAACATTTTTGCTTCAATCATATTTTTCATGACTTTTTTGACTACTAAACGTCGTGGCTGGCAGATATTTCTAAACAAAATAATTGGTACACCAACTTTCACTTGTAGGCGGTGTGGCGGCAGTCCAGATAACTCAAGCGTATTTTAAAATTCGACTGAATAATTTACAATATCGTCTTGATTGGCAACAGAGTCAACCGATTTGTAGATTAAAATTTCTCCGGGAATGTCATTAAAAATTGTCACATTGATATCCGAAACATCTGCATTTTTCGCAGCTAAGCTAGCTTGTGCAATACCGGGAAATACGTTTGTGACCAGTTCTTTTTTTGATTGTGCAAAGTGGTAAAAATTATCTGGAAGCGTATTCATTTTTGTGGTGGGGTCAATTGGAATTGCGCCATTCTTCCCAATATCTAACAATTGCTTCGAAAAACGTTCGGCTGATGGATCATTTTGCAATTGAACACGCAAATTACACGCACACACAAAATGCAACAGAATATGGAAAACAAAATTCTCTATTTGTTTGCACATCCACTTGCTATGAACACGAGCATATTTCGATTTGTTTTGCCATCGCATTCTGTGCAAGCACACATACACGGCAACGTACAAACAAAAACACACATTTCATTTGATACAAAACATTGAGTCGAAGTATGCAATGCAAAAAAAAATTTTAATTTTTTTGAAAAATTTGTCTTGTTTCAAACACGCACTGTGGACGCGCTATTGTGCGAATTAATGAAATTTTTAATTTTTATATTTTTCTTTCTTTATTGAGTTATAATTATAAACTGAACTTAAAAACTAAATTATTGTTTTTTCATGTTTACCTAATTACTGAGAAACCACCTGTTTGCTTATTATTACTGGTAGACGCAGTGTCAGCAGTTTTGATAGGAACGGAAAACAACATGTAAAATTGTATGGAAATCCAAGTATTGCAGTTTTTATATACATTGCGTTAACGTATGAAACAAAGATACAAACTAGCAAACGACCATTACGAAGATGCCAACCAACGGACACCTATTTTGGGCTTAATTGTTATATATATAGATGACTACGTGCACAACATGTTGTTCTCTTATGCAAGACTACACTTTAATTGCCCTCAATTAGTAGTAAATTACAACTTGCTGTAATTTTCAAGCACCCAGTAATCAAAAATATTTTTATAAAAGCGGTATTTTTATATTAGTGAAGGTGAAGTAAATGTCACAACCCATGTTGGTTTTTGGCTACTTGCTGCAATATTAATTCAGTCTCCCACAAAAATAGTGGGTTTGTGTATTAAATTGGATTAAGTCTTTAATGTTTAATACATATAAAATACAGGGTTTTTATTAACATTTAGGGGCACCATTGAAATAAAAAATTTTAAATACTTGGATAAAAATATTCTAAATAATTTTTAAATTATGGGTCTCTTTTTAATTGTAGTTGCCAATATGTCGTTGCTTTCCTTTCTGGGATAAAATTAGAAATTTATGTCTGGTAGAGTACATTTCTGGTATATTGTCACTATTGACAGCATAAACTAGATTTTGTGGCATTAAAGACTTTCACCAATTATATTATATTAAATAATGTTTACAGTTTACTAAAAACGGTATTTCCTCAAAACGAAAGCGCCCATCAATCACCCCCAATAATTTATGTTAAAGGTATTCATATCACCTGCTATTCAAGTAAGAAAATGTGAAAAAGTAAAATTTTTCACTAGTTGATGTGAGTAGCCATGTTAGCAACAACAAACTTACACAAAAAAATTCATCATGAAAAATTTTTATTTATTCTTATAAAATGAAAAAATAAAATCTTAAATAATTTTTCATTAGTTCAATATTTAATTCATTATTATCTGAAATTGCAGAATAAATAAAAATTTTATACAGAAAACACTTTTATGGGAAAATTTGTTCATTTTGTTAAGTGTAAGTTTTTTGTAAGGTTGGCAGCACAATTTATTTACTGTTTGTTTTTCAATTGTGGCAACACCAACAAACATGATAGTTTTGGCATTTAGTTTTTTGACGTATTCGTAGTAGATGCATTAACAATTGTTACAACTGTGTGATTAGCTTTACATCTGCGCCTGGCCATGAAGCCTTAATCAGATGGTGGATTAAACCACTGCATAATTTGGAACGTCATGCTCGTCCTAGGAAGCCGAAGCTATAATTCTATGCAATAGAACTTTCTAGTTGCAACTTCAATGATTCCAGAGCAGGGCTGCAAATCATTACTCCTTGCTTAAGGGTTGTAGACTTAGCAACTTCTGTCCAGAACACATGTCTAGCATGCTCACTGGATCTGGGAACATTTCACTAGGTAGGTGTTATTAAAGGTGAAATGAACCCGGCCACCATAGAACCATAGACTGATATGGGGCCGCGAAACCACAACCACAACGATACTCCCATAAAGGGCCAACCCTTTATCAGTCAGAGAACAGTTAAGTGTCTAAAGAGACAAATAACGGAACTCTGCGGGTCACTGATTCCCGTGGAAACAAAGTGGAGTTTCCAGTTGTACCCCTGCTGACTTCAGGGGACTGGGCTCCCTTTTTCCCCCAGTTGCACAGGTCTCAGTTGTTACTATCTCCAAAGACCATATATGTGCCCCTGGGGGGTTAACAATTGTTACAATGAATTTAATTTTATACGAAAATCGCACCAAAGTAAATGGTAGTTCGTAATATTTTCAGACCACATAATGGTCCTTTTGAGATCGCTGCTAAGAATCTGGTCGTTAAATTTGAGTCGACAGGCTCGATGTAAAATAAGCGAACACCAACGGGCTTTCGAACGAGTCGTTCAACTGAAAACATCACAGTCGTGAGTCACAGTGTTGAAGCAGATCCAAATTTGTCAATTGCTCGGTTATCCAGAACCACCACATGGCGAACTTTGTGTCAGGATTTGATTTTGAAGACATGCAAGGTGCAACTGATGCAGGAGTTGAAGCCGACCGACCATTCATAGCACCGTAGATTTGCTCACTTTATTCAGAAACAACCGGCTGGTTTTTCTGAAAAAAATAAGACGAAGCCCATTTGCACTTGTCAGGGTATGTCAACAAGCAAAATTGCGGCATTTGGGCTTCTGAAAATCTTAGAGGGAGAAGCCTTTGTATGCTCAATGTGTTATTGTATAGTGCGCTGGTCTGGAAGCGTGATTAAGCCGTCTTTCTTTTTCGAAGATGAGGCTGGAAATGCGGTAACGGTCAATAGAGCAATTTTGGCCTATTATTGACGACAAGGATATCACTGACATGTGGTTTCAACAGGGCGATGCCACCTATCACACAACCAATGAAACAATAAATTTATTACTAACGAAATTACCCGATCGCATAATTTCACGACAATCAGCAGTTAAGTGGCCAGCCAGATTTAACACAACTGAATTCTTTTTGTGGGGGCTATGTTAACGACAGAGTTTATACGGAGCCCATCGAATCGAATTTTAGCATAAACACTTAAAATTCGTGATGTGATTAAAATCTTTGATGAAAGAATAGACATCTGTCAGAATGGCTGTGGTAGAGATTTGCCAGATATTATTTTTTATTCATAATTGTCGAATTTTTCGCTGCGCAATACAATAAAAATTTGAATCATCTTAATCTAAATTTGTTGTTTTATTTTATTTTGTTTTAGAACACAAACTTCTTGTTAAAAAACCCTATATAAATTGAATTCTAATACTGTTATTATTGCTCTCGGTGTAAACCTTTATTGTTAGCTGTTAGCTGTATGTTATAAATAAAATATCGGCAAAGAAGGTCGTCTTCAGTTAAAATTTATCTTACAGCTCTCAAAAAAACAAAAACAAAAAAAGAAATAACGAAAAGTTTACTAGTCACTGCTCTCGACTGCACTCGACACAAATAAAATTTCGTTAAGAAAACTAAATGCTTGTCATTTGGTTTTTTTTTTATTACAATGTAATTAAATGGTTAAAAATTATTGAACAAAAATTGATATGTGTGTTGTTACCCCAACCAAGTCTTCGTTTTGGGAAACTTTTAAAGAACATTCAATTAAATACAATCTTAATAATATAAACGTGACTACTTGCCATTCATTACGACTGCAGTAGTATTTTTTAATTCACTTACCAACCAGATAGATGGTATTGGATGAATGCATTTATCTTGCTATGTGATTATTTTTAAGTACAACTTCCAAAGGACGAAATTTCTTTAAGAGTAAGAATATGTGTGTCTGGATATGAGAGAAAACTTTTACAATTTAGTACCAAAAATTTAGAAAAGAAAATATGCTTTTAATGTACCAATATTTTGATTAAACTAAAACAATATGTTATCAGTAAATTATTATTTAAGCATTAGGTGGTTTTTTTTTATAAAAAATTCAGTTAATCTTTATTTTTCTCAATATTTCGCCAAACCATTGCTTGGTTGGCATCTTTAGGATAAACAAATAATCAGAAAAAATAAACAAAAAATTGTTGAAAAACAAATTCAAAATAAAAAAACAAAAATTATAAATAAATGACATTCTGAACAATTCTGCAAAATACTCAATATTGAATAAGGATCCTACTGCTAAATTGCAGAAAACAAACAATGTTTTAGTTGATGAACTTTTTAAAAAAAAGATATTTCAATAATGGAGAGAAATAGACTTAGGACTAATGTATCAAATTCTCCAAAGCTATATGGAGTACCTAAGATCCATAAGCAGAATTTTCCTTTAAGGCCTATTTGCTCTTGCATTAATTCCCCGGCCTACGAATATTCTTAAGGTAATAACAGGACAATCAATATATAATATTAGAAATTCATTGGAATTTAAAGATAAAGCCAAAAGAATAGATTGTTTTCATTTGATGTAGTTTCACTTTTTCCAAGTATTCCTGTATGTTTACCTTTGAGGATTATAGAGGAAAAATGGCAGATAATAGAACAAAATACCAATATTGAGAAGGAATTATTTTTACGTATTCTTAAGTTTTGTGTTGAAGACAACAGATATTTCCAATTTCATAATAGGATATATCTGCGGAAGGAGGGCGTCCCTATGGGCTCTCCAGCATCTCCAATTATAGCTGATATTGTAATGGAGGAATTAATAAATTCATGTATTAGTAAAATACATATTAAACCGAAGATTATCACAAAATATGTAGATGATTTATTTTGTATAACTTCGGAAGATGCAGTGGATGATATCTTGTCAGAATTAAATAGTTTTCATCCAGATATTAAATTTACGATTGAAAGAGAGTTCGAATCTAAACTTCCATATTTAGATATACTGATAATAAGAAAGAGAAATAAATTAGTGTTTGATTGGTATAAGAAACCAACATCTTCTGGAAGAATTATTAATTTTTATTCCAAACATCCGAGAAAAATGATAATAAACACGGCGAAAAATATGATAGACAGAATATTGACTATAAGTGATAGAGAATTTCATTTGAAGAATAAGGACACAGTAAGAGATATATAGAGATATATATACAATATGGTAATCATAAGCATAATTTAGAAAATACTACGGCAGAACCAAATATTTATAAATCATTAACTTATGTTCCTGGAATATCAGAAAGATTAAGAAAGTCTAAAATATATGACACAGATAAATATATAATTGCACACAAAACACATAACACATTAAATAAATTATTTAGCAGTATGAAGGAGAAAATAAGGAAAATGGAAATATCTGATGTAGTATACAGGATACCATGTGGAGGAAATGACCAGATGAACTGTGGCAAAGTTTATATTGGGACAACAAAAAATAAACTTAAAACAAGATTAGCTGGTCATATATGGGATCAAAAATATAGCAATATTTCAACACAGAAGACATCCTTATCTTCACATTGTAAAAAATATAATCATTATCCAAAGTTTGATGAAACATCAGTATTAGATATAGAAAAAAACTATAAGAGACGTTATATGTTAGAAATGTTAGAAATTGTTAATGTACCAAATGTCAGGAGAATAAATTTCAAAACAGACACAGACAATTTAGCGCAGAATTACAGGTACTTAATTCAAAAGACACATAATTTGTTATAATTGTTTCATAAGAAATAATTTGTTATTTAATTTCCATTTCCTTATTTTTTGTATGTTTAAAATTTTTAAAATTTTAAATTTTGTATGTATGTATATATGAAGAAAATTATTTTATATGTTTTTGTCAATTGTTTTCAAAAAATTTTTTCAAATTGTTAATAATTATTTGTTTTTATAAAAATTAATTTCCTGATGAAGCTTTCCAGCGAAAAGCGAAATATTGAAAATATATGTGATAAATTTATTTAAAAAATACCATTACTAAGATTAATACTTATTTATTTAATAAAAAAAGTGGTCGAATAAAACTAATAATCAAACAAAAACAACGAAAATTATAAATTGAAAAAAATATAATTTTCAATACTAAAAATTTAAAATTGAAACATTTACAAAGTTTAGAACACTGTGAAAAAAATGCTGCTTTTTGTGAACTAATATTATCCCTGAATTTTTGGTAGGACTCATGTTTTGCTATTCTAGTTTTCAATTTATTTTTTATTGTGCCTACATAAACCTTACTACAATCCTTCTTATCATTACCGTTACAAGGAATTTTGTACACTATTTTGGACATATTTAATTTTTGAACTTTATCCTTAGTTTTACCAAACAACCTATTTAATATTCTTATATGCCATTTTTTTTTAAAGAGATGTAGCACTACAGGTAACAGTGCCTATTTAGTCAAGTACCGTGCTACATTCTTTAGGAAAGGGATAGAGAATAGATGAAACAGGTGGTGAAAGTAGGAGGATAGCCGGAAATTTACTGCCGTATATAAGACAGCACAGCGATCAGTGACTATGCCTTTATCGCTGAGCAGCCTCACCGACAGTCAATTTTTATTTTTGTAGTAGAAAAAACCAAGGTCTTCGTTGGAAATCGAACCCACAACCCCCATACTTACAAGCTAGTTCACTACCTACTAGCCTATAGGGGCACCTATATGCCATTTAGTATTTATTAGAATCATCTGTATCATCTGAGTTATAGTATCCATACTTCAACATTTGCAGATGATACGGACTGCCTTAGTACTCACGAAGACCCCCGTGTGGCATCCAGGTTCTTCAGGAACATATTACGCATCTGAAATTGTGCTTAAATTTATGGAGAATAAAAGTAAACGAGCAAAAGTCCACATAACTTTTACTTTAAAAAGGAAAACTTGCTCCCCTATTCGTATAAACAAACAAGTTATTCCTTACCACTTACACGCTAAATATCTTGGCATAATCCTTGATCGTAGGCTTACATGGATACACTACATCGACACAAAGCTAATCCAAATGAAAATCAAGTTATCTCAAATATACTGGCTAATTGGCAGGAACTCAACTCTTAGTCTGTACAGTAAACTTCTATTGTATAAGTCGCCTCTGAAACCAATAAGGTGCTATGGAATTCAACTACGAGGCACTGCTTCAGCTTCGAATGTGAAAAAAATTCAACGCCGACAAAACAAAATACTACGATTAATTACATTAGCTCCATGGTACATGCGAAATTCAATTATACATCGTGATTTAAATATTCCACTTGTGACAGCTGAAATTGCTCAATACGCAGGCAAATATTTAACTAGACTCGAGTGCCACCCGAATCCCCTTGCTCGGAATATTTTGAATTATAGAGGTCACATCCGATTAAAAAGAAGGGACACAGGGGCATTGGTCAATAACCCTTCAAATTGAATCTCTTAAAAATAGTTTTTATTTTTTTTTATTATTTTTTTATTGTGGGAATTTGTTAGGATATTATTTTAATTGCTGTCACTAGGATTATGTCTGACACTGGTCGGGCCTAATGATTATGTGCATATAGATTTAAGATTTGAAAACTTGTTCATAGTTCACATTATTATGAAGATACAATAAATAATTTATATATGGAAAAAAAATCTGTGTCAAATTGTGTAATCTTTATGGTATCCAACTTTGGGGCACTGCCTCAGTTTCAAACGTGGATAGAATCCAACGTATGCAAAATAAAATTTCACGGTTGATAACTTCCGCCCCATGGTACATCAGAAATTCAAACATACATGGTGACTTAGACATACCGCTGGTGACTACAGAAATCATCAAATACGCAGGCAAATACTTGATGAAGCTCGAAGACCATCCTAATCCCCTTGCTCGCAATATCTTGGATTATAGTGGACATAGCCGATTAAAAAAGAGGGATACTACAGCTTTAATCCTCAATGCTACAGATGACACATCTTAGAAACATTTGTTTTGTTTTTTTTTTTTAATGTCAATTTTCTTCTTTTTTTACCCAAAATGTTAGTTCTGACATGGTCGGGACTAATGTAACTTTTTTTAGAATTTAAGATTTTAAAACTTATTGTTAGTTCTTTTTATAGAAGATACAATAAATAATTTTAAGAGTTAAAAAAAAAAAAAAAAAAAAATTGTGTAATCTCTCTATTCTTTCGGATAAAACAGTTCATTAAATTATAGATTTACGCGTATGTTTTGGGTTGTGTTACACTTCTTATATAACTCTTTTACTCCTATTAGTTAATCGTAATCGTAATCTTTTCTTTATTCTTTCTATGGAATTGTTTGTCACTTTATGTAAAAACTCTGTCTATTAAATTATTGGCTGTGTTCATAATAATTCTTTTATTTTATTTAGAATAATAATTAATAATTCTGTGTGAAGCAGTTAGTTTGTGGTACCAATTTATAACTAATTATTTATTTCTTCTTATTATTTAGCTGTCCAAATATGGAAGTTTTGCATCGCATTTCTAACGAAACGCCTGCAGACGCACCATACAGTGATGCGTTGAGCATACAAAAGGCTTCTCAATAATCGCTTTATAATTTTCAAAAGCCTAAATGCGGTAAAAACCAGCTGGTTGTTCCTGAATGAATTGAGTGAATCTAAGGCGATGTGAATGGTCGGTCGGCTTCTATTCCTGCACCAGTTGAACTTGGCAAAATTTGCCATGTGGAGGTTTCAGATAACCCCAATTGTTAGGAACGTCGAGGAATTGACAAAGTGGCTAACGACTGCGATGTTTTCAGTTGAATACCCCGGTCGAACACGCGTTGGTGTTCGCACATTTTGCATCGAGCCTATCGAATCAAATTTAACGACCAAATTCGTAATAGTACTTTTAGAAAGACGATTATGTTGTCCGAAAATATCACGAATTTTACGAAATGTAACTTTAACAGAATCACAATTTTCATAGTGGATTTGAATTATTTGAATGCAATTTTTATGCGAAATTGAATTCACTGTAACAATTGCTAAATGCATCCATTAAGAATACGTCAAAAAAACTAAATGTTTAAACTATCATGTTTGTTGGTGTTGCCACAATTGAAAAGCAAACTTGTTGTTGAAAATCGTGAAATAAAAAGGAACAAATTTGTACATTTTGTGCTAATTTCTCATAGATATTTCTAGATGTTACTTTGCTTAGAAATTTAGGAAAAATTTTGTTTACTAAAATATCACATTTAGGCAAAGTAAGATACGGAAGCGTACTTAGTTTTTAAATTGATATAGTGATGATTTTTAATAATCATTCTTAAAAAAATATTTTCTATAAATACAAATTCAGTAAAATCAAAAAGTCATGCGTGATAAGATTTACGTCGGTACCTAGTGTGTGTATGCTATAACCTGACGGTAGTCAAGCCGCGTCCTAGGAAGCCTGACACGACACACTTTTCCTGGTAGCTGAGGTATGCTCAGCGGCGTCCAGGGTCGTGTTGTGTCGATTAAAAAACCAAAACCTTGGTTACATGCTTATTCTCTATTATGGAACGGATTCCTTATTCCCGATTTTCTGCTTCCCTGCAGCTCGGGCTTCAAATGTAACGGCACGATTCCTCTGGCAGCTTTGGTTACAAGTTTGTTCTTTATTAAGGAAAGGATTTCCTTATTTCCGGTTTTCTGCTTGACTACAGCTCGGGCTTCGTATCTTGTGCACTGGTGTGTGTGAACGCGGCTTAGGTAACTCTCTTCTATGTCACATGGTCAGTATTCGAAGAACGTCGCTGTCGGTGGCGACTGCGGGCACAAACTCGGCTGGGTATAACCACGGCTCCGTATGTGATTGCTCCGTCGAAATTTGTCTGTACTCTGCCAGAGCCAAGACACTGTAGATTGGGCTGGGTATTACCACGGCGCAACCGTTCACTGCCCTGCTCACTGTCGGTGGCGACAGCGGACACAAATTCGGCTGAGCACAACCACGGCTCTGTCTGTGATCGCTCCGTCGCAAGTTGTTTTGTCTCAGGGTATAGATTGGGCTGGGTATTACCACGGCTCCGTATGTGATCCTCCGTTGAAATTTGTTTGTAGGCCGCCATAGCCAAGACACTGTAGGCTGGGCTGGGTATTACCACGGCTCCATCTATACCCTCACTACCAGTCCAAAATAATAAAAATAGAAGCAGATATTTACCTGTGATCCTGGTGCCGGTCGCACACCAATTCATTTACTCTTACTGATGTTCGCCCTTTTATACTTAATTTTCCACCACACACCAATGCACAAACACACCTGCGTTATTTCGGCAGTAGATACACCACAACCGACGGCTGTTTTCACAACCGAGCTGCAGCCAGTCTTACAATGTAAATTTTAGTAACTAAATGATCGTATGCCTTCGAGGCTAAATATTACAATAATAATAATACAATACTATTTACAGAACTCAATCTTACTTCATTTTACTCAAACATTAATTTTTATTTCAGATTTCTTAGTAAATAACTAGTAAGCAAATATGTGCGTATATAAGTAAATTGTAAGTAAAAAAAAGAAAAATAGAAATTGAAACGTGACTGCTGATTTACAATTTGTTGTGAGACCAAAAACGACCTTGGACTTTTGGTCGTTACAAGCAGAAGACTAATTTCTAGATTATTCCTAGTTACAGTTTCGGAGGTTTCGAAGCAGGGCCGCCAACCCCCAATCCTAGCTGAAGAGTTGGAGACTATCCAACTCCTGGTGCAGAGCACACGACAAGCATGATCACTGGATCCATATCATTCACCCATTTTTCTCAGTAAAGGAGAGATAATACTGGCCCCTTAATCAAATTCATGAGGGCCACGGAACCACAACTACCACGTTACTCCTGAAGGGCCAACCCCAATAATCAGACAGAGAACAGCAAAAAGGCTAAAAAACTAAAAAGCTGAACTCTGGGACTTACTGATTCCCGTAGAAATAACGTGGAGCTTCCAGTTGACTCCCTGCTAGCCTTCAAGGGACTGGGCTCCCGTTTTTACCCCGCTGACACACGTGTAATTACGGTGAGATTCCATCAAAACATATAATTGTACCCCCGGGGGGATGGAAAAGGTCATAAGAATTTCTTAAATGGGACTGGTTTTGGTCTTTTTTCATATACAGCACAAGACCACAAAGATATAAATAGCCAAGAGTTTGAACGTGAATGACATGTTATATTATGAAATGGGGTCAAGCGAGCAGGGTGGATTTTAAAAACCCTAAAATCAAATCTTGATGTCCTCAAAATAAACACTTGACCCAAAATGGCATTTTATCTGTAGTAACCTGAGCATTTTGCCAGTCTCTGATTCAGAATTTTTGAATTAAACGATAAATAAATATCTTACATCCATCGTTCTTATTTTAATTACTGTTTCTAAATGTGATACAGATCATCTAATATTTTGATCATATTTTAAATGATTTATTTAAACTGCGCCTGCCAAACTCAATATTTCTGAATAATTAAAACATGTGACTTTCTCGAACTTTCTTCCAATGCTCAGTATTTTTATTAATCCTAAGCTGTTAAATTTCAAATTATGAGACCTTGCGTGAACTCCGGAACACATTTATAATTAAAATCCCATGATAAAAATAATATGCAACAAAAAGTACTTTTGAATATGTATAGCGACTTTATTGTCCCTGACTTGAATCTTATGACAGCTTTTGTAATTGCATTAATGTGTGTGTGCGTATGTGTGCGTGTGTGTGTGCAGGATCGTTGACATTTTGAGAATATGCTTGCTTAAATATAGACAAAAACTTATTCTCAATTCAATTTAATTGCATCTTAAGTGTTTTAAGGAAAATTTACTGTTTTCTCATTTCACCATCAAGTTTTGGTTGGCAAAACTGCAGTATAATTAACCAAAATTGTACACAAACTTTAATATGCATATAAATAATGTGTACGGGTGTATGTATGTGTGCTTGTGTGTGGGTGTTTGTGTGTGTATGTATATGTTTATTGTGTATGTATATTAGTTTCGTATGTTAAATAAGAAAATGTTGAATTGAAAATTAAATCAATAGAACAAGAAAACACTTACGCTCGCATTTCCATATATCGTAATAACACTTATTTAATAGAATAGAATAGTTTTGTATGCATACAAAAATAAACACTCACCTTTATACAAATATAAATGTATCAATCCCCAGGGTAACATAATTTTTAATAAAGCTTGAGTTAAGTAAGAAAATTTAAACACATGTCGGACTGGTTTTTATTTATATGTCTTTGTGTGCTTAAATGTGTGCGCTTAAGTACTTCTACAGGTGTGTACAAAAGGCTTTGGAGGAATTTAGAGGAACAGTATTGAAAAATTGGACGTTATTAGTTTTTTTACAATATATTTAGAGTTTTTGTCTTAGATTGCAAGGTTTAATTTCTAAATAATTAACAACTGTCAATGAAATGCCATCTGCCTTCTTCGAAAGTAGATAAGTGATGACTTCTTAAAACCTAATTTTTAAATGTCAGTTTTCGTAATGTAACAAATTGCAAGGATATTCAAATTTGTAGTTAATGATTATTTTCCTTATTTTTTAGCCGTCCGAAACAGTAACACCGTATAATTTTGGCAAGACAAGAACTCAAGTTCTCTTATTTACCAAACGTTATTTGGTTTTATTTTTGGCTTTTCGGTAAGATTGGTTCTTATGATTTGCAAAGTAAACATGCAGTTGGCTTGAACCACTAACTCAGTTGTGCAACAATTGTGTTACTTTGTAACGGTGAAAATCGTGCCCTCGTTTTCACCTACACCTGATCACCATTAATTAATTAATAAATTATGAATTATTAACTTTTCTTATCATAGATTCTATTATATGGTATTGTTTATTTTATATTTTTATCTCTCCCTTATTTTTTATACCTAAGTGAAGAAATGAAGAAAATGAACTCTGCTATTACATTATTATTATTTTAGTTATGAATTGTTATTATTATTCTTATTATTATTCTTATTATTCCTTATTGTTATTATTTTGGTATTATTGTTGAATATATTCATTACTTTAAGATTTATGAATTATTATTTAAATTAACGGTCGGGAACGTAAGAGCGCCACCTGTGAATCAGAAACAACAAGATCATCAGTGCCGTCAGCTGATATGCAGATCGAAACTCACCGCTGTCATACAACTATAATGGATAATATGTGTGTGTGAATGTGTGTACCCACGCACAGGTATATAAGGCGGAGCATTCTATGAGAATAATGAATTGGCACGCAGCTCGCCTACACGTAAGTAGTCTTTTGGACAGGAATTTAATATTCCGCATTAACTTCTTATCAGTAGACAGCAAGTAGATCGCCTGCAAATAAGAAGTCTTTTGGGACAGGAATTTAATACTCCGCAATAGATTCTTGTCTGCCGATAGCCAGCCGATCACCTGAGGGAGAAGGAGCCTGTTGGACAGCAATTTAATATTCCGCAGCAACTTCTTACCCACGACAAGGGATCTTTTGCACAGGAATTTAATATTCCGAAATAGTCTCTTGTCGACAGCGTCGCTATAACTGGGGCTTGACCGTTTTTTTGTGCCATCTGCCACGCTGTCGCTGCCGCCAGTACAGCAACCATATTTGCTGCGATACCGCTACCAGGTACTACCGTTGCCGTCATCTTTACCGTTGACGTCAGGGCCGCTGACGCCTGTACCGCTGCCGTTCCACGACTACGATTCCCGACCGCACCTTTAGCAATAAGCCACCTTGTCAGAATTAACTAATAAATAAACTTAGTGATACGTTTTATAACGTTTATAGAACAGTGATTGTCATTCCTTCCACGGACGAAGACGGTAGGTAATCGAAATAAAAAATTTTGCAACGACCCTGGCCTCCGCTGTCGCTATCCCAGCAACCAGCGGAAACGTGTCGTTACAACTTTATACTTAAGTCTACTTCCTATATGGCTTTAACTACTGTTTATCATTTATCGGTATTTGAAAGAACCCACATACTGCGCCTGCTCTTCTGCTATGCAAATTTCAATAGATATGGGCCTACGACAGGCATTGCAGTCATAATAATAATATAATTACCTTTTGTCTTTTGAGTACAATATCTTAAGAGGAACAAAGCACATAGTGCCTCTAATTTTTACTACTTATGTCAAATACAGTCAAGTCAATAAGAAAAGATAATTACTTTATTGACGTAATAATATTTGTTCTCGTTCATTCTTTCGCAAATCTACAGTTAAGGTACTTACTTTTTACTCTTTTATTTTATCAGTTTTATTCTGTAAGAATTTTTAATCTTTTAATATTTTTAAATAAATAAATGTCTATGATAACAAAGGAAACACTTTATAGCACCCGTTACAAAAGCTTAATTGGTAAACGCAAAAAAATTCTTTATAAAATAAATAAAATAATTTCAGTATGAAAAAGAACACTGAAGATGGCACACAGCCGAAACCGGTTTGTTCACAAACCAAATTTGACGAGGGTCGACGGAAAACCGTACCCAAATAAAAGTAAAATAATTTCACTTGAAAATGTATAATAAAATAACTTAAAAAAAGATTTCGCCAAATAATCAAAACACTTAATAACGTAAAATTTCATCTAATAATTGATATTTCACTACCAGTACCACTAAATTCAGTTCTTTCTTCAATTCAATTGAATCGATTTCAGCCCTAAAATTTAAAATCCATGATGTAATTAACGAAATAGAAACGCCATTTTGCCAAAAATTGGTTAAAAACTTTGATGAAAGAGTCGATATCTGTCAGCGTGATCGTAGTGGACATTTGTTAGATATCATTTTTTATACATAATTTCCGAAGTTTTCTCTTCGTAAGACAATAAAAATTTTAATCATCAAATATGTATTAATCTTTTAAACGGTCTTTTTAATTAACGATTTTAACGATACATTTTTTTAATATTTCGCTTTTCATAAAAATATATCGTCAAAATTTAATTAAAAAGCCCGTTTAAAAGATTAATATTTATTAAATTAAAATAAAAAGCACGAATAAAAATAGTAATCAAATAATTTTAATTATCTTAATGTTAATTTTTTGTTTTATTTTATTTTAGAAAACAAACTTCTTGTTAGAAAACGCTTTACAATTTAGTGAACTAAAGCTGCTGCAGCCGGTGCCGTGTATTGCAACTATGAATTTTTCAGTTTATTTACTTTTAATCATTAACTAAAAATTCTTAAATGTCACCTTAAAATATAGAAAAATTTCACAACTATTCATTTTACAAATAAGTGGCATTTAAATCTATATCTAATCCAATATTTATTGAAAGCCTGAAAGCAAAATCCATTCTCATTATTTTAATATTCTTAATTATTAAGGTAATGATAAAGTGGACAAATGGAAATAACTTTAGATATAAAAATAACTGAAGTTAATATTAAGTTGTTTGGATTTGTTGTACCAGTAAATGAAATACTGTTGTCATATCAGCAACGAAGGTTTTCACCGAAAGGAATGACAACAGAAGTTAATATTGTTTGCAGTAAATAAAATACATTAAAACTACCACTAAGTAAAAATATACAAGGTAAACCTGTGTTTATGAAATATTTGAAAATGTTTTAGGTTTTGCAGTATTAAGCATATTTTTCGAAAAGTAAAAGTAAACACTTCAGCTGCAAGAAATTGTTAATTTATCTACTTTAAATCAATAAAAATTTTTATAGTTTTTTTTAAACGATCTTTTTTTATTTATCTTCAATAAATATCTTTTGTTCTTTTTAACGATCTTTTTTTATTTATATATATTTTTTTTTCAATATTTCGCTTTCCTTTGGAAAGCTTCTTCAGGAAAAAATTTTTATTTTTTATTTTTCCTGAAGAAGCTTTCCAAAGGAAAGCGAAATATCGAAAAGAAAAAAATATATAAATAAAAAAAGATCGTTAAAAAGAAAAAAAGAAATTTATTGAAGATCAATAAAAATTGTTAAACCGTTAGATATTGCAAAGCGCTAGACTGCAGTTAATATCCTAAGATTCGGCATAAATCAGGTTTGCAATTTGTATTATTATGATCATGTGTTACGTTATGATCAATTGCGTAAATTGTTGATTGCAATTGTTATAGTTGCTGTTTTTTTAACAGAAGCAAATCCTGGGACTATCTTATGCAAATTCTTTCTTTATAATAAAATATTTGAATATAATGATTTAAATAAGTTTTAATGCTAAGTTTCATATCATCAAACGATTGAGGGAAAAGCTGACTGTCTAGTTTCTGTAGTTATTTTTATACCTTGAAATGCTAAATTGATTGCCGTTTTAGCATTCCAATTATAACTTCAAACTCTGTATTGTGATAGCACCTCTTTAGCCATGTGGGAATTCCAAATATTCTTTTCGTTACCAAAATCTCAGTACGTTAATCGCTAACATGACCTCTTATTTTTTTTCTTATACATTTTAACATTTTGTATTTAATTTGTCTTGTGTACAGTATTCAGGTGGCTGGTTAAACATCAGTTTTTTAATTTTAGGTATTCAAAGCTTTCCAAGGCTCTTTGCTGTTGATTCTTAACTATAGTAGATTTATTTTAGTAGTCGTTAATAAAAGATACAAAAACCATTAATTAAGATGGTTCTTATCATTTGATAGTGAGTGTAACAGCGGAACCACATTAATTCGTTAAATATTTACAAAATAAATAATTAGTTTTTAATTCGGCTTAGTTTCTCAAATTGATAAAAAAAATTTTTTGTTTCAAAATTTTTGCGTTATATTTTTAAGAAGCCAAGAAGCAAGATATTTGGTGTGTATGTTGTTTGATTCATGATTGACAGATATTCAGGGGACAATTGTCTCAAACACAATAAAAGTGCTTAACTAGATAAAAATAAAAAGGTTTTTAAAGTTTTTAATTTATTTATAAGAAATCTTGTTTGTTTTTAACTTTCTGAAATATATGAGGAAGTTTGTAGTAATCAACAATATATATTTAATTCTTATTTGAACATTCTCTTTAAAATTAATTTACATCTAATAACTAATCACATCTAAGTCTAAGTGAAGAATAATAATTAAAATGTTTTACATGTTCATATAAATTCATTAATATTTATTAAATTTAATGTACTATTAAATACATTAACATAAATACAAACAAAGTCAGGCTTATGAAGCAGAACAACTGCCATTGCAGATTGAAACTCCCAAGCTTCTGTAATAAAGATAAGCTTTCAGTAATTATTCCCATTTGAAATTTCCTAACTGATTCAATGTTAATATGATCAAATTTAGGTATGTAGTTTTTTTAAACTATAGGGTTTGCCAACAACAAGTTTGTTTTTCATTTGCGGCAACACCAACAACATGATAGTTTTAACATTTAGTTTTTTGACGTATTCGTAGTAAATGTCATTACAATGAATTCAAATTCGCATTAAAATCATAATAAAATCATTAAAATCTACTATGAAAATGGTGGTTCTGTTATAGTAGCATTTCATAAAATTCGTGATATTTTCGTCCTTCTGAGGCCCCTATTAAAAATTTGGGCATTAAATTTGAGTCGACAGGTTCGATACAAAATGTGCGCATCGCAGCCGTGAGTCACAGTGCTGAAGCAAATCCAAATTTGTCAATTCCTCGACGTTCTGTGCAATTGGGGTTATCCAAAACCACCATATGGCGCATTTTGCTTCAGGATTTGACTTCGAAACCTTACAAGGTTCAACTAGTGCAGGAATTGAAGCCGACTGATCATTTACATTGCCGTATTCGCTCAATTCAATTCAGGAACAACCGGCTGGTTTTTCTGAAAAAATCAAAACCAACGCAGAAATACGGTTTTAAATGCCTAAAAAATGTCGACGAAATTGACCTATTTTTGTTTTATTAAAAATTTTTTATATTCACTACAATTTAAATAGTTTTTTCATGACTAATATTCCAAAGTGACTCTGTCAGGAAATATTTAATTGAAATGACAACAAATATATATTTTAATAATTTAAAACACTATATTTAAATTGCTCAAATTTAATTATATATTTGTTTTATGTTTTTATTAAATAGAAGCCTTATTATATGGTTTTGACATATTGTTTTGATATTCGTATTGTTTATTAAAACTATAAAGCGTAAAATATGTAGTTAAAATTAGTTTTCATTTATGTGGTTTCTTTTAAATTGTTCCAAATAAGTTTATTATTTACGACTATTGATTGCCATATACATATATACGAGTATATTGTATTGTATATCGTTTGTGGCAAATGTATGTGTGGTAATCACTGGTATTTTAATGCCTTAATTAATCGAAATAGACTTGAGTTCCTATTTAAAGCAAACAATTTAAATATGAATTCCTTAGTTAATTGTACTGACCACAAAATTAACTTTCAATTTACACGTCTGCAACAGATAAATTCACTCGTTCACATACAACACACACAATTTCACACAGTCAAATTTAGTCTTTTTATGCAAAACACACACACACACACGCACACACAGAAATTCAATATTGATTGTTTTTCTATTTACGTCTCGCCGTAACCCAGTAAGCTACGCTACCATCATTAGATTCAAGAAGTGTCAAGTTCTCTATTTCAATTCTGCCAAGAAAAAAGAGTTACTTTAAGGCTCTCATTGTTACAGATCCTTTGCGATAAGTTAATAAATATTTGCTTGGCATGAGTAGTAGGATGCCTATAGGCCCAACTATAATATGTATGATCTGGCTTAAGCTAATGTCAAAAGTTGGACCAAAAGTCTGTCAAATGTTTAAGCGAATCAATGAAGACTTTTACGTGGCTATATTGTACTTATATGAATATAGAAATTATTATGCACAGTTGCACATGTATTTTATTTGTACTTTTGCAAAAAAATAATTTCGTTCTAAATAAATGAAATTTATTAGCAAAAAGGCGTTTAATAATCATATTTTGTATATTTAATACTATTATAATACAAATTTATAATTTTTTGTTAATAGTTTTAAGAAAATTACGAAAGAAAAATTACACATATATCCTGTATGTTTAATTTGGGCCAAAAGTACTAAAAAATGCAACTGTGTGCATCATTTTTTTTTTTTGTTTTGGGAGAAAGGAGGTAAAAATGCATTTATGCATTCACAGAAGGTCGTTACCAACTGTGATATGTCGGGCTCCCACAGTTGGAATACCGACTAAAAAAACCCCCTTACTTTCTCGGGATATGTCGTCCACCTCGACCCCGCCTTCGCATTACTTCGAGGTGAATCCCGTTCACAGTGCCTTACTGCACCAGTGTCCAGATGCCTGCGTCCAGGTCCCCGTTCATCCTGCCTTCTGATGCTTTCGTTCTTCCGTTGTCCCGGCTATCTGCCCAGAACTTGATCATCCGTGCTGTGCGTCGTATCTCTCCGATGTTGTTCCGTTGTAACGGTTGCTCCACGCTCCATCTGCTCAGAGCTTTGGGCCTCATCCAGGTCTATCTTCTTCGTCCGGAGCACGCACTCGCAAAATCTTGCCACAGTGTTCCAGGTTTCCGCGCTACTAAGCATTTTGTCCACTATAGTGTCAGCCGTTACTGCACCAATTTGCATTGTCAACTGGTCGCGGCTGGCGGACCATCGTTGGCTCGTAAAAAACGTGTGATCCGCGTCATCTATTGTTTCCGTGTCCTCATGCAGACAATATGGCGTAGTGCATTTCCGCATCTTGTGTAGGTAGCTCCTGAAGTAGCAATGACCAGAAAGCATCCGTGTAAGGTAAGTTAACATCTCCTTGTTTCCTATGTATCCACTTCCGGATGTTTGAGATAAGTTTGGCCGTCCATCTGCCCTGTTCGCTCTCATCCCATCTGGGCACTGTATGCTTCATTGAAATTATAAACTATATAAAATTAAATTTTATTGCTAATTGTGTGGTAAAAAAAATGGAAAAGAAAAAAAATGTTTTAAGGCTCTCGTTGCTTTGAATTGCCGTTGTAATAAAACGCATCTCTTTTGTCATATAAACTATTTTTCCCTGTCATTTTCTATTAAATTCAGATAAAATATTTTTTGCCCTCCATTGCAATTTGTTTACTAATGTATCTATAACACAATGCAAAATCAGCTGTTTCCGTACGGAGTGTGCGATCAGTTTCGTACTCTGCTTAAGCAAATGACATTTGACGAAAATTTTTGTTAAGTACATTATAGTTTGCCACATATGATTATTAGGTATTTGCAGAGTTGTTTAAGTTGGCTTAAGCCTGCATATTATAGTTGGGCCTTATGAATTCACATCTTCTCGATTTTTTAAAAAATTTTGAATAATCGAAATACTTTAGTTTTTTAACTTTTATATTACGTGATATGTCTTACCACTGGATGTATGCAAAGCGTCTACACCTAAGTGCATAGACGCCTTAGTCGCAATTTTCTAGTGCACGGTAGCAAAGCCGTGCCCAAACTCATTGCCATAGAGTTGCAGACTATCCAACACCTAGCCCTGTCGCATGCGCACCCTGGGACTTTGAATATAACTTTTTCTACGTTAACATTTCTGCGAAATTTTTTTTAAAGCCCGATTAAATCACAGCCACCACGTTGGTCTCCGAAGGGCCTCATCAATAATCAGAACAGGGCCGTAGCTCTGCGGGCAATTAGTTTCCGTGACACTAGTATATGTCTATAAGTGCATTTGGCGGACTTCGAATCCTATGTCCTAGCCGACTGGTGCCGCCTTTTACCCCCGGCGGCACATTTCAAGATGGGGTAGAGTTCAATTAAGACTGCCTGCCCCACGGGAAAATTTAACTTTTTAATAACTTATTAGTCAAGCTATTAGATATTATAATCAGTAAATGTATAAACTAAATTCGGCTAAGCCTAAATAAATTTATAATTTCTAAATTTATTAACAAAGAAAAATTATTTAAAAAACTTATAGTGTGAAAAAAGTATAAAGGAATTAAAAAATAGTTTTACATTCGCTGCTCAGTGGACAGTCCCAGAAAGCAAGAATAAATATCACACACATTAATATTAATCGATTATAAATATATCTAGTATTTCTATTTATAAAATAGATAAAGCTTGCAGGGTACATTAGCTAAGTAGGCTACAAGGTTAGGAGACTGATGACTAATTTAGCTCTTCAGAAAATATGGCAATACATTCTGCTATTGTTTATTTTTTCGCGTTTTCTTTAAAAAGTAACAGAATTATATATGAATAAATTTTTTTCTTTAATAAATTTAGCATATATACTTAAATACGGACTTAAATTATTTATAAATATTGTTATGATGATGATTTATTAAGTTTTAAAAGAAAATAATTATCAATAAAAAAGTAAACGAAACGACCCACTGTACATTTTACAAACTGCGTAGTTTTCTAAAAAATCTTATACACACAAGGCAACAACAACATGCTTATAAGAAATTGTACCGAATAAGAAAAACAACTGAAAACAAAAACAATTAACACAAAGCAAAAAAAATAAAAAAAAATAGACACAGCGAAGCTGGCGCCTGAAACTGAATGATAACAACAACAAAAGGGGGTGATGTTAAAGTAGAATATTCTTGTGTATATTGGAACCCCTTAAAGGAACTATATAAGAACCATTTGCAGGAAAAATGAAATAATTCAAGATGAGTCATCATCAAATTACACGATTTATTCACTTTTATATACACAAAAAAAAAAAAAAACACGATGGTAACTTTACTATTTTAACATCTAAAAGATGCTTTATTATCTTTATGTCTCCACTTCACAACGTTTGCATTTAAACTGCTTTATTGCCCAGCTTATATATTATTCTTCTACATTAATACATAGTGTTGTTGTTATTATTCAGTGCAGGCGCCTGTTTGTGCCTTTTCGTTCTGTACTCCCTGCTTTTGTTTTCTGTTTGTCTATTTTATTTCGTGGAATTTTAAATAAGCATGTTGTTGTTGTCATGTGTTAATAAAATTTCGTAGAAACTTCTTAACTTATAAACAGACACAATAGGCTATTTCATTTACTTTTTTTTTTAGTAATAATTAGTAATAATTCGTAAAAATATTATGAGTTATAAAATATGTCGTGGTGGAACACATTTTTTTTAATCTATGTAGATAAGATGTAGATAAGATGATATCAGGTTCGCTATTTACATAAGTATAAATAATCAGTGATGATTTATTCCAAAAGTTTGGATGAAATACACGTCGACTTAAAACTTTTTTTTATTAAAAAATTAATAGTTTGACAAAATGTATATCATGCTAGTTCCTCTAAATAGAGTCAATTCAAAATTTTTAGATTTTCAATAGAAGCAAAAATCTATAGTTTTAAAGCAACTTTTATTGGGTTTTTCAGCAAGAAGTGTGTTTTTAAATTGTGATGATAGTTTTAACATTTAGCTTTTTTAAATATTCGTAGTAGATGTATTGGAAATTGTTACAATGAATTCAATTTCGCATGAAAATCGCATTAAAATAATGGTGGTTCTGTTAAGGTTACATTATGTAAAATTCGTGATATTTTCGGACAACATAATCGTCCTTCTAAGACCGCTATTAAGAATTTGGTCGTTAAATTTGAAAAATTACAAAAAAAGTGCGATCAATTACGTGTGTTCGACCTGGTCGTTCAACTAAAAACATCACAGCCATGAGCCACATTATTGAAGTAGATTTTAGCAATTGGGGTTATCCAAAACCACCACATGAAGAATTTTGCGTAAGGATTTGTCTTTGAAGCCTTGGACGGTTCAACTGGTGCAGGAATTGAAGCGGACCGAGCATTTACATCGCCGTAGATTAGCTCAATTCATTTAGGAACAACCGGTTGGTATGTCAATAAGAAACTAAATTTGCCGATCACATCATTTTACGACAATCAGCAGTTAAATGGCCAGCTAAATCGTGTGTTTTAAAACCTCTGGGGTAATTTTTGGGGGGCTATGTTAAGGACAGAGTCTATATGGAGGCAAGCAAATCGGTTTCAGCCTTAAAACTCAAAATCCATTATGTGATTAACGAAATAGGACCGGCATTTTGCCAAAAAGTGATTAAAAACTTTAATGAAAGAATTGACATCTGTCAGCGTGGTCATGATGGACATTTGTCAGATATCATTTTTCATGCATAACTGCCTAAATTTTTCACTTCGTAATGCAATAAAAATTTGAATCATCTTGAAAAACCCTTTATTTCAAAAACATGGTGTTTCGCTGTAAGTTTGTGACGAAAGAATTGAGAAAATGCTAAAAGAATATTAAGGTAAGTGGGTATGATCACTGTACATCGATTTCTTGCAAAATTCAAAAATTATGAATTGACTATGCTTAGAACAAGTGAAGCTTACCTAAGATGATCCAAAAATATCACACAAATACTAACGCAAACATGATACTTTATAATTTATTAAATAAACTTGTTTTTATATTTATGATTTTCAACTTTACCTTTTATTTCATATTCTACAAGACAGTTTTACTCCTGCGAAAGTTGTCCAAGAAATGGAAGATGTTACAATAAAATAAACCGCGTTTTATTAAAAGTTTCTTTGACTTAATAAAAACTTGTCGCGGTTAACTTTGCAACATGTTTTAACCAGTATATTTTATAACTTCTATTCATGAAAATAAGTTCTGTTTTTCCTAAGTTAAGTTTTTCATGGTTTTTAATGTGAAAATAAAAAAGTTTTATTTTCTACTTTTGTTCACATTTTTATTGGTTTAATCTATCTTATTGAGCAAATGAAAAAAATATATGTATTTTGGAAATGGAAGAAATAAATTTATTTTATATTATATTTTACTGACCTTTCAAAATCAACAAAATATACAAACATTTCATTTTTTTTTGTTTTACATGTTAACCCACTTAAACGAAATTGTATTTTATGCTTAAAAACTTTTGTATAAATCATTTTACTCATGCTACACATACAAAGTCATCTTGTGAATTATTTTATTTTTATTTTTTTTTGGGATAAAACAGTTATTTACACTTCAACCGTTCAACACTGCGTAAAGGAAGAAAAATAGATGTGTTTAAAAGTGATAATTCTCATTTTTTGTTTGTTTTCAAGACATTAACTGCTTATAATACTGACCATATTTTCTTGGTCAAGTGTCTAAAAAATACACACACACACACACACACACTTATTTATACGAGGTATGATCAAAAAATTTTTTCAAAAAATATTTATTTATTCGTCAATAACTATGTTGTTCAATACAGTTATGCCAGAGTTTTTTCCAATCCTCGAAACAGTTTTGAAGCGCGTATTTTGGTACCAACAGCTCCTGTTTCAATTTTTCTTATATCTCCTCCATCAGTGTCTTCAGTTTTGGGAAGAGAAAAAAGTCAGCGGAAACCAAGTCCAATAAATACGGCGGTTGATGCAGTATTATGGTTTTGTTTCTGACCAAAAACTCAAGCGTAAGCATCGATGTGGAACGTTATCATGGTGCAAAATCCAGCATTGGTTTTTCCGCAATTCTGTGCGTTTCTGACGAATTGCTTCGCGCAAACGGTGCACAACGTCAAGGTTGTATACCTTATTTACCGTACGACCTTCTGGCAAGAATTCAATGTGCCCTACTCCATTGCAATTGAAGAACACATTGAGCAAAACCTTCACATTTGAACGAACTTGACGTGCTGTTTTCGGCCTTGGGCTCTTCTGGATAAGCATCCAACAAGCGCATTGCGAAAATTGGGTTTTGGTTTCAATATCATAGCCATACACCCAGGATTCGTCACCAGTTTTGACCCTTTTGAGCAAATTTGGATCGTTGTTGACGACGTCCAACAGCTTCTAACCATGCGATGTTATTTTTGCTCAAGATTTAGCAATTTTAAACAATCTTCGCTGCCGCACGTTTCATGCCTAAAACATCAACATAAAATTGCTTGTCATGAGCCAAAATATATGCCAACATCATCAGCAACCTCTCTAATAGTGATTTGACGATTATCTAAAATCATTTTCTTCACTGCTTCAATGTTTTCATCGGTTGTTGACGGGCTGAGGCGACCAGGACGAGCGACGTTATTGACATCTTCTTGGCCTACCCTAAACCGATTATACCACAATTGAACTTGTATTCTGCTCATAGTTAACTCACCAAACGCCACACTCAACATTTCAAATGTCCTTGCACATTTAATTTCATTTTTTACACAAAACTTAATACAGTTTCTTTGATCCATTTTTTCGAATAATAAAAAAATCGAAGAGCACACCAAAACATGACTATTCTCTTTATCTGTCATTTCAAAATAGCTGATGATGGTGTGTTCCAACATAACAGAAAAAAAATCCGAAAATTGAATATACGTCACTCACGAAATTTGAAAATAACGATCATTTTGTGATCATACCTCGTATGTTTTCTGTAAGCCATAGAATGAGTAAACACTTCCAAAAGGATCATTTGTACGTATTCGTGCACTAAGTACTTCATTTAGCGTGTCTGACCGAACATTTTTATACTTAAGTACTGAATTATGACTTTTTTAATATTGTGATTTCTTCTGGGAGTAATCAGGAGTTCAGCGACTTTGTAATGCTTTTAAAAAATATTATTTCTAATTTTTACTTTTTATGTATTTGTTAAACAATAATTAAATTATTTTTAAAAATTAAAAAAGGTAATATAAAAAATGTCCTTAAAGGGTTTCCTTTATTATAAATATGATAAATGATGAAATATGCTTTAGGGACTTAAAAAAAATTACAAGTACAGCATGTTAGGGCGAATGTCACAACCAACATGGTGACTCATTGTGTCCCCACAGAATTTAATCAGGAAGTGGTAAATCACACAACTTTGATAGCTAATTAGCAAATGCACATTCTTGAAATTATCTCATCGCTAAATTTTGATTTCAATAAGATAAATTGCACGTAACAGCGTTTTGCGGCAAGAACATCTCGCTTGCATCCACATTTTTACGCAAAAAAAATCATTAATCATGGAGCGCTACAAATATCTATCGCTAGTAACGCTGCCTCTGGTTTTATTGTTGAACAAATGGGGTTCAATGTGGGCGCCACCAGCATGTTAACTTTTGGGCTCGCCACTGGCATTAATCTGGATATAGTGGAGTGTATAGGATTTATGCCATATGCCACAACTTGATTCTTATATAGGGTCTGCCATATAATTTTTTTTTCAACTAGTGCTTATTTAATGAATGGTAACACTTAGCTCATGTTTGCATTGACAAATAATTACTTTTATCCTTTCGCTGAACGAATATGGTTGTGTTTACGCTTGAAAAACGCTTCGCTAAGTGGGCCTGCGATCGACTTACAGAAGATGCCGATTTTGCAAAAAAAATCATCTTTTCAGATGAAGCTCATTGAACTTGGCGGGTATGTAAACAAGCAAAATTGTCGCATTTGGGTCACAGAAAACATGCACGCATACATTGAAAAGCTGACGCACCCAAAACGAGGATTTTGGTCCAGAGGCATAATTGGGCAATTTTTCAGGAGTGGCCGTTACAGTCAATGGCGATCGTTATCGGGCCATGTTGAACGAATTTTTTCTCATAAAAATTGAAGAGGAGGATGTTGGCAACATTTGGTTTGAACAAGACGGAGCTACGTGCCACATAGTCGAAGTTGTGTAGTTGTGTTTATAAAATTAAAAAAAAAAGATATTTGGCGGACCCTATATTAACGAACTCATTGAGCCAAGACTGAGTCTTATCTTTGAACACAATTTACTAAGTTGTTAATTTTGATACTTTGGTAGCGTTGCTCTACTGTTATCGAATTGCTACAGTATAATTATCAAAAAGTGCCAAAATGTGAGGGTGCTTTATGGGGCCTTAAAAAATATCTATTAGCATAAACAACTTTAGTAAATGCCAAAAACATTTATTTGGTTAAATTAGCAGCGCCTGGCATCTTTTTTTAAGAGAAGTGGCACTTCAGGCAACAATACCTATTTAGTCAAGTACCGTGCTACATTCTTTAGAAAAGGGATAGAGAAGAAATGTGACAGGTGGTGAAAGTAGAAGGATAGTAACGGGACAGTAACGGAAATTAACTGTCGTATTAGACAGTGACAATGCCTTTATCACTGAGCAGCGCCACCGACAGTTAATTTTTATTAGTAGTGAAAAAAACCAAGGTCTTTGTTGGGAATCGAACCCACAACCCCCAGTCATGTAAGCTAGCACACTACGTACTAGCCTACAGGGGCACCTACAAGGGCATATAAACAGACTGGGCCACTAAATCAATCACAGGCTTAATACTCAATGCTTTAACCATCGAAGCTACAATAATGCCCTCGAAATTAATACTACTGCTCTCAAGTATGTAACAGATGCCCCTGTAGGCTAGTAGGTAGTGTACTAGCTTGTAAATATGGGGGTTGTGGGTTCGATTCCCAACGAAGACCTTGGTTTTTTTTCACTACAAAAATAAAAATTGACTGTCGGTGGGGCTGCTCAGCGATGAAGGCATAGTCACTGGTCGCTGTGCTGTCTTATATACGGCAGTTAATTTCCGACTATCCTTCTACTTTCACCACCTGTCTCATCTATTCTCTGTCCCTTTCCTAAAGAATGTAGCACGGTACTTGACTAAATAGGCATTGTTGCTGCCTGAGTGCTACTTCTCTTTTAAAAAAAAAAAAAAAAAAAAAAAAAAGATAGCTCAAAGAGGCATGACGTTCGATAAGAACACGATTAGGTGTGTAACATCTATTGTCACAATTAATATTCTGAAGAATAGATTCTTATCACGGAGGTTAATTTTGACATTCGTATTTTAACACGCATAATCATTCGAAATAACTTTTCTGTGAGCAAATGTTGTTGCTGTTGAATTTTTTTTGTATGTTATAAATAAAAATAATAATTTTAAGTCTAAAATTTTAAAAAATAAATTGCATTAAAAAAGAGAGATATCTAGGGAACTTTATGACTTTGCTCTTTGCAAGGAAAAGCAACGCTTTTGGCTAACAAGTGAAAGATGTTTAGACATGTTAATAAGAAACTGCTGAGAAGAACATGTAAACAATAAATTCTTTTAATAAATTCTCAGAGATGATGTACGATATGAAGAGAAAGTTCTTTTCCAAGTAGAAGAACCAATATTGGCTGCAGCAGGTATAGAAGTCGCCGTTGGGGGTTTGAATACATTAAAAACATTTGACTATCAAAGTCAGTGGAAGGATCTGTCAGAAGCTTTATTTTTCTTAGAATAATATTGAGGGTCTTATTTTCGTTAGATATGGAAAAACAAAACTGAATTCTTATTTTCTCTGCTATGTGATAAAATATGATATTTGTTTACTTTTTTACAGTGTTGTAAAATATAATTGTTTGGTTTTTCGTTTCGTATTGTGTCGAGTAAGAAAAAACAATCAGAACTGCTAGACTTGCCCTCCACTCCCCCCCTTTATTAAAAAAAAATCGTAGTAAATTTCATAAACCATACTGGGGGTTTATATGATATTCTTAATTCATTCTAGCAATCAGTAATAAACAACATGTTATTACACCATTACGAGTATGTGTTTTTGTTGTATATGAAGTGCCCCTTTATTTTTAGAAAGTGTGAAATGTATGTGTGCATGTTTGCAGCTGTATTGAAAAGCTTAACATCTTTCTTACATTTCGATTTATAATATATTATCGAAATAAATTGCGGTTGTTATTTTCTAAGCATTTATGCAAATACAACATTTCTTAAATTGAAGAGGGTTGTAAATTTTCGATTTATGTTGTTCTTTCTTTTATATGTTCCTTTGATTTACAATAATTCTTTGTAGTATCAGCTTAGCAAAGGAATCTCTAGTGGTTAAAATAATCTAAACTAATAATAAAAATGATTTATAAATATCGTAAAAATATAATTAGTTTATATTGAAAGTTTTGCAGTTTTGGTAAGCAAAAATATTTTGCTTAGATAACAAGAATTTGAATAATTCTTGCAAAATGTAAAATAACCGACTTCAAAATACTTAATGGTACATCCACTATGAAATGAATACACACTTTGCTTTTATATTATCTGTGGGTTTATTCCTTAATTTTAAAATTTAATTTTTTTATTGTTAAGAATTTATGTTGTGTACATTATTGAAAAAGATAATGAACTAAAGGTTTGTTTTTCTATTATGGCAACACTAACAACATGATAGCTTTCACATTTAGTTTTTTGATGTATTCGTAGTAGATGCCTAGGCAATTGTTACAATGAAGTCGATTTCGTACAAAAATCGCATTAAAATAATTCAAAATCCACTATGAAAACGGCGGTTCTGTTAAAGTTACATTTCGTAAAATTCGTAAAATTTTCGGACAACATAATCGTCCGTTTGAAACCGGACGGAATTTGACGCGAGAGGCTCGATAAAAAATGTCCTAATACCAACGCGTATTCGATCGGCTCGTTAAAGTGAAAACAGTACAGCCATGAGCCACAGTCTTGAAGCAGATCCAAATTTGTCAATTACTCAACGTTCTCAGCAATTGGGGTCATCCAAAACCACCACATGGCGAATTTTCCGAAAGGATTTGACGTTGAAGTCTCACAACGTTCAATTGGTGCAGCAATTAAAGCCGACCGACCACTCATATCGTTTGAATGGTCTGAAAGAATCATTTTTTCTGACGAAGCCCATTTTACTTGTAAGGGTATGTCAACATTAAGCAAAATTACCGCAGTTGGGCTTCTGAAAATCCTAGATCAATTACTGAGAAGCCTTTGCATACTAAACGTGCCACTGTATGGTGCGCTATGTGGTTTGGAGGCGTGATTGGGCCGTTTTTTTTCGAAGATGATGTTGGAAATGAAGTTAAGGTCAATGGATCATGCTATCGCGAGATGCTAACAACTTAATTTTGGCCTGTTATGGACGACGTGGATATCACTGACAAGTGGTTTCAACATAATCGCATAATTTCACGATAACCAGCAGTGAAGTGGTCAGCCAGATTGTGTGATTTAAGAACACTGTGGGCCTATCGGAGCCAATCGATTCGATTTCAGCCTTAAAATTCAAAATCTGTGATGTGATTAACGAAATAAGAACGTCATTTTGCCAAAAAGTGATTAAAAACTTTGATGAAAGAATCGATATCTGTCAGCGTGTTCGTGGTGAACATTTTCATTCATAATTATCGAACTTTTCTCTTCGTAATACAATAAAAATATTAATCATCTTAATCTATTTTTTATTTTATTTTGTCTTAGAAAACAAGCTTCTTGTTAAAAACCCCTTTACCTGCTGGTATAGTGAACTTAAGAATTATTGTTTTGTGTACATTTTAAAAGATAATGCTACATATACCTTTGGAATTGCACATATCAATTTGACAGCAAACAAAGCTAGAGGTGTACTTGGATTTGTGAAACGTTGGGCTAAAGACTTTGATTATCCATACGTTACCAAAAGCCTTTATATGTCCCTTGTTAGGCCTATTCTAGAGTATGGATCCGTCATTTGGGACCCTATATATAGAAAATACTCAGATGTTCTCGAATCTGTTCAAAAACAGTTCCTGCTTTTTTGCCTCCATGGTTTGAACTTTAACCCATTGGACTTATCTGCCTATTCAGCTAGACTTTCTCTTATTAAGCTACCAACTTTAAGGAGTCGTAGAACAGCACTTAATATTTCGTTCATTTTTGGTGTGATAATTGGCGATGTTTTTACTCATTCACTTATTAACAGGATTACTCTAAATGTACCGCAACGCCCTACACGACATTTTATACCTTTAGCAGTGGAATTCTTTCGAGCCAATTATGCTAACGCGGATCCTTTTAGGAGAATTTGTGCAGATTTTAATAAATATTGTAATTTCGTAGATTACAATTTGTCAGTGAGCGCAATAAGGAATAACTTATTAGTTTACCTGTACAACTAGGTGTTTGCATTTATGTATATTTTTTTTATAGAATTTGTTTTTATTGTATGTATGTTAAATTTGAGCAAATTTTTATGTTGTATGTAAAGCTAGTATTTATTATTGTATGGGTGTTAATTTAAGATAATTTATATTGTATTTTAATTAAAATGTCTGCAAGGATGTTAAATTCCGTAGACAATTGATGATAAATAAATAAATAAATCTCCCTTTTAATTTTAAGTGTTTATAACTGTTATTATAGTGGAGATTGTAATACACTTTTCGGCTAAATTACAAGAGTGTGTGCCTGAAGCGGCCATACACGTCAATTATATCAGCTACGAGGATATATTTTAATTTCTTGTGCTTAAAGTTGCAGATAAAATAACACACACTTTATGTAAATTTCAATTCTACAATTTTACTTTTTATACTTTCGGTTATATCCGACTGAGCAATACAAAGTCTGTGTAAATTTTTACTGTCCGTCTGTAATAATTCAAAATATATTATCATATAAATAAAATTTTATTATTTTTCGGCATACCCTTTTATTTTAAGTTTTAAAGAATTATACTTACTTATTGTTATAACTAAGTACAAATTCTGTGCAATAGTTTGTGTCATATGTCAAATACTGTTACTTATGGGGACACCCTTAAAAAATTAAGTTAATTTTTATATAAAATTCTGAGTTTTGTTAAAATTTTATGTCGTTCTCCATTACGGCTTGATAGATTTCTAAAAATCAAGTGAGCAAGAGACCAATCAGTGAGCATCACCTTTTAATTAAAAAAATCAGAAATCTGAAAAACTGATAACCTTCTCCATTCTTTCAGTCGATTTAAAATGATTATTAATTAAACCGATTAAAAGATATTTGTCATATCATTTCTTATCAGTAAGCAAAATAAGGTAAGGTGAGGTAACCATATTTAAGACTGATTGATAAGGAATTACAACCATTATTGCTTTTCTTATCTATATTTCGATCGAAATTATTTCTTTCTAAAGCTTTAGAGTGGCAATAGGGTGTATATCTCTCTAAGGTTTCATTTAAATACTTATTTTCTAATGAAGCAATTTACGAGAGTGAAATCATATTTGATCAGAATTTAGAACTATGGCATGGGTGACATTTTCTTTATAATATTTTAAAATAAGTTTCGATCAAAAAATGAAGGTGGCGAACGAAAGATGTTTTCTTTACAGCTCTGTTGTTACATAAAGAAACATCCTCTTTATCTGTATAAAAGTCGAATTAGTGGGGGGAACCATTAATCCTATCGTTTGGAAATTTTAACTATATTCTTCTGCAGTATGTAATCCTACGTAGTCTACACTATAATCGTATAATCGTTTTGGTATAACTAGGTTGAATTTTTTTTCATTAGCAGGTTATTACTACATGTTAAGGTGACTTCGGTCTTGTATACTTCACGTCATATGCGCACTCATAAATTGTTGCCAAGTTTGTTTGCGTTTCTAATGCATTTTTTTTTAAATTTTCTCAACTGTTAGTGCTTAACGAACGGTTCTAGGTATTATCACCATTTGATTTAATTTTTGATACCGAATGGGCTTAGTTCGAGGCAATTTTTAAAAAGCCATTATTTTTTTTTATAAAGAGAAGTACCACTTCAGGCAACAATGTCTATTTAGTCAAGTACCGTGCTAACGAACCCATTGAGCCAAGACTGAGTCTTATCTTTGAACACAATTTACTAAGTTATTAATTTTGATACTTTGGTAGCGTTGCTCTACTGTTATCTAATTGCTACAGTATAATTATCAAAAAGAGTCAAAAAGTGAGGGTGCTTTATGGGGCCTTAAAAAAATATCTATTAGCATAAACAACTTTAGTAAATGCCAAAAACATTTATTTTGTTAAATTAGCAGCGCCTGGCATCTTTTTTTAAGAGAAGTAGCACTTTAGCAACAACGCCTATTTAGTCAAGTACCGTGCTACATTCTTTAGGAAAGGGATAGAGAAGAGATGAAACAGGTGGTGAAAGTAGAAGGATAGTCGAAAATTAACTGCCGTATAAGACAGCACAGCGACCAGTGACTATGCCTTCATCGCTGAGCAGCCCCACGGATAGTCACTTTTTACTTTTATAGTGAAAAAAACCAAGGCCTTTGTTGGAAATCAAACCCACAACCTAATTTTGCAAGCAATGACTCGACAGGAATAATTTAACGGCAAATACACATTACTTTTAGATGATTTCGATTCACTGCGATTTTTTTTTTACCCAATGTTAACTGAAAAAAATGACCTTGGAATGTTAATACAAAATCACTGATTTAATAGAACAAAAATGCACACTACAGCAAAATCAAAATATTTGTAAAACCAAATTTTATTTATTTTTAATTATATTTTGATTGTATAAAAACAAAATTAACATAATGTTACGAAGATAATTCATTAAGTTTTAAAACAAAATAATTATTAGTAAAAAAGTAAACGAAACGATCCACTGTGCATTTTACAAACTATGTAGTTTTCTAAGAAATCTTATACATACAAGACAAAACATGCATATAAAAAATTCTACCAAATAAGATAAACAACAGAAAACAAAAACAACTAATACAGAACAAAACACACAGCCAAGCAGGCGCCTAAACTGAATGATAATACTAACAACAATGTAAAGTGATCTTGTATACGCGAGAACCACTTAAAACAATCAATCAATCAATTTAAGTTGAGTTATCAGTGAGTAGAGATAACAAAGTTACCATAATGTTTATTTTGTGTGTATTCAAAGTAAATAAATCGTTTAATTTAATTTAACACTCTTAACTACTGTGTTATTATTTTGCAATAAAATAACTCAAAATAACAAATCGTTTATTAAAAGGAATAAACGTAAGAATATTTTATTAACGGATTTGATAGATTTTGACCGAGAGGTGGTGGTGTTGGTGGAATTGTTTGATTTGCCTTTATTTCAAACACACTGCAATTTTCTTTTCTTTGTTGAATACATAAACTGCCTGTTTTTACTTTCGAAAGCTTTTAAAGCCAATTCTTCTGTAACTAAAAGTCATTTTGCTTAATTGTTTATTTAAATGTTTTTACATAAAAATTCTTGACATATTGAGGGGTTTTACTTTTGATTGAAATGAAGAAAAAACCAAATAGTTTTTTATTATTGAATTTATTATTTAAGTTAATCCAAGTAAAATTGCGATTTTCATATTATTTCGAATGAAGTACGAGTATGTATTTTCATATTCAACAGTATTTTCGATTATTTTATAGTTGAATACATTCAATCAATACAATTGCTGTTTTCTGATGGATTTGCTTTTCTCATTGGTTTTGTTTAACATTTTTTTTCTCGCTTTTAAAAAATCCTTTTTTCTGTTATTATTGTGGTTTTGAAGCCTGCAACAATTGTGCGGCTTATATTGGCTAAAATTGCTAATGATAAAATGAAACATATTACTATGGCTTGCTATTTGCTACTATTTTAAATATTTATATACATGCATACACAAATTACATACCTCTGTACGTACAATGTATTTAAATACTTACATACGTACATTCTTTGGGCTAAATAGTATATAGTGGTCAAAAAACTGATGATGCTGATGATACCAATGACCGCAACATCATTATTCACTTAACGCCAAAAATACAAAAATGTTTACGTTCACTCACTGTTCATACAGCCGAGATCAATACGCACTTCTCAATGCACTATTTATTCAAAACATTTGTTTTTCTTAAACCAACAACAAAAAAAACAAACAAAAAATAAAATAATAATTATTAATTGGTTTAGTGTTTAAATCAATTGTAATTAATTTCTGTTATTTATTTAGAAAGCTGCTTAAAAAATCAAATTCCCTTATTAAACTATAATCTTGTAGGTCGTGAATCATAAGGGCTTTGTCTAAATAGCCAACAATGAAGATAGCTGAAGAGAGTGACCGATCACTAGCATTTGCAAAGGGCAGCTCATTAATCCTACTGATTTATGAAGTTTAACCTGAATCCATATAATTTTCGCTGCTGTAGTATATTCAATAGCTTTCAGAAGCTATTCAAAAGCTTTGTCATTAAAGACATCCTACCAACTCGACACTGACGTAATTACGGCTGCAGGTCTTTTCAATAAAAAAGTTTTGTTAGAGTGGATAAATAACTGAATTGTTTTTTGTCTAGAGCTTTTTAAGGCGACCTACTAAGATGTTAGAATTATTAAGCCGAAGTAGTTAGGTAGACTTAGTGGCCGTTATTAATCGACACTGAATACCTCCCAGGAGCACGCAGTCTTGCTGGGTACCTTCCCATCTGGACATGTGCTGCTGGAGGTGAAAGGCGTCACCATTCGCATGGGTTAGCAGGAGCCTGAAAATGGAAGAATTGGACACTCAAGGTCAGATCAGTGATAAACCACACGAACCAGTAGTCCTCGGGGCTACGGTCCAGTACTGGCTATTGGTGCTGATAGTGGTTGGGGTTTAAACCCAATTTATGGGATGATATGGTTTTTTTTTTATCCAATATGTTATTGCAACAGAATTTTGCTGTGCTGGGGCCGACAGGAGTTTAGCTAGGCTTCAGCTCTAAAGCAAGGAGTGAGGGGCCTGTTTGCTGTGTTTCTGAAATTGCCAATTTGGTATACTAGCCCTTGTAGGCTAGTAGGTAGTGTACTAGCTTGGCAGTATGGGGGTTGTGGGTTCGATTCCCAACGAAGACCTTGGTTTTTTTCACTACAAAAATAAAAATCGACTGCTCAGCGATAAAGGCATAGTCACTGGTCGCTGTGCTGTCTTATACGGCAGTTAATTTCCGACTATCCTTCTACTTGCACCACTTGTTTCGTCTCTTCTCTATCCCTTTTCCTAAAGAATGTAGCACGGTACTTGACTAAATAGGCATTGTTGCCTGAAGTGCTACTTCTCTTTAAAAAAAAAAACGCATAGTTTTTCCCCCAGTGTTAAGACCGTCGGCAGGTTAAGGTCACACAGATAGGTGCTGACATTATCTGTATCACAATCTAGACATTGAAAGTTTAGGGCATGTGCCAATGGGATATCAATTCATTTCACCCCCGTGGGCACATTGATATATTTTGACGAAATCTCACCATCATTACATGTGTCAACGGGGATAAAAGGGAGCCCAGTGCCCTTCAAGGCTAGCAGGAGCCAACTGGACAATTCCACTACATTTCTCTAACTGATTATTGCGGCAGGCCCTTCGGGAGAATCGTGGTATCGAGGCCCTCGTTTGAGTTGTGTGGGTCGAATCATTCACAATAAACACAATGAATGATCCAGGTCTAGTGAGCATGATTACGGTTGTGTTCTTAAATTTTATTAAGCTTCATGCGTTCTGGACCAGGAGTTTGATAGTCTCCAACTCTTCAGCAATGAGTGAGGGTTGCGGCCTGCTCTGAGCACTTGAGGTTGCAACTAGGAGTGACTGGAGGATATAGGTATCTGAAGGCTTTCTAGGGCGAGGATGACCACAGTGGTATGATCCACCGTCTGGTTATGACTTACACAGCTAGGTACATTACGTGATAAGATTTATATCTGCACTTGGCCATAAGCCGTAATCAGCTGGTGGTCAAACCATTGGGAATGAAAAGTAAAGTCATTCACGCCCTAGGAAGCCGAGGACTAATTCTAGCAACAGATCACCCCAGTTGCAATTTCAACGGTTCCAAAGCAAACCACTACTCCTTGCTGAAGAGCTGGAGACTATCCAACTACTGGTCCAGAACGCATGAAACTTAATATAATTAAGAACACGACGGCATTCATACTCACTGGACTTGGACCATTCATTGTGTTCATTTTGAATGATCCGACCCACAAACTCAAACGAGGGCCTCGAAACACACAGCCACCACGATACTCCCGAAGGGCCTACCTCAATACTCTGTCAGAGAACAGGTAAAAGGCTAAAAGTTTAAAAAGATAATTAGCGGAACTCTGGGGCTTTACTGATTCCCGTGGAAATATAGTGGATTTTCCAGTTGGCTCCTTGCTAGATTAAGGAGACTGGGCTCAATTTACACAAGTGTAGATGGTTGTGTGATCCATAAAGACTTAAAAAGGTACAGAGAGTGTGATTTGTTTTACATCCGCGCCTGGCTATATAGCCTTAATCAGATGGTGGACAAACCACTATAGTATAATTTGGAACGTCATACATGCGTCCTAGATAGCCGAAGACATTATTCTAAGCAACAGAACCACCTAGTTGCAACTTTAATGATTTCAGGGCAGGTCTGCAAACCATCACACCTTGCTAAGGAGTTGGAGACTTACTAACTCCTGTCCAGAACACATGTCAAGTATGCTCACTGGACTGGATCATTCACTTTGCGTGTCATTATCAGCGAAATGATCCTGGCCACCATAAATTTCATATTCCCTTATGGGGTCGCAAAATCACAACCACCACGATGCTCCCATATAGGGGCCAACCTCAATGATCAGTCAGAGAACTATCAAATGTCTAAAGAGACAAATAATGAACTCTGCGGCTCACTGATCCCCGTGGAAATAAAGTGGAGTTTCTAGTTGACTCCCTGCCTGTCTTCAGGGGACTGGGCTCCCTTTTTCCCCCAGTTGCACAGGTCTAGATAGTAGAGTATTCTATAAAGACCGATAAATGTGCCCCCGGGGGGGACTTAAAAGGGTACAGTCGTAAATATTATCACCCATCACTTCATTACAATTATTAATGCTGAAGCTATCAAGTTTGTAGGAGAAGACGAAAAAAGTACCTGCCGTGCTATGTTACAGATTATATTTCAACTTGTCCGACGATTAATCGAATATTTCCAATTATTTCTATAAGAAATTAAAAATTTGCTATCAGATGCAAATGAATTAATCATCACTGTACTTCAGCAAGAGATGTTATCCTACCAAAACGTTATAATTATTTGCACTACCGCATACAAATGGCGAAAATGAGTGAATGAATGAATAAAAATTACAACAATTCAAATGGAAGTAGAAAAAGATGCTTTCAAATCTATGAGTTTATCATTTATATTTGACGTTGCATCGGATAAGTATGATGTGGACCATAATAACACAATTTTTTTTATACTTATTTGATATTTTGTACCCTACCCCTCTTTATATGAATCTATACACATTCAATTACAATTATGAAAAAATCATTAATAAAAACAATGATGAAATGAAGTGCATACCATACAAGTGGATACCATGTTTTCAAAACTGAGAACCAAATTTTCAATATTAGGATCTAAAAGATAATAACTAAGTAGAAGGAGTTTTTGTACGATTGAATCGATTACGGTATGTATGATGGCTCGATTTCTAACACAATAATAATAATAATACGAATTTACAATAACATCACCTATGGTAACACCATTTAAATTCAAGTAATATATAGCGCATATATCAGGGATTTCAACAAGAGATTTGTTTTCAATTGTGCCAACACCAGCAACGTGATAGTTTTGGCATTTAGTTTTTTCACATATTCGTAGTAATTGTTACAATGCATTAAATTTCGCACGAAAATCGCATTAAAATAATTAAAAGTCACTATGAAAATGGTGGTTCTGTTAAAGTTACATTTCGTAAAATTCGTGATATTTTCGGACAACATAATCGTCCTTCTTAGACCGCTATTAAGAATTTGGTCGTTAAATTTAAGTCACGAGGCTTGATGCGCGTTCGATCAGGTTGCAGCCGTGAGTACTAGTGTTGAAGCAGATCCAAATTTGTTAATTTCTCGACGTTCTTCACAATTGGGGTTATTCAAGACCACCACATGGCGAATTTTACCTAAGGATTTGTGTTTGACTTTGACGTCTTATAAAGTTCAACGAGTGCAGGAATTAAAGCCGACCGATCATTCACATCACCGTAGCCCATTTTCACTTGTAAGGGTACGTCAACAAGCAAAATTGCAGCATTTGGGATTCTGAAAATCCTAGAGTGATTATTGAGAAGCTTTTGCATGCTCAACGTGTCACTGTATGATGCACTATGTGGTCTGGAGGAGTGATGTCTTATGCAGATGAGGCTGGAAATGCTGTAAAGGTCAATGGATCACGGTCAATGGATGCTAATAGGCAATTTTAGCCAATTGTTGATTAAATGATTAAAAATTTTGTTGAAAGAATCGACACCTACCAGCGTAATCTCGGTGGACATGTGCCAGATATCATATCAATAATCTTAGAAAACAAACTTCTTGTTGAAAAACCCTTAAGTATAGTTTTAGTGTGTTTGATTATAACGTTTTGAAAAATAAGGCCATAAAAATAAATTACGTCACTTATTGACACACCTTTTAGAATTTAAGTAAACTTTGTTTTTCTTTCTCTTATCATGAGCTACAGTGTAATAAACTTGACAGGATACCCTGCTGTCCCCAATGAATCTCTTGGCCCTCTCCTGTTTGCGGTCGAACAACTTTAAAGTTAGAAAACCGAGGCACTTAAAAGCTTCTTTAGAAACCAGAATATCATGCCAAAAATATCAAGAAATTCTGATTCAGTAATACTTATATCACACATAGTAACAAATGAAGCACCATTTCCTAACACAGATCGCAACATTGCATCTTACAGGCATTAAAATCGACCCTGTTCACACGGCCCCATTCTGAGATTATTGCAAGATCGTAATTGAGCGTATAATTCATGTTCCGTCTTTTGGAATTCATCTCCACCTGGTTCGGTCTATTATTAAATGAATAAAATGGTGCTGTCATCTGCGAAAGAATATATAGCGTTGAAAGTTTGACAAAGAAGGTCATTTAGAAAAATAGTTAATAGGGTAGGAGAAAGAACGGAACCTTGCGGTACCCCTGAATTATTCTTGAACTCATCTGAGAAATCCCATCTAAGAAAACTCGATATAAATATGGAGAAACTATCACCGACAACAAAAGCAATTAGTTTTGACAGAAGTCTATCATGCCACACTTTAACATCTTGGACATATCTAGAGCCACCATTTACTCTCTTCGAAATTACGTGATTTGATTTACATCTGTACCTGGCAGTTAGCTCTAACCAGATGGTGGTCAAACCACCGTGGATGGTATGTAGCGCCATTCTCGCCCTAGAAGGCCTTCGGATACGTATATCCTCCAGTCACTCCTAGTTGCAATTTCGAAAGCCCGAAGTAGGCCGCAGCCTTCACTTCTTGCTAAAGAGTTGGAGACTATCCAACTCCTGGTCCAGAACGTATTAAGCTTAATATAATTAAGAACACGACGGCATTCATACTCACTGGACCTAAACCATTTATTGTGTTCATTGTGAATGATCCGACCCACAAACTTTCACGAGGGCCTCGAAACACACAGCCACCACGATACTCCCATATAGGGGCCAACCTCAATAATCAGCCAGAGAAGAGCTAAATGTCTAAAGAGACAAATAGCGAACTCTGCGAGTTCACTGATTCCCGTTGAAATATAGTGGATTGTCCAGGTGACTCCTACTAGCCTTTAAGGGGCCTGGGCTCCCTTTTACCCCGCAAGACACCAGTCTAGATGGAATAGTAGGCTCCAAGAAAACTATCATGTGCCCCGGGGGAGACTCTCTTCGAAATGGTGTATATAGTTGTACCATTGTTCCGATAGGAAAGCCAGCAAGTCACCCGTAGAGCGCCCCCTATGGAAATCATACTGTCGGTCGCTAAATAAGCTGCTAGTTACCTCACAAGATGAAAACTAATCATACTTTCCATCACTTTAGGAAGCGCAGAACAAATTGCAATTGGGCGGTAATTTTCAGGACTGTTAGCCTTACCCTTTTTGGGGATCGGCGTTACATTAGCAACTTTCCAATTTTTTGGAAATTCACCGGCATTATACAACGTGCTGAAAAGGGTTGCTAACAGACGGGCTAGCGTCGAAGAGCACTATTTCAAGACCAGCGCTATAATCCCATTCGGCCCAGGAGACTTTTTGATGTTGAGATCTGCTAAAACCTTTTTAACCGCTCGAGCTCAAAAAGAATATTTTCGGCTTAGTAACGGATACTTTGTCGAACACGGTCAGTGGTTAACTGCTTCCCGGCAAATAACAATTATTTGCAAATATATCAACCGGGTCAGTGAATATTTGATAATTCTTTAAAAGAGTCGGAATTGAAGAACTAGCATTATCCTTTACTCTTTTACCAAAGGACCAAAATTTATTGCGCCCCCTAGGAAAAGCAAGAATCTTAGCACAAAGGCGCTTTTTGTATAGACTTTTTTCGCTTGGTACATTGGTACACGAAGATCTCGCCCTTTTGCGTAGCGAATCAGGATCTGAGTTTTTGTTTCTGATTAAACCAACATTTCGATCTGATTTTAATCGAAATTTTTTTTGGTTGGAACAAAAGTTTTCATTAATGTTTATAGCCATTTATGCCATGGCATCGACATTGGAAACAAAATTTCCAATTAAATTGCCTAAAAACCAGCGTTGAGCTCAAACCAAGGAGCCTTCTCATAAATGTATTTTAAATGTCTGGTAGGTGGTTTTGAAACTTTGTGAAGTTTCGAGACTAATTTCATACTTTTAGGGATGTGAAGTTAGAAAAAGGTCGGGTGTATTACTCTGGTACCCTTCAACATAAGGAATGTGTGTTGGCTCATTGACTAATTGCGCAAGGTGATTGTGCGCGGCAAATAACTCAACATACTGGCGCTCTGTAGTTGTATGGCCTGAACGGCGAAGCCAAGAGCAGTTCTTAACATTGAAACCACCAGCTATAAAAATTTGACTGTTCGGACAACTGCCGAGTAGCTTCGATATGGAGTCGGAAAGAAAATCGAAGCCATCTAAGGTTTTATTCTTTCCCGTATTTCGACTTCTATAGAGAAACCCGAAATGCAAGAAGTGTGACTTGAATCTGAATTTAACCCAAAGAGAGCTAAATTTAGGACCATATGTATCCAATGATTGCTGGCACTGGTACACAACTTCATTGAGTATATATAGCCCAAGGCCCGATGTAAATTAAACAGCGATTGTAGATGACACCCAGAAAAGTGAAAACTCTGTGGATCAGCACCTGAGACACCTGAGTCTCACAGAAGGCTGAAATATCTGGCCGATGGAGACAAATGTAAGCACAAACAGAAAAAAAAAATTCGCCCTTAATCCGCGTATGTTGCAAAAGTCGATTCTGAATCGTAATGTTATAATAACAAGCAAAATAAAAATCTGACTGCCTTCTCTCTACTACACTGTGACGCCAAAAGTCCTAGGGTCGTTTTTGGCACGACAAACCTATATATTATTGCTGTATTGAGTTTCCAACGTTTATTTCAATAATATTTTCTCCATTGTATCTGAATTCCTAGTGTATAAAACAATGTATATTTATTTATAAACATATATATTTTGTGATTTGTTCAATCATAAATAATATTTCATCTATTTTTTTCTGAATTCCTACTTTTGTTTATAATAGAATAAGTACTCTCACTAATTTTAGAAGATTAAGGTCTTTGTTTTAATTAAGTTAATATTAAGTTAATGAATTATGTTTAGTTTAAGTCATTTTAATTTATAATTTTGTAGTTGACGGCAGTTCGTTGGGCAACACCGCCGGGCAGAATGATTGGTGGTGAATACAGCCAATAGTTTTGTTAAGCAGCATCTGATGGTTGGTGGTGAATACAGCCATCGGCTGTGGTGTAAATAGACTGCTATTATGGTGTGTGTGTTGGTGTATAGCTGTGTGTTGACAGCATGAGTATAAAAGGGCAAACACCATGAATAAAATTTGAATTTTGTGTGCAGCCGGCGGCGGAACAACAGGTAATTTTTATTATCATATTTTAGACTGTTAGGTAAGACAGTCAGGTTATAAACAAAGCAGAGGTTTTGACCCAGCCGAGTTTATACCCTGAGATAAGAACTGTGGCTCGGTAACAAACGAAGCCGAGGTTTTGACCCAGTGGAGTTTGTGTCTACCGTCACCATAGTGGGTGACCAGAGCATTGGACAGTTGAGCGGAGGTTTTGACCCAGCCCAACCTACAGTGTTTTGGTTATTTCCATAGGACACACGTCATACTAAACTGAACTGTGGCTCGGTCACAAACGAAGCCGAGGTTTTGACCCAGCGGAGTTTGTGTCTACCGTCACCATAGTGGGTGACCAAAGCATTGAACAGTTGAGCGGAGGTTTTGACCCAGCCCAACCTACAGTGTTTTGGTGAATTTCCCTTTGGACACACGGCATATTGAACTGTGGCTCGGTCACAAACGAAGCCGAGGTTTTGACCCAGCGGAGTTTGTGTCTACCGTCACCATAGTGGGTGACCAGAGCATTGGACAGTTGAGCGGAGGTTTTGACCCAGCCCAACCTACAGTGTTTCTGGTTATTTCCCTTGGTCACACGGCCACTTCAACGAACGGTGCCCCAAACGAAACGCCACTGACCGGTATATATTGGACACAGACTACGGACACTGCCGCACTCATACACCCACACAGTGTAAAGTAGAAGAAGCCGACAACGAGCTGCCATCAGGAAGGAAAATATTGTCAAAAATAAAAAAAATAAGTAAACCTGAGCAACCGCGGTTTTTTTTTTATTTTGTCCCCACGACACAACATGACCCTGGACGCCGCTGAGTATACCCCAGCAGCCAGGTAAAGCGTGTCGTTACAACACTGCGAGCAATGCAATAGCTTCCGCTTGAACTACTCAGTGACTACAGCCAGACCTTCATCACAGATAGTCCAACAACAGGTAAAACAGTGGCAGTAGTAAAGTAAATTTTAAAATTTAAATCTTAAAAGAAACGGAAAAAGGAAAAGGTACCAAATCCACACCAAAAAAGAGCCATAAAGGCTTTGATCTGGTTTTTTCTTTTGTACAGTCACCGACCACTTTTCTCCTTTAGGGTTTTATTCTCTTTTTTTGTTTTATTCTTTCGCTATTTGTCTTTTTTTTCTTTTTCTTTTTGACTAAATTTAATAACATCGTATCGCATTATAATGCGTGCAAATATTTGAATGTTACTCGAGATTTCTTGCGCTCCGGCTTTCTGTCTGGCTGTCTGAGATGAGCTTAAAAAAATTATTTCCTTTAGAGATACTTTATATCAACAAAATAGTTTTGAAAGCATACAGTAATTTTTCTTCAAAACTTTTTCTGATATTTTTTTAAATGAATTATAATTTTTTGGGAAATTATTATTTAAAATTCGCATATAATTTCTCTTAGATATTATTTAGGTTAATTATTGAAGAAAACTGTATTTAATAATAATTTTCTTTTTATTTGATATTTTCAAATACATACAGCTTTTCATTTATAGTTAAGCAACAAAAACAAACACAAAAAGTGTTAAAATAACATTTATGCTAAGTTTAGCAAGCACTTATAATTACAAAATTCAGTAAAAACGTAGCGTCCACATTTTATCACCTTTGACCCAATACCTTAATTTAATTACTTATGCTTTTGCGTTACTTCATGACGATGAAAATATGAATTGTGGTTATTACAGGAATAAAAAATAAAACTGATAACTACAATAGCAACCAAAAACTTTAACTATGAAAAAGCTGAATTTTTATGATGTGGCACGCTTCGTTACGCTGATACATTCTGCTGTTTGTTACTGAGGGACTAAATGAATCATGAATTTTCATTAATACTTGGGGTGGTCTATGGCAACCAAATTGTTTGTAGACCGCTTTGAATTGCTAGTTAAACAAAGAGAATATATACTACCACATTATAACATTATATTCATAGTGTCCTGTGTGTTATTTGCTTTAGCTAATAGTAAAAAATCATCAACATGATGAGATGAAACTGAAGGCATGTTTATGACGGGAATAAGGTTTCTTTGATTTTGAATGCAACGTCGTGTTTTTGTTTTCCTTTTCGACGTTTGGCTTGTTTTTCATTTCAGTTTAAATACGGAGCATTTCTGATTTTCTAAGTTCATTTATTTCAATACAACAGCTGCAAAATGAATATTTTGAAGCTATTTATAAATGGACTGTATAGTGTTCATTTATAATGTTTGCTAACGTGCTTTAAAGATAGGACATTATTAAATGCTGTAGTCGCTTAAAATCTGGTATCATAAAATTAAAAAAAAACAATTTATTATAAAACTGTTAAACCTTCATAAAATAATACTAAAAAAAAGGTTAAACGGAATTCTATAGTTGGTCACTATAGCCTTGGCTTTTCATTTGCAACAATTTGAAATCCTTAGTTATGACTGAAGATTCGTTATTTAAGTCTTAGTTATTTTAAGCTAGTTATCAATCTACTTTCTCATCACTAGGATCGCATAATCCTTGCAATAAGCTGGGTTCAATTTCAATATTTCTATTGAGTATATCTTGTTACCAGCCAATGTTATTTTATTTATTTATTTCTTTATGAGAAAAACTTTTAAAACAAGAAATAATTTTAAAAGGTGTTTTTTTAAGCTAGATAGAACTTTAAATTGTAAAAAGTAACACAAAAAATGAAATTTTGATGAAACATTTTTTTATTTGTTTCAGTATACTCTGACAAATCATCATGAATAGACTCTCGCTTGAACAACGCTACGAAATTATCCAAATTTACTTTGAACATCAGTCGTCGATTCGCGCAACTTATAGACGACTTCGTAATTTTTATGGCGTACATAATCGTGCATCTGAACAAGCCATTCGTCGAACTGTCGATAGATTTCGTACCACATACTCTCTAGAGGATGCAATAACACCAACACGTCGAAGGAATGTGTGTACTCAAGAGAATATCGCCGCTGTAAACGAAAGTGTGGAAGAAGATCCAAATTTATCAATTCGTCGTCGGTCGCAGGAATTGGGGCTCTGTCCGTCCACTACGTGGAAAATTTTGCGCAAAGATCTCGGCCTACACCCGTATAAGATCCAGCTGATGCAGGAATTGAAGCCACGAGACCATTATATGCGTCGTTCTTTCGCCGATTGGGCTCTAGAGCAGTTGGCAACTGACCCGTTGTTTTATCGCAAAATTGTGTTCAGCGATGAGGCGCATTTTTGGCTTAACGGGTTCGTTAATAAGCAAAATTGCCGCATATGGAGTGAGACCAATCCACAACAGACCCTACAGACTCCATTACATCCAGAAAAATGCACCGTTTGGTGCGGTTTTCACGCTGGTGGCATCATCGGACCTTATTTCTTCAAAAATGAGGCCGGAGCTCGCGTTACGGTCAATGGAGATCGTTACCGCACCATGATCAATGATTTTTTGTTTGAAAATATGGATGACATTGATCCGGACGAGATGTGGTTTCAACAGGATGGCGCTACGTGCCATACAGCGAACGCAACAATCGACTTATTGAAATCAAAATTTGGCGATAAGTTGATTTCGAGAAATGGACCTGTCAATTGGCCTCCAAGGTCGTGCGATTTGACACCACTCGACTATTTCCTGTGGGGCTACGTGAAGTCACTGGTTTATGCTGATAAACCAGCAACAATTGACGCCTTGGAGGACAGCATTGTTCGTGTTGTTCGTGACATACGCCCAGCAGTGCTCGAAAAAGTGGCCCAAAATTGGACGCCCAGAATGCGCTTCGTCAAGAACAGCCGCGGTGCCCATATGCCCGAAATCATTTTCAAATGTTAATGTCACGTATTGATCCTTCGAATAAAAAAGAAATTTTGATTACAATTTAATTTTTTGTGTTATTTTTTACAATTTTAAGTTCTATCGGGCTTAAAAAAACACCCTATATATTTAAAGTACAAGAAAGTGCTATTGATCAGTTAAATTGGCAAATACACAAAATACATATTCAGACAGAATTAACTATAAATTAATTATATTGGGGTTTTCAACAATATGATATTGGAAATTGTTGTTCGTACGAAAATTGCATTAAAATAATTAAAATACTCTTAAAATTCGCGATGTTTTCGGACAACATAATCGTCCTTCTGAGATCGCTATTAAGAATTTAGTCGTGAAATTTGGATCGACAGGCTCGATACAAAATGTGCAAACAGCCTACGTGTTTGATCGTGTCGTTCAACTGAAAACATTGCATACGCGAACCACAGTGTTGAAGCACATCCAAATTTGTTAATTTCTCGACGTTCTCAATAATTATGGTTACCCAAAATCACCACATGGCAAATTTTGCGTAAAGATTTGACTTCCAAACCTTACAAGGTTCAACTGGTGGAGGAATTAAAATCGATCGATCATCCACCATAGCCGTAGATTCGCTCAATTTATTCAGGAACAACCAGCTGGTTTTTCTGAAAAAATAATCTTTTCAAACGAAGCCCATTTGTCACTTGTCAGCAAAATTTCCACATTTTGGCTTCTGAATATCCTAGAGAGGTCTTTGCATGCTCAGCGTGTCACTTAATGATGCGCTATGTAGTCTGGTACCGTGATTAGGTCGTTTTTTCTTTTTCGAAGATGAGGCTGAAAAGGTGGTAACGGTCAATGGATCACGCTATCGCGAGATGTAAAGAGCTCAATTTTGGCCTATTATTGACGACGTGAATATCACTGATGTGTGGTTTCAACAGGATGGTGCTACATGTCACACAGCCAGTGAAACGATCACTTTATTGCACCAAATTTCCCGATCGCATAATTTCACAACAATCAGCCAGCCAGATAATGTGATTTAACAGAACTAGATTATTTTTTGTGAGAATATGTTAAGGACATAGTCTACATGAATCGAATCGATTCTAGCCTTAAAACTCAAAATCCGTGATGTAATTAACGAAATAAGACCGTTATTGTGCCCAAAAGTAATTAAAAACGTTGATCAACGAATCGACATTTGTCAGCGTTGGCATGGTGGACATTTGCCAGATATAGTTTCTCATTCATAACTTTTCTCTACGTAAAACAATAAAAATTTGATTCATGTTAATATAATTTTTTTTTTATTTTATTATAGAAGACAAACTTCTTGTTGAAAACCCCTTTCTAAAGATGCTAGTATTTATGATTTATTATTGGTAATAAAAACGGTTTTAAGCTTTTTACATTGCTATTAAGTTCTGCTTGAGGAAGTACATTCCAGAGGCGAAATTAAATTAAAATTATTAAATAAAAATTAAAATCCTTCTTCCCCTAACTGATCTGGCAAATCTGATTTTATAAAAAAGATATTGTGGCATTTTTGAAAAACTGATCTTATGAAGAAATAAAAGCACAAGGATATTAAGGAGGGCGTTGAATGAAACTCTATAAAGCTTCGAAGAATAATGGAGAACATGCTCCTATCTTCTCAAGCCGTAAACATATCTAATGGTATTGGTTTTATAAGACGTTTAGATTTCTTAAAAGAGTTACATACTGCAAAAAGTTCACAAACGTAGATTAACCCATTTAAGATTTTGCAAGAAGTAGCCTTATTATTTAAAGGTGTTTAAAGTGATGTGACGATCAAAGACACCTCATCTTAGTGTAAGTCCGATCAACAAGTGAGTTAACATGTTTTATCCAAGTAAGATTGTTATTTATTATTATTCCAAAGTTTTTGAGAGCATTTGCAATAGTGATTTTTCTCTATTCAATAACACATCAAAATCGGTAATATGATTAATAGTTTTCTTACGAATTATAATACACCTTGACTTATGAGGGATTAAACAAAATCCACTTGCAGTTCTCCGGCAATAAATTTTCTTCAGATTATCATTCAGTCAGGAAACATTTTAGCAACAGAAATGACTGGACTGCTTCAATACATCCGCACATCATCTGCGTACTTGTGATTTCCCAGTACAAAAGCTGTATAAGTAAGTCATTAGCGTAGATAGAAAAAAGCGTAGGTAGAAAAAAGAAGTGCTCTAAGGAGTTACCTTGAGGCTGTCTACTATATAAATGTAACATTGAACATTGTTTGACAACACAAACTATCAACGATTACAGAGGCTTAAAGATAGCAGCTGTGTAGAAGTTAAAGAGAAATTCAAAAAGTGTTGAAGTTTCACGCAAAGTGTGCTATGATCAACCGTGTCAAGGCCCTTAGAATGATCAACAAGTACCAGGAAACTTATTTGTCCTTCATCAGCTTTAGGTCGTATGCTGTCAGTTGAAATAAAGCAGAAACATAGTTGTGATTATTGTGAAAGCCTGAATGTCTATCAAACAACAAATTGTTCTCTTCAATAATAGCATGACAGATAACTATGAAGAATTTTTGAATTTTTGCAAAAGCCTTGTTAGCATAGCGATCACAAGGTAATTTTCTTTTTCCGGGATGGACAGAAAACATCATGGATGCTTTTTTAAATTGAGATTACATAAGAAGATAACAACAACGAAGTATGTTTCCTATCATTTGTCATGAGACATTTTTTTGTTATTTTTTATTATTTTGTGTATAATTTTCGCAGAATTCGTTTTGTTTAACAGCCGTGTTTACTTTATAGATTTGCATGATCGATCAGGTTTTCAGGTGAGGACTTGAAACACTTTTCGTTTGCTGCAACATTTTACTGCGCTTCTGTAGCTAAGCCATGTAGATTTCGTTGTGATACCCCGATTTTGCCAATTCTCATACATCCTCATGTCATGCCTCTTAACATGTTTGATTATCTTAAGTTAATTCAAGAATTCTTCTCTTTAAGTTCTTTTATATGAAAGAAGTTCCTCAAGTTATTAATACTACACCTACTTTAGAATCGATTAGTATTACTTTCATTTTGCAACTTAAGTGAGTAAATTTTATATGAAAATGTTATACTTATCCTGTTTTATAGAATGGCCTATGATGGAATTTGAAAATTGGGTTTGTAGCACAGAGGCTGGTTCGTTGCTATTGAAGAGTGTTAAAATTATTTTATAATTGTCGCCTTGTAAATATACTCGTCGAACGTTTTCTATTAAATAATACTTTTTTGTATTATTTTTTATACTTTCAGAGAGAGCGAGCGAGAAAGATAGAGAGAAAGTATTTTAATTATATTTATGTCTTTTGTGAATACAACTATTGATTTAATCCTACTTTTCTTGAGCTTGTTATGAATGCCCATAGTAGTTGACAATTATATTCTTATCCGTTATCTTTCCTAATAATGAGTTAGTGTTCACAGTTAATGGCTACTAAATGGGATAGAGTATGGTGTTTGTTAGTATTGCAGAAAATTATAGTTCTAAAATGTAAATGAAAATATAGCTAAAAATAAATAATAATAAAAATAAATACAGCCATAAAAAGGAAACTGAAAAATGTGCAATTAGTTTAGTTTCATTAAATACGTGCGGGCTTTAAAAACAATTTACTGGTATTTGTGGTAAATACTACTGCCGCTGCCATTGTGCAAGTGTTGAATATAACAGTCTACAACTTAGAATAGAATAGGCGATTGGTAACACACAAATAAATTTAAAAAATAAAAAGAGAACAAACAATATAATTCCAGTGAACAAATACATAAATATAATTTAAATAAATATAATAATAAAACATAAATTTCTTGAGTCCCATTAGCAAAACTATGTGTTAAGCTGTAGGACTGAAGGTGGAGTCTATTGAAAATTATATAATAACTTTTAAACTGCTGGTCAATAGTTTTTATTTAACTTAATATATTCATAGAGCAAAAATTAATCCTTAAGAATATTGCATGCAATGATCCATAGGTGAAATAAAGATAGCGCAATAATATATCATTTAGAAGCGCTTCGGATAATAGAAGTATTTCGATTCTTGTATTTTTCATATTTGTCAACAGTTTAGAAAGTTTTCATATTTGTCAACAGTTTAGAAAGTTATTACTTACTAAGCTGACACTTGAGTGTTTTAGAATAATGTCAGTGAGTTAGAGTTCTGAAGAATATACAAATATTAATTGAATTCCTTGCATCTTTTATGCTAAAATTTATACTTTTTAAGGATGAAATGTCTCTTTAAATTTTTCCTCAGTATTTTCAGGCGAATTATACACGAATTATGCACAATGTCACAAATTATACAGATTCGCCTTCAAAACCATTTACTGATTCGTGCAACTTATAAAGGGTCCGCAATCTAACGTTTTTTTTGCAACTAGTGCTTATTTCGTGAATGGTAACACTTAGCTCATGTTTGATTTGACAGATAATTAGTTTTATCCTTCCGCTGTGTTCGTTATCTTGTAAAAAAAGTGAAAGAAACTGCAATCTTCATCGATAAACCAAACCGTGAAAAGCCAAAAACAGTGCGTACACTCAAGAATATTGCTGCTGTGGCAGAAAGTGTGCGTGAAGCGCCATCAACATCAATTCACCGTCGTTCTCAACAATTGAAGATTTCAGAGACATCACTGAAACGAATTTTGCATAAAGACCTTGGCATGACGCCATACAAAGTCCAGTTGGTTCAGGAGTTGAAGCCAAGTGACCATCCAATGCGTTTTCGGTTCGCTAAGTGGGCCTGCGATCGACTTACAGAAGATGCCGATTTTACAAAATAAATCATCTTTTCAGATGAATCTCATTTTGACGTTGGCGGGTATGTAAACAAGCAAAATTGTCGCATTTGGCGCACGCATACATTGAAAAGCCGACGCATCCGAAACAAGTCACTGTTTGGTGCGGATTTTGGTCCAGAGGGCCATTTTTCTTCGAAAATGAGCAAGGAGTGGCCATTACAGTCAATGGCGATCGTTATCGGGCCATGTTGAACGAATTTTTGTTCACAAAAATTTAAAAGGAGGATATTGGCAACATTTGGTTTCAACAGGCCGGCGCTACGTGCGACTCAGCCGAAGCTACACTCGATGTTGTGCGCACTATTTTTAAAGATCGCATTATCAGCCGCAGAGCTCATGTCATTTGGCCACCTCGGAGCTGCCATTTGACACCGTTGGACTATTATTTGTGGGGTGCCGTCAAGCCAGAGACAATTGACCCTTTAAAGGACAATATTCGTGAAGCCATTGGTAACATACAGCTGCACACAATCGATAAATGTGCTTAAAAATTGGGCTGATCGTGTAGGCTACTGCATGGCCAGCCGAGGCAGCCATTTGAATGAAATTGTTTTCCATTATTAACCGGAAGGATTGTACTTTGAAATAAAAAAAGAAATTTGAGAAAATATTCAGTAGTTTTGTTTATAGCATTTAAAACAAACAAAAAAAGGTATTTGGCGAACCCTTTAGATGAATGGTTGCGTTTATTGATGAGGCTCACTTTTGGTTTCATGGTTTTGTTAATAAATAAAAGAGCCATGAGGCTGCAGCGTCCTATAGGTGTCATTACATCCAGGAAAATTCAAATGGTTAGGCTAACATGGTGGTAGCATTAGTTTTTATTCCAAGGTATCGATAAAATTGACTTGGCTAAGATGTAGTTTCAACAGAAAAGCGCTAAAAACTATACAGCGCCTGCAACTATCGATTAATAAAAAACAAAATTAAAGATAAGCTGAATTAAAGTTGATTGGCCTCTGAGATTCGTGAGCTTTTGATATTTTTCTGTTGCTGGAATATATCTCGAATATAACCGGGATCAAGACACTAAAAAATAGCACCAATCCAGCTTTGCCTTATTTAAAATTAAAAGTATTTGTTTTCGTATGAAAAAAATAACAATCATCATAATACATATGCACACACACACAAATGTATATAGGCGACACTAATGTATGCGACACTAATGTTTTGCAAAATAAAATTGTTTGTTAAGAATATTAAAATTTTTTGGCATAATTTTCGAAATTTTGTGTATTTTTGCTGAATATTCTTTTTATTTAATTTTTTTTATTTTGCGAAATCTTTATTGTTTTATGGAATTTAAGGCATTTGCTATTATTTTTTTTATTTCTAATTTTTGGATAAGTTAGTGTGTTAAATAAATTCGATTTATAGGGTATTCCACCCAATACGCTATTAATATAAGTATATTGTGTGACAGTCTTTTAAAGGCTTTTATCTCTGAAAGTAATAAACAAAATACGGCCACTTTAAATAATAAAATAATAAAACTGTAAAGTAATTATCAGCTAAAGGGATTTTCAACAAGAAGTTTGTTTTCTAAAGAAAAATATAAAAAAATTAGAATAAAATAATGATTGCACTATGAATGAAAAATGATATCTGGCAAATGTCCACCACGACCATGCTGGCAGAAGTAGTTTCTTTTATAAAAGTTTTTCATTACTTTTTGGCAAAATGGCGGTCCTATTTCGTTAATCACATTACGGATTTTGAATTTTGAGGCTGAAATGATTCGATTGACTCCGTATAGACTCTTTCCTTAACATCATAAAAAATAATACAGTGGTCACACACAATCTGGCTGCCTGAAATTATGCGATTGGATAATTTCGTTTGCAATAAATGGATCGTTTCATTGGCTGTGTGATATGTGGCACCATTCTGTGGGAACCACACGTCACTGATATCCACATCGTGAATAATAGGCCGAAATTAAGTTGTTAGCATCTCGCGATAGCGTTATCCATTGACGGTTACTGCATTTCCCAATCCCAGTGGCCCAATCACGTCTCCAGGCCACATAGCGCACCATACAGTGACACGTTTAGCAATAATTGATTGACTTCTCAATAATTGATATAGGATTTTCAGAAGCCCAACTGCGGTAATTTTGCTTGTTGTTGACATACCCTTATAAGTAAAATGGGCTTCGTCAGAGAAAATGATTTTTTTTTTAAAAACCAACCGGTTGTTCCTGAATGAACTAACCGAATCTACTTTATTCCTGAAACCTTGTACGGCTTCAAAGTCGATCCTTACGCAAAATATGTCTTGGGGTAGTTTTGGATAACCCCAATTTTTGAGAACGTCGAGGAATTGACAAATTTGGATCTGTTTCAACACTGTGGCTCACAGCTGCGATGCTTTCAGTTGAACGACAGGGTCGAATACGCGTTGGTATTCCCACATTTTATATCCAGCCTGTCGACTCAAATTTAACGACCTAATTTTTATTTAGCGACCGCAGACGGTCCCTTATGTTGTCCGAAAATATCACGAATTTTATGAAATGCAACTTTAACCGAACCACCATTTCATTGCGAATTTTAATTATTTTAATGCGATTTTCGTGCAAAATTGAAATCATTGTAACAATTGCCGATACAATTACGAATACGGCAAAAAACTAAATGTCAAAACTATTATGTTGTCGGTGCTGCCACAGTTGAAAAACAAACTTCTTGTGGAAGTTTAAAGCTTTAAGCGGACATTTGAAATTTATGCAAAACATTTAGTAATACATTCGCTATAAAATATTATCAAAACTTATGCTCATATCCTTTGACTTGCTTTGTTAGGCAGATTATTATTATACTTTACTGAGTAGTCTGCGCCGATATAACAAAATAAAATAATATTAAATTATAATGTAACTATATACGGGTATGTAACATTACATCCGATTAGAGAAATATAACTATATTCAAAAATTAAAATGCGCCACATATAACACGTGAATTTTAGTTTTTACAAAGCAACAAGTATATTTTTAAAGTATAAACAAAAAGTGTGCCCGTTATACAAACAATAACAGAAAAAAAATCAAAACTCGATATGGAAGATCCGATTTTGATAATACAATCAATGTAAGCATATGAAACAAATGCCTGATAGTACTAAAAAATATTGTTAATATAAAAATTATTGCGTCAAAATGATCTGAATAGAAAAGTGTTTAAAATTATTCTATTGGCGCTGCTTTTCTACTCTAATCCCTCTTCATGTTTTTAAGTTGCTTGTGTTTTAACAGTAAAAAAAAAAATTAACAAATTTTACAGGCTTTCGTAGAAATCTTTTATTGCGAAAATTTACTTTAATCTTTAACAAACAACTGTTTTATTGAAATACGTTGAATATTCTAGTTGATGTAAAATATTATGGACGTGAATAAAAATAGTTAAAATTTTAGCAAACTTCTATTTATGTGAATTTATTTTTATTTGCATTTGCATTTGTATTTTTATTTTTAAAACGTACATTGAACTTTATCAAAATCTATTTAAAAAAAAAATATTAAATCCAATCTAAGCATCTACACAGATGTAGTAAATCTAAATGGCAGAGAGCAGTTGGAACTGTGAAACAGATTTGCATTCAGTGATAAATGCACACAAATGCACAGGATTTACAACTATCAGCATTTAGATACTTTTAGAACCATTGCACCTGACGTTGTGTGTGTATGTGTGCGTGTATGTGTGTGTGTGTATGTGTTTCTATAAACATTCGTAAATTCGCTCTTATGAATAAATACCTTTAGCTTTGGTTAGTTTTATAATATATTTAGGTCAACATAACAACAACAACAAGAATTTAGGCTTTATATTTCACTTTAGTTAAAGGGGTTTTAGGTTAAATATGATAAAAATTTAATAAACAGATTTGGTAATTGAAAATACAAATGTTTTAAGGGGAAAAATAAAAATATCCATCATAATTGGAAAAAATTTGAAATTTTCATTAAGCCGAGATTTCGTTATATTGTTGAAAGGCAAACAAATTATCACTATAAATGTAAATATACAGAAAAATTATTAAAAAAAAAGATAGTAAAAAATAATTTAAATCACTTTTGTTATAGCAAAAATATAAAAAATCTCTAACCGGATATTCTATTTGTAGAATGTGTTTGAAAGGGCGTATGTGCATGTGTACATTTAAATACCATTAAAAAAGCTTTATCCTTGTATACACATCTAAAAGGCATTTGATAGTTTTCATACGTATGTGGGTGGGTCACTTTATCAGTAGTCAAAATTTGTGAAAAAAGATAATAGTTATTAAATAATTTCAACGATCTTTTTATTTAGTTTTACTTTGATAAATTTTAGACTTCGTAACAAAATTTGATTTTCTGATAGAAAGTGGTGTTTTGTAAAATTATTTTTTTTTGTTTTCGCAATTCGAAGATTTGTGTGTGTGTATATTAATACGTCCTTATACTGAAAATTGTGACGACCAAAAGTCGGCAGGCTCGTTTTTGGATCACATAGCAATTAAATCACAAGCAATTTAATCACCAGCAATAAGACTCTATATATATATTTTTAAAATTTTTTAATTTTTTTACTGAATTTCATAAATTTTTACATTTTTTACATTTCTGAATATTTATTATTTAATGAATTTCATAATTTTTTTAAAAGAGAACATTATTATTATACACTTTTCATTTTATATAATTCATAATTATATTTTATAATTACATTTATTATTTGTTAATGAAATATTTGAAATTATAATAGCCGTTAAGAAGCGCCACCTATTAACATGAAGATACATCCATAAGGAAAACATACCATTAAACACAACCCTGAACAGTCGCAAGCAGCTGTCGTTTAGTGGTATGGGTGTGTAAGTATGCCTGGCAGAAACATATAAAAGCGAGATAGTTACGTTTTTGAGATGAGTTGTCCACGGGCAAGCAACCGGGCAAGACTTCTTTTAAGTGAGTTAGAATTTTATTCAACTTAATTAAAATAGTCTTGCGAATAGGTTCAGCTCAGTTAATCAGAGTCAGAATTTTATTCGACTTTGATAAATATCTTTTTTTCTTTTAAACGATCTTTTTTGTATATTTTTTTCTTCTCGATATTTCGCTTTCCTTTGGAAAGCTTCTTCAGGAAAAAAAATTTCATTTTTTAAAACAAAAAAAAAAATTATTATAATATTATTATATGATAATAATAAATAAAAATTTTTTCCTGAAGTAGCTTTCCAAAGGAAAGTGAAATATCGAGAAGAAAAAAATATAAAAAAAAGATCGTTTAAAAGAAAAAAAGATATTTATTAAAGATAAATAAAAAAAGACCGTTTAAAAAAACTATAAAAATTCGACTTTGAATTAATTGAGTATAGCTCAGGTCTACGGCCAAGCAAGTTCTGTCGCTGCTTCACCTAACCAGAATTTTATTCGGACGGAGGCCAGAATTTTATTCGCCCTAGCTGAACAAGATCGTCAAAAGGCTAACATCAATTTAGACGTGAAAAGGTTGTCTCAGAATCTTATTCGTGACAACCGCAACAAGTCAAAAATTGGTGGACAGGCAAACTGTTCTGCTCAGACTGGACCAGAATCGTAGAGAGTGGCGGAGAGTGGAGACGAAAACTCTTGAGGTCCACGAGGCAGTTGATCGTCGTTGGCGTGCTCAGTAGTGATGTAGTATAATTTTAACTTAGTGTAAGAAGTGGATTATAATAATAATAAAATTTTATTAGTAAAACAAAAGTGGCTCTTGTGTTATCAGTGAAGCAACACTTTTTTGTAACGAACCCTGGACGCCGCGAGCTTTACCCCAGCATAACGCGAGAACGTGTCGTTACAAAATCATCGTAAAATGTACTCGTAATATATCAATTTAGTACCACTCGTAAACGTATTCGTGACATATAGTTATTTTATACCACTATTTCGGTCTTGATTTTTATATAGTTGCTACTCACTATGGCCGTTATTTATACAACATATTGTTTTTAAGGTTAAAAACCATGATAAGTTGCTGATTCTATCTTAAGTTAAATTAAAAACTTAGTTAACATATGATTACAAGCCATGTTAATTTTATTATTAGAATTGTTTGGTTGCTGTAAAACAAAAGATAACAAAGTCAGGTGTTCAACTCCACTCCGAACCATAAATTTAGAGTCCCGATGCATGAATATGAATTGTTGAAAAGACGAATAATTTAAAACAACAGCAGAATAAATCTTCCGGGTTCTCTTATTACAAAACTAATTACGACTGTTAAACAGCCATGGTAATTATTTAAAAAAAGCAACTAACAGCTTATGCTGATCTCTATATATTGTTTACTTGTTTGTTTGTTTATTTCATTGTGTAACACAAAAAGCCTTTCCCTTTGGCCAAAATACATATTACAATTCTGAGTAAAGTAAGATTATAAATTAAAAAATCACTTAAAACTAATGTTTGTTTTGCTGGCAGCCTCAATCTATAGCACTAATTACTTTGAATTAAAAGACAGATAATAAAAAAACCTGAATAGTTGTCCATCATCAGAAGTAGATAAATGAACCTGTTAACACAAGTTGTTGTTATAATATTTGATGATCTTTTTGCGATATGTAGGCAAGTAATAGAAAAATGTTCTCAGATCATTAGGCAAATAATTCCACGTATGAGCAACAGTAATCAAAAATGACTTCTGATATACTAAACTATTAATCAAGGGAATAAATATCTGCACATTCCTAGAAGAGTGCAAGAATTTGAATTTTTGTGCTAGAAACTCTGGTAATATTATAAAATTTCAAAAGACATCTTATGGTCAAAAATTGAGTAAAGGAACATTTCAAAAATCTTTCGACATAAGGCGATATGTGGTCATAGTGGCCATTTTCATGTCTTCTTACAACTACAACTTTATTAACCAAAAGTTTTATTCTATTAAGATTTCTGGCCGTCGAACAAAGATATACTTCCATACAGTAGGATATCCAAGACATCATTAATGCGTGGGCTACTTTGTATCGTATATGTGAGGAAGGTACATATGAAGGCAGTATAATCTTCGAAGGGTGAAATAGACCCTCGAATATTAATTGTCGATATGATACGAATAATCAAGTCTCCGATCTATAATTATACCCAAAATTTTCAGTTTATCCACAGATTCTCAGCTTATTTTGTCCTATGTGAATTCTTATATTGGTAGAATTTATAGAGCTAAAGCACATAACTTTAGATTTCGAGGTATTCAAGATTAGGGAATTTGACCTTAACCAGCATTCAACTCGTCGTAATTTGTTATTAATTACTGTCTGAAATAAGCCCGTTGAGGCAGCGCTATGAAATACTAATTGAATATCGTCTCCAAAAGCAGACGACTCAGCTATACTGAACAAGTTATTTATGTACATAGACAAAAATAATGGACCAAGAACAGATCCTTGGGCCATCCCAGCTTTCACCTGCCTACCTCTACCATTAAAATATACAAATTGTCTTTGTCCTAAAAGGTACGAGCTCGCAAGGAAACATGACGTGTTTAAAAACCTAAACTCATTATTTAGTTTCTTCAACATTTTTATGTGGTTAACTCGATCAAAGGCTTTGGTAAAATCTAATGACACTAGAACACTTTTGCTGCCTCTATTTAAGTTCTCTCTTATAGATTCAATAATTCCAAACAAGGCAGATGATGAATTACAAACAATACGCGTTGGTGGTCGAATATTTTTCATCGAACCTGTCGACTCAAATTTAACGACCAAATTCTTAATGGCGTTCTCACAAATATCACGAATTTTACGAAATATAACCTTAACAGAATCACCATTTTTACGAACGTCGCGGAATTGACGAATTTGGATCTGTTTCAACAGTGTGTCTCACAGCTGCGATGTTTTCAGTGGAATGAGCGGGTTGAATACGCGTTGGTGTTCGCACATTTTATATCGAGCATGTCGACTCAAAATTTTAATAGCGGCCGCAGACGGTCGATTATGTTGTCCGAAAATATCACGAATTTTTTGAAATGTATTTTTAACAGAACCACTATTATAGTGAATTTTATTTATTGTAATGCGATTTTCGTGCAAAATTGAATTCCTGGTAACAATTGCCAATGCAGAATTGAAAAACAAAATCGGATAGTTCTATAATCTAATCACATTTTAAACTAAACTAAACTCTACCTTAGACTTTCCATAGACGCAAAAATAAATGCATCCATCTCAAAATTCAAAAGAAGTAAAAATCATAAAAATTATTTAATTATTCAATTACGATAAAGGTTAATAGCACCTCCGTTTTATTATATATATAATTTATTTTATTTAAGGTAACTTAACAATTAAGCTACTTACTTCAAACAAAGAAAAAATATTTTAGTTTTCCATACAACCTACTCAGTGTATTGAGTACTAAAAGCCGTTTTTTTTTCTAACAAAATAAATTCAACACCAAAACTATGAGTGTAAGAACTAGTAATAATAATAGTTAATACTCTTAACGGTAAAATCTCAATGGGATGACCTAAGTTTACTCAACAAAACACAAAATATATAAAATATTTTTGGTAATTTTTTGTTTTGTTGTAGATATTTAACTTATTTCTAAAAGCACTACTTGTCTAAATAAAATCCTTGCCCGGTTTTCAACTATTGACCTGTAGTTGCAGTATAAAAAGCAGTGGCTTTTACATTTATTGCAGTTGTTTGCCACACACACACACACTTACAAATTCCCATTTTAGATGGTCGTAAATCTCTATGCATATGAATGTTTCCTCTAATAGTTAGAGTTTGTATCATAACTAAAGGCGTTGACAATATTTCGTTGTGGCATGTTTAATTTAAAATTTTAACTGGAGGCTAGTTGCTGTTGTATAAACTCGCTATACGTTTGAGTATTTATGTGGTCGTGTATATGCTGGTAAGCATGTATATAATACAGTGCGCGTGTTGGTGTGTGTGTGTGTGTATGCAGTTATTGCCTTAAGTCTATTTATTGTGCCGTTTTTTGTACATTTCTTTAATTAAAAAGAATCAAGGGAAATGATTTTAACAAAAACGAATGATTTTTTTTTAATGTGTAAATGGTTGTGTATCAATTTTTGTTTTTCTTTTTTATTTTATTTTCTGTTTTTTATAATAAAGGGTCACTGTGCTTTTCTACTTAATTTTATTTCAATTCTTTGACTAAAAGAATTATTATTTTGGTTGAAAAATGTTTTGCCTTTATTTAACATTCTGCGGTATTGGTGACTTAAATAGTGTTGACAATGTAAGTAATAAAAATAAATGGTCACCTATTCAAAAACAAAAAAAACTTTGCTTCAAAATATATTCAAATATTTTTACGTTATAGGCAGCAAATAGCAAAATTTAAAGAATCCAAAACAAAATCCAAAAAGAATTAATAATATTTATTGAAAAGACTTGCATCAAAAAGAAAACTTTTTAATTTTTTTTTTTTGGAAAACATAAAACACAGTGGGACATTAGTGGATACAAGTATAAATAAATTATAAATAAGAAGATTTTAAGCAGCCTATTTTTAAAGTTTGCGTGATTTAGCAATGTGAAAAGTGCAGTAAAGTGCTGCCCATGGCTGAATTTAATCTGCCCTGGTGATGATGGCTAATTGCTAAACAAATTAATAACTAATAATTATAAATTGCTGTTTTAATTGTTAAAATTATAGTTTTTACTTCTTAATTATGGTTATTTGTCCACTAACGAAAGTTAAGCTTAATTTCTTTATAAGGGGTATTTCAATAAGAGGTTTGTTTCCTAAAACGAAATAAAACAAAAAATTTATATTAATGTGATTTAAACTAATTAAATATGTATTAAACATATTTAATTAAGAAATAAATAAAAAGGTCGAATAAAAATAATAATCAAATGTGATTTAAATTTTTATTGTATTACAAAAAGAAAAGTTCGGCAATTTAGAATGAAAAATGATATCTTGCAAGTATAAGCAATGATCACCCAATCACATGACGATTCCTTCATTAAAGTTTTTAATCACTTTTTGGTGCAATGGCGGTCCTATTTCATCAATCATATCACGGATGTTGAGTTTCAAGGCTTAATTCGAATCGATTGGCTCCGTATAGACTCTGTCCTTAACATAGCCCCACAAAAAATAATCCGGTAGTGTTAAATTTGGCTGGCCATTTAACTGCTGAGTGTCGTGAAATTATGCGATCGGAAAATTTGGATTGCAACAAATTGTTCGTTGCGTTGGCTGTGTGACATGTAGCACAGTCCTGTTGAAACCACATGTCAGTGACATTTACATCGCCAATAATAGGCCAAAATTGAGTTCTTAGTATCTCGTGATAGCCCCCCCCCGGGGCACATTTATCGGTTTTTATAGAATACTTGACTATCTAGACCTGTGCAACTGGGGGTATAAGGGAGCCCAGTTCCCTGAAGTTAGCAGGGGTACAACGGGAAGCTCCACGTTATTTCCACGGGAATCAGTAGCCCGCCGAGTTTCCGCTATTTGTCTCTGTTTCTCTGACTGATTATTGAGGTTGGCCCTTTGGAAGTATCGTGGTCGTTGTGGTTTCGCGGCCCCATACAGGTCTGTTTTTATGGCGGCCAGGATCATCTCGCCTTTAATAACACCCACTGGTGAATGATCCAAATCCGGTGAGATGGCTAGTCATGTGTTCTGGACAGGAGTTGGATAGTTCCCAGCTCTTCAGCAAGGAGTAGTGGTTTACAGCCCTGCTCTGGAATCATTGAAATTGCTGCTAGACTTCGGCCTCCTAGGGCGTGAGTGGCGCTGCTTTTCACTCACTGTGGTTTGACCACCATCTGATTAAGGCTCACTGCCAGACGCAGATGTAAATCATATCACGAAATCTCGTGATAGCGTGATCCGCTAAAAAATTACCACATTTCCAGCCTCATCTTCAAAAAAAAAACGGCGCAATCACGTCTCCACACCACATATCGCACCATACAGTGACACGTTGAGCATGCAAAGGTCCCCCAAGGACTTTCAGAGGCCTAAATGCGACAATTTCGCTTGTTGACATCCTCTGACAAGTGAAAATAGGCTTCGTTTGAAAAAACTGATTTTTTCCTAAATGAAGTGGGCAAATCTGCGGCGATGTAATGGTCAGTCGAGTTTGAATTTTGCACTAGTTGAACCTTTTAAGGTTTCAAAGTCAAATGCTTACGTAAAATTCGCCATGTGATGGTTTTGGAGAATTCCAATTGTTTAAAACGTCGAGGAATTGATAAATATGGATGTGCTTCAACACTGTGGCTCATGGCTGCGATCTTTTCAGTTAAACGACCTGGTTGAACTCGAGTTGCTGTTCGCACATTATGTATCGAGCCTACCAAATTATTAATAGCGGTATCAGAAGGACAATTATGTTCAAAGTGGATTTTAGTTATTTAATTTGTAATAATGGATTGTGTCTTAGACATAAAATAATTAATATCCAGGTATATCAATATTCAAGCTCGAGGTCAATTATTTTTATTTTACTCTTTATTAGCCAATATTTCGCCACAAACTTTAAGTGGCATCTTCAGGGCTTTAATTAATTAATAATAATAATAATAATTAATAATTGACCTCGAGCTTGAATATTGATATACCTGGATATTAACAATTAATAGGTCGAACAAATAATCAAAATAAATAATTATAAAATAATTAAATTAAATTTTTTATGGTAAATAAAGGAAAAGGAAAAATAAAACTCGTTTTGTTGGCTGCGTGGTTTGTTTAAGGTCTTTGCTTCGTTGGTGAATAGAAGAAATGTTGTGAGTTCATGTTTCAAGGTACTTTTGAGAATAATGAAAGAAATTTTAGGCGTATGACATATGTATATTGTTAGAGGCACATATAATAGTAAATTAAACTTCACTAGATCCTTGAGTTGTAGAAGGCATTAGCATTTAACTGAAAGGAGTGAGTGTATACCTCAGCAAAGAGGCTTGGGTAAAAAAGGAAATCAAAAATCCCAGCCCAAATCTTAGGGTACCAATAGGGAAGAAAGTAACAACATAACATAACAATGCCAAAGTAATTGCTGTGTTAAATGGCCAAGCACGTTTGCTAAACTAGAAATAATGTCAGTGTGATTCTTGATAAAATTGTAGAGGGCTTATTATATCGCTTAAGATACATGTTATATAAACAAGGAATTGCGAGTACTAATCTAGCCAGAGGCACACACTGAAATGAATAAAAATTAAAATTGGGTGCATATTTGTAACCTAAAGATTGCCTAAGTATAATTTTCTTTTAAGATTTTGTATGCAGTACTTTTTCGCTAGCTTCATTATCATGAAGAATTTCAGGAACGTTGTAAGCTGTTGGTATATAAATAAAATTTCTTTCCTAAGTATTTCTTAAACATAAATAAAATAACAAACAGAGAGGCTTAAAAAATAATACTTATTGCTCTTAAGTACATTTAACAAATAATGGAACGGTATTATTTATTTAACTATAGTTTGATATTACATCCATTTCCATTTTCTCAACATTTTCCATTTTCTCAAATCATTAAATTTTTACATCTTTGCAGCTATCGAATTTAGTTATTTTCATAATAATAATATTGCAAGCCATTAAGCACATTAGAAATTGTGATATGAATCCTGCAAACTGGTGATAAATGCACATACAGTTCATATTAAAAAATTTTTAGGTAAATTAAAACAGAGTAAAGGTATTTGATTTCTTTTAAATTTTGGCATTAATTATTGAGCTTAATAAGCAGCAGTTTATTAGTTTTGGTACTGCTGCAATTGCAGCTATTGTTGTTGTTATTTTCGCTATTTTCGTTTTTCTTATTGCCAATGTCTTATTGCTTTCAATGATAAATGAAATATTAGGGAAAGTTAAATATTTAGGGATGATGCTTAAAATTGTGCTAAATACCGATTGTGGTAAAAATATGGGAAACACATTGGCCATCTTTGTTTAAGGGGAGGCGTGTTGTGATAGATACACAAAGCCGCATAAATAAACTATCAAACAAATTTATATATTCCGGCATACTTTGATTAGGGTAGACAGCATTTGAAGTCACATTAGTAAGGACTGTTAAACTTAAAGTTAAAGTAAAGCTAAGTTTTTATGCTATAACAATATTGCATTTATAACAACCTTAAAAAGGGAATTATACCACCAAAGAAAGGTGCTAAGGATACTGTCAGCTAGTCGCTAATATTTTAAGTTCTGTGTGCTGCCCCGGCATTATTTGGCTTTCTTTATACTGCCCTCAATTGCAAATTCTATTTATAGGCGAAGTTAAACGTCAAAATGGTTAAATTATGAAAAGATATGGCAGCTGTTGTGCATGATTAAAAATTTAAAAATGCTTAATTGCAATCTAAATAAAACAGAGCTTATTAGACGAAGCTTCTAAATAAATCTAATCTTTTGTTATGGTAAGAGATACATTCACAAAGTCTTACGGTTTTACTAAAAACCAAAAATAAAAATTTCAAATTTCTAAATATTCGTAAATGTAACAAAATAGTGTTTTTGTTAAAAAATTTAAAAATGGCATTTAACTTGAAATTTGTTGAAACATTCTTCCAGCGTAATTTTACATGTATAAATTGTTGTTAGTATAGTTATAGTTCATTAACCGTTTTTATTATTATATAATTATTTTGTCAGCCTAAAATGTTTACAATAATTACAATTAATTTATCTTTTTAATATTTAAAAAAAAATTTTTATTTTTTTCTTCTTAAAGATGCCAAAGTGTGATGAAATATTGAAAATAAAAATGAAATTTATTTTTATAAAAAGTTTTTCAACGAGAAAATTGTTTTCTAGAACAACATAAAAGAAACAATTTTGATTAAGATGAATAAAATTTGTATTGTAATACTAAGAGAAAAGTTTGGCAGTTATGAATAAAAAATGATATCTGGCAAATGTCCAGCAGGACCACGCTCACATATGTCGATTATTCCATCAAAGTTTTTAATCACTTTTTGGCAAAATGGCTGTCCAATTTCGTTAAACACGTCACGGATTTTAAGTTTTAAGGCTAAAATCGATTCAATTGGCCGCATACAGACTCTGTCCTTGACATAACCGCACAAAAAATAATCCAGTGGCTGGACATTTAACACTTAACTGTCGTGAAATTTTGCCATCAGGAAATTTGGTTTGCAATAAATTGATCGTTTCATTAACTGTGGGACATGTGGCATAAACTTGTTGAAACCACATGTCAGTGATATCCATGCCGTCAATAATAGGCCAAAATTGAGTTGTTAGCATCTTGCGATAGCATGATCGCACCATCTTCGGAAATAATGGCTCAATCACGCCTCCAAATCACATAGCGCACCATACAGTAACACGTTGAGTATGCAAAGGCTTCTCAATAATCGCTCTAGGATTTTCAGAAGCCCTGACAGGTGAAAATGATAACGTGATCCATTGCCCGTTACCGTATTTCAAACTTTATCTTCGAAAAAAAGTAGTCCAATCATGCTTCCAGACCACATAGCGCACCATACAGTGACACGAGTATGCAAATGCTTCTCAATAATCGCTCTAGAATTTTCAGAAGCCCAAAGGTGGCAATTTCCCTTGTTGACATACCCTCACAAGAGAAAATGGGCTTCGACTGAACAAATGACTTTTTGAGACAACTTCAATCGAGAGAACATCGAGGAATGGACAGATTTGGATCTGCTTCAACATTGTGGCTAACGGCTGCGATGTTTTCAGTTAAGCGACCCGGTCGAACACGTGTTGATGTGCGCATCAAGCCAATCGACTCAAATTTAATGACCAACTTCTTAATAGCGATCGCAGAAGGACGATTATATTGTCGGAAAATATCACGAAGTGTGCGAAACGTAACTTTAATAGAACCACCATTATTTTCATAGTGGATTTTAATTATTTTAATGCGAATTTCGTGTGAAATTGCCAATGCATTTGCTATGAATATGTTAACAATCTAAATGTTAAAAGTATCATGTTTGCCGTAATTGAAAAACAAACCTCTGGTTGAAAAAAGACACTGCACTTAAAAAATTATTTATACAGCAAGGTTTCTATATTAATAATGTTTATAATTTATTTTATCAAGACTAAGATGATGATGCCACCTAATGGTGTCTCGAAATCAAAGTTATAAAAATTTTATATATAAAGGCCTTGTGCTTAAAACATTAATTAAAAAATAGTTATTGTATTAAAAATATTTTAACCAAAAATATTTTAATCATAAAAACATTTGCGAGTCAATTTAGTGTCGAGAAATTATTTTTTAAGCCTGCTAAGCTGCCATTCAAAATTAAAATCTAAAATATGTATAAAATTAATTATTTTTAACAAACGAAATCTTTTGCGGGAAACTCTTAATGGAGTAGTATAAGTAATTATATTTTAGAATGTAGCCAAGCATAATAATATTTATTTAAGTTTCATTTTGTTGCAAGTTTGTATCCATACAAAATTTCATATATAAACACACAGGTGCAAATATATATAATTTTATATATGAACGGTTTAACGTCGATATTGGTAAATAGAATATTGTAACATGACGCCTTTGGCTGTTATTTTTACACAAATATACGAATACACTTTAACATGAACTATTATGCACAATAAGACTTTGTATGGCCACAAACAAAAAGTGTTGTTACTTATCTAGCCGCAGGTAAACACCCCTGTACACTTCTGAATCGCAAACATCAACAACATAAAATATTAGTCGTTATATTAAAGCATTTAGTAAGAAAAATTATATGTATTTTAGTCAATATAGACTAAGTTTATTTGATTAAACGCATGAATGGCGTTATATACAAATATATTCAAAAATATGTTTGAAGTTGTATACAATACACTTCACACAAAAACATGGTATGCCAACATAATTACATGCAATTTGCACGAACAAATGCCAAACGCAATGGACTCCCCAAAGCAACACAAAAACACAAAACAAAACAAACAACAATGCAACGAAAAATATTAACCCTAACAAAATTTTCTATTTCACAAAATATACAACATCATGTCATTCCTTCGTTTTGTTCAGTCGTCATGCCGTTTGATGTTTTGGTATCCTGAATTATTTTTCTTTCCACTTTAATGACGTTGTGCATTTATAACTACAGAGAAGAAAATAACTTAAATTAGAAGAAAAAACTTTACGATTGTGCTGTGCAAAAAATTAAAAAAAAATTTTAAAAATCGCTTAGACTCTGGACTTTGACGTAATTTTAAAAATTAAAACTTATAAATAATTTTCTGTTTAAACGATAGCTCTGTCGTAAAAGCGGAAGATGTTTTAATTATTGCCAAGTAAGCGTAAAATTTTATAGTTATACAGGAGAAAAGGGGGAAATCTTTAGTAAATGAAACCGGTTTATAATACTCCTAAAAGAAAAACCTCTATTCAAGTTTCGATTACTTTACACATATTTGTTCGTTTTATATGATATAAAAATATATAATAGTTATAGTTTTTTGACCTTTTTAATATTTTTTTGTAGTTAATTATAAAGCACTAGTCATTATTTTTGTTTTTCCTGATGATGCCAACCAACGGTGTGGCGAAATATCGAAAAAATAATAAAAAATAAAAAAAAAGGTTTTTAAAAATTTTTTATTAAATAGTGACCTAGTGCTTTATAATTAACTACTAAAAAATATATAAAAATATATTTATAATTTATATAAAAAATATATAATTTATATAAAGATTTAGTCTTCTCTGATTTGGATTTCTTTGGGTGCAATAAATTGATCGTTTCATTGGCTGTGTGACATGTGTCACCATCCTGTGTTGAAACCACTTGCCAGTGATATCCATGTCGTAAGTAATAGGTCTAAATTCAGATGTTAGGATCTCACGATAGCGTGATCAATTAACCGTTTCCACATTTCCAGTCTCATCTTCAAAAAAGAAACAGTTCAATCACGCGTCCAGGCTACACAGCACACCATACAGTGACACGTTGAGCATGCAAAAGTGCACATGCGGCAATTTTTCCCTCACAAGTGAAAATGGGCTTCGTCTGAAAAAAATGTTTTTTTTCCGAAAAACCAGCGGTCTCAGAAGGACGATTATGTTGTCCAAAAATATCATGAATTTTACGAAATGTAACTTCAACAGAACCACCATTTTCGTAGTGAATTTTAATTATTTTAATATGATTTGCGAAAAAAGTTGCCAATGCATCTGTTTCAAGTACTTTTTTTCGGACCAGCACTCAGGGGATGACCCCTACATATGCAAAGCATTGTGCCAGAACTAGGAAATAAGGTTACGGGAAGGAGGAAAGAGGGAGTAGTGTCTGTGAACATTCAGTTTAAATTTTCCCAGATTAAAAGTGACAGGAAAGATCTCCGGAGGGATTTTATTCCACATACGGACTGTTCTTGCAAAACTATCATGTTGTTGGTGTTGTCATAATTAAAAAACAAACTTCTTGTTGAAAAAACCGATACTTGTTGATGTTATTTTTTCAGGAGTGAAAAAATATTTTACATTAAAAACAAAACTAGAAAGATTTACAAAAAAAAAACTCAAGATTTCGGAATGGGAAAATCCTGAATTGCAGAATTCTTCAAAATCAATTACGATTGGCATACCCAGTATAATTACTGTAACAATAAGGAACTATTCCGTGACTGTAAGTGTATATAAAAACTTCCACTGAAAAAATGGATTGAAAGTTTTTTGGTTTTAACTCTTTGGAGGCCACAGCGACATTATAATTTTCAGAACTTATGCGCTTGAAGATAAAGATAAAGTCAGGGCTTTCAGATAAGAAAGATTTATTTTACTGAATAATTCTTCTACATGCTAAACTCTTTCTGGTAAGGCTTATCGAAAATTCCATCTCGACTCCTGTTTCAAATTTGTTTGTTTGTGAGTGAGGAAACAATTATTTTATGAATAGCTTTGATAGAAATCATCAATCATTGCAGTTAATATCAAAGTATCACTTGACTTTGTATCACTTGTTAGAGAAGATGTTATGTTCTGTTCTAATCTTAAATTGTAGAATTAAAAGCTGTAGACATTCTTAATGAGGTAAGCCCCTATTCAGAGTCTGCCATTGTGTATCTTGCAAATTGAGCTTAATTTTTTTCGTGGATCAGAGGTTATTTTTTTACTTTTCGATATTATATGATATTCATAAAGAATAAACAAAAAAGTAATTACCTTTTTTAGTGATAGTGATTGTGAATATAGCTAACTCCAAAATAATTAATGAACGTAAATATTTAGAATTAAGTTTTGTGTCATTTAATTTGGTTTTTTTTTCAGCTTTTGTCGAAAAATACCCGTTTGTTAATCCCATGCCAGGCGCTTTAGGGCCTCTAAATGTCTTGGTTATGTCTGCTAATGCATATGCTAGATGTGCATACATATATACATTAATACATACACACCTACATCTTGTTTCCTTTTTTTGTTTTTGGTACTTTTCCATATTTTGACATATTTAGTAGTAGTGCATTGCGCTGAGGCTCACAAATAGGCTCATTCCATATACATCCATACATACTCAACAAAAACAATAACAACAGCGATAACAGCAGTAACAAAGGAAATAAAATAAACTAAAATACCGCTTGTATGACACAGCAAAGTAAACATTCCTACCAAAATAAATTTTACAATTTTTGCTGCCAACAAATGCACATACACACACGCACACACACACACACACACACACTTGCACATACTAACAATATGAACTCACTAAATGACTGTCTCTGAACTGCTAAACAAAATATGTAAAAATAGAGAAAGGAAACTATAAGACAAACAAACGCAGATGAGTTTTTCCGTTCGAAAAGAAACATTTTATTTCATGTATGCATTTGAACGTGAGTGAGTATTTGTATTTTAGCTGCATGCATACATAGGTATGTATGTATGTATTTATGTGTGAGTAAGGGTATATTTCTTGTTGCTGAGTGAATAAGTGAAAGAATAAACGACCGAATGTGTTGAACAGCAACAGTTGTTGTTATAACTTTCGAGGCAACAGTAGTGTATCATCAACAATCATTTTATAGACAAAAAAAAAAATTAACTGCTTTGAGTATATGAATCCTTATAAAAAGAGTTGTGCCACTTAGTCGTTGCAGTAAGGGAAAACATTTAAATTGTACTTTTTTCTTATTGCTGTTATTGACAGGGCTGTCTAATATTATAGCAGCATTTTTAGTTAATTTATTAATTAAATTTGTTTAAAATGAAACTGAAAACTTGACTGACACCAGGCTAAAGTGATGAAGCTCATCGAAATTAAAGCATTGTTTTACAAGTATGAAGAACAATACTTGTGTATAAAGAAAATAAATTCCTTAAATATAATTATTATTATCCTTTTACATTTCTGTTAAAATAAAGTCTTATTATGCGGTTAAATTCACATAAGGTATTCAATTCAATTCGTTAGGTCAATTAATTTTTTAATATTTTTCTAAATCCCTGTTCTTTTTGGTTCCAGTTTTAAGTCTAAATTTTAAAAATTAAAAATTTTTAATGCGACAATATGATACGGCCAGCGAACATTGGTTGAGTTAAATAAAACTTCTTAATTTTTTTTTCAGTTTACATTTTACTAGCTATTTATAGTTCGCTTTGCTACCCTATAGTCATTTTTCCCTTTGATTATGCACAATAATACGAATTTTAACACTATATCCATAATAGCTCGTTATAGTTACATAATAATTGTTTGTAACTTTTTATGGGACGTACCATGCTCAGTCGATGTTTTAAGTGGCTGCGCCAACAAAATTTACAGATCCTAACTATTGTAGTACTCTGAGACACACGATAATAATTTTTTTGTAATTTTCATTTTACCAAATTATTTTACAGTCGTTGGCTCTTTATTTACATGTGTGTAAATTTTCAAAATATTTAGACACTACGAAGTGACATAATTTATTTCAAAAAAATCTATATATATATATATATACATATAAGGTCTGTAAATTAAGTAATGAGACTGATTATAAAAATTATTTTTATTCCAATAAAATTACAATTTTATAATATCGTACTGAAGCCACGCGGCGCTGGAGATGGTTCTTCCACTCCTCATTTCAGTATTTCGATTCTGAAATAGCCCTCAGCTGATCAGTTAAAGTCATTTGAAAGTTTTCAATTGCTCCAAAATGTTTTCCCTTTAGGTGATTTTTCAACTTCGGGAACAGGAAAAAATCACATGGTCGCAAGTTAAGCGACTATGGAGGCTGAGTATGCCAGAGGAATGTTTTTACTGGCCAGAAACACGTTTACTGAAATTTCGGTATGATAAGGAGCATTATTGTGTTGTAACATCCAGTTGTTCTTGATGTACAATGTTAGGTACCCCTGTATGCTAGAAGGTAGTGTACTAGCTTATAAATATGGGGGTATGGGTTCGATTCCCAACGAAGACCTTGGTTTTTTTTTCACTACAAAAATATAAATTGACTGTCGGTGGGGCTGCTCAGCGATGAAGGCATAATCACTGGTCGCTGTGCTGTCTTATATACAGCAGTTAATTTCCGACTATCTTTTTACTTTCACCACCTGTTTCATCTATTCTCTATGGCTTTCCTAAAAGAATGTAGCACGGTACTTGACTAGATAGGCATTGTTGCCTGAAGTGTTAGGTCTCACATGAATTAGTCTTTCAAGAACCTCCCGCTAATAGTGTTGATTGATTGTTTGGCCTTGTGGTACATACTCTTTGCGAATATTTCGTGGATATCGAAAAGCCAAATCATCATGCATTTGATCTTTGACTTTGCAATCCTTGTTTTTTTTGGGCCTTGGAGAAGTTGATGTGTGCCGCTCCTTGCTCTGGTGCTTAGCTAATGGGTCATATTCAAACACCCAAGAATTGTCACCATTAACCACACGTTCATTTTCAGTCGAATGCAAAAAATCAAGCCACCTGTCCTTTCTTGCTCTTGGGAAAGTTGTTTTGGAAACATTTTGAGATTTTTCTCATTGACTGTCTACCAACAATCTGAACGCATAAGATCCTGGATTCTTTCAGCATTTTCATGGGTTCTTGAAGATGAAGGCCTTCCGTTGCGTGATTGATCTCCAATCAATTCTCTTTCTTCTGAAAATGCCTTAAACTATCGAAAAACCTAGGCAAAACACTATCTCCATAGGCATGCTCAACTTTAGCAATAGTTTCCATGGCACTGATTCCAAGCCTAAAGCAAAACCTGAAAGCACAACATTGTTCGAAACTTAGGTCACTCAGTTTTAGAACACAACAGAAAAAACTGTTTTACAAAAAAAAAAAATCGTTGCTGCCGAACAAAAGACTCGAGTGATGTCAAACACGCACTGAAGGCAAAACACATGTTCATATGCCGCCTCTCCAAGCCCTGTGCCCCCATCCCAGTGTTGCCAGATCGAACATAATATTGCCAGTCTTATTACTTAATTTACAGACCTCGTATATATATATCAGACCAAATTTATTTCTTTCTCCATTTTGCAATGTGTAAAGAAAACTTAGGCATGTTTAAATGCCCATTGATAAATTTTCCCTCGAGTTAATTGTTTAACATTAAAGAAAATAGTTTTCATCTTCAAGTAAAAACTAAACAAACACAGCACAAATTGTATATTTTATTTGTTTTTAATTGGTTGTTCATTAAATGATTTATATTTACTGTAATCACAAATGTATATGTTATTGGGATGGTTATATAAATGTGGGTGATACTCACACATACAACCACTCATTTATAAAAATACACTACTTCAATATTTACAATTAAATTTCTATATATCACGAGTAAGAAAATTATACTTAAAGTTAATAGAATAAAAAAAAAATAATGGGTTTTTTTTTGTTGAGCTATTATTTAATAATTTAATTTAGTATTATAACCGAATGAATGATTTTCATCTGGCTTAAGTTGACGTGTATTTTGGTATTACCTAGAATTTTCTGGATGTCTACATTAGTCATGAGCGTTCTTGGTATCTATCAACTGCAGGTAATGTACTTTATAAACATCATCTGCTTGATCACCCAATTTAAGAAATTAGAATACAAGTAATAATTCATTATCACGCACTAATTTTTTTTTTTTGGTAGAGCTTTCTGCAATTCATTTTTATTCTTACACGATTCATTTGTAATGTAAAGTACAAAACAAAAATATTAGTTAATTAACAAAAATATTCAGTTTCTCTGATGATCTCTTATAACCATGGGAAACTTAAATTTTTTCAAGCACCTCAAGTTTTCGAAATATCGTGAACATTTTGGATTTTGGTTTTCGAGAACTGCATGTGAAAATCGTTCCGGGTTATGTTTCGAGATATTTGTCTGATATTTTGTTAAGTTTGGACTCATAATAACACTTGACACATTTAGCATATCTGCTGAAATTATTTGTTTATTTATATATTAATAACTAATTATAATAATACAATTATAGTAATTAACAAAGGAAAACAAAGAACTAGCTACTAAGGCTAAGTCTAACATTTAGTTTTGACATTTGTTTTTTTGTTTTTTTTTGACGTATTCGTAGTAGATGTATTGGCAATTGTTACAATGAATTCAATTTCGCACGAAAATCACATTAGAATAATTACAATCTGCTATGAAAATTGTGGTTCTGTTAAATTTACATTTCATAAAACTCGTGCTATTTTCGGACAATATGATAGTCCTTCTGAGACCGCTATTAAGAATTTGGTCATTAAATTTGAGTCGACCAGCTCGATATAATATGTCCGGACACCAACGCGTGTCGTTTAACTCAAAATAACACAAAAGTGAGCCACAGTGTAGAAGCAGATCCAAATTTGTCAATTTCTCGACGTTCTCAACAATGGGGGTTATCCATAATCAACACATGACGAATTTTGCGAAAGGATTTGATTCTAAAGCCTTACAAGGTTCAACTGGTGCAGGAATTAAAGCCGACCAAAGATTCATATCGCTGTAGCTATACTCAATTTATTCAGGAACAATCAGCTGGTTTTCTAAAAAAAATCATTTTTTCAGACGAAGCCCATTTTCACTTGTCAACAAACAAAATTGCCACATTTGGGCTCCTGAAAATCCTAGAGCGATTATTGAGAAGACTTTGCATACTAAACGTGTCAATCTATGGTGCGCTATGTGGTCTGGGCCGTTTATTTTCGAAGATGAGATCGAAAATACTGGCCTATTATTGACCACGTGGATATCACCGATATGTGGTTTCAGCAGGATGGTGCCACATGTCACACAGCCAATCAAACGGTCAATTTATTGCAAACCAAATTTCCCAATCGCATAATTTTACGACAATCAGTAGTTAAATGGCCAGTCGATGGTGTGATTTAACATTTGGCGCCAATCGAAATGATTTCTGTCTTAAAATTTAAAATCCGTGATAGGAACGCTAGTTTGCCAGTTTGATTAAAAGAAGTGACATCTGCCAGCGCGGTCGTGGTGGACGTTTGCCAGATATCATTTTTAATTCATAATTTCCGAACTTTTCTCTTCGTAATACAATAAAAATTTAAATCATATTAATCTAAAAAAAAAAGTAGAAAACAAACTTCTTGTTGAAAACCTTTTAAACAACTGGATGCTTGGAAGAGTTTTTACTACAGGTATTACGTTGGGATCTATCTAGTAAATATTTATGTGTTCATTTGTTGTGACCAATTCTCATTCTAACTAAAAGTATGGAAACCTTGTTAGGACATGTTTTAGGTTAGTTTAGTCATTTTTTACGTGGATTTTACATTTTTGCAAGCATGCTGGCAGTTGGACCATTGGACGTCCTTCCGACTTGTTTGGAAGTTTGAAATTAAATTAAAATATCATGAATTTCAAAAGTCTGAATATATTGTAGAGGCATATGTTTTGTTTGCACCTTCGCGGCATCGGACTGTTCATTACCTAATATTCCAACGTGCAATGGAAACCACATAATCTTGATTTTGTTAAGATTTTGTTTTTATAGAGAGCAGAGGTGAATCGTATAAGGTATTCTTTGTCGCCAAAATAGACGAAAGTCTATTTGGATTTTGGGTTACAAATTTGATTGCTGTATATATAGCTAAAGCTTCGATCATAAAGTTGGTGCAGTTATTGCGAAGTAGACCGTCTCCAATGATCATCTTCATGCACTATAGCAAAGGAAGTAATGTTAGTTGATCTTGATCCATTAATGAATAAAATTTTTCATCCGAGATTTAAAAGAACATCAGCAGTGTTATAGAAAGTGTGCCTGTATATTAATGGTATTGTTGTAGAATTGAGATAAAACAGTTAATGTATCCACAAGGGATGTTTCTTTAAGATGCCATGGCAATTTGAAAAAACTATTGAAATTGAACATATTGGAATATTCGATACCCGTAGCCGTAGTGGATTTAATTTTTAGCGGTCTATTACAACGTTTAATTTTAGTCTTTTAAAATTAATTGTTTTATATAAACCAAATAATATTTTTGTTAAGTTGTATTTAAAAATGTTTAAGTATTTAATTTTTAAAAAGGAAATATATTTTACAATTTAAACTAAATCTGCAAACATTTTAGACTTGCTGTTATTTAAAGACAGTTTTATTGAATAGAATAACATAATAAAAGAAAATTCTTATTCTATATGTGAAATATTATACAACAAAGTGGCTAATGAAATGAAGCTGTTCGTAAATTTTCAATTAAATATAAGCGAAAAATGTATGTCAAAGGGTGAATAAGCAAAAATAATCATTTAAGCAATATTTAAGAGAAAATATAAAGAAATAAATTTTTCTAAGGACCTGTTATTTTAGTCCCACGTGTTTATAGACAAAACAAAAATTAAGAGTTATTTTCCCAAAGAGCTTAAAAATACCAAGAGAGATTTTGTATAAAATAAATTGTCTTGATTATAACTTGATTTGCTGTAGGAATAAAATAATTGTTGCTGTAGTAGCACAAACAGAAAGAGAGAAAAAGAGAGAAAGAGAAATTCGGTATACAGAAATGGGAATAAGAAAGAGTAACCGGAAATAGAGAGTAATATTTTGTTCGTTATGCTATTAATTTGGGTAGAGTAAAATAATCATAATGATGTTGATGTTTATGTGAGGAATAATTATTATGATTGTTGCTGCTGTTGCCTGGTCGTTGTCCTCGTTTTAGTATTTGTTTTTTATTATAACAATTTTTTTCTGAGCCTTTTTATACTGGTATTATTTGTCATTACTCTTGCTTTATCTAGGTTCTTTGCTTAAGGTCTGACTCCTACAAAAAAATTATTTTATTCCATTTTGTTTCAGGTTACAATTTTCTCATCATTTTCAAAATAATGGTGAGTATTTATGAGTATTTGTTAAAACTTTATATATTATTATATAATATATATTCTTTACATATGTATGTATGCATGCTATACAGTAGCATGTTTTTTTTTTATATTGTTATTGTTTCTTGTTATGTATTTTAAAGACTGTTTTCTTATCAGAAAGTTTTTAAAGAACCTCATGTTTTATGCTGTTTTTGTTAAAAGAAAAAATTGTTATTCTTTTTTATTTGTTTTTGTAGCCCCGAAGAGTATTAAAAATAGGAATAAGAAGTGAAACTGTTACAATATTTCGGTTATTTACTTGCAGTTAGTAGCATCGTTACCATCATTATCAACATTATCAACGTCACTAAATGAAGCAGCACTAGTTTGTTGCTTTTTATACGATTTTCCTTACGTTGTTTACAATTAAATATTTCATTAATTTTGTTTGCAAACTGATTAAAAAAATAAACGTTTTAGCAAATAAGGAAAATGGTATTTAGATTGACACAGAATTTAAAGAAGACTCTTTAGTCTGGTTTTACTTAGCAATAGCTAAGAAAATATGTGAGATGCAAAATAATGTATAATATTATGTATTAATTTTACGATAAATAGTTTTTAAAGCCGATATATTAATTGACATTAATTAATTTTATTTCATCATCTAAAAACCGTTTTCGCTAAATTCATACAATTGCTTGTGTAAAGTATTTTAACAAAACTTAACATGTAATTTTGTGACAGTAGCTTTCGTATGTTTTAAAACTGTTGATTTAAACAATACTTTTAATTTTTTTTAATTAAATATGTATTAATCCTTTATTAACTCATATTTTTGAAAAAAGATTAAGGATACACATAATAGGAAATTTAAGAATCTTTCTGATATTCAAAGAAAGGAATTAGGAATTAAGGTTAATGAAGATTGGTTTGTTAACAAGACTGACATAGTTATTCCAGGGGATGTTAAATGGATTTTTTCTCTAGGACAAAAATTTGCATTACCAGATGAAAAGAAAAATTTTCCTATGATAAAGGTAATTTCAAAAGGAGATGATTTGATTCAGACTATAAAAGAAAAAGAGGATCAGGAAGTAGCGCGTTAAGTTAAGTTAGCAACATTAGACCTACAGCATTAGATAAAGTAAAAACTGCCAAAAACTTTTTGAATACTAATAGGAACATATTAATTGATAATGCTGACAAGGGTAATGTTACTGTTGCTATGAGCAGAGACGATTATAATTCCAGAATAATGACATTCTTAACGATTCCGCAAAATACTCAATAATGAATAAGAATCCTACTACTAAATTGCAAAAAACAAACAATGTTTTAGTTGATGAACTTTTTAAAAAATATATCATTTCAATAATTGAGAGAAGTAGACTTAAGACTAATGTATCAAATTCTCCAAAGCTATAGGAGTACCTAAGATCCATAAACAGAATTTTCCCTTAAGGCCTATTTGCTCTTGCATTAATTGCCCGGCCTATGGACTGTGCAAGTATATAACGAATATTCTTAAGGTAATAACAGGACTATCAATTAATAATATTAGAAATTCATTGGAATTTAAAGATAAAGCCAAGGAAATAAATATTCCTGTAGGTTTAGCTTTGAGAATTATAGAGGAAAAATGGCAGATAATAGAACAAAATACGAATATTGAGAAGGAATTATTTTTACGTATTCTTAAGTTTTGCATTGAAGACAACAGGTATTTTCAATTTAATAATAGGATATATCAACAGAAGGAGGGCATCTCTAATTATAGCTGATATTGTGATGGAGGAATTACTAAATTCATATTATAGTAAAATGCATATTAAACCGAAGATTATCACAAAATATGTAGATGATGTATTTTGTATAACTTCAGTAGATGCAGTGGATGATATTTTGTCAGAATTGAATAGTTTTCATCCAGATATTAAATTTACGATTGATAGAGAGTTCGAATCTAAACTTCCATATTTAGATATATTGATAATAAGAAAGGGAAATAAGTTAGCGTTTGATTGGTATAAGAAACCAACATCTTCTGGAAGAATTATTAATTTGTATTCCAAACATTCGAGAAAAATACTAATAAACACGGCGAAAAATATGACAGACAGAATATTGACTATAAGTGATAGAGAATTTCATTTGAAGAATAAGGACACAGTAGGAGATATACTTCACGACAATGATTTTCCAGTAGAATTAACTAACCGATTAATTAGACAATATGATAATCATAGGCATAATTTAGGAAATACTATGGCAGAACTAAAAATTTATAACTCATTAACTTATATTCCTGGAATATTAGAAACATTGAGAAAGTATAAAATATATGACACTGATAGATATATAATTGCACACAAAACAATAGGAAAAATGGAAATATCTGATGTAGTATGCAGGATACCATGTGGAGGAAATGACCAGGTGAACTGTGAAAAACTTTATATTGGGACAACAAAAAATAAACTTAAAACAAGATTAGATGTGACCAAAAGTATAGGAATATTTCAACACAGAAGACATCCTTCTCTTCACTCTTCACAAAGTTCGAGGAAACATCAATATTAGATATAGAAAAAAACTACAAGAGACGTTATATGTTAGAAATGTTAGAAATTGTTAATGTACCAAATGTAAGGGGAATAAATTTCAAAACAGACACAGACAATTTAGCGCAGATTTATAGGTACTTAATTCAAAAGACACATAATTTGTTATAATTATTTCATAAGAGAGAATTTGTTATTTAATTTCCGTTTCCTTGTTTTTGTATGTTTAAATATTTGAAATTTTTAATTTTGTATGTATGTATAATTGAAGAAAGTTATTTATATGTTTTTGTGAAATGTTAAAAAAAAATTTTTTTTTTTCAATTTGTTAATAATTTTTGTTATTAAAAATTTATATTCCTGAGAAGCTTTCCATAGGAAAGCGAAATATTGAAAAAATATATCGTTAAAATTTAATTAAAAATACCGTTTAAAAGATTAATCCATATTTAATTAAAATAAAAATAGTCGAATAAAAATAATTCATTTAATTATAAATAATTTTTTTTCACTTTTTTTATTATAAATAATATAAAATTTTTTATTTCTTTTATTATACTAAATTATCCTTTATAGCTATGGCTGTAATATCTATGCACTGTATTGATACATCGCTGCTTTAGCCACAGAAACTGATGCGAGTCTGAATGAAATCTGTCAATTAAGGATTGCGGTACGAACAGCTAAGTGTTGTTCTATTATTTTAATTTTTATTTTTAACTTTTTATGGTTTTTTAAATAAATATTTTCGTAAGATTCGTTTAACTATTTATGGAGAATATATATACATCTGTATTTATTAAATATAAATTAATTAAATTAAATATAAAAAATTTTAAATTATATTTCGAAAATACAAAGACGTATTTTTAAACTATTTTTATTATTTTATCTTTTGGAATCATTTATTAAATTAATCTACGTACATTTTCTTTTTATAAAATTATAGGATCTTCATAAATATTAGCTATTTATAGAAGCTATTATTTTTTTTGTCAAAATTCCAATGCTATAAAAATTTTGTAGTGTTACCTAAAGATATCGTTTTACAGTCAATTGTAGTTTTTTTCTGTGAAATTAAACTTTTTAGATTAAATATTTAATCTATATTAATATCTGTTATTCTTTTCAACGGTCTTTTTTAATAACCAATATATATTTTTTTCGATATTTCGCTTTCCTGTGGAAAATATAATATAATATAAAAAATAATTTCCTGAAGAAGCTTTCCACAGGAAAGCGAAATATCGAAAAAAATATATATTGTTAAATAAAAAAAGACCGTTGAAAAGAATTACAGACATTTATTTAAAATATAAAAAGATCGATTAAAAAAATAAAAAAATATTTAATCTATAATAATTTGTGCTAGATTTCTTAAATAAATATTTTATGATATTCTCATTAAATATTTATTATCAAAAAATATATTTGAAACATAATACAGCGGAGGAAAGCAAATCCATATGGCCATTTAATTAATGCGACTTTTAGTTAAATTTGTCATACAGATTTTACATATACCCCAAAAAACTCCAAGTAAATTTATAATCAGAGTTTATAATGACTAAAAAAAGGCGATATATGTAAAAACTACCGAAACACTACTTATTTAACTTATAATGCAGCAGTAGACACTGTTGAAAGGAAATATAAGATCGTAGTCGTCAAATTACGGTCTCTATGAAATAGCCTTTAATTTTTTAATTAAATGTTCACATTTACTTTCTTATTTCTATCAACTCTAAAATTGTCTTAAACTATTGTAAATATCTATCATATTTTAGGATTATTTTTAATTGTATATACTTTTTACATAGTGCCCGCCTATTGTAGCTTAAAAAACCCAGGTTTACTAGGGACACATCATGATTACCATACCCTTTATTTTAAAATTAAATTTTTTGACACAGTAATACTGATACTAAGCAAATTTGACAGATGTGTCAATTATAGTTAAAAAATTTATTATATTTTTAATATCCCATGATTTAGGACCACCCTAGTTTTTGTTCTTTAGTATTCTAGCAGCTGTAGTAATATAACCTCTGTGAACATTTCCAGAGTTTAGCTATTACGGCTCCACGACAACCACTGTGGCGAAGAAATTATGACAACGCTTTTAAATTTAAGCGTTATAAAAAGTAATTAAAAGTAACAGCTAAGTAATCATATTTACAGCCAGTTTCAGCAACAAAGTGAGAACAGTCACAATCAAGACACTTTTTCAATATAACTGACATTCGAAAAGTATTTTTCTTGCTAATGAACAAAATTTCCAGAATCAATGTAGTTTCCTCATTTTACCAAACTCAGATAAATTTTTTGTTCAGTTTAAGATTTTTTAACATGTTTTAAACATGCTGTATCGACACCATTTCTAAAACTTATTCGTGTGGCTTAAAAACTTAAAAGCTTTACTCGTCAGACCAGATGAATGTTTAATAAAAAGAAATTAGAATTTTTATAAATTTGTAATAATTCATTTTTTGCTGTACGATAACTCTACTAATTCAGACAGTTTTAAGTAAAATTTTATCTTTTGTGTGAAAATTATTTTGAAATAGTTTGGCAAAAAAAGTTTTCTTGCCGGATTAAACCAGAAAACTAAAAGTTTATTTTTAAACTCGATTCACTGCGTCCTGCTGTTCCAGGAAGAAATTGTTTTGACTCAAAAAAAAACGAATTACCAATTTTTAAATATGCTTTTAAATAATGAAAATGGGTTGAAGCTGCTTTTAAACCCTGTTTAAATCAGCATCACCAAGGATATTGATAATAAATAATTTAAGGTTTTAAAAGCAAATTATATTTTTATATGAATCAATGTATTCCTAAAACCTTCGAGCTTAAAACTACCGGTCCACCATGAAACACTAAGTATTTGATTAAAGTTAAAAATAAGAAAAACAAATTATACAAAAGGTATAACGTGATAAGAATTATATCTGCACCTAGCCGTGTGGATCAATATCAGATGGTGGCGTCATCCTCGCCGTAGAAGGCCTTCGGATACATATATTCTCCGGTCAATCCTAGTTGCACTTTGAAAGCCCGGAGTAGGCTGCAGCCTTCACTCCTTACTGAAGACTTGAAGACTATCCAACTCCTGGTCCAGAACGCATGAAGCTTAAAATAATTAGGAACACGACGGCATTTATACTCACTGGCCTGGGCCCTTCATTGTGTTCATTGTGAATGAACCGACCCACAAACTCAAACCAGGGCCTCGAAACACACATCCACCACGATACTCCCTAAGGGCCTACCTCAATAATCCGTCAGAGAACAGCTAAATGCCTAAAGAAATAAATAGCGGAACTCTGGGGCTTTACTGATTCCCGTGGAAATATAGTGGGTTGTCCAGTTGACTCCTACTAGCCTAAGAGTACTGGGCTCTATTTTATCCCACAAGATACAAGTCTACATGGTTGTGTGATCTATAAAGACTTATAATGTGCCCCCGGGGGGAAAACAAAAGGTATGGAAAAAGTAGTTCGTTTATTGACTACTCCAAGTATTCTGTTAGTTGTGCTTAATATAATTCGACTATTCAATCGTGTTACTCTGCCGATTAAATAAAACTCGAAATAATTTTAATTCAAATCCAAGAGATTTTTTTTTAACTTCAAAAAAAAAGATCAATGCCATTTCCCTCTGCTAGCTGAAGTAGCTGAAAATATGTAATTTGTTTGCAGATTTCATTTCTACCAGCTATTCTGTTAAACTTTTGATGAATCCAGCTCTTATCAACTGTCAGAGGTGCCATATCGGGCAATGTCAATGCCATTTCTTGATGAATCAATAGTTTTGAGCTGTTTAAAAAACCTTAGATTTTCATATAAATATGTTCCGGATGGTATTCCCAGTTGCATGCTTAACAAATTTGCTATAGCATTGGTATATCATGGAAATTTTATTATTTTCCTAGAATATGAAAGGATTATCTTATTATTTCTTTAGTTAAATCTGGTTGTAGGAATAATGTTGCCAACTACAGAGGTATTGCTAAACTCAGCGTTATACCTAAACTTTTTGAGAAAATTGTTACTGATCAACTTTCTCATCAAGTACTGTCGATATTGGTTTCTGTTCAGCATAGTTTTAGAAGGGATCAGCTGGTCAACTGTTACTAATCTGTTAAAATTAACAACGCTAGCCAATCGGGGATTTGTTCAACATAAACAAACTGATATAATTTATACCGAATTTAGTAAGGCATTTAATGAAACCACAAATCACAAACCACAAAATATTTCGAACAGATAATACTCCTACGAAAGAACTTACAAATATACATTTAATTCCTGATGTAATATTTTAAACGGCTATGAACTTGAGAAACTCAAGGCAGTTTCAGATCTTGGTATTTTACTGGATGCTGAATTTCATTTTATACAGAATATTTTTTTAGCTACTAACAAAGTACTTACAGTTCTTGGATTTATAAAACGTTGAGTGAAGGAGTTTAGTGACCAATATGTCACAAAACATCATTATACTTCTCTTATCAGACCTATTCTGCAATGTGGCTTAATAATTTGCGATCCAATTTATAAAGTCCATAACAATAGCATGGAATTGGTGCAAAAGCAGTTCTTGTTATTTTGGCTTCGAGGCTTAATTCTACCATCCCACACTAGTAGACTTGCTCTAATAAAGCTGCCAACTCTAAAAAGCGGAAGAATAATAATGTTAAATGTCACCTTTGTTTTAAATTTAATAAGAGGAAATGTCTGATGTTCAGATTATTTGATTAGCAATAATTTAATTGAAGTTGTTCTAATCCACTGGTAATTAAAGTATTCAGATCAAATTATGCTAACTCTGCTCCATTTATAAGAATTTTTACTGAGTTTAATAAAATTTTAAGCATATTGATTTTTCTTTTAATGTTAATGCTATAAAATGTCGTCTAATTTTATATTTGAATAACTAAATTTAAATTTAATATACAATTATTATTTACTGTTGTAATGTCTGTAGGGATCGTATATCCATAGACTAAATATAAAAAAAACAATTCACCGCCATTTTGTGATATAGGGTTTATGAACAAGAAGTTTGTTTTTCAATTGTGTTAACACCAGCAGCATTATAGTTTTGACATTTAGTTTTTAGACGCTTTTGTAGTAGATGCATTGTCCATTTTTACAATCAATTCAATTTCGCAAGAGCGTTGCATTAAAAAAATAAAATCCACTATAAAAGTAGGGGTTGTGTGAAAATTACATTTCGCAAAATTAGTGCTATTTTCAGATAAAATAACCGTTCTTCCGAAACCACTATTAAGAATTTGTTCGTTAAATTTGAGTCGACAGGCTCGATACAAGATGCGCGAACACCAGCGCTTGTTCAACTGGGTTGTTTAACTGAAAACATCGCCGCCGTAAGCCACAGTGTTGAAACAGATCCAAATATGACAATTCCTCGACGTTCTTAACAATTGGGGTTACCCAAAACCACCATATGTGTGATTTGTTTTACATCTGCACCGACCGCGAGGTCATAATCAGATGGTAGTTAAACCACTTAGTTGATTGGACACCAACTACGCCCTAGAAGGCCTTCAGATACGTATATCCTCCAGTCACTTCTAGTAGCAATTTAGAAAGTCCGGAGTAGGCCGTGCCCTCACTCCTTGCTGCGGAGTTGGAGACTTTCCAACTCCTGGTCCAGAACGCATGAAGCTCTTATTTATCAAGAACACGCCAGCATTCATACTCACTGGACCTGAACCATTCATTGTGTTAATTTGAATGGTCCGACCCACAAACTCTCACGAGGGTCCGAAACCACAACCACCACGATACTCCCATATAGGGGCCAACCTCAATAACCAGTCAGAGCACATTTTTTGTCTAAAGAGAGCAAATATTGTACTCTGGGGCAACTGATTTCCCGTGGAAATATGTGGATTGTCCAGGTGACTCCTACTAGCCTTTGAGGGGCCTGGGCTCCCTTTTACCCCGCAAGACACAAATCTAAATGGAATAGTAGGTTCCAAAAAGACTATAATGTGCCCCCGGGGGGACCAAAACCACCATATGGAAAATTTTGCCTTAGGATTTCTCTTTGAAGCTCTAAAAGGTTTAGCTGTTACGGGAATTGAAGCCGACTGACCATTCACATCGCCGTACATTCGGTCAATTCATTTGGGCACAACCAGGTGATTGTTCTGAAAATATTATTTTTTCAAACGAAGCCCATTTTCCTTTGCCAGGTTATGTCAACAAGTAAAATGACCGCAATGGGGCTCCTGAAAATCCTAGCGCGATTATTCAGAAGTCTTGATTGGGCCGTTTTTTACGAAGGTGAGGCTAGAAATGCGGTAACTTTCAATAAATCACACTATTGCTAAATGATAATAACTTAATTATGGCCTATTATTGACGAGGTGGTTATCACTAGTAACTAGAGCGGTGCCAAATATTACGCAGTCAATGAAACGATCAATTTATTGCAAACCAATCGACCGATCGCATAATTTCACGATAATTAATAATGTTTTTTTCACTACAAAAATAAAAATTGTGTGTCGGTGGGGCTGCTCAGCGATGAAGGCATAGTCACTGATCGCTGTGCTGTCTTATACGCCAATTAATTTCCGACTATCCTTCTACTTTCACCACCTGTTTCATCTCTTCCTTATCCCTTTCCTAAAGAATATAGCACGGTACTTGACTAAATAGGCATTGTTGCCTGAAGTGCCGCTTCTCTTTAAAAGAAAAAAAAAAGTGGCCAGCCATATCGTGTGATTTAACACCAATGGATTATTTCTTGTGGGGCTGTGCTAAGGAGCCAATATATGGAGCCAATCGAATCGATTTCAGCCTTAAAACTTATAATCCAAGATATGATTAAGGAATTAAGACCGCCATTTTGCTAAAAAGGGATTAAAAACTTTATTGAAAGAATCGACATCTATCTGGGTGGTCGTGGTGGACATTCCCCAGATGTCATTTTTTACTCATAATTGCCGAACATTTCTCTTCATAATACAATAAAAATTTTAATCATCTTAATCTAAATTTCATGTTTTAGTTTGTTTTAAAAAACAAACTTCTTGTTAAAAAACTCTTTATTTTTATTCCTATTTTATCCAGATACTTTTTTAAAAATGTGTTAAGTTTAATAAAAAGAATTTTTGCTGTGTATTTAAATTTGAAATGATTTTTTATTTAAAAGTAAGTTGTTTACTTTTTGGAAAAAAATGTCTTAATAAAGATCTAATAATATTTGATAGCTACTGTAAACAAAAAAAAAATATATTTTATTATAAATCTTTTTCTTAAACTCTTCTATTAAAATCTTGTTTAACTGCCGACCGAAAAAGTACAATTTTATTGGTACAATCTGTAGCTCAAGTTTCCTTTCTCGCCTTTTTCTCTGTCATTGTGTTCGTTCGTGTACAATTTCAGTTGTGGTTGTAGGGTCGGCACACAACACTTCGTCACTGTTATTGTGGCTGGAGAATTAATTTTTCTGTACGAATATTGTTGCTCAAATATTGTCTTTTTAATACCCTGTATCACACAGTCATTGTAGGTGTATTTGCTATTTATAGTGGTGTTAGTATTTCTGACAATTGTAGCTCTAGTGATGTAAAATAAAAAAAAATATATTTTCTGTTTATTGTGCTCTTCATCAAGTTTAGTTGTCAGTTTGTCACAAACGACTAAAGTTGTACCTAAATTGGTTTATTCGTTTGTTTTTTTTTTTTTTTGCCAATAAATATTTGCCTGAAATTTAAAATTAGAATATAATTTTTAAATAAGTTTGGTAAACAATTTTGTTAAAATTTAACGCTTTAAGAGGTTAAAATAAAGTTTTTTAAGAAAAGATAACTGAAACACATTTAAAGGATCAATTTGAAAAACATTTATTTTTTTGTAACATTTTAATGTAAATGTCTGTGTTAGTTACTGGGCTAGAGCTCAGTTCATAAAATCCTTGTATGTACGTGTACGTATTTCATTTATTGTTGCTCTTCTGTTTCTTTTTTACCTTTTTGCTCTCATCACCTACCTACCTTGACATAGGTCGTGATAATATAAAAGAAAAAGTACAAATGTTTGTGTAAATTAGCAGATCTCTTTGTTATTTTATTTATATATCGTTGTGTGTGTGTGTGTGTATGTGCGGTGATGTTTTTTAATTTTTTTTTGAGTGGTATATAATACCAAATGTAAGTTTCAAAATTAATGCCATCAAACGGCTTAAATTTGTAATGTTAAATAAATGTTTTTTTTTGTTTTTGTCTCTTCTTTTTCGAACAGTGTGTATGTGTGTGTATGTCTATCTCTGTGGCCTTCCCAGTCATGTCTGCTTTTTAGTAAATGGCTGCTTGCAATATTTAAGGGGCTCTTGTGAAATGGATGAATTTTAATTAAATCTGAAAAAAAGTACACATTTAAAAAGAAATATACTTTAAAAAGAATTTTAAATGAAAACTTGAATAAATAAACTGCTTATTTTATGAAATGAAATTTTTATAGACTTTTATTCTTGCATTAACGCTCGTAATGAATACTTATGAGACCCGATAAAAAAGGGTAAATTTGTCATAATTATTATTTTTATTGTTTTGCATTTGAAATTAAAATTTATTAGATGCATTTGCATCTAATGAATTTAAAATAGTTATACAAATTTTAAAATATATCTCTCTATCTCCGCTTTATTTATATAAATAATTAAAATAAAAATATTTTTTATTTGTTTTAGGGTATATTGGTGTATAATTCAGAATATAAAATTATACTTATCGTATAATTAGTAAAATAGGGATTCTATATTTATAACTTATTTGATAAAAGTTAAACGTCTATTAGAAAGCCTTCTGAAATGTTGAAAAATTACAAAAAGGTTATTTGAAAATTTGCAAAGTATTTTATACTAGATAAGAAGTTGGTTTTTTTATTTGTGGCAACACAACAACATGATAGTTTTGATATTTCGTTTTTTGACGTATTCGTAGTAGATGCATTGGCACTTGTTACAATGAATTCAATTTGGCACGAAAATCGCATTAAAATGGTGGTTCTGTTAAAGTTATAGATCCAAATTTGTCAATTCCCCGACGTTCTCAACAATTGGGGTTATCCAAAATTTTGCTTAAGAATTTGATTTTTAAGTTTTACAAAGTTTAACTGGCACAGGACCGACCATTCACATCGTCGTAGATGCATTCAGAAACAACCGGCTGGTTTTTCTGAAAAAAAAACATTTTTTTACTGTATGATACGCTATGTGATGTGGAGGCATTGTTGGTCCGTTTTTGTTAAGAAGATGAGGCTGGAAATGCGATAACCGTCAATTGATCACACTTTAACGAGATTCAACAACTCAATTTTGGCCTATTATTGAAGGCGTGGATATCGTGGATATGTTATTTCAACAGTACGGTTACACATGTCACACAGCCAATGAAGCGATCAATTTATTGCAAACCAAATTTTCCGATCGCATAATTTCACTTGAATCAACAGTTAAGTGACCAGCCAGATTTAACACCACTGTTTTACTTTTTGTGGGTTTTGTGTTAATTTCAGAGTCTATACGGAACTAATCGATTCGATTTCAGCCTTAAAATTCAAAATCCGTGATTCATTAATCATAATGAAATATGACTGCCACTTTGCCAGAAAGTGATTCAAAACATTGATGAAAAAATCGACATCTGTCATCGTGATCGTGGTGGACATTTGCCAGATATCATTTTTCTTTCATAATTGCCGAATTTTCTCTTCGTTATAGAATAAAAATTTGAATCATTTTAAACTAAATTTTTCGTTTTATTTTGTGGGCCATCTGTGAGGCGCCTTAGCCTTTAATAGCTGATTGAGATCTTCTAGCTACTCTTTTTTGTACCATTTACCGCCATCTCTTAAATCCAACTGTTTATTTTTTAATGAAATTTTGTTAGCAAACTTTTGGTAAAAAAAGGTGACTTTTTAGTGAAATTTCAATAATTAAGTGAATTTTGCGTAGCACAAAAAAACACTACTGCATCTGGAAATTTTAAATAAAATGCGCATGCTTATCTCTTTTAAATTTGTTTCATCACTATTTATAAATCCATATTTATGAATCCATATAATGACACTACTTTGTCTGACATATCGGTGGGCTAAAACTTTCTATAGATTTTATGGAGCCCTCAAGCAACTGATTTCTGACCGATCAAAATATTAATGAATATTTTTCATATAACAAAGTAAATGCAAAACCTATGCAAAAAAAGGAAAAGTTAAAAAAAAAACTAATTAAAACAAAAAATATTTTTTTCTAACCTTTAAACTTTAAAAATGTCCATGTTTATTTCAGTAGCTGAAATACACAACAAAATCTCAAAATGGGTGAAAGTATTCAACTTTTAAATAAAAAATAAGCGTTACGTTTCCTAAAATTATAAAAATGATAAAAAACAATCGCTATTTAGAAATGAATAATAAATTAATAAGAATAATAATAAGTTCAAAGTAAACTCAAAGTTTGCATGTACAGGGCGTCCGCCGGGAAGATATACTACTTTATTTTGCCGCCATTTTGGTAAACATTAGTCTTGACAGTTCGTATTTGGCAGACGTGTCTACGTGGAAAATTTATTATAAAAAATTATTCGATAAACTAACGTTAAAACATTTTATCAAATCATCGATTACTGTGACGATAAGAAAGTTACGTGAAATTTTTTGGGGAGCCAAGCATGACCACAACGTACTGTAAGATCAGCTGAAAATATTACTGCTGCTCAAGAAAGTATTTAAAGCAATCCATCGACCTCACTTCGATGCCGTTCACAGGAGCTTGGTCTTCAAAGAATAACTTTGACCACAATTTTGCACAAGGATTTGCATTTGTTTCCATACAAAAATCAGTTGACATAAGAGCGCCTTCCACAAGACCATGTACGCTGCCGTATATAAGCCAACTGGATGCTACAGCTCGCCTATGACAACCCCGATTTTTATGAAAAAATCGTAAGGAGTACCGAGGCACATTTTCATTTGAATGGATATGTGAATAAACAAAATAAATTATTCAACAGTCACCTTTGCATCCATTAAAATCGACAATCTGGTAAGCAATGTGGTTAGGAGTGTTCATTGGACCCTACTTCTTGGAAAATTTAAAACGTAGTAATGGTAACTGTGAATGGGGAGCGATATCGTGATATGATTGAAAACTTTTTATCGCCACAACTCCATGCTTTGGGCTTGATTAACATGTGGTATCAAGAAGACAATGCCACATAGCATACAGCCAGGATTAGAATGGAATTACTGTGAGACCTCTTTCCACAACAAGTTATTTCAAGAAATGGTGATGTTGATTGGTCTCCACGGTCGCCTGATTTGACTACTCCGGACTTGTTTTTGTGGGGATATCTAAAAAGCAAGGTTTATGCAAACAAACCAGTAATTCTTAAGCAACTCAAGCAAAATATTCGTGATGAAATTAATGAAATACTGTGTAAAATGTGCTCAAAAAGGCTCGCATTTGTCAGGATAACAGAGGCGGACATTTATCTGATATTGGCGACGTTAAATAAAACATTTATCAATATAAGATACATTCTCTTTCATTTAATCAGAAATTATAAACAAACAAAAAAGTGTACCTTGCCGACGGATACCCTGTAAAAAAAATTGCTTGTTTAATTAAATATTTGCATACATTATGTAGCCTTCATTATATGAAATTTTAAACAATTTGTGCAGCTTCAATTGATGCCGATAATTTCCTTGACACACGAAAGTATATTAATCATTTTAAAATATTTATTAAATGGTTAATTACTATAAATTATAGAAGACCTATTCAAAACAAAGTATAATAATTTGAAAATCGATAAAATGAAATATTCTCAAAACAAACGAAATTAAATAAAGTCCTTTCATATTAGATGCAAACTACAATAATTAATTACTTGATAGGATTGACATAATATCTCTTTAAAAAGACGAAACAAAAAATTAACACACAAAACGAAATTAAATTTTAAAAATTTAATAACATTAAAAATGTATTATTACACCATAGAATAATATAGATATTTGTGTTTATATGCTTTGTATTTGTTATTTAGGGCACAGATAATTTGGGCCATAATATTATTTTTTTTTAACGAATGAAGGCAACAAAAAAAACAAACAAGTGTATTGGAATATGTTTCAACATATTCAAGCGTATTCTCAAGGACGAAATACTGATTTGTGAAAAGGGAACATTAAATGATTAAATGTACAAACACTTGTACAATCAAGTACACAAATATTTGTATTATTGTATGTAAATGTTTTTGTTTCTGTTTGTATAAATTCACTTTTCTTGTTACATGGACCTTACCCAGCTAGCATTTGGATGATTGTTTATAGATAGCGATCATTCTACGACTATTTTCTTTTTATCGTTCAAACGATTGTAGATGTAAATTAATATTTTGTTTATTTCCAATTATGCTTTTGCGAGTCACTTTACAATTTTCAGAAGAGTGAATTAGATTATTGCTAGACGACAACGGTCACTTTTATGATCGGTTTAATTTTAATTGGAATTCCATATTCGTAACTAAAACTTACTTGATATTGAACTTTTAATTTAAAATTTTTTTTTGTGTGATATTTTATATTTTTTGTCATTCCAGTTAGTTGATTTCTATCAATTATAAAAACGTATTTCGTCCATTATTAAAGTTAACACCGTTGCAAATAATGTTTTGATGTTCTCCAATATCATTCTTATTACTGTTGTCATTTCTTTCGGTGTAAGCCGCCATTGCTGGCTATTTGTTTGGTATGACCGGCGAGCGCTTTCGATGTGATGACATCATTATCACCTCGTGTTCTAGACTCTACTGACTTATTTTATTTTTTACAATAACAACTTTTCTATAATAAAAATAAAAAAATAGGGTATATAACGACTAAAACTGATTTTTATTTTAGCTACATGGTAGCTTTCTTAATTCTTCTGGATCACAGTAAGGCGTCCAATGCGATGGATTACTCGATTCTGGTAGAAAAGCTATATAAATTATTTCATTTCTTAAGCTCGGCCTGCAACGTTATACTCTTCCACCTTGCTGATTGATCGTAAGTAGCCTGTGTTAATAATAGGAAATTCGATTCGCTTATGACTAATAGAGGAGTACCACATGACTTACCTGATAATGCTGTCAGCGGTAAAATGCATATGTATGTTGATGATGTCTAGGTTTTTAATTGGAGTAGAATAAATGATGTTTCTACCTGTGTGGGTAGAATAAACGACAATTTGAAGTGCTGGGCAATGAATAGTGGCTTGCATATGAACGCTTCAAAATCGAAATATATTCTCCTCTCGAAATCTAGGAGGATTTTTGATAATATTCATGTCCATTTTGGCGGCAATATTATTGAGTTCGTGAACTCTGCATCTAATTTGGGTGTAGTTTCTAATGATTGATTAATGTGGACTGATCATATCAACACTGTTGTTGCGAGAGCTTACGGAAAACCTCGCTCTCTATGTGCTTCCACTCCGTTTGCTATATGCCTGCTATTGGCAAAGGCTTACCTGATCCCTTCACTCCTCTAGGGCTGTGGATATTATGCTAATTGTGTGTAAGTAATGACCGGCGCAAATTGATGGCGGTATACAACAATATTGCTCGCTACATATTTTAGAAGGACCGCCGCGATCATATCTTACCGAGTATGGTAACATATAAAACTTATCTTTGGAATAGCATTCGAAGATCTCCTTAAATGCAGGTGGCAAACTTCTTGCATAGAAGCATAGTTTCCCAACAACCAACATATTTGTGTTTACAATATCACAACGTGGCAGAAATTTAATCCAGAAGAAAGAGAAGAGTCAAAGATAGTTTTTTTTTTTTTACAACCACTCTTTGGAACTCTTCGCCATCACCATATTCAGAAACTAGGCAACGCTAGTTTGTTTACAAAGGAGCTACTTAAATTATTTTACTAAATTATTTAACTGAACACTATTTTTTATTTGATTTTTATTTAATGTTTATCTTGGTGGCTGCATTGACTATGAAAGCATGTTATTTTTTATAGTGTTACCAACATAGCTGGTTTTGCACACATATTGTTTCGTTGGACTTTTGTATGTTTTCTTTAATTATAATTAGTTTTACATATCACCAGCACTGTAATTTATAAGATATCCATCTTGTTGTATTAATTGCCTAATAAATAAATAAATAAATAAAAGAAAAATAAAATAATATACTTTTAGGGCTTACATTAGTCTCATGGAGGTGATTGTTTCATCGTTTTAGCACACTTTTTCTCTAATTTTACTGAACTTGCGCGATCGAAATAGATTATTGCAAACGATTAGTTTCTTCGCCCGTTCCGAGCATTCTACGAATAGAAATGCTAACTGGGTATACAAAAAGATATACATAAGTATAACATGATGTTATACAAAGATACATTTTACAACTACTAAAAAAGAAATATTTTTGTTTAGTTGTTTTTTTTTAAACTCTACATACAAATGTCAGCGTAAAAAAATCATTAAAATATAAAATTTTCCATATAAAGGGGTTTTCAACAAGAAGTTCGTTTGCTAAAACAAAATAAAAGAAAAACTTTAGATTAAGATGATTCAAATTTTTAGTGTATTACGACGAGAAAAGCTCGGCATTTATGAATAAAAATGGACGGTCCTATTTTGTTAATCACATCACCGATTTTAAGTTTTGAGGCCGAAATCGATTCGATTGGCTCCGTATAGGCTATTTTCTTAATGTAGTCCCACAAATAATAGCATAGTGGTGTTAAATTACACGATGACTGGCTGGCCACTTAACTGCTGATTGTTGTGAAATTATGCGATCGAAAAATTTGGTTTGCTATAAATTGATCGTTTCATTGGCTGTGTGACATGTGACACCGTTCTATTGAAACCACATGTCAGTGATAGCCACGTCGTCAATAATAGGCCAAAATTGAGTTGTTAGCATCTCTTATATATTCCCCCCCGGGGGCACATTTATGGTCTTTATAGTACGTAACAGCTATCTAGATCTGTGCAACTAGTGGTATAAAGGGAGCCCAGTCCCCTGAAGCTAGGCAGGGAGTCAACTGAAAGCTCCACTTTATTTCCACGGGGATCAGTGAGCCCCAGAGTTCATTATTTGTTTCTTTAGACATTTAATAGTTCTCTGGCTGATCATTGAAGTTTACTCCTATACGGGAGTAACGTGGTAGTTGTGGTTTCGCGGCCCCATAACAGTATAATGGTTATTATGGTGGCCAGGATCATCTCACTGATAATGACACGCAAAGTGAATGATCCAGTCCAGTGAGCATGCTAGACATGTGTTCTGGACAGGAGTTGAAAGTCTCCAACTCTTTAGCAAGGTGTGATGGTTTGCAGCCCTGCCCTGGAATCATTAAAGTTGCAACTAGGTAGTTCTGTTGCTTAGAATTATGTCTTCGGGTTCCTAGGACGCTATATGACGTTCCAAATTATACAATAGTGGTTTTTCCACCATCTGATTAAGGCTACATAACCAGGTGCGGATGTAAAACGAATTACACTATCTCTTATATATAATTGGAATCTCACCATTAAGTCATGTGTCATCCAGGGCTAAAAGGGAATCCAGTCCCTTAAAGGCTAGCAGAAGCCAACTGGTCAACTTCCACTTCCTCGGGAATCAGTCAGCTCCAGAGTTCAGCTTTTTTCTGTTGTTGTCTGATTATTGAGGTTGGCCTCTTTGGGAATATCGTGGTTTTTGTAGTTTCGCATGCCTTCGTGAAATGTTTAAGGGGCCGGGATCATATCACTTTTGATCAAGAACACAGGGATAATGATCCGGATCCAGTGAGCATGCTATGTTATGTGTCTGGACTAGCAGTTGGATAGTCTCCAGTTCTTAAGCAAGGCCCTGCTCCACACTCTCGAAATTGCAACTAGTCGGATAGAGATATCCTTCGACTTCCTAGGACGTAGGTGCACGCTTTATATTACACAAGTGATTTGATCCACCATCGAGCTTTGGCTACTTGGCTAGGTAACGATGTAAATCTTATCATGTAATCTCGCGATATCGTGACCCTTTGAGCGTTACCACAGTCGGTTGTTCCTGAATGAACTGAGCGAATCTACGGCAATGTGAATTGTCGGTCGGCTTTAATTACTGCACCAGCTAAATCTTGTACGGCTTCAAAGTCAAATCCTTACGCAAAATCCGCCATGTGGTGGTTTTGGATATCCCCAACGAATTGACAAATTTGAGCCTGATTCAATACTATGGCACACGGCTGCGATGTTTTCAGTAGAACGACCCGGTCGAAAACGCGTTGCTGTGAGCACATTTTGTATCGATCCTGTCGAGTCAAATTTAATGACCAAATTCTTAATAGCGGTTGCAGGAGGACGATTTTGTTCTCTGAAAATATTAATAATTTTGCGAAATGTAACTTTAACAGAACCACCATTTTCACAATTATTTTAATGCGATTTTTGTGCGAAATACGTCAAAAAACTAAATGTCAATACTATTATTTTGCAATAATTGAAAAACAAACTTATTGTTGAAAAACCCGATATTAAACTTTACATATACAATTTGTTTGATAAAAGTGAAAGATTGTTTTAAGGAATATTTTTAAAGAACAATTTTGGCCTTGAATTAAATATTTATTATTTATACACTTTCATATCGTTGCTTAGAATTAAATTGAGCTTGACTGAAGTATTTGTGACTTTAATACGCAGTTGTTTTAATGAAAATGTTATCACGAGTTAACAGTTTTTATGAAATTATATATTAAACTTCTATATCTACTTTTATGAATTTTCTCGAACTTAATTCCTTTAGTCATACGTAAAAGAAGTTTGAATAAAGTAAAAAATAATGAACACGTTTTTACACAATATTAAGTATCAAGATATATAAAATTATATTTCAATAATGATGTACAAAGAAAGGAAAATAATGAAATTCATAGAACATAATAGTTAAAGATACAAGATATATTTTATGTAATGAGACGTCTACTGTGATTTTTGAAAATAAAAAATCTTTATAGAAACTAGATTAAGAATACCGTCCTTGACCACAAGGGGTATTTTTAAAATTAATGGATTCACATTTTATGATACAAAGGATCCGAGAGGTAGAGCATGCGGCGGCTCAGCAATTTTAATAAAGTCTAGACTGAAACACCATTTTTTAGACAGCAAGCAAGAAGACTATTTGCAAGCCACAACTATTTGTGTTGAAAATCTTTTAAATGATATAGTAATATCATCAGTCTACTCTCCTCCCAGGTTTTTAATAACCGAAGAGCAGTATAAAAAATTTTTTAAAGGTCTTGGACCATGTTTTCTGGCAGCTAGCGATTATAATGCGAAACACAATTACTGGGGTTCGCGCTTAATTACACCTAGGGGCCGAGCATTGTACAACGCTATTAGCAGTAATGATTTAGATGTTGCTTTGAGTGGTCAGCCTACATACTGGCCTACCGACAGACAAAAAATTCCGGATGTAATAGATTTTGCTGTCACAAAAAATATTTCAAGAAATTTAGTCACTGTAGAATCTTCCATGGATTTATCATCGGATCATTCTCCAACCATTGTAACTATTTGCAGCCCGCTTAGAAGACATTTGTTTTTTCCTGATACAAATATGATCAGTCGCATCAACTGGTTGAGTTTTAAAAAATATCTCAGCACCCATTGTTCGGAGAATATTTTGCTAGAAACAAAGGAGGATGTGGAGTGTAGCCTTGCAACTTTTAGTGAGAATATTAAACAAGCAGCACAGCTTGCAACAACTAAACATCCGCAGACTACTTTAGGTCACATCTATTCTGCAGACATTGAACGTCTCGTAGCGGAAAAACGAAGAGCTAGAAGAGATTGGCAACAACACAGATCGCCCCTGCAGAGGCAGAGACTTAGAGAATGCACAAAGCGGCTTAGAGACTTACTAGCATATGAAAAAACTGCATCTTTCGAGAAATATCTGGAGGGCCTCGATGCTACACCAAACTCCAACTATTCTTTATGGCGTGCTACAAAAAACCTTAAAAGGCCCGTTGAGTACAAGCCACCCCTACGTAATATCAGTGGAGATTGGGCAAGAAGGGACGCTGAAAAAGGTGACTTATTTGCCGATTACTTGAAAGATGTATTCACCCCACACATATGTACTGATGATGTTAGTTTGCCAAGCGTAGTTGGATTACCCCCTCGACCCTTAAAGTTTAAGTTGCATGAGGTACAAAAGCTAATTTCTGAAGTAAATCCGAAAAAAGCTCCTGGTATGGACGGCATAAGTAATAAAATGTTGAAGGAGCTCCCCAATATTGCAGTCAGAATCATGCTATTCATTTTTAATGCCATTTTACGGCTTGAATACTATCCTGACCACTGGAAGATTTCTAAAGTTAAAATGATTCCAAAACCGGGTAAAGACCTAACCAAAACCGAGTCATATAGACCCATAAGTCTATTACCAACTATTTCAAAGGTTTTCGAAAAGTTGCTTATGGATAAATTGTCTCCAATGCTAAGGGATAGTGGGTGTATCCCAAACCATCAATTTGGTTTTAGAAGTAGACATAGCACAATTGAGCAAACCCATAGATTGGTTCAGGTGATAAGGAGGACTTTTGAAGAGAAGAAGTATTGTTCAGCTATTTTTATTGATGTTTCACAGGCTTTTGACAAAGTTTGGCATGAAGGTCTATTTCTAAAACTTACCGCTCACTTGCCTTGTAATATGAGCAACCTACTGAAAAGCTACATAATTGGACGAAAATTTGCTGTCGTTGAAGGAGACTTCGTAAGTGTATCCAAACCAATTTCCTCAGGTGTACCACAAGGTAGCATTCTTGGACCAGTTTTATATTTGATATATACCTGCGATATGCCTGTAAGTGAAACTGTCCACACTTCTACGTTTGCTGATGATACAGCGTGTCTAAGTTCGCACGAAAACTCCTATCAAGCCTCAATAAATCTTCAGCAACATATAACTCAGTTGGAGTTGTGGTTAAAATTATGGAGAATTAAAGTGAACGTTCAAAAGTGCATTCATGTGACTTTCACCCTGCGAAGAGATAATTGTTCACCCGTTCGAATCAATAATCACATTGTTCCTCACCATAATTATGTGAGATATCTTGGTATATATCTTGATCGTCGCCTTACATGGAAACATCATATTGACTCAAAGCTAACACAAATGAAACTTAAGCTAACACAATTACACTGGCTCATTGGCAGGAACTCGAGACTTGGCCTAGATTGCAAACTTCTAATTTACAAGAGTATTCTGAAACCAATATGGTCTTATGGAATCCAACTTTGGGGCACTGCCTCAGCTTCAAACGTGGATAGAATCCAACGTATGCAAAATAAAATTTTACGGTTGATAACTTCCGCCCCATGGTACATCAGAAATTCAAACATACATTGTGACTTAGACATACCGCTAGTGACTACAGAAATCATCAAATACGCAGGCAAATACTTGATGAAGCTCGAAGACCATCCTAATCCCCTTGCTCGCAATATCTTGGATTATAGTGGACATAGCCGATTAAAAAAGAGGGATACCGCAGCTTTAATCCTCAATGCTACAGATGACACATCTTAAAAACATTTGTTTTGTTTTTTTTTTAATGTCAATTTTTTTCTTTTTTTACCCAAAAGGTTAGTTCTGACATGGTCGGGACTAATGTAACTTTTTTTAGAATTTAAGATTTTAAAACTTATTGTTAGTTCTTTTTATAGAAGATACAATAAATAATTTTGAGAGTTAAAAAAAAAAAAAAAAAAAAAAGAATACCGTCCAATAAATATGTGTTAAGCAGCGCAGCTATACAAAAATATATCAGCGCTAACTCAAAGAACACAAAAATGTTTTGTTTTTAATTGTATTTATTAATTAGATAATTGAATCAATCACCTTTTTAATTAGAAATTTTTTTTTTTGTAAAAGAGAAGTAGCACTGCAGGCAGCAATGCCTATTTAGTCCGCCTTTGTTGTTCTTCAAAAATTACCTTCTTTAGGCCAGCCTAACTTAAATTCCTTTGAAAGGTTTCTTTAAAGACGCTCAATACTCTGCGCTGACTCGCCCAGTAACTACACTTTTGTTCAGGAAAATATCCTTTTAAATGCACGTTTCGCATAGCTTGCTCTGGTTTATTTTTGCAGGTATTTTCATCTTCACCTAACACTTCAGAAAGATAGAAAGTTATTTCCCCATGTTTCCTATTTACCCATATCTCTGTATTGGAGATTTGTTGATACATTCATCTACTATTTTCATCACAATCTCAGCAACTTTGCTTGCTACCTTTGAAGTGTATAACTTTTGGCTTCTTTTTCAATATTAATTATCTCTTAATGAAATCCTGATATTATGGAATTACAAAAATAATAAATCTCCGATCTTTTTTTCTTAGGATTATATCTATAGGAGGTATGCTACTTGGAAATGCTGTCGCTGCTGTTGATTTGTTCGTTAAGCTGATATTGTTCTTATGATACATGCTCTATGCAGCTTGTCCAGTAATCTACGTAACTTTTTACTATATGCACCTGGCTGATATTTTACAGGAGCAGAATAAAGCATTTGACCATATGAAACTGTAGCTATCAACTTCGTTGTTGTTTATCTTGTTCCGTTTATGTTCGGCAATATTCTAGCAAGCTTCATGGAACACACCTAGTTATTTCAAGCTCATACTCATGGTGATGCTAGATAAGATTTACGTCGGCACCTAGCTGTGTAAGCCATAACTCGACGGAGGATCAAACTACTTGGGTGATATGTAGCGTGCACCTCCACGCCGTAGGATGCCAAAGACATAATTATATGTAACAGGTCATTTCTAGTTGCAATTTCGGAAGTTTCGGAGCAGGGTCGCCAACCCCCACTCCTTGCTGAAGAGTTGGAGACTATCCAACCCCTGACAAGCATGCTTACTGGATCCGGATCATTCATCATTTGTTCGCAGTAGAGAACAAACCACAACCACTACGAAGCTCCTGAAGGGCCAACCTCAATAATTAGTCAGAGAACAGCTAAAAGGCTAAGAAGCTTACTGATTTCCGTGGAAAAAATGTGGAGTTGTGCAGCTAGCCTTTAGGTACTGGGCTCCCGTTTACCCCCGGTAACACATGTAATGGTGGTGAGATTTTGTCAAGACATATAAATGTGCCCCCGGAGGGTACACATAGTGATGTGATAAGATTTATATCTGCACCGGCAGTGAGCCATAATCAGATGATGGCCGAACCACTTTGGATGGTATGTAGCGCCATCCTCGCCCTAGCAGGCCTTCAGATACGTATATCCTCCGGTCACTCCTAGTTGCAATTTCGAAAGCCCGGAGTAGGCCGCAGCTTTCTCTCTTTGCTAAAGAGTTGGCGATTATCCAACTTCTGGTCCAGAACGCATGAAGCTTAATATAATTAAGAATACAACGGCATTCAAACTCACTGGAATGATCCGACCCACAAACTCAAATGAGGGCCTCGAAACACACAGCCACCACGATACTCCCAAAAGGGCCTACCTCAATAATCAGCCAGAGAACAGCTAAATGCCTAAAGAGACAAATAGCGGAACTCTGCGGGCCACTGATTCCCGTAGAAATACAGTGGACTGTCCAGTTGACTCTACTAACCTTGGGCGGCCTGGGCTCCCTTTTACCCTGCAAGACACCAGTCTAGATGGCAGTTGTAGGATTCATAAAGACTATCATGTGCCCCTGGAGGGAGGTACACATGGTGATCTAGTAGCGATCAATATTTAATTTTGGATACACAAATGCTCTTCTTTTCGTCACAAGTATTGGTTCTTTCTTGATTGCCGCCAACGCCAGGTACTTTGATCTAAATCATCTGCTTATCCATTCTAGCCACACTTTCTATTAAAACTGCACTTGATTCGTCTACCACTAAGACTACGTTATCAGTAAATCCTGTTAGCTTTGCTCCATCTAGTAGTGGTAGGTTTAACAAACCATCAGATATTAAGTTCCAGAGAAATGGACCTAATGTGGATTCCGTAGGCAAATGTTCTTAAAATGCAACACGCCCTTCTTCTGCTTTTGTTTTACTTTAGTGGAATACAGAGTTTTTTGTTTTCTGCTCAGACCAGCACTCAGGGGCTGACCCCTCTTAATTCAGTGCATTGTATTAGAAATAGAAAACGGAAGAGTCACAGAAAAGAACTCTGGAGGAAGTTTATTCCACATTGGAACTGTTCTCATAAAAAACGAATTTTCCCTGTGGTGCGATTAATTGGCCAACCGAAGGGATGCAGTCTCAACGAAAATCGAGTCACACGCAAAAATGTACGAGTTTCGGAACAAGTTACCTAATTTTGCTAGAGCACTTACCACTGTAGTAACGGTAAAACAGTGAAATATAACCTATATTATATATCTACGGAATCAATAGAGTTGAATATCCTATCGTCCCCCATGAGCCTTTTGGCTCGCTCTTGTACGCGGTCGAGTAACTCAAAAAAATTTATTTTGGGGCGCCCCCAAATTAGGGAACTTGTTTCGAAACTCGGATATTTTGGCCCATATATGAGAGTTGTATTCCATCTTTGGACGGATATTGGTGGTATAAATAGTACGAAGATCGGATGGAGTGAAGTATCTCTTGCGCCGTTTTGGAAAACCGAGGCACTTTTAGAAACCTGAAAAATGTGTTTAGTTCATCGAACATCACACTGAATTTTCATGGCAAGAACATCAAGAGCTTCTAAGTCCGTAATATCTATTTCACACATAGTAACCGGTACAGCGCCGTTTTTGAACATAGATCTATGCGTAAGCATGCAACATTACATCTAACGGGCATTAAAATCGACTCTATTCGCACGACCCCATTCGGAGATCGATGAGAGATTGTGATTGAGCGAATTATTCATGTTCCGCCTTTTGGAATTCATATCCAACTAGTTCGGTCTATTACAAAATGAATACGAATGACAAATGATGCTGTTATCTGCGAAAGAGTATAAAGGGTGGTTGAAAGTTTGACAAAGAAGGTGGTTTAGAAAAATAAGAAATAGGGTAGAAGAAAGAATTGAGCCTTGAGGCACCCCTGAAGTAATTCTAAACTCGTCAGATGAAATTCCATCTATAACAACTCGTGTAGTGCGATTCCTGAGAAAACTCGATATAAATCTGGAGCAATTTTTACCGATACCAAAATCAGCAAGTTTTAAATGGTTCCGTAATAGAAATCTGGAACAGTCAAATCAGGTGACGGTAGAGGCCAATCAACATCACCATTTCTTGAAATAACTTGTTGTGGAAAGAGTTCTCGCAATAATTTCATTGTAATCCTGGCTGTATGCTTTTGTAGCGTTAAAAAGTTTTTATCGCTCCCGATTCACAGTTACCGTGAGGCCTTTTTCATTTTCAAAAAAGTAAGGTCTAATGATTCGTCCTGATCATATTGTACACCAGACTGCCACTTTTAATAAATGCGAAGGAGACTGTTGAATAATTTGAGGGTTTCCGTCTACCCAGAGTCGATTATTCTGTTTATTCACATATCCATTCAAATGAAAAAGTGTCTTATTACTCGTTATGATTTTTTTAATGAAAATCGGGGTTGTCATGGGCGAGTTGTAATATCCTATTGGCATATGTACGGTGGCGTAAATGGTCTTGTGTAAGAAGCTCTTGTGTCAACTGCATCTAATATGTAAACAAATGCAAATCCTTGTGCAAATGTGTGGCTAAAGTTATTGATATGTGCGTATAACGGACGTAAAACCGTACCCAAATAAAAGCTTAAGTTATTCTTTGTAGCTCCTAAACACGGCATCGAATTGAGGTTGATGGATTATTTCGAACACTTCCTTGAGCAGCAGTAATGTTTTCAGCCGATCACGATAAATAGTGCATTTTGTTGGCATGTTGTTTCTACCAAAAATTTCACATAACTTTCTCGTCGTCACAGTAATCGATGATTTATTTTGATAAAATATTTTAACGAATATTTTTTTTGATAATAAATTTGCCACGTAGACACGACTGCCAAATACGAACTGTCAAGACATATGTTTACGAAAATGGTGGAAAAACAAGTAGTATACCTTCCCGTCGGACAATCCTGTTTTTCTCTATTGTTGTTTGAATTATAATAATAATAATTAAAACAATACAAGTTGTCATAATTAATAAAAAATATTTGAAATTTTATTAAAACAAATTTTTCATGCAAAATTTGTCCCTAAATATGTTTTCAGTTTTAGATTAGTGTAAATAAAAAATAATGAGTTTCAATTTGCGTGCAAAATTACTGCATTGCACTCAAATTAGCGAAGAAAAACAGGCTGCATTATATAGCGGAGGTTGTTACATTCTAATATCACTAAATGTTGGTGAAGATTGCAAAATTAGTGTACTATCCCCAACTATAACCGCAAGTAATAGGGCCATGTATAAATTCGATACAAATGTTAATTCTAGTATTTAATTTTTATCCTTTCCTTAATGCTGCTTTTTACTTTTATATTCAATTTAATTTAAAATGTTTTTCGGTGTATTAAAAAATTTGTAATCCTTAAAAATTCTTTTTTTTTTTGGAAAACAAATTTTTAATATTTATGAATATATTTTTGTATTATTATATTTTTATGCATGTAAATTATAAAAAAAAGTTTCATATAAAATTGTAGTATATTTTTAAAAACGGCTCCATGTTCAGTATAAACTCTTTATTCATAAAATTTATAAGCTGCATGAGTAGAGTGAGTGAAGTCATGTTCATTTTATTTTGTTTAAAAAAATCATTTAACATAACATAAGTATTATTTTTGTTGTAATATCATTTATTCTTATGTAATATTGCTTAAATTCAAATTCAAATGAACTTATTTGTTATAAACTTTCATAAAACATTATTCTTGTAAATCAAGTTTGATTTTTCATAGATATTTGAATTTATGCAGAATATTTAAAAACAACATTTTGATATTATTTGGTAAAAGTCAAAGTTTTTGATACATGTAGATGTGTGGGAACTAGAACAGTCATTTTGACTGTAGAGCTGAAGTTGTTTTAAAAATATTTATCAAACAACATTTTTAAGTAACATACATTTGCGTATCTAATTTCAAATGAAGTTAAATGGTATTAACTTCCTTTAAAAAATTCTTTCTAAAATGTTACGTCATTTGAATACTTGGAAAAGGGTTTTCAGCAAGACGTTTGTTTTCTAAAATAAAATTAATTAAAAATTTCTTGTATTACAAAGAGAAATGTTCGGCAATTATGAATAAAAACTTATATTTGGCAAATGTCCAAAGCCCCTACATGAAATAAATAAGTAGTGTTTAATAACACGATCTTGCATGGCCACTTAACTACTGATTGCCGTGAAATTATGCGACCGGATAAATTAGTCTTCCACTAAGTCAACAAATGAATAGCAATGCTAACAATTTTAGGAAATTTTTATATAAGTATTTCACATAAACTATTTTATAATTTATTTTTTTCTGTTTTTTGGCAGTCTTTTGATAAGTTTAAAAATAAATTGATCGTTTGATTGACTGTGTAACATGTGGCACCGTCCTGTTGAAGTCTTATGTCAGTGATATCCATGTCATCAATAATAGGCTTAAATTGAGTTGTTAGCATATCGCGATAGCGTGATTCATCTTCGAAAAAAACGGCCCAATCACATAGCGCACCACACAGTGACACGTGGAGCATGCAAAGGCTTCACAATAATAGCTCTAGGATTTTTTGAGAAGCACAAGTGTGGCAATTTTGCTTGTCGACTTACCCTGACAGGTGAAAATGGGCTTCCTTTGAAAAATGATTTTTTCAGAAAAACCAGCCGGTTGCTCTTGAATGAATTGAGCGAATTTACGGCGAGGTGTATGATTGGCTTTGATTCCTGCACCAGTTGAACCTTGTAAGGCTTCAAAGTCAAATCCTAACGCAAAATTCGCATTGTGGTGGTTTTGGATAACGCCAGCTATTGAGAACGTCGACGAATTGATAAATTTGGAGCTGTTTCAATGCTATGGCTCACTTCTGCAATGTTTTTAGTTAAACGACCCCGTCGAACACGTGTTGGAGTTCGCATAGTTTGTATCGAGCCTGTCGACTCAATGTTAATGCGCAAATTCTTAACAGCGCTCTCAGAAGCACGATTATGTTGTCCGAAAGTATCATGAATTTTACGAAATGTAAGTTTAACAGAACCAATGATAGTTCATAGAGGTTCTAATTATTTCATTGCGATTTTCGTGCGAACTTGAATTAATTAAAACAATTGCCAATGCATTTACAAGGAATATGTCAAAAAACTAAATCCCAAAACTATCATATTGCTGGTATTACCGCAATTGAACAGCAAACTTCTTTTTGAAAAACACGATAAGTAACAACGAGGTTGGTATTTGAATACTTGTCCTACTTCTTCTTGTTAAAACATTTTATTTAGGACAAAGTTTACAACAATTTATTATTCATTCTTAGGTTTTTTTGTTTTGCTTAAATATAACATTGAACAAATAATTATTAATCTTAGTAATTGTCTTTTTTAAATAAATTTAATACTATATTTTCAATATTTCGCTTTCCTGTGGTAAGCTTCTTCAGGAAAAAAATAATAAAGAAATAATAAAAAATAATTTCGAGAAGAAGCTTTGCACAGGAAAGCGAAATATTGAAAATATAGTATTAAATTTATTTAAAAAAGACCATTACTAAGATTAATAATTATTTGTCCAATTATTTATTTAATAAAAAAAGAGGTCGAATAAAAATAATAATCAATTACTTTTATTTTTATTCGAACTTTTTTATTTTAATTAAATATGAACTAATCTTTTAACGGTCTTTTAAATAATTTAACGATTTTTTTTTCCTTTCGATATTTCGCTTTCCTGTGGAAAGCTTCTTCAGGAAATTCTTTTTTATATTTTTTTTTAATCTATAATTATTCGGAATCATTGTCAATATAAGCAGCAATTTTATTCGTGCTTGATTCCTTTTCAAATAAATATTAAGTGATATTCTCACAAAATATTTATTACAAAACAATTTTCATTAAAAAAGAACATCTAATGATATTCTCATAAAACATTCTTTCAAATAAAAATATTTGAAATGTTTTGCAATGGGGGAGAGCACATTCATATTGCAATTTCACTTTCGCTCACAAAGCTCATCAGTGAATTTTACCCCAATATTGTATGGAAAAACCTAAAAGTCTTATATCCAAAGCCAAACTGATTTTATGAGAATTTTTTTCATAAAATCAACATGGCCTAGACATCAAGACTCAAAAACACTTCTATACAAACATTACAAAACATTTCAAAACAACAAAAACATTGTTTATTTTCAATTTTTGTATAGAAACTTGAAGAGTCTTGTATCTCAAGCGAAATTCATTAAACGAGAGTTCTTATTTAAACAATACAGTAAACAACAAAAGTAAAAAACACTTCTATACAAAAACAAAGCAAACATTTCGATGTTTCCACATAAGGGTTTCCTTTAAAATATAGCAAAAATTAACGTAGACTATATTAATAAATTATTCCAAAAATATAACTGTTTAATTATATTGAACTTTTTGATTTTATTTAACCATTATTGATCCTATTTATCTTCCTTGCCTTCACCTTTAAGATAATCAAAAAGTTTTTGTTTGCATCACTTTACTTAAAATGAGAATTGAAATAATATAGTGTTACCCGCACACGGGTACAAAAACTTAAAAAAACGTTAATTGTCGTTTTATTAGACAAAAACTGTTTTATAACAAAAGAAAGTTTAAATCTTAAAATACAGCAATTTTATGAATTAGACCGTAAGTGTTAAAAATTTTAAGAGGAAGTGACATATTATTTTTTATACCTTCGCTTTAAATGCGTAAAAAGTAAATAAATATGAAGCAAAAAATTAATAATAAAAAACTTTTCGTGATGGTCATTTTACGGTTCTGTTACTTCCCTTGTGGATTATGCATATACTCGCACATATTATTTACAAAAGGATCTCATATTCAATGAAAATTAATGTAAATCAAATTGTTATAAGTGCACAAAGGTTCGTGAAGAAGCTGGAACATAAAATTTGTTGCCCGTGGCTTAAATGCAATTTCTTTACTGTGCCTTTGTTTCATGTCATTAAAAAGCATACAAAGTATAAAGCGAATCGTTTTAATATTAAATGTAACAGACTTTTATGAAAAAGAAAATAACTGAGAAAATATATTGAAAAGAGTATTTTTTCTTTGTTTTAATATGATATTTTTAAAATTAACTGTAAGCTTAACTTTAAATAAAATGTTACGTGTAAAAGTATCTGTGTCTCTGCCTGTCCAATACACTGCTAACATGTTCAACACGTATGATTAATATGAAACATTCTTTAACATGTTTTTAAGATTATTAAGTGACAATGTGTCTATTAAAAAGTATTTAAAAGGAATTAATTACAATCAGTTATCTATTTTATCTTTTTTAACCTTTAAAATCTGTAAAAACTATTGTTATTTAATAATGAATAAATGATAACTTTTTGAATCATCACTTATATTCATAGTAAATAATATTTTCCATTCAATTTTATTCTATTCTAATATTTTAGTTTTTCAATCAATAACAGTCTGTCTCTATTGTTTCAGTTAAATTTTTTCTATAACAAAAACTAAATTAAATAAAATAAATTATATTAGTGTCGGCCTGTGCCGAATTTTTGCAACACTTCATAATGTCATCATCATATTAATTTGACAATTATGAAAGAAAATTTATTTACCAATTTTTTTTGTTAGTTTTAAAATTAAAAATCGATAAACTGAAATATTTTCAAAATAAACCAGGTTAAATGAAGTTCTGTTATAAAGAATTTTTCAACAAGAAGTTTGCTTCTAAAACAAAAAATTTTAGATTAAAAGGATTCAGATTTTTTTTGTATTACGAAAAGAAAAGATCAGCAATTATGACTGAAAAATGATATCTTGCAAATGTCCACGACGGCCACGCTAACAGATGTCGATTTTTTCATCACAGCTTTTAATTACTTTTTGGCCTATTTCGGTCCTATTTCGGTAATCACATTACGGATTTTGAGTTTTAAGGTTGCAATCGGTACTCTGTCCTTCACAAAGCCCCGCAAAGAATAATCCAGTGGTGTTAAATCAAACGATCTGGCTGGCCATTTAACTGCTGATTGTCGTGAAATTATGCGATCGGGAAATTTGCTTTGCAATAAATTGATCGTTTAATTGACTGTGTGACATGTGGCGCCGTCCTATTGAAACTACATGTCAGTGATATCCACGTCGGCCTATTATTGAGTTGCTAGCATCTTGCGATAGCGTGATGAATTGACCGTTACCGCATTTCCAACTTCATCTTCGAAAAACAAACGGCCTTTAGACCATACAGCGCACCATACAGTGACACTTTGGAAAAGTAAAGGCTTCTTAATAATCCTTCTAGAATTTTCAGAAGCCCAAATGCGGTAATTTTGCTTTTTGACATACACTGACAGGTGAAAAAGGGCTTCGTCTGAAAAAATTATGTTTTCAGAAAAGCAACGCTGAATGGATTGAGCGAATCTACGGCGATGTGAATAGTCCGTCGGCTTCAATTCCTGCACCGGTCGAACATTGTAAGTCTTCAAAGTTAAATCCTAACGCAAACTTCGCCATGTAGTGGTTTTGAATAACCCCAATTGTTGAGAACGTCGAGGAATTGACAAATTTGGATCTGCTTCAACACTGTGGCTCACGGTTACGATGTTTTCAGTTCAAACACGCGCTAGTGTTCGCATATTTTATATCGAGTCTGTTGACCAAATTCTTAATAGCGGTCTCAGAAGGAGGATTATGTTGTCCGAAAATATCATGAATTTTATGAAATGTAACTCTAACAGATACAATTTAACAATTGCCAATGCATCTACTGTGAATGCGTAAAAAAAACTAAATGTCAAAACTGTCATATTGTTGTTTAATAAATGTTGTTTTTAGAGTTTTTTTATTACAAAATAATTACACACATTGCTTTAAGGCCAAACTATAATATGCATATGCAGATTTAAGCCAACTTAAACAACTGTGCAAATACCTAATAATCAAAATGGCGAACTATAATGTACTTAACAAAACTTCTCGTCAAGTTTCGTCAAATGTCAATTGCTTAAGCAAACTACGAAACTGATCGCACATTCCGTAGGGAAACAAGTGTTTTACATTGTGTTATAGATACATTAGTAAGCAAATTCCATTGGAGGGCAAAAAATATGAATTTAATAGAAAATGTGCAAAGAAAAAATAGTTTATATGACAAAATTGACGTGTTTTATTATAACGGCAATTTAAAGGAACGAGGGCCTTTAAACATCTTATTATCTTTTTCATTTTTTTAACACACAATTTGCAATAAAATTTAATTTTTGAATTTTTTAGTACTTTTGGCTTAAATAAGACATACCGCGATTTATGTGTAATTTTTCTTTCGTAATTTTCTTAAAACTATTAACAAAAAATTATAAATTTGTATAAGCATAGTATTAAGTATACAAAATATGATAATTAAACGCCTTTTTGCTAATAAATTTAATTTCTTTAGAACGAAATTATTGTTTTGCAAAAGTACGAATAAAATACATGTGCAACTGTGCATAATAATTTCTATATTCATGTAAGTACAATATAGCCTTTGTAAAAGTCTTCATTGATTCGCTTAAACATTTGACAGACTTTTCGTCCAACTGTTGACATTAGCTTAAGCCAGATTATGCATATTACAGTTGGGCCTTTAGACTTTTAAATTAAATTACACGATTTATTCAGTCATGTTATGCAAACAAAAATACACGATGTTTACTTTACTACTTTAACGTCTGAAAGCTGTTTTATTATCTTTAGGTCTTTAGTCGACAACGTTTGCCCATCAACTGCTCTATTGGCCAGCAGATGGAGCTTACATATTCTGCTATGAGCATCTTGTCACCATGCATCTACTACGAATACGTCAATGGAACAATTGAAAAACAAGCTTGTTGTTGAAAAACCCGATATTAGATTGTAACTATAATATTTAATTCTGTTATACGATTAAGCTAATTCCAATTAGAAAATGCGATATAATATAATATAAAAAGCAATAATAAAATTACTATTGGTTATTGGTATTTTGTTTTTGTTTTGATTTTTTTGTTTTTATAAAGAGAAGTAGCACTTCAGGCAACAATGCCTATTTAGTCAAGTACCGTGCTACATTCTTTAGGAAAGGGATAGAGAAGAGATGAAGCAGGTGGTGAAAGTAGAAGGATAGCCGGAAATTAACTGCCGTATAAGACAGCACAGCGACCAGTGACTATGCCTTCATCGCTGAGCAACCCCACCGACAATCAATTTTTATTTTTCGAGTGAAAAAACCCAAGGTCTTCGTTGGGAATCGAACCCACAACCCCCATTCTTGTAAACTAGTACACTACCTACTAGCATACAGGGGCACCTAGTTTTAGTTTTGATGCTTATGTTTTGTTCTTTTTTACCCACTTCTCAGTTGGTTGAAAAAAATTTTTGAAATATAATAAGCAGCTTTAGTTTTTCAATAATGTGATTAATAGGTTCATTACGAATTAAACTTCGCAATCAATCAAATGATCACAGGAACTGGCTTTAGCACCAATAATCTATTTAGTAATTTTAATTTATTTTTGATATTAATTTTTAAAGAATACTTTAGAATGTAATGTAGCATTTCTCGAATAGCTACTTTCCGTCATTAAAATTTTTTAGACCATATTAGTTCATCAGTCTTGCTAGAGTCTTCTTTTCTCTAAATGCTATTTTTTATATAAGTTTGTGATTACCAAATAAGAAAAGCTTAATACACGAGCAACAATTGAATTGGAAAACCAAATATTCTAAAAACATTTTATTGTCGATATTTATATTTTATTTTTACTAGCCAAGAGATTAAAAAAATAAAATAAACAGCAACATCACTTAAAATAAAACTAAAACAATAGCAGTAATAATATCAACAAAAACAACAAAAAAAAAAACAATAACACCAACCCTTCAACATCCGTAATTAATTTATTCTTTTGTTAGGATAACTGTGCTTTTGTTTGCCATACAGCAAATCATTGTAAATTTAATTGGACAACAATTTAATAAAAGCCAGAATATAACAATATATAAATATGTTTGTGTGTGTGTGCAGCTGTCCATTGGTTTGAGTACTTGTATGTGTTAACAAAAAATAATTAAATCATTTGTTTGGCGTTTAAAATCCCTATTATATTTGCAATCTCTTTTTATGGTTGTTTTATTTCTGCTCGTATTTAAAGCCATTTGGTGTTTTTATTTTAATTGTCTGCCAATGTCATTTCTACCATTAAACGTAAAGCCAGCCATATGAATATTGTGTTGAAAAATATTTGCAAAGAAATAAGAAAAATTTAATTATTTTTATAAAGCGCTAGCTATTTCCGGTATAGTCCGCTACCCCAATAGAAATATTCGTTACATATCAAGTTTAAGAATCTAAATATTTTAGTTCAATAGATTCACTATAAAAACTGCCTCAACTCGGCAGTTGTATGCGGCTATTTAGATTTATAACAGCGGCACTTGTGCAACAATTGAAGTTTCTAGGTTTTATATCGCGTTTATCAACAAGAAGTTGTCTTTCAATTGTAGCAATACCAACAACATGATAGTTCTGACGTATTCGTTGTAGATGCGTTGGCAATTGTTACAATCAAAATGGTGGTTATGTTAAAGTTACGTTTCGTAAAATTTTTGATATTTTCAGACAACATAATCGTCATTTGGGTATGATTTTACGTCAACCCGCGTCAAATTTGGTTTGTGAACAAACCGGTTTCGGTCATTTGCCATCTTCAGTGTTCTTTCTATACTATAGACGTCGGAGAATATACGCACATATTAACATAATCGTCCTTCTGAGACCGCTATTAAGAATTCGGTTGTTAAGTTTAAGTCGAGAGGCTTGATACAAAATGTACGGGTTCATGTGTATAAAAATTCACGACTCCATCTATTATAGATCTTTTGGTGGATAATATTATTTTTCACTTTTTATAGGAAATACGATGCCCATTGTTCTAATTTAGTCTATTTTTGTGTTGTGCTGTTCATAAGAACAAAATCAAGACTGTGCGTGTTAAGATTTACACAGGTAGCTAGCGTGTGTATGCCATAACTCGACGGTCGTCAAACCACTGGGACGATTTTATGCGTGTGCCCACGCGCTAGGAAACCGAAGACTAATTTATAACAACAGGTCCTTCCTAGTTGCAATTTCTGAGGTTTCGAAGCAGGGCCGCCAACCCCTACTCTTGCTGAAGAGTTGGAGATTATCCAACACCTGTACTGTCTACAACGATACTTTCAAAGGTCCAACCTTACTAATCAAACAGAGAACAGCTAAAAGGCTAAAAAGCCAAAAAGCTGAACTCTGAGGCTTTATGGATTCCCGTGGAAATAAAGTGGAATTGTCCAGTTGGCTGCTGCTTGCCTTGTAGGGGACTGAATTTCCTTTTACCCGCGTTGACACATGTAATGACGGTGAGATTCCGTTAAAACATATCAATGTGTTCTCGGGGGGATTTCAAGGCTATTACGTGATAAGATTTACATCTGCACCTGGCAGTGAGCCCTAATCAGATGGTGGTCATACCACTGGAAATGAAAAGCAACGTCATTCACGCCTTAGGAAGCCGAAGACTAATTCTAGCAACAGGTCTTTCCTAATTGCAACTTTGATGATTCCAGAGCAGGGCTGCAAACCACCACTCCTTGCTGAAGAGCTGGAGACTATCCTACTCCTGTCCAGAAGACATGTCTAGCATGCTCACTGGATCTAAGATCATTCCACCAGGTAGGTGTTATTAAAAGTGAAATGATCCTGGCCACCATATAAAACTGACCTGTCTATTATGGAGCCGCGAAACCACAATCACCACGATACTCCCGAAGGGCCAACCTCAATAATCAGTCAGAGAAACAGTTAAATGTCTAAAGAGAGCGGTTACTCTGCGGGCTACTGATTCCCGTGGAAATAACGTGGAGATTCCAGTTGACCCCTGCTACCTTCATGGGACTGGGCTTCCCTATACCCCCAGTTGCACAGGTCTATATAGTCGAGCGTTCTATAAAGACCATTAATGTGCCCCCGGGGGGACTATATTCAAGTTTATACATATTAACTTTGGCTGAAAGTGCTCCATTTAGCCATTTAGGGAGCTAGGAACAAACTATGAAAATGATAGAGATTAGTCTGCTATAAATTTGCTATAAACAAAACTAACAAGTAAACAAACAAACAAGCAAGCACACATATATATACATATATATTTGTAAAGTCAGTTGAAAAAAGTGAATGGCTATTATGAAAGAAATTTATTGGAAAAACGCTGTAAAGAAAAAAGGTTAAAATTAATAATTACCGTTTTTTAAATAAAGAGCAAAATTAACACATCTTAAGTATTTATCATTTTTATCATGGATATTAACAAAATATAAATAAATTAAATATAAATACAGACAAATGAATGTAGTTTATTAACACACCTTAACATATTAAATTAAATTAAAACAATTACAAAAAAAAAAATTATAGCATTAAGCTGTTTGCTTAAGTTGTAAAATAAGAGCTTTATTATTTCGCTGTGGCAAATAAATATATTTGATGTTAAATTGCTTGTCGAATACTCTGTTCAGATATACTACACGTGTTATGTGTCATTTTGGAATCGTAGGTCTTATATTTGAGATGTAATAAAATATGAAATTATTTATTTTGGAATATAATACTATTTTGTTAAGGAAACTTACAAAAGAATCACAAAGAATCGAAAAGGACTAGACTATTTTCTGTGGGGTTATGTGAAGTCGTTAGTCTGCTCAGATGACCAAGAAATGATTGACCATTTGGAAGACAATGTTGCCAATGTATAACCACAAATATTTGAAAAAGTAAACGATAATTGGACGATATGTGCTTAGATTTTCCGGCGGGGCTAGATTCACTCTTACTTGGGTACGGTTTTCCGTCGACCCTCGTCAAATTTGGTTTGTGAACAAACCGGTTTCGGCCGTTTGCCATCTTCAGTGTTCTTTTCGTACTGGTTGCGTTCTATTGTCAGCTACCCCCCGGGGGCACATATATATGGTCTTTATAGAACTACTTAGACACAGTACAACTGGGGGAAAAAGGGAGCCCAGTCCATTGAAGTCAGCAGGGGTACAACTGGAAACTCCACTTATTCCCACGGGAATCAGTAATGCCCGCGGAGTTCATTATTTGTCTATTTAGACATTTAATAGTTCTCTGGCTGATTATTGAGGTTGGCCCCTATATGGGAGTATCGTGGTGGTTGTGGTTTCGCGGCCCTATAACAGGCAGGTCAGTTTTATATGGTGGCCAGGATCATCTCACCGTTAATGACACGCAAAGTGAATGATCCAGTCCAGTGAGCGTGCCAGACATGTGCTCTGGACAGGAGTTGGAAAGTCTCCAACTCTTAAGCAAGGAGTGATGATTTGCAGCCCTGCTCTGGAATCATCGAAGTTGCAACTAGAAAGTTCTGTTGCATAGAATTATGGCTTCGGCTTCCTAGGACGAGCATGACGTTCCAAATTATGCATAGTGTCTTGACCACAATCTGATAAAGGCTTCATGGCCAGGTGCGGATGTAAATCAAATCACGTCTCTATTGTCAGCTGTGTTTATATAGTTCGTCTTGTTCGTGTTTCCCTTCGTGTTATTGCATTCATCACTTTCGCTCTTCCCTGTCTGTATCTCTCTCTCTCTCTCTCTCTCTCTCTCTCTGTTTTTTCGTTTGTCTCTTTTTACCTAATTTGTCGCTCCCTTTTTCATTCGTCTTTCTTCCTAACTAAATCCTTTTACGATCATGCTTGCTGTCCGTTTGTGTTTATGTGTGGACCTATAGCGTTTTTTTTATGTGACATAATAATCTGTAATTGTACATTTATAATGTTCTTTATTGCTTTGGTCTTGTGCACCTGCGTAACGGTGTTTGTGTTGGTGTAATGTTTGTTTTCAAATATTTCAATGGTTGAAATATTGTGTCTGAAGCAGTTTATTTGTTCATTTATTATTCGTCCGTCAAAGGTTTTTTGTTTGTATATTTCCATGTTTTCCAATACATTTAGTCTCCTTCCTTTGTGCCGTGTATGAAGCAGTTTAACCGTTGTTTTAATATATCCTGGTGTACATTTGTTGTTGAATATATGGTTCGCAAAATTTGATTCTGGAGTTGATTTTGGTTCTCGTAGTTTTTTGTTATAGTCTCTAATGTGCTCCCTAAATCTGGTCTTAATTTTTCGTCCTGTTTGTCCGATATAGCTATAATGGCATGTACAAGTTAATGTGTACTCTCCTTGCTTGTCTAGTATATTTGGGTCGGTTGTTTTATTCTGTAGTATTCTGCCTAGGTTGTTTCTTGTTCTGAATGCGGTAATTTTGTTGTGTTTTCCAAAGAATTTTGCCAGTTTGTACGTTGTTTTTCCCATGTATGTTAATGTAGCCCATTTTTTCCTTTCATTCTCCTGTTTTTTGTTCGTTCTAATTAGTTTCTTGATGTTATCTACGAAGCGCTTTTTGTATCCGTTGTTTTCCGCTATGGTGTATATTGTTTCCATTTCCTTCATATACATTTGCCGTGTTAGTGGCGTTCTCTCGAGTCTTGTTATTAACTGCCTGATTGCTGCGTTTTTGTGTTGCTGGGAATGATTTAATGGACCTCCACATTGGACTACCTGCAAGTTAATCGTGGTGGTTATATACCAATAAAAAATATAATATGCTAACAGATTATATTTCGAATAAAGTAAATTTCATGACAATTTTAAAAATGCATCTTTGTCCTAATCCATTTCAAAGTTCTTTACTTCTATAGTAAGTATGAAGTAATAAAAAAGATCAATAAACTATAATTCTAATTGAGAGAGTTGCGAGGCCACGTTTTCTGGCTCAACATTATAAGGTCTTAGTTCAAAATTTAAGCTTTACTGAACTCCTCTACTATAGTTGTGTCCTGTGCATCGTCGGATGTGGACCTCTTAATATAAAAGTTTTTTTTTTTAATTTATTAAGCTTATTAAGCTTTGAGTTTAGATATGATATAGTTTTCTTATATTCTTGTATTTTAGATAACCATTTGTGCGGAACTGGACAACGATTATTCAAATATTTAAAAGTATATACTTTCATATTTATATTTTATTTTATTAACTTGAAAGTAAAGCTTTAAATTTTCAAAAATTAATATTGTTACCTTGAACTTACCATTATTACCATGAATTTCACTGAATAGATATCCCTTTGGAAAGCATTCTTTGCATTTGCAAACATTGCGTGCTTGAAGTTGCTTGAAGTTTATCATTTACTTTAAGAGTGGGCAAAATGTAAAATATTTTTGTAGATTTTTCCCATATAAATGAAGCCAACAAGTGTTTATTTATTTTTTGTTGCCTTCCTTTATTTCTTGTTTATTTAGTTTGAACGTTTTAATATGCCACTATCTTGATTTTTTGCCTAACAACTTGGTAGACTAAGCTGTTGATCAAGGAAAAAGTAAATTTGTTTAAAATATAATCAACTGCAAATCTTTCGCTGACATCGTATTAAAACTTTTGCTAATGTTACCTGGGACAAATTGAATGGCTGAAATTTAAATGGCTGCTAAATAGTGATGCATGTTGATTGCCAAAAATAATATTAGTTCGTTAATATTAAAATGTTTATGTATTGAACCTGTGATTGATGACAAGAACCTGTTGCAACTTTTTTTTTTTCTTAAAGTTTTTAATTCATGTCAAACATTTTTAGTTCGACTTTTCGAAAACATCAACAGTTAGTGAACTAATAATCACTGACTAAACTTCTTATATGAAAACAAAGCAGCCTAAAGGTGGTGTTTTGTTTATTTTTTGTTGAATAGAATGTTAGAAGTGACCCTTCTTTATCCTTTACCATAAATTATAAAACAATCAATCATAGGAAATTTGTCTAACATCCACCCTCTTAGGGTTTCAATTTATAGGTTGATGTAGGTTTACTCATGAGCTAATTAATAGATGTGGCACTAGAAGTTTGTATGTTATGTTAATCTATATCAAACAATTATTTATCTAAAGCAATTCTTGTTAAATCAAAATGTACCAGAGAGGCTAGCGAAAATTTGATAATTTAATTTAACTGGTTTACTTAACCTTAACCCTGTTTCCCACGAATTCTCCTGCTCTAGAAAAAAATGTTAAAAAACTAAAAAATCACATATTAAATAATCGTTAGGATTTCCATTTTTCAAAAGGAAACGCTTAGTGTGTCAACTTTCTCTTATATACAATAATGTCCCTAAAACGTTTTAGTTTAGTACTCTTTTTTTTTAAAGGAAAAGCTATAGTTATTCTATTTAAATATTTTTAGTTATTTTGTTAAAATTAAAAATTTAGCAAAATAAAAATAAAATTTCGTGTGAAAGCTTTATTTTTTATTTAATTTATATTTATCAAAAATACACTAGTAAATTCATCTGTAAAGTGTAAATTAAGTTAATTTTATTCAAATCTATAGAAAATTTATTGAAAGCGACAAATTGTATTTAAGTTAACCGATCTTTTTTTCCAAAAGATAAATTTTTCATAAGATCTGTTATTTTGACAACAGAAGAAAATAAACACACCTTTAGTTTAAACAGTGTGAAACGTCATAAGGTACACAATTAATGAAATTAGTCAAACTTACATTCTGAACGGAGCTTAATGTTAATGTTATCCATTGATTTGACTAAACTGTCCATTGAAGAAGAATTTTTCTAGATTTTGTAACGACACACTGTAGTGTGTTTGACAGTGTCGATATTGCCATGCCTTCTGCATGCAATAGGACACCCCACATTCCATTGTGAAATGTGATTGTCCACACTAAACCAAACCCATGTGTGGGAATATGCAAACGTTGCATATTCCCACAACAGATATTCTTTGTAATTATTAATATTATAAGTTAGCATATAAGAAATAAATATTTTATAAGATTATTATTAACTATACACTACTAGCGATCAGTCGCGTAAGCGGCTGGTCGTTAGGAATAAAGAAATAATAAAAAGTGAAAATATATTTGTTTTATTTTTCTACATGGCGATCCTGCCATTATTTAATGTGAGTGCAAACAAAAGTTAATAAAGATAAAATATTAGTTTTCAAACGGGATGTAAATTTTGTTTTTGTTAAACTTAATACGTAGTGAACAACTTTTATAAAGAATTTATAAATTAAAAACATATGACTAAATCTACCTTTGGAATATGAATTTAAAAACAGAAAAAACAGAAAACTAAAGCTTAAAACTTTCACACGTGCTTAAAGCTTTCACAAGTGCAAGTTTATTTGTTAAGTAAAAAAAAATTATAAAATAAAAATTCTTATATAAAATAATAAAACAAAAAAAAATTATTAATAATAATAATAACTTAAACCTAATTAGTTGAAAATTAAAATGTTCTGTTAAACTGAAAAAAAAACTGTGTTTGAAAACCATATAATGGCCCCAATAATTATTGACAATTTAAATAATTTATAAAGTACAACATCAAAAACGCCAGCAAAACAACAATGATAACAACATGTTTGTAGAGCCAGGAATAACATCAGCAATAGTCTCAATACGAAATTGTAGCGTTAATAAATTTTTATCAGCAACAACAACAATAGCAACGCATCCTAATGCAACATCAATTTCAAACCTGTTCCAACGTCAATAGAGTTTCATCTATACAGTGCGGAGTTTCAACTATAAGGTATTTTAATATTACATCTTGAAGTGTTAACCTTTTCGTTACATGAGGTTTTCAACTACAAAATGGCAACAGCACCCGCCACCAAAACAGCCATCTAAATCAATTTTAAGTAGGTTAACAAAATATACATAAATATAATAATTAAAATTATGAGTAACAATAAATTCAATCTTAAAAATTTTTTTAACGCCTTCAATAAAAATTTAAAGAAACAAGTTATCATTTTTGCCATCAATATATTTAAAAAAAAAAGATATAAACCTAAAAACAAAAAAAAAAAATACAAAACTGATAACTGTATTTTAAAGTAGTTATAAGTTATTAGGATTAAACAGAAATATATCGGTTAATTTTAATTCAGAATAGTATTTATATAATATTTTTTCTGTTCATTTTTGATCTTAAATAATTAAATATAAATATTGATTAATTATTTTTACATAATATTTTCGTTTCTATAAAATTTTCTTTGAATTTAAAATATCCTTAGAGAAAAAAGAAAACAGAAGAGAGCAACCAATTAATTATTTAAAGGATAAATTTGAAAGATAAACAACTTTTGGGTAATATTTAAAATTCTACCCAATATTTTTTTTGATAAAATGCAAAAAAAAGAAAAAAACCATTTCATATGAGAAGGAAATGCATATATATTAATTAATTATTTTTACATGAATGAATACATTACTTAAGGGTTGTTTGTATTTCAAAATAAATTTTTCTACTATCTTCTTTAAGTTATAACTAAAATTAAAGCCAGATCAATTGGCTACTCAATCTAAATAATTAAAGGATAAAGGATAATAAAACAAATATTTTTTTCTTCACTTAATACATTTTAATGATAATGGAATTTTAAATATAGCCTTAAGGACATTTTTGGTACCACTGGATTATGAGCGGGTGATAGAATGGAATGAATGATTGGCGATATGATGGGCAGATTTTTGAACTCTTTATATTTTAATTTTATTTTGTTGATTCTGGTGATAATTGTTACGAGTCCTTTTGCAAGCTACTGTTGCGAAGTTCCTTGTGACTACGAAACTCACGAGTCCCTTTAGTGACACGGAACAATTTGTAGCAGTGGCATTGGTATTTAATTGGATTCATAACGTATCATGTCGTATCGAGGATATGTCACAGGGATGTTTGGATTTTTCTTTGATTTATTTTAGTTTTTATTTTTTAATTTATACTTCTCGTGAATAATTTTTGTATGATTTCTGGAAAAATTTTCTTGAACTTGACAAATTTGATCACTTTGTTAGGTTTGACACAATTTTTTCCACTTTTGGATTCATCGGTTGTAATGATGGATGGAATTTTTTTTTTTACTTCTTGTTTCGTTGTCGGGATAAATTTGAGGTCAGAGACGATTGCATGAATGGGCACGGCGGAGATCAGAGCCCACAAAATCGGTTACTTATGATATATGGGCCAATAATTGCCCAAGAGCTTCTGTGGCATTTTCCCTGGTGATGGTGATAAAGGAAAGCGCGTACTTTCCTACCTTAGTTGGAATACTACGTTATTAATAGATATGCTGATCTAGGTCGCCTCTATCTAAAGCTTGAAAAAATAGCTGGTAACGATGGTCTGGCAACCTTTGAACCTATCAAAAATGATAGTGTTGATACCCGGGGATGATTTAATGGACAAGGGGAATAAAGTCCTAAGGGACCCCCATTTAAATATAGTGCTCAAGCCGATACCGAATTATACATTATGCAACTGTCCTGGGATTTTCCCCCCAAAGGGGTGAGGGAGCCGCATTGATCTCCATGTATTTCGTGTACATGAATTAGTATTACTTCTTTCATCTGAGATTATTATTATTTCCAGCCACGTTCATTCACCTGTTCATTCCAGTGGGTATTTCTTTTAAATTTTGTCTTGTATGTCTTAATAATTTAGGAAAAAAGAATATGTTTTTATTTTAATTATGGGTATTTTTCTTATATTTTGTTTTGTATTTCATGTTAATTAAGGGAAAAATATATGTTTCTATTTTAATTATAGGTATTCATTTTATTTCATTTAGTTTTATAATTAAGATTGTAAAAGAATGATCAACCAAAAGATGTTGATCATTCTTGAAAAAAAGGGAGGTGTAGTGTGTTTGACAGTGTCGATATTGCCATGCCTTCTGCATGCAATAGGACACCCCACATTCCATTGTGAAATGTGATTGTCCACACTAAACCAAACCCATGTGTGGGAATATGCAAACGTTGCATATTCCCACAACAGATATTCTTTGTAATTATTAATATTATAAGTTAGCATATAAGAAATAAATATTTTATAAGATTATTATTAACTATACACTACTAGCGATCAGTCGCGTAAGCGGCTGGTCGTTAGGAATAAAGAAATAATAAAAAGTGAATTTATATTTGTTTTATTTTTCTACAACACTTTTCCTGGCTGCTGGGGTATACTCAGTGGCGTCCAGGGTCGTGTAGTGCCACTGGACCAAATAAAAAGGCTGTGGTTGATTAGGTTTAAACTTAGCCTTTATTTGCCACTAATTTTTTGCTTGACGGCAGCTTACTACCTGGCTTCGTCTACTGTACACTGGTCTGTGTGTATGAGTGCGACAGTTTTCGTAGTTTTGCTCCTACGTACACCGGTAAGTGTCCGAGGAAAACAGCCAAAACAATATAAGCTGGGCTGGGTAAAAACTTCCGCTCAACTTTTCAATGCTCTGGTCACCCACTATGGTGACGGTAGACACAAATTCTGTTGGGTTAATACCTTAGCTTCGTTTGTGACCGAACCACAGTTAAGTTAATAAGCCGTGTGACCAAGGGAAATAACCAAAACAATGTAAGCTGGGCTGGGTTAAAACCTCCGCTCAACTGTCCAAAGCTTTGGTCACCCAGTATGGTGACGGTACACACAAATTCTGGTGCATTGAAAAACTCGCATTTGAAGCAAGTCAACTTTCTATGTATATATGCCGCACAAACTACACAGTTTCGTTGGGTATATAGGTTTTTGCTTTTATTTTCTATACGAAATAATTATTGATGTCTAGCGGAAGGCATCCAGGTGGATCAATTTTATACCATGGAGTTTATGATGCCGAGTTCGATGTTCTGGCTCTTCAATGTCGATCAATTCCAGATCTTCGGTGTTTTTTTAGCTAACAAAAATTTTTTATGCGGCAAGGTAATATTATTACTTTTATTATGCATGCTATAAAGTAAATAGGAATAGAAAAAATGCACAATTTAAAAATTACATTACAGTCGACTTGGTCCACTTTCTTGTTTTTCACAATATTGAGTAGCACCAAAGGTACCTGTCAACACCTTTTATGTAGTTGTTGTATTCTATTACGCGTTTTGCTTTCATTATTTTTGCGTTAGTGTATTAATCCGTATTGGAGCTTTTTTAAAAGTTCACTGGAATGAATATTCGAAATAATTTTCACTTCTCTCTTCGACTGCCATATTTGTAATAGCACATCTCCTTTGCTCCGGAAAACTGTCTTGCAACTTATTATTTTTTAATTCTTGTAAAAGTCCTTGGCTTACACATTCCACAACTTTAGTCCATTGATGTATAATTTCCTCTTCCTAATCATTTTCACTTTCATCATCGCTAATCGGTAGTGGAAAATGTTGGATCCTTCTCATAGGTCGTATAGAACTTTCACTATCATTATCGTCAATATCACTATCATTTAATAATGATAACTGTCTTTCATCTTAATCAACGTCAGACAAATCGTCTTTAATTTACAATGAAACCATATTGAAGGCTATACAATTTGACTGTAAGTAAAACGTACTAAATACAAATGTAAATTGGCGCAATGAAGTAACAAACCGTACTAATACAATTCTCGCATTTAAGCTATAGTCGATATAAATCGTAGTACTACGACTCCAGCCTTTAATGTGTTAAGTAGTTTAGTTTGTGTTGCTCATCAGTGTTGTCATTGATATTAAACAGAATGAAATAATGTTTATAATTGATAGCATGCTTTCATTAAACGAAATAATATTTTTTAAGAAATTTTTTATTCTAAGCAATTTTATTTTTCGTGCTTGATTCCTTTAAATAAATATTTTATGATATTCTCACGAAATATTTATTACAAAACTTTTTATTAAAAAATAAACATTTTATGATATTCTCATAAAACATTTATTCCAATAAAAATAAAAGTATTTGAAATGCATTTAAATGCATATTTGAAATGTAATTTAATTTTAATTTTGTAATAAACATTTTTGTAATAAATATTTCGTGAGAATATCATGAAATATTTATTTAAAGGAATCAAGCATGAAAAATAAAATTGCTTAGATTGAAAATGATTCCGATGAATTAGAAATTTTGTATTTTTAATCCCTAATTTTTCATTTAAAGTCTTAAAAAAATAATAAATTAAATTAAAAACCAGCCCAAGTTTTCTTTAAATCACTTTTTATTTAGTCTTAGCTTCTACTCTTTGTTTTGAGATATTTTTTCTTGAAGCACAAAAATTAATGTTTGATACTAAATGAAACTTAACACCAAAAACAAATTGAGTTGTTCCATATAACCGCCAATTCTACAATAAATTTTTATCTTAAAAATTCAGGAAAAGTATTAAGTTAAGGTCAAAAAAACTATTAATTTTATACTTCCGTTTTTATAAAATTATTTTTATTTTACTTTAATTTTACATTTCATTATACTTCTTCATGCATTTTTGTCCTTAACAAAATTACTGTTGTTAATATCATACTACATTAGTTACTCTATTTCTATATAGAATATATTTATAAGTATAAAATCTTGCCTGCCTTAAGGTTCAAAATGGGGATTCTTATATCCTACACTATCAAGACCAAATGTTCGTTATCGTTTTTAATGAAACGTTGAAAGAACTTACCAAAACAATTCAATTTTATAATTTATTTTATAATTAAATCTCTTTCTTCTAACGATTTCTTTAACTTTGGAAGCAACAAATAATTACTCGGGACTAAACCTGGATAATAGGCCGAATAAGGCAGCAAAGTGTAGCCCAATTTATGGATTTTTACCATGAAAACAACATTTGTGTGCACCTTCTCATTGTCCTAGTGGAAAATAACATTTTATGGTTCCAATGCGGTCTTTTTGTTTTCAGTTGAATCGACATAATAAGTCGATTTTATATTCACAATTGATTGTTTTCCCCCTTTAAAGTTAATCATTGTGGATTATACCGCTTGTATCCAACAAAATTACTTTATTGGCTGATTCATCCTGAGAAACCCACTGTTTAGACTTTGGGTTACTCAAATATCAATATTCTTTAGAAATATAATTTTATTTAAATATTGAACTTAATAAAGGGGATTTCAGCAAGAAGTTTTCTTTCTAAGACAAAGTAAAACAAAAAACTTAGATGAAAATTGATATCTGGTAAATGTCTACCACGACCCCGCTCACAGATGTCGATTCTTTCACCAAAGTTCTTCATCACTTTTTGCCAAAATGGCGGTCCTATTTCGTTAATAACATCACGGATTTTGAGCTTTAAGGGTGAAATAGATTTGATTGGCTCCGTATAGACTTCATCCTTAATAAAAGCGCCACAAAAAAATAATCCAGTGTATTAAATAACAGGATGTGGCTGGCCACTTAACTGCTGATTGTCGTGAAATTATGCGGTCGGGAAATGTGGCACCGTCCCGTTAAAACCACATGTCAGTGATATCCACGTCATCTATAATATGTAAAAATTGAGTTGTTAGCATCTCTGCATAGACCGTTACCGCTCTTCCAACCTTATCTCCAAAAAAAAAAAATGGACCAATCACGACTCCACGATTTTCAGAAGCCCAAATGCGGCAATTTTGTTTTTTCAATATACCCTGACAAGTGAAAAAAGATACCGTCTGAAAAAATATTTTTTTCAGAAAACCCAGGCAGTTGTTCCTAAATGAATTGAGCGAATTGAACCTTGTAAGGCTTCAAAGTCAAATCCTTACCCAAAATTCGCCATGTGGTGGTTTTGCATAACATCAATTGTTAAGAACGTCGAGGATCTGCTTCAACACTGCGGCTCATGGCTGCGATGTTTTCAATTGAACGACCCGGTCGAAAACACGTGGGTGTTCGCACATTTTGTATCAAGAATGTCGACTCAAATTTAACGATCAAATTCTTAATAGCGCTCTCAGAAGGACGTTTATGTTGTCCGAAAATATCACGGATTTTACGAAATATAACTTTAACAGAACCATCATTTTCATAGTGGATTTTTGTTATTTTGAAACGATTTTAGTCCGAAATTGAGTTCATTGCAACAATTGCTAATGCATCCACTACGAATACGTTGAATAACTAGATTTCAAAACTATCATGTTGTTGGTGATGTCGCAATGGAAAAACAAACTCCTTGTTGAAAAACCTGATATTTTGGTAAGATAACTATTACAGACGTGAAAATTTAAAACAATTCATATTCGTATCCAAGATCGGTTGTAAAAGATAAGATATAAAAGCAAAATTGTAAGTATAAAATATTAATTTTTAGAGTATTATACTGTGGAAATAAATATCAGAACTATTGCAAGTTAAATATTTCGATATTCATCGGGATACGCACTTGGCTTTGAAAATCCATATAAAAATGAAACGAAGGCAAAACGAAGGAAAAAGCCAAAAAGAATATTTATTTCTAAGCTGATTTGAAGAAAGTACACACTGACACTAGATGGCAAACATTTACTTTATAACGCGGTTTGATTCTTTGAGTGCTACAACGTGTGATTAGATTTACATCCGCGCCTGGCCATGAAGCCTTAATCAGATGGTGGATCAAACCACTGCATAATTTGGAACGTCATGCTCGTCCTAGGAAGCCGAAGCTATAATTCTAAGCAACAGAACTTTCTAGTTGCAACTTCGATGATTCCAGAGCAGGGCTGCAAATCTTCACTCCTTGCTTAAGAGTTGGAGACTTTCCAAATCCTGTCCAGAACACATGTCTAGCATGCTCACTAGACTGGATCATTCAGCTAGCGTGTCATTAACGGCGAAATGATCCTGGCCACCATATTAAACAAAAGACCTGATATAGGGCCGCGAAACCACAATCACCACGATACTCCCATAAAGGGCCAACCTCAACAATCAGTCAGAGAACAGTCAGTCTAAAGAGACAAATAACGAACTCTGCAGCTTACTGATTCCCGTGGAAATGAAGTAGAGTTACCAGTTATACCCCTGCTAACTTCAGGGGACTGGGCTCCCTTTTTCCCCCAATAGCACTATGTCTAGATAGTCGAAGTTCTATAAAGACCATATATATGTGCCCCCGGGGGGTTCTTTGAGTGCTACAATATAGTTCTATGAATGTGAAGGTTACAGCATACAGAATTCAAACCTCCATGAAGCGTTAAACGTTCCCAAAATTTCAACATACGCCTATGGGGGAGTCGCATTTGTAATTAGTCTGTAATACTTGTCTAACATTAAAAAATTACTATTTAAAAATTAACGCTTTGCTCTCGACGTCATAAATATTATTTTTGATTTTTCTTATAATGTTACAATGGTCGAATATGCGAGTGGTGAACCCTAAAGTTTGTACTTACTATTTGAAATTTCAATAATTTAAAAGATTAAATAAATAATTTGGAAAAATATAATATCGGGCAATGGTTTTTTTCGCACAAAAGAGTTATTTAAGGTAACACAACAAATGGAAGCAATATGAAGGTTTCTTCGTTTTTTGGGCGTAGATTGCACATCTAACAGGTATGTGGTATTTGCTTATTTATTTTATCACTTCCAAATTGATTCACTTGCCGATGCTTGCCAAATCAATTTTTACAAATCAAAGTCTGCATGACTTACAATGCAAGCAAATTAGTGCTGAGCGATATTCGTTAAACCTTTAGTCAAAGATTATAATTTCGTAAGTCGATATGTGCAGATCTGACCATTTGCGGCGGATAGAATGGTGCAAATACTTCATGGTCTTACTTTAAAACTATCAGTTTGCTGTTATGTTAGTTGCAAAAGAAGCGCAGTGACCCATATCGCGGTAATCACACAAATCAGCTTAATTTTTTATATGGGCTTCGATTAATTTAAAGCGGCTTGTTGGGATGATTGCTGCCCTGTTTAAATGTCCAACTTTTAAGCTCCTGTCTCATTGTCACATTTAATGCCAGGTTTTGCGAATTTTTCCGGAGATTTTAATAGAGATCTTTTTCGAGTAATTTTGGTACATCGGAGTAATGGTACCATAAATTCGGCCGTGCCCGTTTGTATTATTTGATTGCTTAATTTTTTCCGTTTTTTTTTGTGGAAAAAAAGCAACAAATGCGTATAAAAGTACATTAACTTTATTTAGTTTCATATAAAAGCAAAAATTCAGTACAGCACAAATAACAACAAAAGTATGATAAAATTAAAAAATAAATAAAATTGTGTGGTAACGACTGTGGCAACAGAATGGTTAGTAACCAGCTTTTGGGTTCAAATAAAACAAAAAACAAAAAAAAAAAGAAAACGAAAAACTCAAACTATACAGAGAAAGCCAAATACTCGTAAGTATTGTGTTGTTGGCTAAAATGGCAATACCAAAAATAAAGATTAAAAAAATACAATTATACAGACATACTGCCGTATGTAGACTTAAAAAAAAAACATGGCAAATAAAATAAATAAAAGCGGAAACGGAAAAAGAACAAATGTAAAGTTGCTTGGTTGCTATTTAACCAATGTCTGACCATATGGGCTGACTAACGTGATTGGAATTTTTCAATAGAAACAATTAAAAAAACAAAAAAAAAAAATAATAGCATTTCGATACACATGCAAACTGATATTAGAACATGTTTTTATTGTTGTTGCATTTAAGCATACTTCAGCATTGAAATAATGTAAAAATTTCAACTAAAACTACAGCTGAAACGTTTAAAAAAATCAAAACTTTATCCAAAACATTCAAATATTTGCATGTAGAATTAAAAATAGTTTTAAATACCCCGTTATATGATACCAATTATATGAAAGAAACTTTTCAGTTTAACCTTGATTAAACTTAAAATTCATGCAGAACATATTTTTGTATTATTGTATACTGAAGTGATATTTGTTAATATAATTTAGAGTGTTATAATCAGCTGACCCGAATGTTATATACCAAAGAAATTATGTTATTATTTTTTGTGATATTTCGGTGCTTAGCTAGTTTATTTATAGACTTGAGCTATGCTCTACGCTTATTAGAAGACGCCTGAGTTCTTGTACCTCTTTATATATAAAAAACCCCAAGACCAACAAAAAAAAACCTGCCGAAACTGAACTTGAAATTTGACTTCGACAAGCATCCTTATATTTTATTTATTTCAAGTTTCCTAATCATTCCCTTTTTATTTATTTTTCCGCCAGCCTTAGACCCAATATGACTCAACATCGCTTACAATCTTTTAATGCAAATTAAACTGGGTTTGGGTGAGCGATATAGGATGCCCAGTAGTTTAACAAAAAAGAGTCTACGGCCGCTCTTATTAGCCGATGATACTGAATAATACTTTCGGAACTACATCTGCTTAAATTTATTATATCTTTTACAGGGCCTTAAAAAAGCCAAGTTTAACCTAAATATTGGCAGACTGATAGATGAACAGAGCTAAATTGAATTTTCTGTTATAAAAAAAATTCATTCAATTCATAATTTATGTGTTAATAATTTTTCTTTTTTGCTAAAATACAAATTTTTCTATTTAGCAAATTTTGAATAGTTTCTAAATTTTTTGTGTATTTTCAGGTTTTAATCATTTCTCTATTTTCCATTCCGAAACCAATTTCTTTGTAAAGTTTAATTTTTTTAATATGTGCTTTGATTCTCCGACGGGGTAAAAATTTCTTTTGTTTGGGTACGGTTTTCCGTCGACCCTCGTCAAATTTGGTTTGTGAACAAACCGGTTTCGGCTGTTTGCCATCTTCAGTGTTCTTTTCGTACAAAAAAAAATTAAATTCCTTTTGTTTGGGTACGGTTTTCGTACGAAAAGAACACTGAAGATGGCAAACAGCCGAAACCAAATTTGACGAGGGTCGACGGAAAACCGTACCCAAACTAAAGGAATTAAATTTTTTTTTGGTAAAATTTTTGTGAAAATATTATTACGGATGTTTATTGCTTAAGTTTGAAAAGAAAATAATTAAGCAATAAAGTAAACTACCGGGTACTAACTGCCTGGCTTGCTAAGAAAACTTATGCACAATAACAAAGTTTCTAGTAACAAATTGCGTATAAATTTTATACACGCAAACAATAACAAATCTGTATGCTGTTTACCATCTGCGTAGTTTTCTAAAAAATCTTATCTACACAAAACAACAACAAATATCTTAAAATAAATTCCAAGAAGAAACTTTTTCAGCATAAAAACAAAAACAAAAATACACACACAGGCATATAGGCGCCTATAAATTGAATAAACAACATACAACAACAAAATGTGTTGATACAAAGGGGAATCAAAGATTCTTAAATTTTCTAGATTTTTAATGGACAAATATAAAAGGGCAGCATCTGATTGGATAGTCAGTCAGTGTAAAAATAAACCTCGTGAAGTAAAGACGTGCATCTTAAGTAAATTGTTCCGTAGTGTCAACTTAGTGTAGTTAAAGTAAATAATATTGTTATTAATTTAAAAACTCTAAAAATTGGTGTTATTAATTCTGCAATAAAGAACTCACAACAAAGCGTTTATAAAAGGTAACAATATGTTACACCGATAAATTTTCGATCGTTAATGGAAGAATTTTACTGATTGGTGAGTGTGATTCGTTAAACGAACTATTTTTAGACATACAAACACTTGAGATATGTCCTGGCCTTTAACACACGTTGCATATAGTTTTATTTTTGTAATAAAAACACTCTTTTCTATTATGAATTTTTTTTTCATGAAGGACACGATTTTAATTTATTTCTATTCGAATCTTTGTTTTGATGCTAAAAATTTTTTGAATTTTGAACTTCAAAGACGTTTACGTTGTCTTCAATTTTTCACTATAAATACGTGTTTACTGTCGACTGATAGAAACAAGCTAACTCATGAACTTCTTCTAAAGAAGGTTTAGTTTTCTGTAAAGCGGAAGAACGAACTTTTTTATGTGGTGTGTGAATTAACAATATATCGCGTTTTTTTCTTTTTTTTTTAAGAGAAGTAGCACTTCAGGCAACAATGAAAGGTAAAATTAAATAAAAAGGTAAATTTAAAATAATATATACATATACAAATATTTCTACATAATTGATTTAAACTCCTATTTGTCCTTATGGCAAAATTTCATGAATACTAAAATTTTTATAAAATGTTAATAAAAAACAATATTTTAGTTTTTTTATGCATATTGTTTGTATTTAAAAAAAAAATATATATATTATGCACTAATTGTTTTAACAATCTGCATCATAATCTTCCTCATCTGTATCATTATGTTCATCCTCACCTTCATCATCATAATCTTCACTATCATTACTCTCACTATCATTTATTTCTTGAGAAATAATAGGGGATAGCAAAAGCTGTAGTTCGAATTTTGATAATTGTTGCTTTTCTTTCCGCTCATTTTGTTTATTTATACTAGATATTAATGGATCTCAGCTGAGAAAAAATCTATTTAGAATATCTTCATTCGACTTTTCTTGACTGCGTTTGTGAGCAATGTGTTCCCTATAATTTTTAAAATCCTTATTTCTGGCTTCCTGAGCTTCTTTTGAAAGTTCTCCAGTCGGTAAAAGGGCATATTTTATGATTTATACAATTTATGTATTGTAGGAGCGATACAAAACCATGGATATTTTTCAACAAAGTACATTGCAGTGTTATGAGCAAAACTGCGAAAATTCTCTAGGTGGATTTCGTAACCACAGGAAATAACAACTAATAATGTGCGCATGTTTTTTATTAAGGCCAAATCAACTTTCGTTATTTTTGCTGATATTTCTGTATTTTTAAAAAAACGTCTTTCTCTATTTCCGTCGTTAAAATTTTCGGAACTTGGCTTTGGCTGATCCACAATTAATCCAGTTCTTTCCCGAAATTCTTTTTGAATTCGTGATTTTGTTTCTGCAACTATTTTCTTATCCTGATCCGACCTTGCTTGTCACTTTTTTATTGGTACTTTATAGGATAAGTGGAGGAGACACTTAAAAAATCGTATTCACCCGTGAAGTATTGAAAGCCCAAACTCCAAAGTATCACTGTTTACTTCCCTAAAAATGTTGATAGCAAAAATGGAGCAACAACACCGCAAATTTTCTTTCTCGTATTATCAAGCTAAGATTCCATACTTTTAGAAAATATATGATTCAAAGCTCAACCTTAACTAACTTAGAAGTTATGCTTCACGAAACATCAAAAATAGCCCAATTTTAGACCTTTTCTAAAAAAATCGTCAAAAATATTTTCACACATATTTTCAAAAACACTGCATCATTTTTATACACTTAAATAGCTGAAGTTGAAGGTTCCATTCTTCAAATAACACTTTGTTAGCGTTAAATTTGGAAATTATGGACTCATTTGATGCAGAATTTTACTATTTTCGCTTTTCAAAAAAATTGCAAAAAATGTTTAACTTTGACAGCCCACTACGGAGTCAGCTGAGAAGATAGTGATGTAGAATTTTATCTAGTTTTATCCGATACCAAATTATAATACAAAAACTTAATTTAATAAATTCAATTAAGCGTCACTTTCGACCCATTTCAACCCATAGTGAACGATATACTGCGTTTTGTTTGGCGTAACAATATTTAAAACAGCCTTGCATAGTGTCTTGATGTCTTCCGCAATGTATTGTTAGAGTGACAGTTTTGTAATTCTACTTGTTAAATTTCTTTTATTTCTAACATTATGTTCCAAGGACTTAAATGTATCCTTTATTTCCTCAGTTGATATTGAAGGATGCAGATTTTTGACAAGAACTCTTTCTTTTCTTTCTTTCTCTCTTTCTTTAATTGGTATGTATTGTAGTTAATTTTGTTGTTAATCATAACATTATATATGATTTAATATTTTAGACACTTAAGGTTTTGTGGCTAAACAAATTGGAATCCACCAATTTGAAAAACTTCTAATTATAGCGCTAATATCTGAAACATAACGCATTAAACGAAATATAACGCATAAACGCATTTGTTGTCGTTTTGGCTCATTATTATTTGTTGTTTAATTATTATCCAAAGCATAGAATCTATTTTGACTTATATTGTAGGTATATTGTTGTAGGTGTTGATTTGCTTAATGCGCTTGCATTATTATAGCAATTTGTATAAGGTTTTTCCACTGCGGCATCACCAACAACAAGATAGTTTTGACATTTAGTTTTTTGACATATTCGTAGTAGATGCATTGGCAATTGTTACAATAAACTCAATTTCCCATGAAAGTTGCATTAAAATAATTAAAATCTCTTATGAAAATGATGGTTCTGTTAAATTTCGTAAACTTCGTTATATTTTCAGACAACATAATCTTCCTTCTGAGACCGCTGTTAAGAATTTGGTCGTTGAATTTAATTCGACATGCATGTTCAACTGTATGGAGAAAACAAATTTCTTGTTGAAAAACCCTTATTTTTGTAAGTAGTAGCCTTGCTACTGACATTCTTTTGATTGTTGTTTGTACTGTTGTATTACATTGTTCGTGTTTTTAATATTTTGTCTTTTTTTGAGTTCATAAACAATTGCTCATAAAGAATTTTTTTACGTTTTGTTGCTTTAGACTAGGGGACTACCTGTCAGCAAATTGAATCATCGTCACTATCATCACTCATTATTTAAAAGAATATTAAACGTTTTTTATTTATATTTTAATACAGTTTCTGTATTAATTAAAATTAATTTATTGTATAAATTACTGTTGTCATTCCTTTTCGTCTTTGCTGGCTGTTTGCTTGGTATGAACGACGAGCGCTTTTGATGTGATGAATGATGTCGTCAGGCCGTGCTATAAACTATACTGTTGAGTCAGTGTTTGGGTTTAGGTAATTCTTTCATTAACGTCGTAGCTGCTTATGTAGGTAGAATGCCCGCCACCTGGCATTTTATGAGGGTCTAGTTTTTAATATTTCCGTCTTTTATATTATCCTCTTACGCGAGTTTGTCTATGATTGTTTTTCATTTATTCGAATGTGTGAGTGGTGTTAGTGGTGAGAAAATTGTGTCTAAGGTCGGGTTTACCTTTTGGTTTATTACGTTACTGTTAAAAGTTGTTGTTTTTTCTTCGGAACAGCACTCAGGGGATGACCCATACTCATGCAATGCGTTGTAGTGTTTGTGGACATTCGATTTAAATTTTCCTACATTGAAAGTGACAGGAAAGACGTCTGGAGGAAGTTAATTTCACATACGAACTGTTTTGCAAAAAAAACGTATTCTCCCGAATTCTCCAATGAAAATCGAGTCAAAAGCAAAAACGTGCGAGTAACGGGAACAAGCTCCCTAATTTCGTTAGAGCACTTGTCATTGTTATAACGATAACATAGCGTCGATGCTCAAGAGAATCAATAGAGTTGGATATCCTGTTTTCCCCTCACCTGTACGCGGTCGAGCAATTCCAAAATAGACTTTTGGCCGGTCCGTACATGATAGTTGTATACCATTTTTGGACAGATATAGGTGGTACGAAGATCGTTTTCAAGAAGTCTAGTCTTCGTCCTTTTTTGCCAGGATGTAGGCATGTCATACATTCATCTATTTCCCTTCGTGTGTGTCCGTGAGTGTCAAGGTGTAAAGCAAGGTTGGAGTCTTCTCTTTTTCGTTAATACAGGTACAAGAATGTCTGTTTGTCTGCTTTAGAGGGTTGCCGGATTTTAATGCTGTGAGTAAATTTTCTTTGTGAAAAGGGTTAGTTTATCTAAGTATTTCTGGTCCTGTGTAAGTAAAAGTGTGTCATCGTGTTGTATCAGTTGTCTCTTTGTCTTCATTATTTCTATTTTTAATGTTGTATTGTCTAAGATGTTTGTCGACAGTAGTGGATTTGTAGCCGTTATTTTTTGGTATTGTATAAATTGTGTTGAGTTCTTTTTTGTACTTATCTGGAGTAAGTGCGATTATCTAAAGTCTATGTATCATATATCCAAATGCTGCTAGTTTATGTTCGGTAGGATGGTTCGAGGTAATGCGGGTGGTAGTATCCGTCATATTTGGTTTTCTATAGATGTCAAATGTTAAACAGTCAGCCCCTCGTATTATTGTATAAAGTTAGTTTAACAAAGCCAAAAAATGGAAATCAATTAATATTGAAAACTTTTAATAATTTACTTTATTAAATAATAATTATAGTCATATCATATTGTTGTTTCTTGGCGTTTTTGTATATTTTTTTTATTTTTGGTACTTTGGTAATTTGAATAAAGCTATCATGCTACTTATATATCTTTAACCTGACTATTAAGTTCAATAAAAAAAATTAAAAATTACATTCTGAAACCAAAAAAAAAAAAAATACAAAGTATTTTTGGGTTTTGTTATCGTTTTACTCATTTAATCAATTTGGATTTAGATAAAGGACTCTTTAATTTTTTATACAAAATTTGCGGTAAAATCTACTGATGAACCGTAAGAGGAGTTGTGAAATGGCTACATGGATATGCTTTCCCCAGCAGTAATACATTCCAAATATATTTTTCGAATTATAAATTAAATTTATGAGAATATAATAAAATATTTATTTTATTATTATAAATTAACGTAGATTATATTTAAAAATAAAAAACTATAAAAAACATTTTCTCTACACACAATTATAGTGCTAAAAATTTTACAATTTTTTTTATTTCAACGTCTAGTTTAAACCAAAAGTTCTCCACAATTGCACTTATTTTGATTTTTTTTTTCGTTTTAATCACTTCGCCTTATGCTTTTGTTGTTTTAAACTTTCAATATAGAGAATGCTGAGTTTTTAAGATTTTAAGAAGTTTGACTTGACGCTCTACTGCCTTCACAGTAACCACATAAAATGAGTTTCTAAATTTAGTTTTTTCCCTTTAAGTTTTAATTGAATTTTTCACTTCTTTTATTTAGATCGTTTTTTAATACTCCATTTGAACAAAAGAAAGAAAGAATTATTTTATATTTTTTTTTGTTCACATTGTTTTCTTTGCTTTAATTTTCACTTAATATTTTGCTCAGCTTGTGTATTTTAGCTTTTGTTTTTGCTAATTTCTTTTGAGACACAGTTCAGTTACGTTTCCAAAAGGTGTTTAAATAAAGAGGAATGCTGGAATGAATGAGTATTTAAAAGTGAAATTAAGAAAAGTACAAATTCATATAGCGTGAAAAGTTTAAGTGTCGACTAATTAATTTCAATTTTTTTTTTGGTTGTTAACTTGGCTTGGATTTAGATTTATATGGAGTGATTTTTCTTCTCAGGTTATTAATGTGTGAAGTGCTTAGAAGTGCCTGTGCTATAAATAGTATATGTTAAATTTGTGAAAGTTTACTTAGAAATAAAACTTCGTCGGACTTATAGACTGACAGCAAAACAATACTTAAGTATTATATAAATATAATATTTCTGTCTTAAATCAGTTTCGTCGACGAAAACCGCACCCAAATAAAAAAAAAAGTTTCGATTACAGCCTTAATGTGATAAAGACTTTTTAATTGTCTAGCAAGGAACTGTTAATTATTAGTTAACCTCTATCTTTTGTTACAGATATAATCTATTATAAAAAATAAACAAAATATAAATATATATATTTATATATATAATGTTTAGTAGTTAATTATTAAGCATTAGGTCATTATTTAATAAAAAATTAAAAAAAAAATTTGTTTTTATTATTTTTTCAATATTTCGCCAAACAATTGGTTGGCATCATCAGGATAAACAAAAAAGAATTTGTTAATCAAAAAATTTTTTCACTTTTGATTATTTATTTATATATTCTTTTTTGTTTAGCCTGATGATGCCAACCAATGGTTTGGCGAAATACTGAAAAAATAATAAAAAATAAAGTTGTTTTAAAATTTTTATTAAATAATGACCTAGTGCTTAATAATTAACTACTAAAAAATATTAAAAAGGTCAAATAACTATAATAATTATATATATAATCGCTACCGCATTTCTAGCTTTCTTCGAACAAAAAGAGATAAACGCCCGAATTAGACTTCAGAGCACATACCGTACTATACAGTGACATGTTAAGCATGCAAAGGCTTCTTATTAACAGCTCTAGGATTTTCAGAATGCGTCAATTTTGCTTGTTGATATACCATAATAAGTGGAAATAGGTTTCATCTAAAGAAATGATTTTTGCTGATGATTGTTCCTGAGTGAATTGAGCTTATCTACAACGTTGTGGGGCTTCAAAATATAAGTCAAGTCCTTACGGAATATTTGCCATGTGGTGGTTCTGGATAACTCCAATTGTTAAGAACGTCGAGGAATTGACAAATTTGGATCTGCTTCGGCACTGTGGTTCACGGCTGCGATGTTTTCAGTTCAGCGACCCGGTCAAATATACGCTGATCTGCGCACATTTTGTATCGAGTCTGTCGACTCAAATTTAACGACTAAATTCTTAATAGTGGTTTCAGAAGGACGATTATGTTGTCCGAAAATATTATGAATTTTATCACCATTCTCATAGTGGATTTGTTTTTATTTTAATGAGATTTTCATGTGAAATTGAATTAATTGTAACTATTGCCAAGGCATCTACTACGAATTGGAAAACAAACTTCTTGTTGAAAAAACCCGATACCTACAAATACATTGCCCATTTTCTGCAAGAGGAATTAGCAAAAGAAAAAATTCAAAATTGCTATAAATAACACGCTTTACATAGTGTTTTTTTTAATTACTTGAAGGTATCAATTCAAGTAATTAAAAAAAAACACTATGTTAAAGTTACCTTTAATTGAAAACATTCTGCTGGCTTAAATAAATGCTATTCATTTCAGAAAATTATCATATTTAACTTTTATTATTGTTCTTTATAGAGCAAACAAAGGAGAATAAAATTAGTTGGAAATTTTCAGAGAAGTAAAAGTAATTCGCGTTTTATTAAAGAAAATAACAGATTAAGAAACAAATATATTTTTTTAGCTTTTGAAATAACTAAATTAATATGTGATGCAACTCGTTATTAATTTAATATTTTAAAATATTTTTTAAGGCATTATGTAAATGCCTTAATGACTTAATGCTTTTAAATTTGGTGTGTAGTGATTTTAATTAAATATTTAGTGACACTTGTATATATTTATTATAGTTCTTCATAGAATTTTTGTATTTATTACACAACCTTTGTAGCTAAATTGCATTTTATTAGCATACAAAACATACCGTCCAATAAAACAATAACAATTCTTTATCTAGCTGTTAGTGCTAAATAGTAAAATATTTCATTTTATTGTTAGCGAGTGAAAACAAAGTTTCAGTTAAATTTGCTTTTCATTTCGAACTTCTTATTGTTGTAAAAATTGTCCCGATTGAAATATATGCAACAACTGTTTTTATATAGTTGAAAAGAATTTTGTGCAAAATTAAGTTTATTTTGTTTACTTTTTTACTGCATCAATACAACAGATTGCATATTGGCCGAGTTGAAAAATCTAAAAAAAAATACACACTTTCATTGATTTTATAAATAGTTGTATGCACTTCAACTAACACAAAGTAGTTAGTTCAACAATAACACTGTTGCATTGTTGCTTGTTTGTTTTGTTTAAGGTAAGGGTTTCCCAAACTGTTGTTCCTTTAGCTGTATAATGAAATTCTTAATTTTTTTTTTTAATTTATTGAAAAATATTTGTTTACTCTTTCCATGATATTGCCTTTATTAAAATTTATTTATCTGTTTTAAACGCACTATTCTAAATAAATATCTTTTTAATGTACTTTTTTAAAAAGGTACCTTTTTTGCAATGTATTTTCTTTGCAACACTTGCTCATTTAAATATAAAGGTACCATAAACTTACTTTAAATTTTTATATGAAAAAGAAATAAATAAATTTTATATAAAAATGTATTTTAATGAAAATATACAGAATATTATATTTACCTTTGAATTATTTATCATTATTCTTCATGTCTGTGAACACTTACCTTTATTAAGAATTATTACATCCACCCTAAAAATTTATCGTAAACTCATGCAAAGTTGCCCATCTGCTTAAAAAAAAGGGGATACGTATATCAGGAGTCAATTTAAATTCTTGGTTTTTTTTTAAATTACTGAGAAGAATTAATATCGCAACAATTTAACAATAACCACTGTTGTCATCCTTTTCTGGCTGTTTGTTCGGTATGAACGACGAGCACTTTCGATATTAAAACATCATCTTCAGCCCATGTTCTAATCTGTACTGGCGAGTCAGTATTCGGGTTTAGGTATTTCTGTTGTCAGCCACCTGACACTTTATGCAAAACTAATTTTTAATATCTCCGCCTTTTTTATTACCCAGGGAGGTTCCCCCCGGGGGCACATAAATATGGTCTTTATAGAATTCCACTATCTAGACACAGTGCAAATGGGACAGGCAGGGAGTCAACTGGAAGCTCCACTTATTTCCACGGGGATCAGTGAGCCTCAGAGTTCATTATTTGTCTCTTTAGACATTTAATAGTTCTCTGACTGATCATTGAGGTTGGCCCCTATATGGGAGTAACGTGGTGGTTGTGGTTTCGCGGCCCCATAACTGATGATGACACGCAAAGTGAATGATCCAGTCCAGTGAGCATGCTAGACATGTGTTCTGGACAGGAGTTAAAAAGTCTCCAACTCTTTAGCAAGGTGTGATGGTTTGCAGCCCTGCCCTGGAATCATTAAAGTTGCAACTAGGTGGTTCTGTTGCTTAGAATTATGTCTTCGGCTTCCTAGGACGCTGTATGACGTTCCAAATTATACAATTGTGGTTTGTCCACCATCTGATTAAGGCTACATAGCCAGGTGCGGATGTAAAACGAATCACACTATTACCCAGGGAGGTGTGTCTGTCTGAGGGTGTTTTTCATTTGCTGGAGTGCAAGAGTAGTTTTAGTGGCATGTCTGAGGTTGTATATACCTGTTTGTTTATTATGTCACTGTTAAAAGTTTTTGTTTTGTAGATTTACAAGTTTTCAAGAGTGTCTAGTCTTCGTTCTTTTTTGCTAGGATGTAGTGATATCATACATTCACCTATTTTCCTTGGTGTGCGTGCGTGAGTGTTAAGATGTAATGCAAAGTTGGAGTTATCTCTTTTTCATTTTTATAAGGGTATGTGCTCTGTAGGTCTTGTTTCAAGTGTTAGTCCAGTTTGACATATACAAGTACATTTGCAGGTACAGGTAAGTCTGTATACTCCACTGGAACTAAATTTGTCAGTTATTTCTGTAAATGTCTTGAGATTATGTCTCATAGTATTGCCGGTTTTTAATGCTGTGCGTAAATCTTCCTTGTGAAAAAGGTTACTTAATGTATATATTTCTGGTCCTGTGTAAGTAAAAGTGTGCTGTGTTGTAACGGTTGTCTCTTTATCTTCTTTATTCCTGTTTAAGTGTTGTATTGTTTTATCAATAGTAGTGGGTTTGTATTCGTTATTTTTTGGTATTGTATAAATTGTGTCGAGTTCTTTGTTGTACTTATCAGGAGTAAGTGGGATCATCTTAAGTCTGTGTATCATATGTCTAAACGCTGCTAGTTTATGTTGGATAGGGTGGTTCGATTTGATGTGGATGATAGTGTCCATCGTAGTTGGCTTTCTATAGATGTCAAAGTTACATAATCAGTTCCTCATGTTATTATGATATTGTTACGAATGTGTCTTGCTTAAGTTTTAAAATAAAATAATTAAGCAATAAAGCAAACTACTGGTTACAAACTGCGTAGAAGTTTATACACATACAACTACAATTTGATATGCTGTTTACTAACTGCAAGAAAAAAAAAACCAGTATGCTGTTTACCATCTAAACGCGCAAGACAAAAACTAATTTTACAATAACAAACATACATGTTGTTTACCATCTCCGTAGTTTTCTAAGAAACGCTTTTCTACAAAAGACAACAACAAATGTATTGAAATAAATCTCAAGCAGAAACCTTATCAGCATAAACACAAAAAAAAAATAAACACAGACATAAAGGCGCCTATACATTGAATCAACAACATACAACAACAAAATGTGATACAAAGGGAGTAGAAGATTCTTAAATTTCCTAGATTTTAAATGGACAAATATAAAAGGGCAGCGTCTGATTGGATAGTCAGTCAGTGTAAAAATAAACCTCGTGAAGTAAAGACGTGCATCTTAAGTAAATTGTTCTGTAATGTCAACTTTGTGCAGTTAAAGTAAATGAACTTGTAATTAATTTAAAAACTCTGAAAACTGGTGTTATTTATTTCGCAATAAGAAACTCACAACAAAACGTTTATAAAAGGTATAAACGTAACAATATCAAGATAAAGCAAATTTCTATCTAGTTCATTTGCATTTTGTATGCAAAAACTTCAAACAAATTAATAATAAAGTTCAGTTCAGTATTGTGTCATTGTGTGAACAACACCATAATCATTTGTGTTGCCCTTTACAATAAAAAGAAGGTAATTGAGTTAAACCTATTTAAACTGTTTTATAGGTGAGAAATCAAAATAAATTCCATTTAAAATTAGATTATTTAATCTCTAATTTATGTTTTATTCTCTCAAAATTATAATTCCTCTGGACGAGTAATTATAATTCAACCTTTCAGAATTACAATATACCATTTCCAAATACCAATAATTTACATTAGTAACAAGGTTAATAATTTAACAATACCCAAATTATTCCAATGTAATGATACGCGTTCTTTTTAGAAAAATGTAATTTTTATTAAAATTTAATTTGCATGAAATGTTGCTTTACAGAAAATTTTGATATCATACCTAGAATACTTTATTGCCATTGTCATTGTTTGATTATAATTAAATAGACTTAAATTTTACTACCACTACAATGGCACTAATTTATTGCAATTGTGATAATGAAATTTTAATAAAATAAATAAATATTAATTTTAATGTGGAAAAATTATTTTTAATGAAACTTCAAAATAAATATGCATTAAATGAAGTGATCGATAATCGTTTAACTGAATTGTTTCTGCTGGCTGGCTGGCTGGTGCAGTCAATTTAAAGCCATAATAATGAGATTTGTCCACGAAAATGTTCTAAAATCATTTAACCATTAGTTGACGATTTTGTTTTGTTAACTAATTAATAATGAAACCTTCTTTACAAAAAGCATTGTGATTATTTCCTGTAAAATTACTAGCATTATTTATCATTCAATGCTAATGAAATTGATCTTATTTATTACTCCCATATATGAAGGATTAATGATTATTCTGAAAATTCTTAAACCTTGTATTTCCTTGTATATATAGTCTTATGATCCTTATGAGTTGGTCTTATTTCCTAAGGCTTTAAAAGTATATATTGACTTAAATTTAAAAACTAAGTAATAATTTTTTTAACAATATTAAATTTAATTTAAAAAAAATTTAAAAAATTCTGACTATATCCTTATTTATTTTATTATTAACATATTAATAGGAAGTATTTTTAAGCCCCTAAAGAAACACGAAAAAATTATTACAAAAATTTTGTTGGAATTTTTATTGAATATTTGTTACTTCAGAGCCTAAACTCCGGTATGTTTTAAACCGATTTTTATTTTTCTTTTATTTCAGTAATTTATATTTTTCAGATGGTGCATAATAAAATACTGTCTAAGAACTGGATATATGCTTCTCTTCAAGCTGTGTTAAAAATTACAAATTGAAGGGTATCTCTATATAAGACGTGAAATTGACTTACATGAATATTTGCTATATATAGACACTTGAAATTTCTATAGAGTGATACAATTAAGTCCACTATAATTGTAAGAGTGAAAAGTAAAATTAGTATTTAATGAGGTATCCAAGATATCGTAGTTATACGGATTTACTTCTTGCAAATTTTTTAGATCAAAAGTGTAAAATTATATGGAGTACTGCACTTTAAATATAATAGGCAGAAACTTGAAATATCCACTAAAATAAGCCATGAGAGTGTGTACATCTGCTTGTTTTATATTATTTTTCTTTTCGTTAGATAGAATGTTTTATATCGTATCTATGTGTATGATCATGATTATAGTGCTCTAGCATTTGTAAGAAATAAACGCTTTTTTCCTTTAACAATTAAATCTCAATTTAAGAATCCCTTTCTTTCAACTATTTCAGAAATGGAAACAAACTTAAATCAAAAGCTTTTTAAAATACGAATACAACATGTGGATAAACAATAATAAAAAAAAAACAATAGATAAAAAGGAGCCATCTAAAGCCAATCATTGTAAAAGGATGCTTTACGAAAACAACTAAATACTGCGAGCAATCAAATTTGATATTCCAACAAAGTGAAAGGATATTTTACTTAGAAAAACAAAAATGTAACAAAAAAAAAACTTGATAAACAAAACTTGAATAGAATAATTTAAAGTGATTTAAATAGAAATTTGAATGTCTATTATTTATTTATTTTTTTTTTTGGAAGAACGGTTGAAGCAAATATTATTTTAAGGTATTTTGTTATTGTTCAATAGAAAGTGTTGGCTAAAATTGTAGATCGTGAAAAGAATATCTTAAACACTTCAATAATAATAGTAATTTATTGCAAAGTAAATAAGCAGTTAAATCACTTTCATATGGTATTGAATATTCTCGTTAAGGACAATCTGAAATCGGACACTGTTTTGAACTCCCTAAGTCTGGGTTATTGTTATTTGCTCTGTGCAAAGCCACAAGTTAATCTTTAAAGCCATAATTAATGTTTCCCTTTTCTACTATTTGCTTACTGTCACATTTCTTTTTAAGTAAAATATGGCCAGGTCAGTGCAAGGATATTACAATTAAAGTAATATTATTTTTAAATTTTTTTATAATTTTTGCCATTCCTGCACTGGTCTATTGAAATCGTATTAACAAAGAAAAAGAAATTAATAAAAAAAAAATGTAATAACTATTTCGGCACAATTCTGGACAATAATTTACCCTAGAGTCATAGAGGAGAAATTTTTGTGCCCACTACCACGCTAAATAGAAACAACTCCTGAGTGAGTAGTTAAATTATTCTACGTAATTTATTAAATTTAATGGCAAGCTATCAGACGATTTACTAGGACGCAGGCGCTATAAACTGTAATAAAATTATAGCCCATCGTGTTATTTTAGCATATCAAAGTAAAAATGAATTTTTTCTTGACCTAACGATAAGTACGAGTATATAACAAACAGCTTTAGCTCAATTTTTTAATAATCTTCCTCTACATAACCACACTAGATCGACACTTTCGAAAAAAGAATTGATATCGTTGATTGAAGCTGCATTAAGAAATTCTGGCTAAAGATAAGCTCAAAAACTCCAAACAACTAGAGAATAGATTAAGTAGAAATGTTTTTGAAGAGGCTACAAGCTAAATGCTGATGAGCATGCCCTAACAAGATCGCAGGCAGAGTTTTTCTTATAATGGCGAATATTCAAAAATTTTTCGATGTGTGAACCTTGAACAAATTGAAATAAAAGAAGCAGTAATTTATAAGGCGAGCGGTCTGTAGACACTGTTCTTGAGCTATAACGCGGCTTGCAGTTTATTGAATGTTTGGTTTTATTATCTAAAAGCATTATATTACAATTATTTATTTTATTGAATTAAAAGTAGCAAACTATAAAAAAGACTTGCTTAGCTCTCTTCTGCTCGGCGTTGTTTCTAGTATTGACGTTATTTTAATAACAAAAGAACAAATTTCAAACAATTACTTCAAATGTAAAAACTCAACATCATAGTAACCCGATTATCAAATGTGAAGCGTTTTTCCATAAAAGTAATAATATTACTATTGAACAATTCAATCGAGTTATATAATAAAAAAAATTCATAATAGCAATTTAATTCTCAACAACTGTATTATAATGCACTATTTGAGAGCCAAGGCCAGAGGTAACTTAATCGACATAGATAATGGTAGAAAAGTTATGACAATTATTTCATTACTTAAGCTCGTCCTGCAATCTTATATACTACCTTGCTGACTGATGTCAGGTAGTATGTGTTAATTATAGGAAATTTGTTCCGCTTAGGGTTAATAGAGGAATAACACAGGGCTCTGTTTTGAGATTACTTTTTTTCTGTCTTTACATAAATGACTTACCTGATGATGCTATCAGCAGTAAAATGCCCATATATGCTGATAATGTATAGATCTATATTGGAATAGCAGAATATTATTGAGTTCGACAACTTTGCATCTAACTTAGGCGTAATTTTTAATTGTAGACTGACCTGAACAGATAACATAAATACGGTTGTTGGCAGAGCTTATGGAAAGTTTCCCACCCTATGGGCGATAAAGGATTCCATTTGTTATAAGCATGATTAAAGGCTTACCTAATACCTTCACTCCTTTACGGTTATCAAATATATTGTTACGAATGTGTCTTGCTTAAGTTTCAAAATAAAATAATTAAACAATGAAGCGAACTACTGGTTAAAAACTGCGTAGAAGTTTATACATACACAACTACAATTTGATATGCTGTTTACTAACTGCCTGGCATGCAAGAAAAAAAGAAACCAGTGTGCTGTTTACCATCTGCGTAGTTTTCTAAGAAACCCTTTTCTACAAAAGACAACAACAAATATAATGAAATAAATCCCAAGCAGAAACTTTATCAGCATAAAAACAAAAACAACTTTACACACAGATATACAGGCGCCTATACATCGAATAAAAAACATACCACAACAAATTGTAATACAAAGGGAGTAGAAGATTCTTAAATCTTCTGGACTTTAAATGGACAAATATAAATAGGGCAACGTCTGAGTGGATAGGCAGTCAGTGTAAAATTAAACCTCATCAAGTAAAGACGTGTATTTTAAGTAAATTGTTCTGAAGTGTCAATTTTGTGCGGTTAAAATTAATAAAATTGTTATTAACTTAAAAACTCTAAAAACTGATGTTATTTATTTTACAATAAAGAACTCACAACAAAATGTTTATAAAAGGTATAAGCGTAACAATATGATAATTGTGTCGGTAAGGACCGGCGCAAATTAATAGTGGTATGTAACAATATTGTTCACTATATATTACAGAAAGACCTCCGTATCATTCTATTCTAAACTTATTTCTGGAATAACTTTCGAATGTCTCGTGAAATGCAGGCGCCTAATTTTCTAATTTCTAAATTTCATAGTTCACGTTGAGCATGCAAAGGCTTCTCAATAATCGCTCTAGGATTCTCAGAAGCAGAAATGCGTTTTTTTTTGTTTATTGGTATACCCTAACAATTGAAAATCGGCCGGTTGTTCTTGAATGAATTTAGCGAATCTACGGCGATATCAATGGTCAAATCTTTATGCAAAATGCAGCATGTGGTGGTTTTGGATAACCCCAATTGTCGAGAGAATGTCAGAGAATTGACAAATTTGGATTTGCTTTAAAACTGTGGTTCATGGCTGCGATGTTTTTTGTTAAACGACTCGGTCGAATATGCGTTGGTGTTCGCATATTTTGTATCGAGCCTGTCGATTCAAATTTAACGACCAAATTCTTAATAGCGGTCTCAGAAGGACGATTATGTTGTCCGATTTTACGAAATGTAACTTTAACAGAAGTCGATTTTATTTATTTTAAAGCGATTTTCGTGCGAAATTGAATTTGTTACAATGAATTGCCAATGCATTTACTACGAATACGTCAAAAAAATAAATGTCAAAACTATCATGTTGTTGATGTTGTCATGCTGTTTGTTGAAAAACAAACTTCTTGTTAAAGAATCCGATATATGTTTTAATTGCATTATAATTAATTTTACAATATCACTAGCACTGCTAATTATAGGATATCCATCTTGTTATGCTAGTTCGATAATTTTGGTCAGTCTAGTTTAACTATCAACTATGTCGTGAACGCTTGGCTCCCCGGGCACAGTAATAATATTTTAACTTTGTTTCAAAAATATAAATTTCTTTATGATTTTTCTAAAATAATTTTACTTTGTTTCGTTAAACAAATTTGTCATGTGCAGAAATTCGATATTTAAGGCAAAATAAAATTTCATTAAAATTTCATTAAAGGATTCAAATATCAAAAATTATAAAACCAACACTTTAACAATCGATGTATTTTCTAGCAAACAAAAAAGGAATAAAATATTTCATTCAATGTCTGGTTGGCGTAAAATTTTCAAGTGCACTTAACATCTTAGATTGTGGTTGGAAAAGGTTAAAAGTTTTATTTTTGTGGGTTGCGTTAGTTTATTTTAAACCATAAAACTGATGTTGATATTCTTTAAGCCAAAGTTTAGTGAGCACTTAAATTTGAATAGTTTTGAATGCAGTTGATTGTTTGTATACATTTATCTATCTATGGGTATATGTGGGTGTGTGTGTGTGTTGTATGTTTATGCATGTACAATAAATTTGTTGTTTTTTAGCTGATAGTTTTAATCATGAATAGAAAATAGTGTGATGCAATAAGAATACTACCAACGACAAAAAAACTTCTGCTAACTACAACCAAAGCTACAAACAAACAAACAAAAAGCAATAGTTCACATTTGTATTCATGAACTTTTACTGAAATTGAAGTGCAATAATGTCATTCACACCGACTGCCACAGAAATAAAATTCATTCAAACAAATACACTCAAACATACCCACACATAAGGGAAAATAAAAATAAACAGACAAGGAAAAACAAAAATCGAATCGAACATGTTGTTAGTGTATACGTGCACATCAAAAAGTAGATGCTGTCAGCAACATGACCAACACTTGCACTACAATAAAATGACGGTCATAAGGCTGAATGATAACAGTGGTGGCATAAAATAAAACCAAAAAAAAAAAAAAAACACAAAAATTAAAGAGAAATTTCGGCTTTGGTAGTTTTAAAGTTGTTTTAATTAACAAATTATTAAAAAAAATATAAAAATATCTTAGAACTAGTTGTTTTGTAATGACCTCTGAAAGCACTGAATTTAAATTTGCTGTAAATTCCTCAATGAGGAAAATAAACTGTAACTTTTTGGTAGTAAGAAATTTTAAACCATAAATAATACGGTACAGTAGGATGATGGAACTTCTAAACTAATTATCCAATTTTTAAGGCGCTTGACAGAAAAGAATCTAAGTTTAGGCATTTATTCTATTGCCATTGCATTACCAAAATTAGCAACCTTAAGTATGAAAAATCTTTCTTTTTTAAATGTGGCCCGATTTCATAAATTTTTTTTTAATTTTTTAGTAAAATACATTAATACATAAAAGGAAAAAAAAATTCTATGACAGTTTTAATACTTTTGCAGAAAGTGTTTTCCTAATTTTTATTTTAATTTGAAGAATGGAATAATATTCATCATTTCCTCTGCAAAAATAACGCCTTCCTATTTTCTGTGCTCTGTTATCTATATAGTAAAAGAAAAACAGAAAAAATTAAGTCGTTTTGAAGTGCTTAAGTTTATGCGGGGTTTCCTATATTAAAAGCTGCAAATGGCTGGTGTCGTACCCCTATCTGCCATACATAATAAGAGACCACATATTGGGTTTTTCAGCAAGAAGTTTGTTTTTCAATTCTGGCAACACCAACGGCATGATTGTTTTGGCATTTGGTTTTTTGACGTATTTGTGGTAGATGTATTGGCAATTGTTACAGTAAAATCAATTTCGCACGAAAATCCCATTAAAATAATTAAAATCCACTATGAAAATGATGGTTCTATTAAAATTATATTTCGTAAAATTCGTGATATTTTCGAAAAAACATAGTAGTCCTTTTAAGATCGCTGTTAAGAATTTGGTCGTTAAATTTGAGTCGACAGGCTCGATACAAAATGTGCGAATACCTGCATTTGTTCGACCGGGTCGTTCAACTGAAAACATCGCAGCCATGAGCCAAAGTGTTAAAGTAGATCCAAATTTCTCAAATCCATGACGTTGTTGTCTGAGGCTGGTAATGCGTTAATGTTTAATGTATTACACTATCGCGACAGAGTCTATACGACGCCAATCGAATCGATTTCAGTTTAAAAACTCAAAATTCGTGATGTAAATAACGAAATAGGACCGCCATTTTGGCAAAAAGTGATTAAAAACTTTGACTAAAGAATCGGCAGCTGTCAGCGTGCCCATTGAGGATATTTGCCAGCTATCATTTTTCTTTCATAATTGCCGAACTTTTCGCTTCGTAATGGAATAAAAATTTGTATCATCTTAATCTAAATTTTGTTTTAGAAAACAAACTTCCTGTTGAAAAACCCTTAATGCCACAATTTAATTAGTTAATAAACCAACTACAAATATACTTTTAAGCTCTGGTGGAAGAAAGAAAATTCATAATTTTAACTACACTGGAAAAGTTGTAAGCAAAATATGTGAGGTTTTTTTTTTTAATATTCCTATTATTTTAACCAGTACTGTGATTTTGATGCTTTCAAACAAATATCAATGCACGTGTTTGTTCACATAAATGTCATGTAAATGTATCGAACAAATGCTTGCTAGATCTAAATATGTTTTGCCAATTTCCGTTGGAAAACAGCCTGAATGTGCAATGAAAACAAATCTTTTTTCCCTCGTATTTAGAACATTTTTAAAAATTACAAAGGAAAAATGCTGACAGTTATGTTGGCAAAAGTCACACATATTTGTTACGCTCAGATGATGGTGGCAGCAGTTTTATTAAATATTCATTAAATAAAAATTCATGCCATCAAATCAGAAAAATATTTAGAAAACTTTTCAATTAAAGATTAGAAATAACAAAATCTCAAGGGGTCTAATAAAAGATTTTTTTTAAAAGGTTTATTAATCATATTTGATGGTATAGATATTTTTTTAATTTAATTAGACACGTTACCCTAGTTATCCAAGAATATCACGTTTTATCCTGTACCCGGAAAACAGAGCTTAAATTTAATGGTTTTTGATTTGCTTTCCTTTTTAAAACATTTTAAAACTTAACAGAATCGAACTTAAAACTTACATAACATTTTTTATATACTTAATTGGCGACCTTGCTTAGCAAAAGATAGTTAACCGGTTTCAAACTTTGTTTTATAAAAATTTTGGAAAAAATCTACAGAAATTTATAATATTTTTAAATTGAATTTTTTAAAAGATCTAAAATAGGTACATGCAAAGACAGCTGCATTAAAGCCCAACTATAATTTGCATAACCTGGCTTACGCCAACTTAAACAACTGTGAAAATACCTAATAATCAAAAACTTTTCGTCAAGTTTCGTTAAATATCAATTGCTTAAGCAAAGTACGAAACTGATCGCACATTCCGTAGGGAAACAGCTGATTTTACATTAGTAAACAAATTGGAATGGGGGACGAATGAGAATTTAATAGAATACGTACAAAGAAAAAGTTGCTTATATAATAAAAGAGATGCGTTTTATTATAACGGTAATTCAAAAGAATGAGTATGGAAAAAATTAGCAGGAAACTGCGATAAAAGTGGTAAGTAATACCTTGAAGAAGTTTGTTTGCGTTTATCATTTTTAAACTTGTATGAATTATATAAAGTTGTGCAGTGCAAACACAGATGAAGTTACTACGGGAACGTTTCTGCAAGGAAATGAAGAGGATGGGCGCTCCATCAGGCAGTGGACAAAAAATGATTATTAAAAATCTTTTAGTTAAGAAATTTCATTTATTTAGAAAGAAATTATTTTTTTGCATAAGTGCGAATAAAAAAAATGTGCAACTGTGTATAATAATTTCTATATTCGTGTAAGTGCATTATAGCCACCTAAAAGTCTTCAATGATTTGCTTAAGCATTTGATAGACTTATTGTTAAATTTTTGACATTAGCTTTACATTCTGTTAATGTCTAATTTTTCCTGTGACCTTTAAAAATTGATACAAAAAATTTATGAATAATATTTAAATTATCCAGTTTTAGAAGCTTAATTTTTACCTAATTTCATTAATAATTAAGATAAATTTTTAGATGGCAGCAGTATGATATCCACCTTCTGGATCATTACAATCTACAGCAGCATTTTTCGTATCTATTTACAAAGTAGTTATAAATTGTGAAATTTTCCAAATAAAATGAATGATGTTGATTGTAAATAAAGGGTTTTTCAACAAGAAGTTTGTTTTCTAAAATAAAATAAAACAAAAATTTAGATTAAGATAATTTAAATTTTTATTGTATTACGAAGCAATTATGAATGAAAAGCGATATCTGACGGATGTTGATTCTTTCATCAAAGTTTTTAAGCAATTTTTGGCAAAATGGCGATCCTATTTTCATTAATTATAATTTTTTATTGAAATTTAGTTTGAAATAAATTGATTATTTCATTGGCTGTGTATCATGTGGCACTATCCTGCGGATTATTACCGAATTTCCAGCCTAATATTCGAAAAAAAACAACCCGCTGAGCATGGAAAGGCTTCTCAATAATCGCCCTAGGATTTTCAGAAGCCCAAATGCGGCAATTTTACTTGTTGTCATACATTGAAAAGTGTAAATCGGCTTCGTCTGAAAAAGTGTTTTTTTTCAGAAAGACCACCCGGTATGCAACATTGTGTCTTAGTAGCATTAAAATCTACTCTATTCACACGACCCCTTTCCAAGATTGTCGCGAGATTGTGATTGAGTGTATCATTCATGTTGCGTCTTTTAAAACCCACCTCCAACTGATCCGGTGTATTATTAAATAAATACGAATGACAAATGGTGCTGCCATATGCGAAAGAGAATACAGGGTTGAAAGTTTGACAAAGAAGTTTATTTAGAAAAAAAAAATTGGTAGGAGAAAGAATGGTGCCTTGCGGTACCTATGAATTTATCTTGAAATCGTCTGATGAAATCCCATCTATAACAACTCGTATAGTACACTTCCTGAGAAAACTCAATATAAATCTGGAGAAATTATCACCGACACCAAATGCAACCAGTTTTAACAGAATGCATGATGCCACACTCTATTAAACGCCTTGGAAATATCTAGAGTCACCACCTTACTCTCTCCGTAATGATGTATGGTGTTGCACTGTGGCTCAGGGTTGCGATAGTTTTAGTTATACTTTTTTGTTTGAGCCTGTCGACTCAAGTATTTACGGCAAAATTCTTAACATGAATTTTACGAATGTAACTTTCATAGTGGATTTTATTTATTTTAATGCGCTTTTCGTGTGACGTTAAAATCATTGTAACAATTGCCAAAACTATAATGTTGTTGGTGTTGCCATAGTTGATAAATAAACTTTTTGTTGAAAACACTGGTAGAACAAAAAGTTTTCAGAGAATTACTTAAATATTTTTTATTATGATTTACGGATCTACGAAAATTATGCGTGAAACAAGATTTTAGTCAAATGACTGCCACGGCTTAGGGGACATACATCTATCCGATGGTTCATAGTTTTAATGATTCTGAGACATAGTTGAAGTGTCGTTAATGTGCCGAATTATCTGATCCACCTGAAGTTCCCTTGGCTTATTGACCTACACTTTTTCTTTTAAATATTCTACAGACAGAAATCGAACGGTGTCAAATCACAAGGTCGTGGGGGCAAATTGGCATCGCAACGACATGAGACAACTTGGTCATTGAATTTTTTTCGCGAAAGACCCATTTTTTTATTCTGTTGAAACCTTATATCGCCAATATCCATTTCACTTGGCCGACCTCATTTTCTATATTTTTGTTTAAAATGTACAACTATTAATTGCGAACTTAAATTGCAACTAAAAATTATAATTTATTCTAAAAATTAAATCATTTTTATTTCTTAAAAATTATGAAATTAAAAAATACACACGAACTTCAGCCAGAGTAAAATTATTTATTTCGTTATGATTCCAGCAAAATTTAGATGGAGGTTTTAAGTGCCTCTAAAAATAATGGAATATATCAAGTCCTTATTATTATTTTTTTGTTATAAAAACATAACATTTAAAAAGACATCAGCACCCACTTAATCGTAATTGGGAAAGATATAATCTACTATTATTATATTATATACTGAATTATGTTCAGTTCAGTTTATGTTCAAAAATGTGAAAAATTAACAATGCGAAAACGACTGCGTTGTGTGAACTTCTGAAAGATTGTGTGTTAGCAAAAAATATTTTGAAGCCACCAATATCGTTTTAGGAATCCTAATATAACATTTAATGTTATAACATTTTGAAATTTTCTTATTATATGCTGATTTTGCAATTGGAACTTCATGTTGCAGCCGCTTGATATGCGGCAATGCTATTGCAGTGTTGACAATGAAGTCGCCGACGTTGATATACGAAGTCAAGTGTGGCCAAAAGGGTTGTATTAATCATTTAATGAATTGTGTGTTTGTGTGTGTAAACTCAAATTTTTGTCTTTTTATATTTCCACTCTATTTTTCTTTTAAGCCAGACAGAACTTATAGTTGTAAAAAATAACACAAAAAATTAATATAATTTTTTTTTTTCATTCGAAAAGAATGAAATATAATGAAAATATCGAAGTGGCTGTGGTTTATGCCCAAATGGGGGAAGAACGCGTGCTGAGTATGGACTTTTAATAGAGCTGGGTGCCGTACACGCCATGAACAAAGGCATGTCGTCAAATTGTTATTCATGGTGTTTGCATGATGGCGTTCGTGGACGCATAGTATTTACAAGTAGTAGGACCACCATCAGATTTATGGACTTCACGGCTGGGTACTGACCCTAATCTGTATCGCTTCTGTTGGGTGCCCCTGTAGGCTAGTAGGTAGTGTACTAGTTTACAGGAATGGGGGTTGTGGGTTCGATTCCCAACAAAGACCCTGGGTTTTTTTTTCACTACAAATACGAATTGACTGTCGGTGGGGCTGCTCAGTGATGAAGGCATGGCCACTGGTCACTGTGCTGCCTTATGCGACAGTTAATTTCCGTAAATATCCTTCTGCTTTCACTACCAGTCTCATCTCTTCTCTATCCTTTTCCTTAAGAATGTAGCACGGTACTTGACTAAATAGGCATTGTAGCCTGAAGCGCTACTTCCATTCAAAAAAAAAAAAATTGAGCTGTCTCACCCGGAGACACGCAGTCTTGATGGATCTCTTCCCCATTTTGACACTTGTTTTCGGAGGTGAAAAGCAGCATCAGTCGCCTGGGCTAGTAGAAGCACGAAACTGAAAAACACAAAACACTCTCGAAGTTTGACCAGTAACTTATTTCACACACTAGTACCACGGAAACCAGTTGCTTGCAGGGATACGGTCATGTTCTGATTATTGGTGAGGCCCCTCGGGAAGCAACATGGTGGCTGTTGTTTAAACGGAAGCTTTAAAGAATGTTCCGAAGGGATGTTAAATAAAAAAGTTAACATCCAAATGTTATAGCTTGCGCATGCAACAGGATTAAGAGTTGGATAGTCTGCAACTCTTCAGCAAGGAGTGGGGCCACGGCCCTGCTACCTGTTGTCCATCTTTTCTATTGGAATTGACTTCAGAAACCAACTCTTTCACTGCTTATGCTTTCTTAGCCATTCCATTCTAGTTTTGTTTTATCAAAGCTAGAGTAAAATGAAAAAATAAATTTCCAGCAATGAACAATGAATGTCTCCCATAGAACTCTATGCCCGCAGGTCTCATTTGATAATCGGTGGTCAAAAAATATCCAGATTTTGCTTGACTTATTAGAGACAAGACCTAACTAGAAAGTAAACTGGCCACAACAGTGCGGAGGTTATCCTCTGAATCGAATTTTTGGTACTTCCTTTATTTAGGGCGTAAAATACGTTTGTGCCTGTCGGCGTTCAACGAGATAAAAAAAATGACATAATGTCTAAGGAAGAAAGAATTTTAAACAAAGCCAATTAGTTATGACAGAAGAGTACTCTTATAATGCCATTATTTGAAATATCTACAACAATAAATTTGTATACGATGAGATGCTACATGGAAAAAAATTTTACCACGATGAATGCTGGTAGCCTCCACGTAAAAATTTGAAGTTGCTATTAAGGAATATTCTGGTATACTGATGTTTCCAAGTAAATTATTAGACATAAAATATTTGACATTTTCGATTTCGATGACGTAATTTGTATTAGAAAGTTTCTGTATTTTTTAACTGCACTAACTTAACAGCTGTATTAGTTATGCGGAATAAGGTGACATTTGAATACACATCAAATCCCTCTCCCTAAATACAACAATGTCTCGAATGTGATTTATGCTTCAGAATATTTAATGTGTGTGCATGTGTGTGTTAAATACTGTTGCATACGTGATTTGTATGTGTTACAGTGTGAATATTTGTTTGTACAGCAAACATGTGAAAATTGATTATAAAATGATTTATGAGTAAAAGCGGATGTGTTGCTTTCAATATTGGAAGGTGTGTGTGTGTGTGTGTGTGTATGTATGAATTAAAATGTATTTCTGTACGTCTGCATTGATATACTCAACATTGTTGCCGCAATTTTTTTGCAACTATTTTCTTTTATTTTTAATTTTTTAATCAAAAGTAAAATTATTGAATTTCACACTATATTTTTGTTACAATATTGAAACATATATACGAGAATATATAGCAAATTGAGTTGTAGTTTAAAATAAATAAGCGCCGCAATATCGTATACGAAAAAGAAAATGTAAGAAGATGTTCTTTAAGTGATGGATTGAAAATGGATACTACACTAAACAAATTTGGTTTGACTACCGCTGTTTTCTAAGAAAATGGTCACAAATAAAATTTCTAAACTTCTCTTTTTAAAGTCCATCAAACAAATGGGTTTATTACGTATTAACTTCTAAATTAACTACAATAACTTAATAATAATTTGACTTTGAACCCTTACAAGATTCAATTGGTGCAGGAATTGAAGTCTACCGACCATTCATATCGCCATAGATTCGCTCAATTTGGTTGGTTTTTTTTACACTTGTCAGGGTATGTAAATAACCAAAATATCCACATTTGGGTAATCGTAGAGCGATTATTGAGGAGCCTTTGCATGCTCAACGTGTCACTGTATGGTGCGCTATGTGGTTTGTAGGCATGATTGGAACTTTTTGTTTCCCAAGAGGCATAGGCCGAGTTCATATGAATACTTTTATTTGTAGAGGATGAAAGTAATGTGTCGGAGCGTGGTATACAGCTTAGAATGAATTTAGAATTTATATCGTCATTAATAATACTTAAGAAAACAACAACCTTTAGTATAGTCCTTCGGCTTTTAAGAGAAAGCAACTTAATAAGCGCTTGCCTTTGATGATAAGAAGGTAAATTTAATGTTCGGTTGCGTCTGAAGCTTCTCAGAATGGGGTCGTGTAATTAGGGTCAATTTGAATGCCCGTAAGACGCAATATTGCGTGCTTACGCATAGATCTGTGTTCAGATTGTAACGACACGTTTTCCTGGTAGCTGAGGTATGCTCAGCGGCGTCCAGGGTCGTGTTGTGTCGATTCCAAAAAAAAAGACAAAGCCTTACTCACAATGTTGCTCTTTATTCAGGAAAGGGGTTGCCCTATTCCTAGTTCGCAACTTGACTGCAGCTCGGGCTCAAATCTTGTGAACTGGTGTGTATGCAGGCAGCTTCAGTAAACATCTTCTACTTTATGCGGTCCGTATTCGGCGAACGTCACTAGCTAAGTCGACTGCGGGCACAAACTCGGCTGGGTATTACCACGGCTCTGTTTGTGGTCGCTCCGTCAAAATAGGTCGGTACGCCGCAAGCGCCAAGGCACGGGAGGCTGGGCTGGGTATTACCACGGCGCAACCGTTCACTGCCTGGTCACTGTCGGTGGCGACTGCGGACACAAACTCGGCTGGGTATTACCACGGCTCTGTTTGTGGTCGCTACGTCGAAATTCTGTCCTGTCTCAGGGTATAGCTTCGGCTGGGTATTACCACGGCCTTATCTATACCCTGACTACTAGTCCAAAAATAAATAAAAAAAGTAGAACAAGATATTTACCTTTGCTCCTGTTGCCGGTCGCACACCAATTGAATTATTCTGATTGATGTTTGCGCTTTTATACTCTTTTTCCTACCACACACCAATGCACAAACACACTTACATTACTTCGGTAGTAAGTACACCACAGCCGACGGCTGTTTTCACCACCGAGGTGCAGCCAGTTTTACAATACGAATATTACTCATTAATTAATTATTATGCCTTCGTGGCTAATTACAATAATACTAGAACTAAATCTTACGTCAACATAAATACTTATAACTACATGCGTATATAAGTAAATACATGAATTCATATTTTTAGTAAATGATTCTATAACTAAATAAATACATTAGAGGAAATATAGAGATTTAGACATAAATTCATTATTCTAGTAAATACGTTTAAAATAAAAGATCGGGACTGTTGTCAGACAGCTCTATGTGTGACCAAAAACGACTCCGGACTTTTGGTCGTTACAAGATATGATGTTGCATCTGTTATTATGGGAGATATAAGTATTACGGAATGGGAAGCTCTCAATGTTCTTAGCATGAAAATTCAGTGTGATGGTCGATGGACTATGCACATTTTTCTGGTTTCTAAAGAAGCTTTCAAGTGCGTCGGTTTTCTAAAACGGTGTAAGAGATACTTCACTCCATGTGATCTTCGTCGATATCCGTCCAAAAAGAAAATACAATTGCCATGTATGGGCCGGTGAACCAAAGTCTATTTTGGAGTAGCTCGATTCTCTAGAACATCGATGCAAGGTGGGGAGTATTTCACTGTTTTATTGTTACTGCAATTGTAAGTGCTCTAAAGAAATTAGGGAACTTGTTTCCGTTAATCGCACATTTTTGCGTTTTATTCGGTTTTCGTTGAGAGTGCATCGGAATAAACTCCCTACAGAGATCTTTCGTCACTTTCAATGTAGGAAAGTTCAATTCAAATGTCTACAGACACTACTCTCTCTTTCCTCCTCCCCATAACCTAATTTCTTAGTTTTGGCTCAAAGCATTGCATGTGTAGGGGCCATCGCATAAATTCTGGTCCAAAGAAAAATAAAAGAGGAAACTGTTTGCGAATAAATTCTATATGACTAACTAACGATGTATATAAAAGCTTAGTTACATATGGATCGATAAATTCCTTTTCCCATCTTTTAACAAAAGGAAGAACACCTCTAGCCTTAATACCCATCATGCTAATGTGTGGAATAATACTGAGCTTTACATTAAGTAATATAGCCAAATCAATGATGAAGCTGTCTAACTCTAAAGGTTGTCTGCCCTCGATGACATTTTCAATTTTTCGACAAACTGAACAACTTCCCTTATTATTACAGGTTCGCAACCAAATTCTTATTTTATTTAACATGTTTCGCCTCAACATTTTCTTTCTGTTTAAAAACAAAATGAAGCATACACAATTTGTATTTTGTTTTACTTTACTTTGAAGTATGTTACTAACTTAAAGTTTCATAAGCGACAATATATAATAATAATAATAATAAGGAATCTTTCTCGCTCTATATAAAAGACAAATACTTCAAAAGAAAAATAAATAACAAGAAATATCCATTCAAACCTTTGAATTTATATTGTGCTATTTATTTGTGTGTGGTATTATGAATTCTTGAAATACTTCATATTTCTATAATAAACATTCTAGGTTTTTATTCTATTTTATTTTATTTTAGATTCTATAGTGGTGTTGTGTACCAAACAAACACACAGCCACACACATGCACATTTAAAAAATGTAGTCAAGCCTGGTATGCAGGCAAACGTTGAGACACGTTTGTAAATAAGAACAGTTATTCAATAAAATGTTCTTATTTCAACATTTACCAAAAACTTTTTCATACGAGGGCCAGCCAATTTTATATTAATAAATTTTGAACTAGCAGGAAGAATTTAAAGCGGGACGCGGTTATTTTCTTTTCTTAATCTATTTTGAAATATAAAAAGGCATTTCGTAAAACCTGTTTTTTTTTAATATTTTTATTTAATATGCATTCTGCCATTAAGGGAAAATTATAGCAAGTCTAGTATTTGCTTTAAGTCTGTCCTTAACATAGTTTGGCTGCCCACTTAAATGATGCGATCGGGAAATTTGGTTTGCAATAAATTGGATGTGTGCCATGTTTGTGTTGAAACCACATTCCAGCGATATCCACGTCGTCAACAATAAGACAAAATTGAGTTGTTAGCATCTCGTGATAACGTGATCCATTGACGGTTACCACATTTCCAGTCTCCTCTTAAAAAAAAAACTGCCGTGGTAAATGGGGACTGTTCGAAAAATTGAGAGCATAAAATTATTATGATATTGGGAAAACCTATGAAAACAGATTGTAAACTGTTATTGCTCATATTTATGAAAATTGTTTACAGTAAAGTTAGAATTTTATATTGCAATAAAATAATATAAACGATATAATACAAACGCAGTGGTAGATAAAATTATTTTTTTTTCTTCAAAACTTATAGAATTGCTTTCGTAGCATGGCGACCTACCGCAGAGACAGACAATACAATTCAACTTATACAACAATAATATTGTATTCGTACAACAAAATATCACGTTGATAAACTATGTTAGGAATATAAAACTATAAAATATTAAATTCATATACCAAGATATTAATTTCTATACTTACAAATTCACATATACAGATACATACAGACATACACACGCACATACACAAACGCACATGTAGTGTGCTTTAATAGAAAGTTTATAAGCTGTGTACATCGTGCACCCTTAGCAAATTAATATTGTTATACATTCTACAACAAACACACAAAGATATGAAAATACCAACCAACAATACATCATTGTAACACCTGTTAGTTTTTATTTACTATCTTGCAGCTTTCTGTGTAATATTATTTTATACATAAGCGTCAGGTGCTACTAGAACATCTTGAAAATGTAGTTATGTAGTTACCAAAAGAATGGTAAGGCACCAACACAGAGTATATTAGCATTATGCTTTTCTTCTTTCGATTCGGTTCGATCGTAACACTTAAACAAATCGCTAATTGCTTAGTTTCAAAATACACATGCTTGCTTAAAAATCAGCATTTAAAACAGATTTCATAGGTTTGGTTAAGATTCTAAAGGGTTTTTCAACGATAAGTTTGTTTTCCTAAACAAAATAAAACAACAAATTTAGATTAAGATGATGCAAATTTTTATTGTATTATGAAAAGAAGTTCGGCAATTATAAATGAAAAATAATATCTGGCAAATAACTTCCACGACCACGCTGACAGATGACGATTCTTTCGTGGAGGTTCTTAATCATTGGCAAAATGGCGGTCCTATTTCGTTTATCTCATCACAGATTTTTAGTTTTAAGGCTGAAATCGATTCGTATAGACTCTATCGTTAACAAAAAAAATGAATCACAAGATTAAGTTGGCCACTTAACGGTTGATTGTCGTGAAATTGTGCGATCGGGAAATTTGTTTTGTAATAAATTGATTGTTTAATTGGCTGTGTGACATGTGCCATCGTCCTGTTGAAACCACATATCAGCGATATCCACGTCGTTAACAAAAGGCCAAAAGTGACTTGTTAGCATATCGCGATAGCGTGATCTAATTGTTCGTTACCACATTTCCAGCCTCACCTTCGAAAAAAAACAAAAACGGCCTAATCACGTCTCCAGACCAAATAGTTCACGTTGAGCATGCAAAAGCTTCTCAATAATCGCTCTATAATGTCCAGAAGCCCAAATACCACAAATGAAAATGTACTGCTTGTTCCTAAATGAATTGAGCGAATTTACGGTGATGTGAATGCTTGGTCGGCTGCAATTCTTGCGCCAGTTGAACCTTGTAAGTCTTTGAAGTCAAAATTCAGCATGTGGTGGTATTAGATAATTTCAGTTGTTGAAAATGTCGGGGAATTGTTAAATTTTATTCTGCTTCAACACTGTGGTTCACGGCTGCGACTTTTTCAGTTGAATGACTCGGTTGAACACGCGTTGGTGTTCGCATATTTAGTATCGAACCTGGCGACTCAAATTTTTTTTTAAAGAGAAGTAGCACTCAGGCAGCAACAATGCCTATTTAGTCAAGTACCGTGCTGCATTCTTTAGGAAAGGGATAGAGAATAGATAAAACCGGTGGTAAAAGTAGAAGGAGAGTCGGAAATTAACTGTCGTATATAAGACAGCACAACGACCAGTGACTATGCCTTCAACGCTGAGCAGCCCCACCGACAGTCAATTTTTATTTTTGTAGTGAAAAAAACCAAGGTCTTCGTTGGGAATCGAACCCACAACCTCCATATTTACAAGTTAGTACACTACCTACTAGCCTACAGGGGCACCTACGAGGTTTCACTGCCCCAAGGCAGCTATCGATTTTATATTTGACAATCAAAAAGCCTTTTAATACTATTCTGTAAATATTCACTGTGTTAAAACTTTTGTACAACGAAACTGCAAGTTATAAAAAAAATATTAATAAAAAATTTAATTTTCAATGTGTAGTAATTTCCTTTAAAAATAAATATTTTATGATATTCACATAAAATATTAAAAATAGAAAGTGTTTTTGTTTTCGAAATGTTTGTAGTGTTGTGTAGAAGTGTTTTCCTGTTTTTGAGTTATATTGTTTTTTTACTGTGTTGGTTCAATGAAAACTCTCATTTAATCAATTTGTCTTGAGATGTAAGACTTTTTAAATTTCTATACAAAATTTCGGGTATACAAAATATTAAACTAGATCAAAATAAAAAAATGATAAAAAAAAAATAAAATTGTTTATATCCACTGCATTAAGTTATTGTAAAATTCTTTACAAAGGAACCTCTTATGTAGAAAAATTGAAAATAAAAAGTGTTTTTGCTTTTGTAATGTTTGCTGTGCATTTGTATAAAAGTGTTTTTGAGTTTTGTTGCCTTTTTGCTGTGCTGGTTTATTGAAAACTTTCATTTAATCAATTCAGCTTTAGATATAAGACCCTTGAATTTTCTGTACAAAATTTGGAGTAAAATCGTCTGATGTGCTAAATGAGCAGAAGTGAAATGGCCGCTGTAATACATTTTAAATATATTTTTTTAATAATATTTTTAAAGCAATCTAAAACAAATTAATGCAAATTGTAAGAAAATAATAAAAACTAAATTATCAAAAGAAGTACTGAGCAATTTCGAAAAAATTTGGGTACGTAAATATTTTATTTGACTCTAAAATGGTCTTAGCAAGGTTTTTCTTATTTTTTTTATCATTAATTGTCTACGGAAATAAACATGCTTGCAGAGATTTTAGTTGAAGTACAATATAAAAATTATTTTAAAGTAACACACATACAATTATAAAAACAAGCTTTACATAACCAAAAAAATTTGATTAAATTAAACATTTATATAAAATTTTTTTTTTGCAAAAAAAATTTACATAAATGCAAACATCTAGTTGTTAAGGTAAACTAATAAGTTAATAAGAGAAAGCTTAATAAGAGAAAGTCTAGCTGAGTAGGCAGGTAAGTCCAATGGGTTAAAGTTCAAACCACGGAGGCAAAAAAGCAGGAACTGTTTTTGAACAGATTCGACAATATTTTTTATATATAGGGTCCCAAATGATGGATCCATACTCCAGAATAGGTCTGACAAGGGACCTATAAAGGCTTTGGTAACGTATGGATCATCAAACTCTTTAGCCCAACGTTTAACAAATCCAAGTACACCTCCAGCTTTGTTTGCTGTCAAATTGATATGTGCTATAAAATTGAGTTTGAAGTCAAGTAGCAATCCAAGATCTAATATTTTATCAACAGCAGCATGCAGTTATCGGTTTCTTTCTAGCAAAGCATATATATTTACATTTCTTGAGATTTAGCTCCATACGATTTATTTTACACCAGTTGTGAAGCGAGTTAAAGTCACCTAGGAGGCGTTGCTGGTCAGTTATTTGGATTTTTTCCGCCAGTAAATGAAATATTGTTCACATTTCTTTCGCTCTGTGCTATCTGTTTGTTCGGTATGAACAGCAAACGCCTTCGATGTAAAGACATCATTATCAAGGCGTATTCTTAACTGTGCTGGTGCGTCAGTTTTAAGTAGATCTTTTATTAAAGTTGCCTACTCATCTAGGTAAAATGCCCGGCATGTGGCATTTTATGTGGGGCTAGTTTTCAATATTTCCGTATTTTACTATTGCCTAGGTACACGTGTTCATCTGAGGGTATTTTCCGGTTAAGTGCATGAATAGTTTCAGTGGTGTAAAAATTGTGTCTGAGGTCGTGTTTACATGCTCGTTTATCTTATGGCAATGTTAAAGGTTTTGTTGTTTTACATTTCCATATTTTCAAGACTATCTGGTCTTCGTCCTTTTTTACTACGATATAGTAATATCATACATTTTTCCATTTCTCTTAGTGTGTGCCCGTGAATTTAACGGTGTAGTGAATACCTGGAGTCTTTCTTTTTCATTTGTATGAGCGCATGTGTTCTGTAAATTTTGTTTTCAGTGTTCGTCCAGTTTTTCCTATATAAGTATGTTTGTATACTCCGCTGGAACTAATGTGCGGGTAAATTTTCTGTTTGAAAAAGGTTAGTTAATCTATATATTTCTGGTGCTGTGTAAGTAAAAGTGTACCGCCGTGTTGTATCGGTTGTCTATTTGTTTTCTTTATTCCTGTTTTTAGTGTTATATTCTTAAAGAAGTATTTCGATAGTAGTGGGTTTGTAGACGTTATATACCATAGCTAGTATACATTGATTTGAGTTCTTTATTGTACTTTAATAGAGTAATTGGGATTATCTTAAGTCTTTGATATGATGCTGGTGATTTATGTTGGGTGGGGTGTTTCGAATTTCGAATTGTAGTTGGTTTTCTATAAATATCAAATGTTAAACAGTCAGTATATCCTGTTATTGTCATGTCATGTCATGATAATATAATTTTTGTCTTCTTCTTTTTCTATTATATATTTAATGTTATTATGGATTGTAATTAAGTCTGTTAGAATTTGGTCGGCGTATTCGGCCATATTCGTATCTATAATACCGAGTTATTCTATCAGTCAGTTACTTGAAAATAATTAAGAAACACTTTTACATCGTTAGCATACATTAAAATATTGGATGAATGAATGACATCAGGCAAGTCATTAATAAATAACAAAAAAGAAGCGACCCAAGGTGGCTTCCCTGTGGTACCCCAGATAAAACCTCTATGCATCTAAAGCAGGAGTTATTAAAACGGATTATTTGTTTTCTATTTGTTAGGTATGAGTATATCCATTTGACACCTAAATCGCCAAAACCTATTAATTCCCATTTTTTCTTTAGGAGGATATGATTGATTTTATCAAATGCCTTGCTGAAATCAGTGTAGATCACGTCAGTTTGTTGTTTTTTTTTTTTTAATCCACGATGTATAATTGTTGAAAAGTGTAAAAGATTTGTTATGTTAGAGCATCTCTTTCGAAATCCATGTTGATTATGGGTTATCAAACTTGATGTATGAAAGCATAAATTTTCAGTGATAATTTTTTCAAATATTTTGGGTATAGTACTTAATTTTATAATACCACGGTAATTTGAAATATCAGACCTGTTACCTGATTTAAAAAAAAGGATGGTGGCACTTAAATCTAAAATTTGACTATTTGCCTGCTTATTTTTATATTAATATAACCAGTGGATTCCCGAGCTAATATGAGAGAAATTTTGGATTTTGACCATTAAAGGAATTGATATGTCAAAAATATTGTGTTGGATTTTTATTGTTTATTTTTGCAAAAAAAAAATCATTTAAAGAAATGATAGCCGTCAAAATCGCTCAAAATGTGAGCTTTGCAATTTCAATGCTTTTCCTAATCAAAATTTTATATGGAACACTATAAACTACTAGTGTAAACTAAAAATAATATGTATTTTTAATATACAAAAAATTGCATATTCTTAATGTTTTATTTTATTTGAAATTTTATGATTTGATTGCTTGCATAAATTTGCTTTCATAAATTTTTTGCTAGTGTTTATTTATTTTTCTTTTTTTTTTTCAATTTTGTATTTAAACATCAACATCAACATTTGCGTGTATGAATCCATGCATTAATAAAATAAGCAAATAAATTTTGTTATTATTTTATTAAAATGTCCCTTTTTTTTGTAAATATTGTTTTTTAAATAAAATTCTCTTTGCAGAAAATACTTTTTGTTAACTCATATACGGACAGATGAAATTTTATGTTTTTTTAACCTTTAATCCATTTCAATTTTATTATGCACATTCATCAAATCACTCATGATGATTTAATTACTTAATTTTACTAGTACAATTTAGTAAAACGAAAATATAAACCAAATTTATTTCAAGGACAATTTCACGCGAAAAATAATTTTAGTGAAGTGTTGGAATATTTTAGTTTTCATATGGATTAAAAAAAAAAATAAAATTATAAATTTAAAAATAAAATAATGCAATTACCACAAATTTTACAAGTGATTTATTGTCAGTGATACTTCTAGAGTTTCATTAAATTGAAAAAAATTAATATTTAATTAGAAAAGTAGTTCAAAAATGAGAGCATAAAGCAGTTTCGTACTGGTAATTCTTTAATATAATGGAAAAATGAAATTACAAGCATCGCAAGAATTTTGTAATTATGACATATTATTAAGTATACTGGTTTGCTTAAGTATGTGTTATTAGCTCACTGAAAAGTGAACTAATATACAATAGTTACTTCCAAAAAAATTTTTGAAATATAAAAAGAAAATAATTGTCAGTACAAAAGTAAACGAAACGACCTAGTGTGCATTTTACAAACTGTATAATATTGTAGGAAACCTTATACACACAAGACAACAATAACAAGCTTATAATAAATTCAACGAAATAAGATAAGCAATAGAAAACAAAAACAAAACACACAGCCAAGTAGGCGTCTAAGCTGAATGGTAATAAAATAATAATATGGGGTGGTGTTAGGGTAGAATACTCTTGTATTTGCGAGAACCGCTTGAAACAACTACATAAGCGTCGCATGCTGGACACGGAAATCAATTTAAGTTGAGTCATCAGTGAGTAAAAACAATAAAGTTACCATCGTGCTTATTTTGTGTGTATTGTAAGTAGATAAATCGTTTAATTTAATTTAAAACTATAAAGTGCTGTGCTATTTTATTTTGCAATAAAATAACGCAATATAACAAAACGTCTATTAAAAGGAATAAACGTAACAATATACTCTGGCAACATACTATGTGTTTTGAGTATGATATAAACACAAACCTAAAGCTGTTGTTTTTAATTTTGATTACTTTTGTCTTCTATACTAACAGGTGAAAGAAACAAGCCATGTTTATAAAGCACTGGTGCTCTTCGATGATAGCGCGTCCGTTAGCAACCCTTTTCAGCATGCTATATCATGCCGGTGAATTTCCAAAGTGTTGGAAGATTACTAATGCAGCGTCAATTCCCAAAAAGGGTGAAGATAACAACCCTGAAAATCAGCGCCCAATTGCAATTTCTTCTGCACTTTCTAAGGTGATGGAAAGTATGATTGATTTTCTGAGGTACCTGGAGTCCAACAGCTTACTTAGCGACCGATCGTATGGTTTCCTTTGGGGGCACTCTACGGGTGACTTGCTGACTTTCTTATCGGAAGAATGGTACAACTCCATATATTATTTTGAAAAGAGCCCCCTACCCCACAGGCACATTGATATGCTTTGACGTAATCCCATCGTCATTACATATATCAACGGGGATTTAAGGGAGCCCAGTTCCCGGTAAGGCTAACAGGAGCCAGCTGGACAATTCCACTATATTTCCACGGGAATCAGTTAAGCCCCAGAGTTCAGCCATTTGTATTTTTAGCCTTTTAGCTATTCTCTAACTGATTATTGAGGTTCGCCCTTCGGTAGTATCGTGGTAATTGTGGTTTCGAGGCCCTTGTTTGAGTTGTGTGGTTCAGATTATTCACAATGAATACAATGAATGGTCCAGGTCCAGTGAACATGATTGCGGTTGTGTTCTTAAATTTTATAAAGCTTCATGCGTTCTGGACCAGGAGTTGGATAGTCTCCAACTGTTCAGCAAGGAGTGGGAGCGTTGTCCTACTCCGAGCTCTTGAAATTGCAACTAGGAGTGACTGGAGGATATACGTATCTGAAGGCCTTCTAGGGCGAGGGTGATGCTACATTTCATTCACAGTGATATGATCCACCTTCTGGTTATGGCTTACATACGGCATTGCGGAAAGAGTAAGGTGGTGGCTCTAGATATTTTCAAGACGTTTGATAGACTATGGCAGAATTGACTTCTATCAAAACTTGTTGCTTTTGGTATCGGTGATAATTTCTTCAGATTTATATAGAGTTTTCTCAAGAATCGCACTATTGTTGTTATAGGTAGATGGAATTTCGTCAGCCAAACTCAAGATTAATTCAGGATGCTCCGGTCCTTCTCCTACCCTATTTTTTATTTTTCTAAACGACCTTTTTTGTCAAACTTTCAATTCCTTTTCTTACTCTTTCGCAGATGACAGCACCATTTGTCATTTGTATCCATTTGGTAATAGACCGAACCAGTTGGTGGTGAGTTCCAAAAGGTGGATCATGAATGACACGCTCAATCACTATCTCGCAACAATCTCCGAATGGGGTCGTGTGAATAGAGTCGATTTTAATGCCTGTAAGACACAATGTTGCATGCTTACGCATCGATTTGTGTTCGGAAATGATGTTGCACCGGTTACTATGTTGATATAGGTATTACGGAATCGGAAGCTCTTGATGTTCTTGGATTAAACACATTTTTCAGGTTGCTAAAGAAGCTTTCAAGTGCCTCGGTTTTCTAAAATGATGTAAGCGATACTTCACTCCATCTGAGGGCCAAGAAGCCCTCTCTTGTACGCGGTATTCACTAAGGTAAGGTTGTATTTCTGTTTTAAGGGTACTGCAATGTAAATGCTCTAACAAAATTAGGGAACTTGTTCCCAAAACTTCTGCGTTTGACTCGATTTTCGTTGAGAGCACATCCATTTGTGGTCGCGTGGCCAGTTAATCGCACTATGCATTACAGGGAAATTCGTTTTTTAGCATAACAATTCGCATGTGGAATAAAATCCCTGCAGAGTGCTTTCCTATCACTTTCGATATAGGAAAATTCAAATCGAATGTCCACAAATCTATTTTTATCCCCAAAACCTATTTTCCTAGTTCTAATGCAATGTACTGCCTGAGTAGGGGTCATCTTCTGAGTACTGGTCTGAGCGTAAACAAAAAATCAGAATCAATTGTTTACCTTTAAAAAGATAAGAAAATTTAACCAATCAAATTCAAAACGCTTTTTATAAAAGGAATAATTTCATGGCACCTAAGGCGTGAAATTCAAACAAATAAAAGAGTAATTCATCCCTAATTTCTCTCTCATTTCCTGTAAACGAGTCATTATAATTTAAACCATATTTAGAATTCCAATACACCATTTCCCATTATTAACAAGGTTAGTATTTAAACAATCCTCAATTGTTCACCTTTCTTATTTTAAAATAAACACTTTTTCTTAAAGAAAAAGAATTTTATAGCTTTTAAAAGAAAATATTTTTTTGCAAATAAAATATTAGTTTTCAGCTAAACTTTTAACCTTTTAATTAGTTATTAATTAAGATGAATTACTTACAAGTTACAATGAACCTAAGCCTAACTGAAAAATAATCAATCATTTGTGAAACTTGTTTGAATAAAATAAAATTTGAAAAATTAGAAAGAAACTCTTGGAATTCTTTTTTTAAAAAATAAAATTACAAATTAGTTTCTGTACATCCAACAAGTATTCCCATCTTTCCACGCTTTTTCTTTCATCTATTGTGCCAGTTTTCCCCATTTGTTTCCTGTGGTTCATTTTGTTGTTGTAAGCTCATCTATTGTTTGTACACCGTTAACACTGTGTGCGTATTATAAAGTTTAACAAGAAGAAATACTGTTTTGACGGAAGTTGTTGTTTGTAGAATGCTTGCTGTTTTTCTGTTTTGTTGTTCTGCTGTTGGTAATCTTGTCGTTTTAAAATATTTTTCTGCTTTTCAACATCATTTCCATTATCTTCATCATTCTTTTGTTATTTTAAGTTACACATTTTTCCTTTTTATTTTTAAGTCGTTCTTGTTATTTTCTTAGCAATTTTCTGTTTTTTGTCTGTTTCTGTCATCTTTAACAAGCAAATTTGTTGTTCTTTAACACCATATCAGTTGAATTTAAGAAAAATAAATTAAATAATTATGCTGGCTACGGAAGCGTTTGTAAATGATATATGTTAAGTGAATTAATTTAAGCTTCTTCTATCTTAAATTAAGAGAATTTTAATAACATCAGCCATATTAATTTTGCTTTTCACGATTTTACCAAAAATTTCTAATCATTTTAAACATTTTGGAAATTTAAAGTCCAAGCATATAATATATTTTTAGAAATAATATATTAGATAGTATTTTAGATAAGTAAAAATATTTTTTAAATAATTTTTATGAAGTTATATACATTATTGACTATAGGTACTGCAATTTCTTTAGTTTTTTTTTTTAATAATGAGAAGTAGCACCTCAGGCAACAATGCCTATTTAGTCACGGCCGTGCTACATTCTTTAAGGAAAGGGATAGAGAAGATATAATACAGGTGGTAAAAGCATAGCCTTCAAGCTCTTATTTTTGTAGTAAAAACAGTCACCCCCAAATTGGTACGCTAAGTACACTACCTACTAGTCTACCGGGGTAGCTTTCATTTCTAGAAGGCCCATGTTATGGGGAATTAACTGTCGTATAAGACAGCACAGCGACCAGTGACTATGCCTTCATCACTGAGCAGTTCGCCCCACCGATAGTTAATTTTTATTTTTTATTGTGAAAACAGCTTTGTTTTTAAAGAATTATGTAACAATGACTCCACCAGTTCATAAAGCTTACCAAACAATCAGTTCTTCTGGATCTAAGGGAGTCTAAATATATACGAGGCTTATCATCACTCAAAATATGGCATTTTTCTTTATTGACGTATACTTTCATGGCTAAATAAGAATCGCTTTTGAAATCGAAATCGGGTATTTTGAACGTATTTTTAAAACGTAGTTTAAGCGCCCGTCTATTCATATTAAAATATTAAACATAAATCACTTAACAGGTTACAACATTGCCACCAGTTAAATAAAGTGCCGTCGCACTGTGGGAACATTTTACGAGAAGGCGGTCAAAAATATATAACTTTTGAACGGACCGTTTAAGGTATAAAAATTTGAAATCGACTGGTTAGAAAAATAGTTGTGATAGGATTAAAAATACATTCTAAGTTTTAGTTGATTTTTGGTACGAAACTAAAGTATTACAACTTGTTCAAAGAGTTTGTTTTACATAAAGTCTTCTGAGTCACGTTTACAACTCATACTTATTAAAAAATTAAATTTAGTCAGGTAGGGCCAAGCTTTGGCCACCTGTGAAATTTTTAGTACGAAGGCCAAAAGTTGGTTTTTTGAAACAATTTGAGTTAAAAATTAGCTGATTAAAAACATAAAAATGTAGTCATTGGTTCAAATTTACTTTCGATAAGAAAGTATTTAAATTCAAAATAAATATAAATAAAGGGTGTTTTTTTAAGCCCGTTAGAACTTGAAATTGTAAAAAATAACACAAAAAATTAAACTGTAATCAAAATTTCTTTTTTATTCGAAGGATCAATACTTGACATTAACATTTGAAAATGATTTCGGGCATATGGGCACCGCGGCTGTTCTTGACGAAGCGCATTCTGGACGTCCAATTTTGGGCCACTTTTTCGAGCACTGCTGGGCGTATGTCACGAATAACACGAACAATGCTGTCCTCCAAGGCGTCAATTGTTGCTGGTTTATCAGCATAAGCCAGTGACTTCACGTAGCCCCACAGGAAATAGTCGAGTGGTGTCAAATCGCACGACCTTGGAGGCCAATTGACAGGTCCATTTCTCGAAATCAACTTATCGCCAAATTTTGATTTCAATAAGTCGATGGTTGCGTTCGCTGTATGGCACGCAGCGCCATCCTGTTGAAACCACATCTCGTCCGGATCAATGTCATCCATATTTTCAAACAAAAAATCATTGAACATGGTGCGGTAACGATCTCCATTGACCGTAATGCGAGCTCCGGCCTCATTTTTGAAGAAATAAGGTCCGATGATGCCACCAGCGTGAAAACCGCACCAAACGGTGCATTTTTCTGGATGTAATGGAGTCTGTAGGGTCTGTTGTGGATTGGTCTCACTCCATATGCGGCAATTTTGCTTATTAACAAACCCGTTAAGCCAAAAATGCGCCTCATCGCTGAACACAATTTTGCGATAAAACAACGGGTGAGTTGCCAACTGCTCTAGAGCCCAATCGGCGAAAGAACGACGCATATAATGGTCTCGTGGCTTCAATTCCTGCACCAGTTGGATCTTATACGGGTGTAGGCCGAGATCTTTGCGCAAAATTTTCCACGTAGTGGACGGACAGAGCCCCAATTCCTGCGACCGACGATGAATTGATAAATTTGGATCTTCTTCCACACTTTCGTTTACAGCGGCGATACTCTTTTCAGTACGCACATTCCTTCGACGTGTTGGTGTTATTGCATCCTCTAGAGAGTATATGGTACGAAATCTATCGACAGTTCGACGAATGGCTTGTTTAGATGCACGATTATGTACGCCATAAAAATGACGAAGTCGTCTATAAGTTGCGCGAATCGACGACTGATTTTCAAAGTAAATTTGGATAATTTCGTAGCGTTGTTCAAGCGAGAGTCTATTCATGATGATTTGTCAGAGTATACTGAAACAAATAAAAAAAATGTTTCATAAAAATTTCATTTTTTGTGTTACTTTTTACAATTTAAAGTTCTATCTAGCTTAAAAAAACACCTTTTACTACTCGTATGTATATGTACTTTATTAATGTACAAAAAATTTTAAAAGGATGAAATACACACAGATAACTCTTGTGTTTGGAAATTTTAGTAAATATTTCTTCTAGAAGTAGTCTTGCATTATTTGTTCTCCATGGTACAACATTTTATAAAACTGTTGATGGCATATATCTCCAAGAATATTTTTATTTTTTTTTTGTTGTAAAGTATAGCTTTTTTTTGCGTACTCTCCAAATTTTTGTGCATTTATCTTTCTGCTGCATGCTAGAACTTGTAAAATAATACTGAATCTCCTTATTAGTTCCAAATCTACTCCTGTGATAGATGCTGCAGTTTCTTGATCTGAACAAATCTTCTTGCAGTGTTTCCATCATTTGTGTTCCCTTCCCCTTGCTTTGGCTGATCGATGATTAGCCTTTGTTCTAAATATTTTTCTTGAATTTGTTTTTTTTTTTTGGTTTCTTTTTTCTTCATTGTCCTTATTTTTTTTGACTGTTTTGCCTAACGGATCAAAATCCAGATCATAACCTAATTTAAGAATATGCTCTAAGCAATTTAACAAATTGAAAAAAAGCTATTTTACAATCAGTGCAAATCAATTTAAAGCAAAGTACTTTTGTGACCTAAATCACACAAATTTACGTTATTTTAAGTAGGCAAAATATTTTTTTGACCTACTGTGCATGACTTTTAAATTGACTAAACATTTTTCTTTTCTTTCTAAAAATACGCATATAAACAACGTCTCTCCTAAAGGCGATTTGAAGAATAAATAAAATGCTTACAAAATAGTAAAACAGAAAAAACAATTTTTTAATTCCTTTTTGCAAAAACTTTTCGATCTTGTGTCAGAAAAATTTTTCTGGTACTCAGGCATGTAGGAACATATATAGGCGTGTAGGGAACATTTAGGGCTATGACACAGTGCTAATGCTTTTACATTGCCTAAAGAACTTTAAAAGTTATGGTCTATTAAGTAAGAAAATTTAGAAAAAATTTGGACCTTTAAAAAAATAATTTCTAAAAATCAAAAATCAATCAAAAATAATTCAGTTTTATTATGCTAATAGCTAATAAATAACGCTATTATATAAAGTTTGACTGGTTTAAAAATCTTGTATAGGAAAAAAGTAATAGATGTTTAAAAATAAAAAATTTACTAAGAAATTTCTCATATTAGGAAAATACTGAAAATGCCCATTTTGAATCACCCTGTTCAGTGTGATGTTAAAATGAAGTTTTAATTTTTTGGCTTCCGAGGTACACTAGTATCTACCTTCGAACGAAATTAAAAATTTTACAATTGGGGACCATGTAAAAAGGACTTTTGGCCGCCTTCTCGTAAAATGATCCACTGTGCATCGACGCAATGTTTTACTTTTATAAAACACCTGATGTTAATAAGTTAAAAAAATTCAAGAAATTTATATCTGTGATATAACACACTTTGCGCAAGCAAGATTATAAAATTTGGAAAGTTTAAAATCTGCTTGCAATTGACCCTTACTTAAACTTATCCTAGAATTTTTATTTGGGTACGGTTTTATGTCGACCCTCGTCAAATTTGGTTTGTGAACAAACCGGCTATTTGCCATCTTCAGTGTTCTCTTTGTACACTCGAGATAGTTTTAAAGTTAAGTTAAAGTTAAAATTAAGTTTATACTTGTTTTAATAAGTTTCAAGATTGATTTTTAGCAGTAATCTCATTTCTGCTTGCTATAAGAGTATTTAACACGTATATTTTTAATTTAGGAAAAAAGCATATAGTTCCATAATATGGTGCTGTGAAATCTTGACTGCTATAGTAGAGTTAATTCTAGAAAGATATAATACATTATTTAGAAATACTACTACTACTATATTTATTTTAGCTTTAGCCAAAATTACGGCTGTGTTTCTGCTTTATTGGATGTACCTGAAGACAGGCAATTTAAACTTGATAAAGGTATCAATCAACCTTTGACATGTTTATCCATAGCACTCTATGTATGAAGCTTTGACACATTTTAAAATTCTCCTTAACAACGCGACTGCTATTTTCATAAGTCTGTAATCGTTAGCAGCGAAATACAGTCTATTTTAAAATATTGTAACGGATATGCGTCTTGCTTAAGAGAATATTTAAGTAATAAAGTAAGCTACTAAGTGTGCTGTTTACTAACTGCGTAGTTTGCTAAGAAAATTTATACACGCAAGGCAACAACAACTGCGTGTGTTGTTTACTAATTGGGTCGTTTTCTGGTTTTCTTAACAAGAACTTTTCTTAAAATAAAATCCAGAAAGAAAATTTAACATCATAAAAACAAAAACAATTAAAAAATAACATAACAACAACAAAATACAAAAAAGTAGAAAATTCTTTGTTTTTCTAGACCTCTAGCGGACAAATAAAAAAGACAGTTAGTTAAAACATAAACGTTGTGAAGTAAAAACTTGCATCTTTTTGTTCTGTAGTGCAAATGTAGAAATCTTACTTTCTGTGTAGTTAAAGTAAATAAACTTGTTATTAATTTGAATACTTAAAAATCTGGTGTTATTTATTTTGCAATAAAGAACTCATTAACAACAAACTTTTATAAAAAATATAAACGTAACAATATCTTATGCATAAAAACCAAAACGCTCGTTTATGTTAAGCAGTACATCAAAAGAAATCCGTATAACTAAGATGTAAATATTGATATCGTAGCATGTCTGTTGAAAAGGTACATATAACAAATAATATCGTTACGTTTATACCTTTTACAAACGTTTTGTTGTGAGTTCTTTAATCCAAAATAAATAACACCAGCTTTTAGAGTTTTTAAATTAATTACAAATTTATTTACTTTAACTACAAACAAAGTTGACACTACAGAACAATTTACTTAGGATGCACGTCTTTACTTCACGAGGCTTATTTTTCAACTAACTTACTATCCAGTCAGACGTTGCCTTATATTTGTCCCTTGAAAGTCTAGAAAAATTAAGAATCTTCTACTCCCTTTGTATCACATTTTGTTGTTGTATGTTGTTTATTCAATGTATAGGAGCCTGTGTGTATTTTTGTTTTTGTTGTTATGCTGATAAAGTTTGTTCCTGGATTTTATGCTAAAATAGTTGTTGTTGTGTTGTGTATATAAGTTTTCTTATGCAGTTAGTAAACAGCATATATAATTGTTGTTGTTTTGCGTGCATAAAATTTGTACGCAGTTTGCAACTAGAAATTTGTTGTTGTCTTGCGTGCATAAGTTTTCTTAACAAGCCACGCAGTTAATAAACAGTAGACCGTGTAGTTTGTAACGCCAGAAGTCCCAGGGTCGATTTTGGCACGACAAACCTACATATTATTGCTATATTGAATTTCCAACGTTTATTTGAATTAATTAACCCTTCTAATATGAATTCCTATTTTGGTTATATGAATTTATCAATCTTGCTAATTATTTTTGAAAATAATATATTTCTTTATTTTTCAATTAAGTTAATGAATTAGGTTTACATTTTTGTTATAGTTTAAGTAATTTTAATTTAGAATGTTGTATTTAATGGCAGCTCGTTGGGCAACGCCATCTGGTAGGATGGTGTGACAAGCGGCTGGTGGTGAACTAGCCAACAGCTGTTTTATTTATTTTCTTTTAAAACTTAAGCAAAACATATCCGTTACAATATTGTGGTATACGAAATTAACTTGCTCTTACATATGGCATCATAATTAGCAAAAAACTCATATCCATAAAATGGAATATGAATTAAATATGTTTTCACAAAAAGAATTCTTATCCCAGGACTGCAAGCATAACGGATGTAATCGGGTCAAAAAAGAGACTAGTTGAAATAGATAATCGTACCTAAATTTTTTTAAACTTTAAACTTTTCAATTAATTCTTTTGGACCAATAATATAAATATTTTTTAAAACTTTTCAAAGTGGTCGGTTTGAACGACCTTTTAAAACGTTAAGTATCGCAGAATAGAGTAATATTAATTGTAAAGACTTTGTTTCTTCTATTATATGGTGAAATTCTTTAAACTGAATATTAAACATTTATAAATATTTATTTTACTGCAGCAGCTATTTACGAGCAGTTTCTAAAATTTACATAGCTAAAAGTAAACATATTAAAATGAATATTATTTTTCAAATAATTGTTTTTCTGTGGATATATGTACAGTTAATAAAATAAAAAATTAAAATAAAATTTAAATTTCTTTTTTATAATTATTATATCATTTTGATGTTGATACACTTGTGCAAATAATAATCAGGATTTGAGAAAACATTCAAAATGAAGATGTATAACAAAACCACAGTTCCTTTTAATATAATTTTTTCTTTTATCTAAGCGAGATAAAAATTTACAGGTTGCGTATATTATATTTCATGTCTGGGCATATTATGCCCGTCAGGGATTCATTTTATTTTCTACTCAAGTTTCTCTAACAAAAAATTAAACTTGCGTATAATTTTAAATGACTATAAAATATATATGCACAGTACAGTGGGAATAAAAATAAGAGGAAGAAGAACAAACAATTGTATAATAAAAATACTTAAAAACTTATATAATATTCAATGTATTCAGCTAATTAAAGTTATCGACGAGAATATAATATTTTTTGAATTTTTAAAATTAATCATTAATAAATAAAACAGAAAAAATGCTTTGGGTTGTATGTGAAGTTCGTTAAACCAATTTATGATTGATTATGAGTTGTTGTTGGTATTCTAATTTCATAATGTGGTTGATTAAACAATTTTTTGTTGTCTTTAAAAATTAGTGCACAAATTTTTATTTATTTATATAATGAAATTATTCATTTAGGGTTTAGTGAGTTTACTTTAGATTGTAATTATGTTTTATAGAACAACAACATCATAAGAGAAATTTCCACACACCTTTGACTGTTACAATCATGAGAAACTAAAATGGATTTGACTGGTATTTTAAAAATAAATTGTAGGGAAATTTCGCCTTGAAATCCTCTGCAATAGGCTCCAGTACAACTCCAGGAAAAGAAAAGAGTACTCAAGGAGTTGTCGAGACGATGTTAAAGAGCTTAGTATAACCTTCACGCCCGCAAGGTATACTATTTTGTTTTGTTACCACTTTGGTAAACATTAGTCTTGACTGTTCATATTTGGCAGCCGTGAAGTAGACAAGTGGCAAATTTATTATGGCAAAATATGCAATGAAAGACCAAGGTGTTTTAATCGTTAAAACATTTAATCAAAATCAATCATCGATTACTGTGACAATGAGAAAGTAACGTGAGAATGCGTGCCTGCCTGCGTGCCCTTAGAGAATGCGTTTTATATAAAATGATTATAAGCACTATCTTTTAATATTAGCCCGTACTTTTTAATAAGTTAATTACTCTTACAATAAACCCCAAAGAGGACAGAAAAAGGCACGCAAATACAAGTTAAATATTTATTTTCCATAATTGTTTTTAATTTCTATTAAATTTTAAACTTTTTTCAGGGTCCTTTAAATTATAACGATTTTATTTTTTTCTCTCAATATTTCGCTTTCCTGTGGAAAGCTTCTTCAGGAAATTATTTTTTATATTTTCAAAAACAAAAATTATAACAATTTGAAAAGAAAAAATTTTTTTTTGTTTTTTTCAAAAATTTTTTCTTTTCAAATTGTTATAATTTTTGTTTTTGAAAATATAAAAAATAATTTCCTGAAGAAGCTTTCCACAGGAAATCGAAGTATTGATAGAAAAAAATAAAATCGTTATAATTTAAAGGACCGTGAAAAAAGATTAAAATTTAATAGAAATTATAAAAAAAAGGTCGAATAAAACTGAAAATAATAATTGTTTTTATTTAAATTTATGTAGAAAAGTAGTTTGCGATGAAATATTTTACTACTTTAAGGAAAATTTAACAAGTAATTTTTTTAAAAAAATAACCAATAATATAATGAAGTTTTATATGTCACTGGTTTATACAAGCAACTAAATATGCTTTATAGTTATACTGTGGCAGTTCGTAAATAAATTGACGCTTCAATATAAAATACAGGCAACATATCAAATTAAAAAAAAAAAATAAAACACACACACACACATTTTAGTTTCTATATTAGGGAGAGTTTCAATAGAACTATTGAAGTATAGTTCATAAAGAATACAATGTCTGCAGTCCTCTTGTAAAGGGCTTGTTAAGAAAGTCTCACATTGAGGTCAGTCATTATCTATATCACAATAATACTATCATAACCATTGTCTTCTTACATTTTCTTAATCATGTTAAAACATGTAATATTTTAATAACTCCTGCAGTTTCTTTTATAAAAAATCTATGTAGAAATTTGACTAAAAATTCGGTGATTTTTAAGTGATGCGAATTCATAGCTGTTATTCGGAGGTACCTGACATTGCAGTAGCAACTTAAAAATTTTCTTTTAACAATATTTCCGTCTTTTATGCTAGCAAAGAATTTGGATTAAGCAGAATTTTTCCAGAATTTTTTTTGCATACACTTTCTGTCACTATGTTTTTTCTCTGCTAAAATACTTCTCCAGGATGATGATTGGAAGTATAACTTGCAAGCATATGCATACTAAATATGAAAGATCTGTATAAAGACAAACTTATACTATGTTCACACCTAGCGTGTTTAACATCTCAATCATGTTTAAGCAGTAAACACGTCGAAATTGAGATGTTTTACCATACATTGACGTGTTTTCTTAAACATCTCAAATTAGTTTGTTTTAGATTTAAACACGTCGTTAAACACGTAAATTCCAAATGCAACTCTGAATTTCATTTAATTTTTGGATGTGCTTAGAGCGTTTTGCCTTTGTAGGCTAGTAAGTAGTGTACTTAGCAGCTCAGTCTAGAGTTTGGGTTTGATTCCCAACAAAAACGGCTGTTTTCATTTCTAAGGTAAAAAAGTAGATAAAACGTCAGCCTTAAACATCTCCATTATAGTGTGAATGGCTGTGTTTAAATTTAAAAACACTTTGCTTAAACGCGTTCAAAAACACAAGTGTGAACCTAGTATTAGACAGGTGCTGGTGAATTTGTAGGTCTCAAAAGCATTTGCGAGAAGCAATAAAGATTCGTAATTATTCAATTCATTTAAGATCAAAACAGAGTAAAAATTTCAAACGGAAGGGCACTTAATTTTATATAAAGGGTTTTTCAAAAGAAGTTTGCTTTCTAAAACAAAAAATTTACATTTAGATGACTCAAATTTTTATTGTGTTACAAAAAAAAAAGTTCGTCAATTATAAATGAAAAATGATATCTGGCAAATGTCCACTACGACCGCGGTGACAGATGTTGATTCTTTTATTAAAGTTTTCAATGACTTTTTTTGGCAAAATGTTAGTTCTATTTCGCTTAATCACATCACGGATTTTGAGTTTAAGGCGGAAATCCATTCAAATGGCTCCGTATAATAATAATCTGGCTGGCCGCATAACTGCTGATTTTCGTGAAATTATGCGATTGGAAAATTTGGTTTGGAATAAATTGATCGTTTCATTGACTGTGTGAAATGTGGCAAACTCCTGTTGCAACCACATGTCAGCAATACCCACATCTTCAATGATAGGACAATGAAAGGCATCTGGCGAAAGTGTGATCCATTGGCCGTTAACGCAATTCCAGCCTTTACTTCGAAAAAAACGGCCAAATCACGCCACTACACCACACAGCGCAACATACAGTCACACGTTAAGCATGGAAAGTCTTCTTAATAATCGGTGTTGGATTTTCAAAAGCCCAAATGCGGCAATTTTACTTGTTGACATACCCTGACAAGTAAAAAAAAAAAAATGATTTTTCAGAAATCCCTGCCGGTTGTTTCTAAATGAATTGAGCGAATCTACGGCGATGTTAAAGATCGGTCGGCTTCAATTACTACACCAGTAGAAAAAAAAGTCAAATCCTTAAGGAAAACACGCCATGTGGTAGTTTTTGATAACCCCAATTGTTGAGAACGTCGAAATAAATTTGGATCTGCTTCACCACTGTGGCTCACGGCTGCGATGTTTTCAGTTGAACGATACGGTCTAAGACGCGTTGATGCTCGCTTATTTTGTATCGATCCTGGCGTTTCAAACTGAACTACCAAATTCTCAATAGCCGGTCTCAGAAGGACAATTATATTGTCTGAAAATATCACGAATTTTTCGAAATATAACGTTAACAGACCCGGTTTAACACGCGTTGATGCTCGCTTATTTTGTATCGAGCCTGGCGATTCAAACTTAACTACCAAATTCTTAATAGCCGTGCCAGAAGGACGATTATGTTAACAGAACCACAACAGATTTTAATTATATTAATGCGATTTTCTTGTGAAACTGAATTTATTGTAACGACTGCCAAACTAAATGTCAAAACTATCATGTTATTTGTGTTGCCACAATTTAAAAACATACTTCTTGTTGAAAAAACCCGACATATACTTGGCTCGACTGTAATAACCTTATCGAGTTACCAAAATTTCAATGGCAGCACCCTAATATGCTAACAAACTCGTGCAGAAACTTTAATAAAAATACAGCAACACGCCAGCTATCTTCTGCACATTTTTGTCGTCAATATAATCATCATCATCATCATCGTCTATACATGTTTAAATTTATTTGCTTATGCATGTATAGGTATAAGTAGACACAAGAATATGCATGCATATGTACGTTTCTGTGCATATTTCAATGCGGATGAATTGCTGTGTAAGTGTGAATGGTATATTAAAGTATGTTGACAAATAATCTATGCAGAGAGGAAAGTACTCGTACTCATGTGTGACAAGCAACAGGATACTGAAATATTTAAATAGGAACCAGATATGAATGATGTGATGATGGAAGTTATTAATAATAATACGAATAAAATATAATGAAAAACACAACAGCAACACCAACACCAACAAACAATAAAAAAGTACATCAAACTGACAAATATGAGCACACATATGTAAGTACAAATATTTATTTACAAGTGTTTGCATGAATCCTGTGACAAAGAAAAAAATTTGTTACTTTTGTTTTTTTTTTTTTGTAAATATTCTGTGACATTTTGATAGCAATAATAAAAATGTGTGAATAGTAACTTAAACAAGTAAAGACAAAATGATAAAGACAAATTGCTGTAGTGTTTATTTTATACACTTTTATATTTTTAATTACATCCTTTTATTTTATTTATATGTGCACACTGCATAGTGTAAACTGTCATACACGAGTATGCAAAAAGATATCACTTTTTTTTTAATAATAATAATTAGCATTGACGTTTTTTATAGTTTGATTGCTGAAATTCCCAGGCTCTTTTTTAATATGCTAATTTTGTAAAGTTTTTCTTGTAGCTTAAACTTAAATATTTTTTTTTAAATTATCATTTCATATTAGTTTTAGGAATTATTTTTCTCATGCAATAACAATAATTGTGAAACTGTGAATTAAAAGTTCAGATAGATTAACCTTTGAATAATTTGTTTGTTTGTTTATTTATTTGTTCATTTTCTATACAACAAGACTAAATCTCATTTTTATAGTACAGGAACGCATTGTGTTGCACTCAAACTTAACATAAAATTTTTTTTGGAAAGAGTTAAATAAATAATTTGAAAACTATAAAATAAAATATTTTTAAAAAAGTTAAATAAGTTATGTAAATAAATAAAATAAGAAAAATTATCTGAAAAAGTAAATTTAAATTTATTGAAGCTACTAGCGTTGCCATTAGTTTGTTGATATGGTGGAATACCATTCCAAATGCGAGCAGCATGCAAATAAAATTGCCACTCAGACATTAGATGTTGATGTCGAATTAGGAGAAGATCCTGGACAACTATCCACCGCAGGTGATGGTGACTTACAAAATAAGGACGCGAATTTTTCCGTGAAAATAAGTAATACAGAATCAATATTAACCAGAAGAATAACTAAGAAAAATATCGAATGGCGCATTAGAAAACTTCCGTATTCGTGTATCAATACCAAGCAGACAAATTGAAGAAGGCAATAGTCGTGAAAACTACTAACAAAAAGCATTACAGAGAGATAAATGTTCCGGATCTAGATCGTTACCGCACATTACCGACACAAACAAATATCTCAGTACATCTCCGGTACAATACGCTAATAATAACATATAAAAAGCCGGAAATTTTATGTGAAATGGAAGCTCAAGTTTTGCTATTGCTGAAAAACGTATTTTTTTAAACATATTGTTACGTTTATACCTTTTATAAACCTTTTGTTGTGAGTTCTTTATTGCAAAATAAATAACATCAGTTTTTAGAGTTTTTAAATTAATTACAAATTTATTTGCTTTAAATACACAAAGTTGACACTTCAGAACAATTTACTTAAAATGTATCTTTACTTGATGAGGTTTAATTTTACACCGACTGATTATCCACTCAGACGCTGCCCTATTTATATTTGTCCATTTAAAGTCTAGAAGATTTAAGAATCTTCTACTCTAGAAGGTTTAAGAATCTTCTACACATTTTGTTGTTGTGTGTTGCTTATTCGACGTATAGGCGCCTGTATGTCTGTGTTTATTTTTGTTTTTGTTTTTTTTTGCTCATAAGGTTTCTGCTTGGGATTTATTTCAAAATATTTGTTGTTGTCTTTTGTAGAAAAGGGTTTCTTAGAAAACTACGCAGATGGTAAGCAACATGTATGTTTGTTGTTGTAAAATTTTCTTTTTGTCTTGCGAGTTACATAAACACACACAAACAATTAGAAATGGCCAATGATGAGTTCATTTCAGGTATAGGGAAAAATGTAACAATGAAACTGATCACAATTCTGAGAATTTGAATTTGAAAAGGAAGAATATTGAATGAGGATAATAAAACTAATATTTGTGAAAATCCGCATTTCCAAATTACAAATAAATTAATTCCAGGAATAGTATTATAATCTAATCAAAAATGCATTAATGACAATTAGCTAGTATAATTTGAGTATATAAAGAAGTGTAAAATTAGTTTAAGTATCAGTATTGTTTCTCCGGTCAAAGAGATAAATAATAAATTGAATAAAGAAACCTAAATAAATAAAAAACTTTGTGTTTTGTTTTTTAAAAAACTACAATAGTTATAGTTAATTTGCGCGTTTAGATGGTAAACAGCATACATGTATTTTTTTTCCTGTATACTAGGCAGTTAGTAAACAGCATATCAAATTGTTGTTGTGTGTGTATAAAATTTTTCGCAGTTTGTAATCAGTAGTTCGCTTTATTGCTTAATTATTTTATTTTAAAACTTAAGCAAGACACATTCGTAATAATATATATATATAGACGTCTTCTTTACTCATCTAGACGAGGCTACACATCATTTTGTTTTCTGATCCTTTTTGTCGATTTTTAACAATAAATGCACTACCGTTATTTAAAGAAAATTATTTTTCTTTTTTATTAGGGCTCTGTTCGAATTTGAATTCATGACCTTCTGTTTATTTTCTAACCCAACAGGCAGATACTTCTATGACCCCAGCCGCCATTACATCTTAACAAGTGTTAATAATTTATTCCTTTTAATTTGATTACATACATCACACTTGTTAGTGGTGGCAGTAACGACTTATTACTTATTCAGCTTTATTTTTCCTTTAGCAAGTCTCCAATATTTTGATTGAAAAGATTAGCTTTAAGTTTTAAGATTTTAGCAATGTAAAAGCTTTAAAGCGTTATTTTCGTGTTTGAAAAAAATATTCAAATGTTTGTATTTTGCACAGAACAATGTGGAAAAGCTTTAAAGTCGTCAAAATAAAAGCTTAAATTTTTTTAATTTATCAGCCCAATTCAGCTTACCATCTCTGTTCTAGCAAACTTGATTGCTAGTGATACAAACAAAAAAAGAAAGAAAATAGGTAATAAGATTAAGGTAATGAATGAAATGACATGAGCATAAAAAATTTTTCTCCACTTTCTGCCTTAATGCAAAGGATTAATTCACATTATTTTATTTTAGATCGTAAGCCAATTTTCTTGACACTGTTTCTTCTAACCCACTGAAAGTTTAAGCTTTCGCGGTTTAAAACACAATATAAAAGAAGTGATGTGAACATTTTGTTTTTTATCTTTTATATTTTATACTTATCTTTCAACTTATGCAGAGCACGTTTCTTATAAAAATATTTAAACTTGCTTCTGCTTTTGTTTCATTCTTCTTACTTTTACTTTATGTTCAGTTATCTTACATTATCACAAGTTCTTCATTTAATTTCTTATATAAAATTATTTCTTTCATCTCGTCGCCCTAATCATATACAAATACAAAATAAAAATGTAAAATTAAAATATGCGACAAGAAAGAATGTGAAATAATAATTTTAAAATTTATTTTAGATTCACTTGCTTATTAAGTAAAACTTAATAACTTAAAAACTGTTTGCATAACACATATAAAATTCAGTTTCTGCAATTATACAATTATTAAATGAATAAGAAACAAGGACGACTTTTCTTTTGTTTTCAAATAATGCAGGCAAATGTTAGCAAAAGCGTAAGCTATTTTCTTTAAGTAGAAAATTCAAGTTCAAGCTCAAAATGTATAAAGTTAACCACTTAACTCGCAGTCAAAACTTGGTAGTCCGGCCAAAAGGGTTTTTAATCAAGAAGCTTGTTTTCTAAAACAAAATAAAACAAAAAATTTAAATGATGAGATGATTCATTAGGAAGAGAATGTTTTGGCATTTTTAAATGAAAAATGATATTCGGAAAATGTCTATCATGACCACGCTGACAGATGTCGATTATTTCATTAAAGTTTTTAACATTTTTTTGGCAAAATGGCGGTCCTATTTCTTTAGTCACATAATAGATTTTGAGCTCGATCGGGATATTTGTTCTGCAATAAATTGATCGTTTCATTGGCTGTGTGATATGTAGCATCGTCCTGTTGAAATCACATGCCAGTGATATTCAGGTCATTAATAATAGGCCAAAATTAAGTTGTTAGCTTCTCGCGATAGCGTGATCCATTGACCGTTACCGTATTTTCAACCTCATCTTCGCCTCTAGACCCCATAGCGTACCATACAGTGACACGTTGAGTATGCAAAGGCTTCTCAATAATCGCTTTAGGAAGCCCAAATGTGCCAATTTTGTTTGTTGACATACGCTGACAAATTGGGCTTCGTCTGAAAACCTGCCCCTTGCTGTCGGTCGGCTTTAATTCCTGCACCAGTTGCACCTTGTAAGACTTCAAAGTCAAATCCCTACGCAAAATTCACCATGTGATGATTTTGGATAACTCTAATTGTTAAGAGCGTCGAGGAATTAACAAATTTTGGATTTGTTTAAATACGGCTCAATATTTTCCGTTGAACGACCCAGTAGAACATGCGTTGGTGTTCGCATATTTTGTATCGAACCTGTCGACTCAAATTTGACAACCAAATTCTGAATAGCGGTCACAAAAACGACGATATGTTGTCCAAAAATATCCTGAACTTTACGAAATGTATCTTTGACAGAACCACCATTTTCAAAGTGTATTTTATTTATTTTATGCAATTTTCGCGCTTTGAAATTTAATTCATTGTAGCAATTGCCAATGCATCTGCTACGAATAGGTCAAAAAACTAAATGTCAAAACTATCATGTTGTTAGTGTTGCCACAATTGAAAGACAAACTTCTTGCTGAAAAACCCGATACATTGCTAGTTTCCAACATTATTTTATCTATTTTTAATTTATAACATTTATTTACATAACAAAACTTATAACATTGTAGTGTAAATATGCCTTCAAATAATAATAATAGCAATTAGGAGGTGTTTCAAATACAACAAATCATATTGAATATGACACCCTGGACTCACGTCGCAATAGTGGCCAATTTAATAACATAATTTGTTCTATTATAAATGTTTTAGCAAACGAACTTCTTGTTGAAAAGCCCTTTACTATAGTTTAAAGCAACAAGCAGCCAAACATAAAATGTGTTTAAATATCTGTTAAGTTCAAAACAAAAGCTGCACCGGAAAAATTTAATAAATTATTGTTATTATTATTTCTAGGCCTTTTTAATATTTTAAAAATATTTTTTTGTTTAAGCACAGAAGAGCATGCCACCTAATGCTGTGGCGAAATATTTAAAACAATATTAAAAATGAACTTAATTTTTATATAAAATCCTTGTGCTTGAATAAAAAATTATTTATAAATTATTTAAAGTTTAAAAAAATAATTTTTTTTTTCCATGAAATCTATTTTGAAACTTAAGTTTGTTATGTCGTTCGCAATCCCCGATATAAATCTTTTATATTTCTTGCATTATTTTAATAAAAATAAATCACTTGAAATAAATACACATTATCAAGATTTTCCTCTAAATTTAAATCAAATTCGACACAATTTTTGTTCTTTGTTATTAAGTATTTTCAAAGTACAAAATGCTCAACAATATTTACATGCACTTGTAAAGATTATTTTAAGGTGAGTATACTTTTACATTTATCCTTTGTTTTAAGATTATGCATTCGTTTTGTCATATCGTTTGTGACATGCTATTTTATTCAAAGCAAGTTTAACAAAATTTTCTTATAGAAATTTTTAACAAAAATTTGTATGAAAAAGCAAAATTAAGGAAGTGTCAGATATTTGTTTACTAAGTTATTGTTTAAAAGCTGGCTTTTAGTGGATGGGCTGTGACAATTAATTTCAGATTATTGTTTGATTTAAACTTCTTTAGTTCTAAAATATTCCAGATTTTACTTACCTCGACTTTCAACAGGTTAGTGCCATTTTTAAAAAGAAGGATAGCGATTCCACACTATAATTGTCCTTATTTCATATTCAATATTCGGGCATAAAAAACTTCCAATTAAATTATATATTTAAAGCTACATCTCTATCTCTCCTGAACTTAAAAAACTATTATGGAGTATGTGAAAAACTTCTGTTTTAGTTGTTGTTATAAAGTTGCATGTTTTGCACTAGTGTTACCAAAGTGTATGAAAGAAATTAAAAGGAAAAAGACAATAATCTACTTTACCTTGACACAGCAATAGTAGGGAATCACTGGCTTTGAAAACCTACGCTTCAGGCTAATGAATTTTTACTCTGAGCATCCAAGGCGAATAATTATAAACACGGCAATCAACTTTATTAAAAGATTAATAGATATTGATGTTGAACAATTTTATAACAAAAATGAACATAGAACAATACAAAGCTGAAGACAAATGACTATCCTCGAAAAACTATATCTAAAATCGAAAAACAATACAATAGCTAATAAAGAAAAATAAAGACAATCCCCAGAAGGCATATAAAGCTGTCACGTGTATACCTGGATTATTTGAAAGGATTTGAAATATGAGAAACAAAAAATAAAACTTGGCTATGAAAAGCAATAACTTGTTGAACAAATTATTTAGCAACAGGAAGGACAGATTAAACAAGGAAGATAAATCGAATCGTATATATAAAGTTAATTGTCCTAAGTTAAATTTAATATGGATTGGTATAATAACAACAAAATTAAAGACTAGGATCTCATCTCACAAATCCGATTCTAGGTAAACTAATAGAGTAAAAAACTGCACTCACTGAGAGAGAACATTGCAGGAAGACCAGGCTTCTAAAAAGAAATTTATATTAAAAATGTAACGCGTATTTAATATAAAATGAAACAAATAATTTTATTTATTTTTAATAATTTGATAATTCGGCCTTAAGCCGAACAATATACTCTCAACGGAAATAATTAATTTTATGGAGAAATTAATTATAATTAATTTTATGGAGAAATTAATTATCCTGTAAAGGATCATATAACTACTTCAAGTAATTATAAACATTGGGCTGCATTCGAATAGAATAAACCCAGTTTGACCATATTATTGATTTAAATAATAGTTAAGGCTTAGGCTCATGCAAATAAAAAACAGTACATGCCTTCTGTAGTGTTCAAAGATTTCCGAAATACATTACCAACTTTGTTTTAAATCCTAAAACTAATGTTTTTAACATTTCTAAAAAGTTTATAGTAAAATAAGAAGCATGGACTGTTGTTCTCGTCAACAGAAATTTATATCTCAATTATTCTCCTTTGGACATGCTTAAAAAAGCCATTAAATGATGAAATTAAAATCTACACTGAAATAAGTAATTCATAATCCCTACTTACAGAATGATCTTGCCAACTGCTGAAATCAGAATTTAAGCCTCTCTAAATGGCAAAAATTTTAATCTATTTATCTATTTGATAAATTTTAAGAGTTTTAAATAGTAGTTACAATGTGTAAAGTGAGGTTTTGGAGAAAACTAGAAAATATTTTTCGTTCAGTGTATTTAGTTATAGTAAGAAAAAAATGAATAATAGTAAAATTTACAAAAAAAAATTAAATACTCATGGCTTTGATTTATTCACATTTTTTAATCTATTAGTTACCATTCATTAAGAAACTGCTTTAAGTAGATATTAGTGCCTATTTTTTAGAGCCTGTGAATCTAACAAAAATATTCCTAAGATTTATGTTATGTAATTTTTACTTATTATTCGTTCAATTAAAAAAATGAGAGTCAAATAATTTTATCTGTTCGGAGAGTTCTTCCTTATCAGCCATTAGATGATTGGAAAATGGAAACGTAATTTACATACGTTATTTGAAATTAGAAGAAGTATCGGGTTATTCAGGAAAAAGCTTGTTTTTCAATTGTGGCAACACCACCAACATGACAGTTTTGACATTTAGTTTTTTGACCTATTCGTAGCAGATGCATTGGCAATTGTTAAAATGAATTCAATTTCGCATAAAAATTGCATTAAAATAATTAATATCCCAAATGAAAATAGTGGTTCCGTTAAAGTTGCATTTCGTAAAATACGTGATATTTTTGGGCAATGTACTCCTTCTGAGACCGTTAAAAATGAGTCGACAGGCTCGATACAAAATCTGCGAACACCAACGCATGTTCGATCGGGTCGTTCAACTGAAAATATCGCAGTGGTGAGTCACAGTGGTGAATTAGACCCAATTTTGTTAATTACTCAACGTTTTCAGCAATTGGGGTTATCGAAAGCCATCACATGGCGAATTTTGCATAAGAATTTGACTTTGCGGCCTTGTAATATTTAACTGATGCAGGAATTAAATCATTCATGAAGGACCGGCTGGTTTTTCTGAAAAAAATCATTTTTTCAGACGAAGCCCGTTTTCAATTGTCACGGTATGTCAACAAGCAAAATTTCTGAAAATCGTAGAACGATTATTGAGAAGCCTTTGCATGCTCAACATGTCACTGTCTGGTGCGCTACGCGGAGTGGAGGCATGATTGGGTCATTTTTTTTTCGAAAGTGAGGCTAAAACTGTAGTCACGGACAATGGATCACGCTATCGCGAGCTGGTAACAATTTAATATTGGCCTATTATTGTCGACGTGGATATCAAACGGATAATGAAAAGATAAAACCTAATTTCCCGATGGCATAATTACATGAAAACCAGCATTTAAGTGGCCAGCCAGATCGTGTGATTTAACACTACTGGATTGTTTTTTGTGGGGCTATGTTAAGGACAGAACCTATACGGAGCCAATCGAATCTATTTCAGCCTTAAAACTCAAAATCAGTAATGTAATTAACGATATAAGACGGCCATTTTGCCAAAAAGTGATGAAAAACTTTTTGTTTTATATTGTTAAAAAGGATTGAAAAAAACTTTTTCCAAAAATAAACATCTTGCTGCCCATATAGTCAGCTTTGGGTGAGACTCTAGCCTAAAAGAGTTTGGACAATTTAAGGTAAATTGATCAATCCACTAACTTGTTGCTCCATTTTATTAAATAATAGCCGAATAGTTATTTCACAAAATCCTAAGTTTAACTATTAATTTAATAAATAACTATCGAATTATTGAAAGTCTGCATATACATTACACAAGTTGCAGCTGGGTCTGTTATATTTTGTATATATGGAACTCTCGGTAAACACACTGCAGTAATTTTTTAGATCTCTCTATTCTTATACGGCACACCAATTAACTTGAAATATAATGATTAACAAGTGACCAAATAGGCAGTTTTGTCTTAAAATTAATACTATAAAATTTAAAAATTCTCTAAAATAAACAAAATGTTTAATAAAAAAATTTTTATTAAAAAGTTTTAATATTTTTTATATTAAAAATTTTTAATATTCGCCATGACCAAATAAATTCTTTTATATTTGTTATTCGTAAACTAATAGCATCCGTTTGACAACTGCATTTGCATAAAGTTATTTCAGTTAACAATTCCACTTCAATTGAGATGAACTTGCAAGGTAAAAACCATAGAAAGAAAAATTCTTCTCTTACACACTCAAAGAAAAATTCATGCTTAAGAATTTACGATGGATTTATAATTATTTTACAACTAGAATTAATAAGAATTTTTAAAAATTTATATTTAGAAATTATTTTCTTTATTTAATTGAATTATTTAAAATTTTTTTATAGTCTTTAATAAAACGAAAAATTAAAGTAATGAGATTTTTGCTGAGTGTATTTCATTGCAACACTTTAATAAATGCTAGACAATGTGTAAGACAACGTTGTATAGACAAAGAAATGTATAAACAAAAATGCTACTTGTTTGTAAATTCTAATAATCTGTTCACATATTTTTTTGTTTGTATACAAATGAACAACAACTACTAAAGCTAAAAAAAATACACACACACACACACAGACACAGTTACACAGATCAAATTTACATGAAAAACTACAACTTGGATAACAAGAAACTGTTGTATGTATGCAAATGTGTATTAAGAAAGTAATACTCGTTGGTAGCAGGTATTTACTTGAAAATAAAATTGTTAACATTATTTTGTTAAATACCATGTAGAATTGTTGCAAACTAAACCATACTCATACACACACACACAATTACACATATTTATACAAAATTAGAAAAAAAAAAAATAAAAACGAAGAACATGCAACTTGTTATTATTGGTAGCAAACAATTTTCATAAGTGGCAGTTTTATAAAAATAAACAACAGAATAAGTAAGACAAGTTAAAGTTATATTTGAACACAACATACTTGTATGCTATATCAGTGTATGCTTCTTTGGTATGTCATCAAAAACAATTTAAACTTGACTTAAAGAAAAAGTTGTTGTAATTTTCATCCTATTTTGTTGTTTGTAAAAAGGCAAATGGTTTCATTTACATACATACACATATATATGTATTGGTTACCTTCATCAAAATGGGGTTTAAAATTTAAAGATTTATTTAATTGAAGTATTATACTCCACACAAGGGCAAGATTAATTCACTAGGGTATATTTGCTATTATTATTATTATTTGTATTTTTTTTACAAAAAAGCCAAAATTACCATGGCATTTTACAGTATTGGAGAATCACTTAAAAATTGTGAAATTGTAATGAAATTGAGAGTTATTTATTTTTTACTCATTTTACATCATTGTTCTCTTATAGAAAGAACCTTACTCATATAATTGTTACTTCACAGCTAAAGGTCAAAGAACAATCCAAATTGCAATAGGCAAAATTGAATTCCTTTGTTTAGCAATTAAAAATTGTGCGACAAGAAATATTTGTTTGAAATATATTAGAATCAACAAAGAATTCAATTTACCGTGATATCAGATAGAGAAGAATTTAATATCTAGATTTTATACATGAATATTAATAACTTAAGAATCCAATAATATAATATCGTGATATTAATCTATTCCTTCCTTTATATTACAGCAGCATTCTATAGGATGATCTTTTAAGTCCAGTAGAATTTTCTGATGTAAAAAAAAAACAACAGTCAGCGTGGACGGATAAGAATGGCAACAGTATTTCATTTATTGTTTATTTCAAAAAATGTAATTTAAAAATATATTTTATTTTAATATCAATAGCTGATAATATTATTTGCAATTAATGCTATGCCACATTATAGTGTGATAACGATTGACTAACGCATACGTGAAATGCTCTGCGAAATATTTCATTTCTTTATAAAAAGTTTAATGTCAGCGCCTGGCCGTTTGGAATTAATCTGACGGCGGTCTTACTTCTGGGTGCAAGAAAAGCTGCCCCCGTGCCCTACTTGGCCCGTTATTAAAGGGAGCCTAGTCTCCTAAAGGTCTCCTAGAAGACTGACAGGAGCCAACTAGACACTACCACTTTATTTCCACGAGAAACAGTAAGCCCCAGAGTTCAGCTTTTTGTATGTTTAGCCTTTTAGCTGCTGTCTGACTGATTATTGAGTTTGACCCTTCGGGAGCACCATGGTGGTTGTGGTTTCGAGGCCCTCGTATGAGTTGTGTGCATTCTGGTCCCGGAGTTGGAGAGTTTCCAACTCTTCAGCAGGGAGTGAGTAGCTGCGGCCTGCTTCAAGCTCTTGAAGTTGCAAGGAGTGACTGGAGAATAGACATATCCGAAGGCTTCCTAGAGCGAGGATGACGTAACATTTCATCCACAGTGGTATGATCCACCGTCAGGTTATGGCTTACACAACTAGGTACTGACGTAAATCTTATCACGCATCAGGGCCGTGATCCTCTTCCCCTCTTGATGAAGAGTTGGAGACTTTCATACTTGTTGACCTGTTGTATGTGCAAGCTTGGACATTGTTTGTTAACATGCTTTAACATCTCTTTAAAGCACCGATTAAACTAAAAGCCAGCATGTAACTAACTCCCCGAAGGGCTTCACTAATAATCGGAATAGGGTCGTAGCCCAGCGGAAAATTGATTTTCGGGGTACCAGTGTGGGTACATTAAGTTCACTGGTGGAACTTTGAGAGTCCTATGTCTCTTCCTATTAAGGGATGCGTGATTTGATTTACATCTGCACCGACTATATAGTCATAATCAGATGGTGGTCAAACCACTTAGTTGATTGGACATCAACTACGCCCTAGAAGGCCTTCGGATACGTATATCCTCCAGTTACTCCTAGTAGCAATTTAGAAAGTCCGGAGTAGGCCGTGCCCTCACTCCTTGCTGAGGAGTTGGAGACTTTCCAACTCCTGGTCCAGAAGGCATGAAGCTCTTATTTATCAAGAACACGCCAGCATTCATACTCACTGGACCTGAACCATTCATTGTGTTAATTTGAATGGTCCGACCCACAAACTCTCACTAGGGTCCGAAACCACAACCACCACGATACTTCCATATAGGGGCCAACCTCAATAACCAGTCAGAGCACATCATTTTCTAAAGAGAACAAATAGTGTACTCTGGGGCAACTGATTTCCCGTGGAAATATGTAGATTGTTCAGGTGACTCCTACTAGCCTTTGAGGGGCCTGGGCTCCCTTTTACCCCGCAAGACACAAATCTAAATGGAATAGTAGGTTCCAAAAAGACTATAATGTGCCCTCGGGGGGACCCTATTAAGGGATATTGCTATCCCAAACGACTGGTGCTACCTTTTACCCTGAAAACGCATCTCAAGAAGGGAAAGAGTTCCATCTAACATGCGTGACCGCTGGGCAACGGCGTGCCAAAACAACAGCAAACATTTTGAATTTTTTGTAGTATTTACCACTTTTTTCCAACCCGATACGATATTCCTCGCCTAATTTTTGAAGGTATGCAGTTTTAGTTCTAAAAGGTTTTTCAGCAAGAAGTTTTTTTTGTAAGACTAAAAAAAAATAAAAATTTAGATTACTTTAAATCAAATTTTTATTGTATTATGAAGAAATATATCTGGCAAATGGCCATCACGACAATGCTGACAGATTTCCTATGTGGCAAAATGGCGGTCCTATTTCGTTAACTACGTCACGGATGTAGAGCTTTAAGACTGAAATCGATTCGATTGGCTCCGAAATCTCTCATTAACATAGCCCCACCGATAATAATCATACGATCTGGCTGGCCGCTTAACTACTTATCTTTGAGAAATTATGCGATCGGGAAAATTAGTTTGCAATAAAGTAATCATTTCGTTGGCTGCGCAAAACCACATGTCAGTGACATTCACGTCTGCAATAATATGCCAACATTGAGTTGTTAGCATTTCGCGATAGCGTGATCCATTGACTGTTACCGCATTTCCAGCCTCATCTTTGAAAAAACCACCCAATCACGTCTCCAGATCACATAGCACACCATACAGTGACACGGTGAGCATGCAAAGACTTCTCAATAATTGATCTAGGATTTTCAGAAGCCCAACTGCGGTAATTTTGCTTGTTGTTGAGATAACCTTACAAGTAAAATGGGCTTCGTTTAAAAAATGATTTTTTTTTAGAAAAAACAGCCTGTTATTCCTGAATGAACTACCGAATCTCGGGCGATGTGACTGGCTGGTCGATTTCAGTTCATGCACCAATTGAACATTGTAAGGATTCAAAGTCAAGGCCTTACGCCAAATATGCCCAATTGCTGAGAAAATGTAGGAATTAAAAAATTTTGGATTTGTTTAAACACTGTGGCTCAAGGCTGCGATGTTTTCAGTTAAACGATCCGGTTGAACGCGTGTTGGTGTTCGCACATTGTGTTGTCCGATTATGTTGTCCGAACCATCATTTTCATAGTAGATTTTAATTATTTAAATGCGATTTTTGCGCGAAATTGAATTCATTGTAACAATTTCCAGTGCATCTACTACGAATAAGTCAAAAAATTAATTATCAAAACTATCGTGTTGTTGGTATTGCCACAATTGAAAGACAAAGTTCTTGTTGAAAAATGCAATAGTTCACTCTTATTATCTTTTATCTCTAGCCTCATAAGATAGAACATTTTTTTGTAAATATTTAATTTGTTTAGTTTTGCGTGTTTTAGATGTGATTTCTTAATTTTGGCTAAAAATCCCAAAATGTAAACAAGTTTTTATAAAACAATTCGATATAAATTTGTACCATCGTTTCAGTTCAAACAATTTTTAAGGAAAATTTAAATACAAAAAAAATATATTAATAAATAAATTGTAGATTTAAAATATTATTTTGTGTAGAGTTTTTCAATACCAAAAACTTTGTGTAAATGTTATTGTATAAAAATGTATTCATTAAATTTAACTGAAGGTTTTTTCTTCTATTTGGTTCTTTTTGCTTTAGAAAATATTCAAAAACATTTTTTAAGCTTGTTTTTGCTTATTTGAAGTATTTTCTAAAGTATTATTTCGCCCTAAACAATTGTTTTCTAAAGCAATAGCAAAATATCACGAAATCCTTTTAAATTTAAAGAGCAAACTAGAATGTGTCGCGACATGGAATCTTTAGTGGTGCCATGCATAATTCAATTATACTTCAAAAAATCCCTACTATTTTTTCAATTAAAAAATAATAATTATTTTTTAATTCATTTCCGTTTCTCTTGCTAAAGGATAAATGGTACAAATTAAAATCTTAGACGGCAAAAAAGAACACTCGATTATTTTTTTTTATGTGGCTGCATATAAACAAGTGTATATGTGTAAAGGGTGTTTTTTTTTTTAACCTCAATGGAATTTTTAATTGTAAACCTTTTTGCTTAAAAATAACGCTAATAATTAAATTTTCATTTTATTTCAAAATTAAATGCATGGCATTTTGATTTGAATTAATTAATTAATTTCTTGCATATGCCGGACATCTAACTGTTGCTTACTTTCTTGAGCATTTGAGGTTTTAGGTCACGGATAACACCAGTTAGTTAAAAAGTTAGATAAAAAGATGCTAGTTGTTGGTAGCTTACTTTGATAAGACCCTGACTTCATATAGCCCGATAGGAAATAATCTAGAGCCATCGAGAAAAGCAACTAACAGACTCGTTTTTAGAAGCCAACTTATAGCCAAATTTTCAGCGCCTTTGTGTTGATTCATTTTCATTACCATAACACGAGCGCTGGGTTCATTGTTTAATAAAAGAAAGCCTTTTCATTAAATTGAAATTATTTCTGGATTTAATGTTATCTAAAGGATCTGTTGTGTTTTGAATACACTCAATATGCGCCAAAAGTGCTAACTAAATCAAAAATAATCTTCATGACTGAAGATAATTTCCCCTCTATAAAAAAGAAAGTCATTTTACAGAAAGTCTGTATAAATTGAAAGCTTTGTTCAAGCGTCCACCTAATTTGGAGAGTATGCTAATCAAAAAAATGTAAAAGTTTGTTATACAGTTAACCTTTTTTATAATTTCTTAAAAAATCACTCTTTATATACAAAGAACTGAAAGCATTAGGATGGAACCATATCAAGTGAACAAAATATGTTATGCAAAATATCAAATATTTTAATATTTCAACATATAAAACGCGACGTTAATCTAAGTCTTATAGAAATCTGAACTTGTAGATTTTATACTTCTGAATTGAATCCCTTTTATTAACTTCGATAAAAGATGATAAATATAAAATGAAGCAGAAAATTTATATCCTATTGTGAATTCGAATACTTATGCTACATATAACTTGATATTAAAAAGTTAACTCTTTTAGGAGCATTTTCAATCATGAATATTTCACCACTTTAATCTTTATAAGCAATAGAAAAAGCAGAGTATAATGGAAAATTATGATTTTAAATGTGGTATTAATTGTAAAATAAGCCACCCTTTTCCTTAACACAACAAATTTTTCCTTTCAAAAGTCACGCAAAGCTGAATACTGCAAGAAACAGATGCTTGCATGTGTAATTATTTTTCTGCATACGACTTAATATTATAAGTGCAACGTTAATGTGCAATCAAATGAATGTTTTAACTTTGTTAAGGTAATAGACATTCATTGCTTTTGGTCCCTTTTCTATTGCTAATGGTTTTTGGTATACATGTAATCCTTTGTAAAATGCAAACATTGAAAGGAATATGTTTTTGTACATTGAAAATATTTAAGGAATTTTGTTACACTTTCTTTTGAAAGCAAATATATTGTATGTTCTCCTAAAATAATTACACTGGTAAACTTTCTAAGCCAGAAACAAAAAACGTATTATCCTTTAGAGAGCAAAAGATTTTAAAAATCTCAAAACCGAATATTTAAATATTCTACATTAAATATTAGGTGCTGCATATTCAAAATATTTTAAACTATTTAAAGTTTTAATGAGTTTGATTCAATATATAATATAACCTTGATATACATAAGTCCAAAAGAAATAAATAATTTTAAGATTTTATAAATAATTAAATTAATAATAAATTTTGTTAAAAAATATGGCAACAATTTTTTCTTAAACAAATACTTAAATCAATTAAGAATTGTAGTAAATTTTTTCATGAAACCAATTAAATTGTTAAAAAATTTTAAAACCTTTTATATGAAGTTTTTATTTTATTTTATTTTATTATATTTTATTTTATATTTAGTCTATGGACTCAATATCCTCACAGACATTAAAACAGTAATTAATAATTGTAAATGAAATTTAAATTTAGTTATTGAAATAAACAATTAAATGACATTTAACAGCATTAACATTTGAAGAAAAAACTTATAAAATTTATTATTTCAGTTTGATCTGAATACTTTAATTATCAGTGGATTAAAATAGCGCATAGGATGAAATGGAACATTAAATAAAATATTGCCAATCAAAAAATCTGAACACACATTTCCTCTTATATAAAACAAAGGTGACATTTAACATTATTCTTCGACTTTTTAGAGTTGACAGCGCTATTAGGGCAAGTCTACTTGTGTGGGATTGCGTGATATGATTTACATCTGCGCCTGGCTATGGAGACTTAATCAGATGGTGGTCAAACCACTTTTCATAAATAGAAACGTCATGCTCGTCCTAGGAAGCTGAAGACTAATTCTAGCAACAGGTTTTACCTAGTTGCAACTTTAATGATTCCAGGGCAGGGCTGCAAATCATCACTCCTTTCTGAAGAGTTGGAGACTTCCCAACTCCTGTCCAGAACACATGCCTAGCATGCTCACTGGATTGGATCATTCACCTAGGGTGTCATTAACTGCCAAATGATCCTGGCCACCATATTAAACAACAAACCTGATATGGGGCCGCGAAACCACAACCAACACGATACTCCCATGTAGGGGCCAACCTCAATAATCAGCCAGAGAACAGTTAAATGTCTAAAGAGACAAATAACGAAACTATGGGGCTTACTGATTCCCGTGGAAATGACGTGGAGTTCCCAGTTGACCGCTGCTGCCTTCAGGGGATAGATAATCAAGTATTCTATAAAGATCGATAAATGTGCCCCCGGGGGTACTAGTGTGGGATGATGATGTGATTTGATTTATATCTGCACCGACCAGGTAGTCATAATCAGATGGTGGTCAAACCACTTAAATGATTTGCAAACGTCATTCACGCCATAGGAGGCCATCGAATACGTATATCCTCCGGTCACTCCTAGTAGCAATTTCGAAATCCAGAAGTAGGCCGCAGCCTTCACTCCTTGCTAAAGAGTTGGAGACTTTCCAACTCCTGGTCCAGAACGCATGAAGCTTAATATAATTAAGAACACGACGGCATTCATACTCACTGGACCTAAACCATTCATTGTGTTCATTTTGAATGATCCGACCCACAAACCCTCACGAGGGTCTCGAAACCACAACCACCACGATACTCCCATATAGGGGCCAACCTCAATAACCAGTCAGAGAACTGTTAATTGTCTCAAGAGACAAATAGTGAACTCTGGGTCGTACTGATTCCCGTGGAAATATGTGGATTGTCCAGTTGACTCCTACTAGCCTTTGAGGGGCCTGGGCTCCCTTTTACCCCGCAAGACACCAGTCTAAATGGAATAGTAGGTTCCAAAAAGACTATCATGTGCCCCCGGGCGGAACTAGTGTGGGATGGTAGAATTAAGCCACGAAAAATTGCTTTTGCACCAATTCCATGCCATTACTATGGACTTTATAAATTGGATACCAAATTTTTGAGCCATATCTCAGAAAAGGTCTTACAACACAAGTATAAAGATGTTTTGTAACATTTGGCTCACTAAATTCCTTCGCCCAGCGTTTTATAAATCCAAGAACTGTACGTGCTTTATTAGTGGCTAATAAAATATGCTGTATAAAATTGAATTTAGTATCAAGTAAAATACCAAGATCTGGAACTACATTCAGTTTCTCAAGTTCATAGCCGTTCAAAATATGTGTGACATCTTTGGAAGAAAATTATACTACGAATTAAATGAATCCTTTTGCATGAGAATATGATCAGCATGAAGAAATATCTTTACGTCTTCTGTTTATAGCAGAAATTCATGTACTTATCTGTCATTGTGCAAGTTTATAGCAGGTTTGATCTGTTTGATATCATTAAAGAAAAAGTTAACTAAACTTTACAAACGAGAAAGGGAAATAGGGAAAATTATATCAAATTTTTAAAACGCTCAAGGCGTTCTTCAAATGCAAATAAGTCATTAAACAAAAGGTTTATAGTTTACACTTGGCTTTTGAAAAAGGCCAAGAAATACTAATGTCAAAAAACTGTACTTGTCCATATTTGTAATTATATTATGTTGAGCCTGAAAAGTTTGGAAAACGAAAAACCTAAAATTTAAAATAACTATTGCTTTGTAAGAAATTCTGATTCAATTAGTGCAGTTATTTCAAAATTCCAAAATATTTTGCATTGTCCTAGTGTGTCTTCCTTCAAACCTGTTTTATTGAGGTATTAACTTCGCAATTTGGTCATTGGCCTAACTATAGACTCTGACGATATTTTAAATTTTTTCTTAATCTAAAATGTTTCCTGATAAACCGGTTAGAATAAATAATTAAATATGTTTATAATTCTGAAGAAAAGTGGTGGTTCCACTGAAATTTCTGCTATCCGATTGCTTATTCGTCACTACCTATTACTACCTTTTACTAATTCAGCTATCACATACTTTTGCCCTGGAGTTTCAGTCTGTCGACTGTTAATTTTAGAATTTTTTCCTGGTTTTCATCTGTACCAAATGCTGTTTCAAATTTCCCTGGAATATTGCTTACACAAACATCTAGTTTAGGGTATCTCGATAGATAATTTTTACGTTCTGGTTCATAATTAGGGTGTTATTCTCTAAGTGCTGGTTTAATTAAAATAATTAGTAAAATAACAATTTTACCTTCACAGATAAGTAAGTTAATGTATATAAAATCTTTAATGCTATTTTATCCAGTTTGAGTCCTTTCCTCAAACCTAGAAGGTTTCCTTAAGAACTATGATACCCAAGCCAGGAAAAGACTACACAAAGATCAGTTCATATAGACCAATTAATCTCCTATCAAAGATGTCAAAACTGTTTAAGAAAATAATTAAGATTTTCTAAGCTAAACCCCAGTTTGAGCGAGGAAGGATATATAACGAATCATGAATTCGGATTCAGAAGACAGCAGGGCATTATAGAACAAACGAAGAAATTACTAAACGTTGTTAAAAAACCTTTGAGGAGAAAAAATACTGTTCAGCGATTTTTATCGACGTTTCCCAAATTTTTGTGAAAGTATGGCATGAAGGATTGTAAGGCTTACTTTATAAGTTTAAGCATTATTTACCCAAGAACTTCTATAAGCTTTTAAAAAGTTATTTAACTGGTTGTAAGTTTATTCTTAAAGAAGGAGATTTGGGATGTGTTTGAAAAAATGGAGAGTTAAAATAACTGAACATAAACATACACACACAACATTCACACTGCATAGAGACGACTCATGTCCTTCTTTTCATATAAATAACAAAATTATAACTCAACATTCAGAAGTCAAATACCTTGGCATACATCTTGATCAGTGCTTAACCTGAAAACATAACATTTAAGCACAATGGATACAAATGCAGCTAAATGCAATGCAAATTTATTGCTTAATTGATAAAAATTCAATTATTAGCTTGGATTGTAACCTATTGTTATACAAATTAATCCTCAAACCTAAATCATGTTATGGTATTCAATTATGGGGCACTGCCTCAGCTTCAAATTTGGAAAAAAATTTTAAGGCTCCAAAATTAAATTTAATGAATAATAGCAGTGGCACCCTGCTATCTTTTACCATGTTCAGACATACATTTTTAATTGACTCAATATTCGGTTTATTGGCAGTATTACTTTAGTGTTTAGACATACTAAATTTAGCTAACTCAATAAACATTTGACATTTTATAAAAATGGAAATAAATTCATTTATTAAAAAGCAATTACTATTGTATAATAGCAGTGCTGAGTTTTTACGGTTAGTGAGATCGTGTTTTGATTCAAAGTTGGCGGTACTTAAAAATAAAAAAAAGAAAAATGTGCAAATTCCACAGAGTTTAAGAAACCAACAGCTCGTGCTTCTAGCACTATTGGAGAAAAATGGAAATCAAATAAATTAAATATGTATGTACTTATCTTGTTTTGTTTTACATTGATGGCATATGCCAGTGTAGATAAGTGGTAGATAATTTTTTCTTACTGAACACTCCTGTTAACAGTGTTGCATATCAAGGTTTACTCAATATTTATAACAATTTCGTACTTATTGAACGATATTTGAAGTCTAGTTTTGTATGAAATATTGACCTCAATAATTACATTTATTACGATAATCTTAATAATTGTATATGTCTGAAGACAATATTAGCATTCCGTTAATTTCTGATGGAATAGCGAAAAATTTAGAAACGCAACCAAATTTGTTGGCTCGCAACATCCTTAACGATAGTGATTACATTCGGCTAAGAAGGAGTAATTTTGCTTCTATTAGCCGAGCATCAGAAGATTATATTTATAACATACATGGCTGGATTTTATAAGTTTAATTTCAATTTAGATTTAAGATATAAGCAGTTATTGTTAGCTACGACAGCTGCTCAGAGCTTATCTTATATAATTTAGCCAGCCTATTAGAAGACACAATACATAGCGAAATAAGAGTCAGTTGTGGGCTCCTAGTATTAGAAATTATAACATACATTTAGTAAGTGCAAGTCAGTCGTCGCGGCTGCCAGTCGTCACGTCGATTATTACATATTTAAGTAAAAATTATGGAGCACGAACACACACTCGTGTCAGAATTCCAATCCAATTGTTATAAAAATAATAGAAAAATTTTTTTCTTTATCTAAACTTAATACTAGAAGATAAACTGTTTACTTTGATTATATCAATTATTTTTTAAATACCACATAATTGCCATGAATAAGTCTGACACGCAAGAAAAAGTATAAAATTCAACATAAATTTGAGCAATAATTTTCTTATCGTTTCCTTAACAAATTTAAGAATCAAAACTTATAATTCAAATGGCTTTAATTTAAATGCATAAAATTTTACAATTTGTGTGATGAAATAAAAATCATAATTGCAGAAAGAGATTTTCTTCTCTTACTAGACTCCGTTTTAAAGTAAAGAAATTTTGCATGCACATCTCAATGAATTTGTAAACCCTTAAATGTTTCTTTCTGTTATGTTTCATTTTAGAAATAAACAAATAAAAAAAAAAGAAAATATAAAGTTTGTTGTAATTTGAAACGTTTAACGATATGTAAACAATTTTGTCTTCTGTAGTGCTCCTTGAAAAAGCTCTTCTTATTCTAGTATTTGTTTATCAATCTGTTTAAAGACTAAAACAGAAATGTGTATTAAAAGAAAAAGAAATTTCTTTGTGTTGTTTAAACAATTTGCCTGGCTGAAGTTGAGTATTAAAGAACAAACTTTTCATTTTATTTTTTAAATAATTGGTATTTTCTTTAAAGATGCTTAAAACAAAATATAAAACAATAATTTCAAATTTAAACTTGTGGAATATTTGATATAATTTTATGTTATAAATATTTTTAAAACTTCATATACTAATAAATTTAGAAAATTGTTTTGTTTTATTTTTTTGGAAAGTTTAGTTTATGATTACAGATAAATCCCATTGTAAAAAAGTTCGTCATGTTAAAACTAAAGAGTATTCCCATATGACATATAATTTTATATTCATACCTCTTGAAGGCGCCCAGTACAAATTTAATTAAAATATGTAATAATTTTCTTAATACAAGAACAACTAAACTTTGAAATTTATAATGGGTTTTTCAACAAGAAGTTTTTTTTTTAAATTGTCGCAACACCAGCAAGTTGATAGTTTTGACATTTTTTTTTACGTATTCGTACTATAGATGCATTGGCAATTGTTGCAACGAATTCGATTTTGCATGAAAATCGCATTAAAATAATTAAAATTTACTATGAAAATAATGGTTCTCTTACAGTTACATTTTGTAAAATTTTTAATATTTTCAGACAACATAATTGTCCTTCTCAGACCGCTATTAAAAACTCGGTTGTTAAGTTTAAGTTGACTGGCTTGATACAAAATTTGAGAACACCAACGCGTGCTCGACCGGGTCGCTCAACTGAAAACATCGCAGCAGTGAGCCACAGTGTTGAAGTAGATACAAATTTGTCAATTCCTCCACGTTCTCAAGAATTCGATTTATCCAAAACCACCACATGGCGAAATTTTCGTAAAGATTTGACTTTGAGGCCTAACAAGTTTCAACTAGTGCAGGAATTGAAGCCGACCGATAATTTACATTGCCGGCTGGTTTTTCGTGAAAAAATTATTTTTTTAAACGAAGCCCATTTTCACTTGTTAGGATATGTCAACAAACAAAATTGCCGCATTTGTGGTTTTGAAAATCCTAGAGCGATTATTGAGAAGCCTTTGCATGCTCAACGTGTCATTGTGTGGTGCGCTATGTGGTCTGGACGCGTAATTGGGCCATTTTTTTTTAAAGATGTGGCTGGAAATGCTAACGACTCAATTTTTTTCCTATTATTGGCGACATGAATATAACTGACATGTGATTTCAACAGAACGATGCCACATATCACACAGCAAATGAAACGATCAATTTATTGCAAACCAAATTTCCCGATCGCATAATTTCACAACATTCAGCGGTTAAGTTGCCAGACAGATCGTGTGATTGAACACAACTGGATTATTTTGTGTGGGGTTATATTAAGGACCGAAGTCTCTAAGAAATCCATCGAATAGACTTCAGAAATAGAACCAAAAGTGATTGCAAACTTTGTTGAAAGAATCTGTCAGCGTAAGATATGATTTTTCTTTCATAATTTTCAAACTTTCCTGTTCGTAATACAATAAAAATTTTAGTTCACTTTAATTCAAAATTTTTTGTTTTATTTTATTTTAGAAAATAAACGTCTTAACGTCAGCCCCTGGCCGTTTGGGCCTAATCTGATGGTGGTCTTACCACTGGATGAAAAAAATGCGCCCACGAACGATCAAAGGCGCATACACAACTCGGTGCATACACGTTTCAGTTTGCAATTTTTCAGAGTACAGCGAGCAGGCTCGTATCAAACTTCTGGTAGCCCCTGTTGCATTTGTAATAGCGACTGGCTATTACATGTGCCATAGTTCTTCGAATGCTTGAAAAAGACAATTGACTTTGCCACTTTGGGCCCTCATCAATAACTAGCATAGGGCCGTAGGTCTGCGGTATATTGATACCAGTGTATATCGGTCACTGGTCAGACCTCAAGAGACCGTTTATTTCTCTTCCAGTTTCAGGATGCTGCTACCCTAGACGACTGCTGCCGCCTTTACCCCCCAAAAGCACATTTCAAGAAGGGGAAGAAATCCATCTTCACTGCCTACCCTCGGAGGGATCCTCTATGACAAGAAGTACTGAAAATAGCACACTAGAATCGCCCGGGGGAACGGAGTTAAGCTGAATCTCTTTCCCATCTTGACATATGCTTTCGAGGGTAAAAGTGTGTTTCCGTTTTGAGTATATTGTCGCAGATATAAACTTCTTTTTATCGAATCCGTCATAATGAATTTGGTAAACAAAAAATTATTCGTCAAAAGCAAAAAGTTACATGTCTTGAAAAGGTATAACTTTTATTGTAAACTTGTTATAGTTTTGTGTAAAAAAACAACAAAGAAACAATAAATTTTTATTTGATTAATATTATAACAAAGAGATATAAAGTTCAACTTATTTTTGCTAAAATGCTGTTCACTTCGTTTGGAAAGCATTCGCCATCATCTTCTTTGGAATACACGCAGCCAAAAAGGCGCCTACACTGAATGATAATAACAGCAACAATATATAATATATGAGAACCCCTAGAAACAGCAATAGAAGGACGACTTGCTGGGCAAATGAATGAATTCAAGTTGCAACGTCGTTAAATTAAGAAAGCGAAATAATAAAGTATCTTTTAGGTGTAAAGTAACTATCGGGTTTATTTCGTATGTATTGAAAGTAAATATATCGTTTAATACAATTTAAAACTTTAAAGTGATGTGTTATTATCTTGCAATAAATGAACTCAATATAACAAAACGTTTCTTAAAAGGGAATAAACGTAACAATATATTCCAACACAGATCAGGCTGATCATTAGGAATATATTGATCATTATATATATCCTCGTAGATTTTTTATTGGTATGTTCCTTTTACTGCTGGTCTAGCTGTAACCTCATAACAAACTAAAATATTGAAGAATGTTATATATATGTCATATAAAAATATAAATAACAACAAAGTATTAAAAGAAGAATAAAACTTTCAACTTTTTAAGGTTTATAAATCAAGATAACGAAATTTGGGAAATTTGTTAAATTGTATAGAAATTATTTTGTTTGATTTTATGATCAATTGTAATGTTTTTCAATAAATAAATTTTTAATACTAATTACTGGTATTTAGCATAATACCTTTACCCATTTATATTGTAATTGTCCGTCCATTTTTGTTACGTTTTAACAAGAAACTTAGCTAAAACCTTCTTGACATTTTACCTCCTGCAAGACGCTTATTTAATATTAAAAATAGAAAAGAGAAAACACACTTGACTTTTCTATTCCTTTAATAAGAATTTATCGTAAACAACAATTACCCCCCATAACTTTGGTTGGAAAATGTAAGCAAAGTTTCGCTTTGCTTGACTCAATAATATTTTTTATTTTTAATTTCTTGATATTTTTATTTCCGATCTTTCTTTTTATTTATTTTAAAACACAAAAAGTTAAGACAAATATTATGGTTTTTAACTTGTTTCCCACAACACAACAACATTAACAACAACAGAAGATAAAAAAAGGAAGATGAAAAACTTGTAGCTGGTGCATTTATGTCTGTCTGTAGAAACATGCAAAAAAAGAATGTAAAAACTGAATTGAAAAGTTTTTTTCTGTCATTCATGGTTATTGTGCGGGTTTACTTTCAACATGGACAACTCAGTTATTAAAGGACAAGCATTAAAGTGACTATAATGTAAAGAAGAAATATTAAAGAGAATGTTATGCAGTTTTTCTAGTAACACATTTCAAGTGTCAAATAAAATCCAATAATTTAAAAATACAATGATGGTCACGATAATTTTTTTATGCTATCTGGAGACTGAAAGAAAATACTGTTTATCGAAAATAGTAAAATAGAAGCGATTGAATAAAATATGAATAGCTTAAGAAAACAAAATGAATGTAGTTTGCATGATAAAAAAATAATGGGAGAGTTTGCTATCGTGTCCTCGATTCTGCTGTTAAAAGTAAACAATGTTCGTAAAATCAGATGCATAAATTAATAAATACGCTCGCTATGTAGAAAACCATAGAAGTTTTAGCGGTTTTTTTTTCAATTGTAACAACACCAACAACATGATAATTTTAAAATTAAAGTTTCTTGATGTATTCGTAGCAGATGCAATGAATTAAAATCCGCACGAAAATCGTATTAAAATAATTAAAATCCACTACGAAAATGGAGGTTCTGTTAAAGATATATTTCGTAAAATTTGTGACATTATCGGCAACATTAATTATCCTTCTGAGATCGTTATGAAGAATTTGCCCGTTAAATGTATGAACACCAACTCGTGCTTGACCGGGTCATTTAACTGAAAACGTCGCAGTCGGGAGTCGCAGTGTTGAAGCAGATCCAAATTTGTTAATCCGTCGACGTTCTCAACCACGAATTTTGTGTAAGATTTATAAGCCTTAAAAGATTCAACTGGTGCCAGAATTGAAGCCAACCAACCAATCACATCGCCGTTGATTCGATAAATTCATTCAGGAACAACAGGCTGATTCCTCTGAAAACATCATCTTTCCAGACGAAGCCCACTTTCAGTTTTCAGGCAATATCAGCAACCAAAATGGCCGCATTTAGTCTTTTGGAAATCCTAAAGAGATTATTTAGAATCCGGTGCATGCTCAACGTGTCACTGTATGGTGCTCTATATGGTTTGCAGGCGTGATTGGGCCGTTTTTTTCGAAAATGAGGCTCGAAAAAAGCTAACGGTCAATGGATCACGCTTTCAGGGGATGCTAACAACTCAACTTTGGCCTTTTATTGAGGATGTAGATGGTGGTTTAATGTAGTGTCAACAGGATGGTGCCATGTGTCACACAGTCAATGAAACGACCGATTTATTGCAAACAAAATTTCCCGATCGCATAATTTCACAAGAATCAGCAGTTAAAACACCACTGGATAATTTGTGGGGCTATTTTAAGGACAGAGTCAATATGGAGCCATCTATCAGCGTGGTCGTGGTGAACATTTGCCAGATATCATTTTTTATTCATAATTGCCGAAATTTTCTCTTCGTAATACAATACAAATTTTAATCGTGTTAATCTAAATTTTTTGTTTTATTTTGTTGCTTAAACGACAAACTATTATTTTGTCGTTAAAGCAAAGCAAATTTCCTTAAACGACTGGTGAATATCTAGCAAGAACTCAATAATATTTTGGTTTAGATATTTATCTCCAATGGTAAAATTTTACCATTATTGTTTTCAGGTTTTCGAAGAGTTACATTGATCACTAATGTTAAGTATGAACTTATTCATATAGCAGAACAGGATAAGTGCTAAGACGAATATTAGTGAACTATTGCTGGCCAGCTATGCGTGATAATTACCCTTTATCAGTTGATACTGATTTGTTGCAAGGAAATTTTTTTAAGACTGCTTTATTGGAGAGAATAAGAGTTAATTATCTTGATATGGAAGAAAAATTCAATTTAAAAAGCACTGTAAATTATTATTGGGAAATTGAAGCAAATTCAAGCATAAGTTTTACAAATCCAATAAAGCATAGCATCATTACCATTGTTAAAATAGCCATATTTTCAAAAATTGTATAGATATCCTTACGTCTATAAGGATGAAGTTAAAAACAAATGTAGGAAATATGAACTAATGAGTTCATAAGACCGTCGAATTCCCCATATTTTGCTCAATAAGCTAACAAAGATGTAATTTTATATAATAAAGACTTAATCTTAATCTTTTAACCGGTCCTTTAAATTATAACGTTTTATTTTTTTTTTGTTTTTGAAAAATATAAAAAATAATTTCCTGAAGAAGCTTTCCACAGGAAAGCGAAATATCGAAAAAATAAATCGTTATAATTTAAAAGATTAAGATTTAATAGAAATAAGAAAAGGTCGAATAAAACTGAAAATAATAATAAGACTAAATTTAAGTTTAATTATTAATATATTGTGCAATATAATCAGAAGGAAACTGATATTTTTCGTTTAAATAATTTTGTCACGGTATTTGTACTTTCCTTGCATTTGATTATTTGTGCTTGGACTTGTACTTGAATAACAAGATAATAATTCAGAATGTAAGTATCTAACCCGATTTTTGTTTCAATAATACTAATTTTAAATAATATTCTACTATACTTTAGGCTACTTATTCAGTGTGTAAAAAAACGAATAACATTTATAAGTGATAATGCATTGAAAATATTTAATCATTACTTAATGATAATAATTATAGTGTTGTTGAACTTTTTTGCAATGAAAACTTTATACCAAACATCATTACCATTATTTTTAGTTAAATAAACATCAGCATTATTTATTTTTCAATGCCCATAAAGTCGGCAATTAATTATTTCATATAATTGATTACTCCCATCTATGGCCTGCACAAAAAATTATTAAAAACAATACAATTATTTCTTAATCTTAGTGGCTCTTAAATAATCGTCAGCAATAATAATTTTAAAATGCCTAAGGGAAATTGTTTTTGCTTGAACAAAACAACAAAAAGAAAAAGGTTCATTAATTGAAATACATTTGTATTCAAATTTGTAAGATATATTTCTTTTTTTAAATTAATTTTCTTTTCAGGAGTTAATAATTAATACCTAATAATTTAAAATGGCCCTAAGGCCATATTATAGATTTCTTAAAAGTACAAATATTTTTTCTTTCATATTTAGTAGTTTTAATTGCTTACTGAACAAAAACTTATTTGCTTAGATGTTTGCTTTCTTTTTGCAAAAGTTCTTTAGGAAGTGAAACTGTGAAAATTTTAACAATGGAGTAAAGCTATTTTTCTTTTATTCCTTGACAAATTTGAAATTGTGAACAAAGAAATTTACTCAGCAAGTAAATAATTATTAATCAGGCTTAAGTTCATTTACATATATTTTCATATAAAAAATTTATTGGAAAAGAATAGTAATATGATAATAAAAAATTAATTAATTAGTATTAAAAATTAAGCAAAACTTAGTATTATTAAGTTATGCAGGATTTTAAGTTTTTAAAAGACTTTTTTATCAGGCAAGTATAGGCCCAACTAATTTTTGCATAAACTGGCTTAAGGCAACTTAAGCAACTGTGCAAATGCCTAATAATTATATGTGGCAAACTATAATGTAATTAACAAAAATTTTCGTCGTTTCGTCAAATATCATTTGCTTAAGCAAAGTACGAAACTGATCGCACATTACGTACGGAAACAGCTGATTTTGCATTGTGTTATAGATACATTAGTAAACAAAATCCAATGGAGGGAAAAAACGATTTTATCTGAATTTAATAGAAAATGTACAGAGAAAAAAATAGCTTATAGGACAAAAGAGACGCGTTCTATTATAACGGCAATTCAAAGAAACGAGGGCCTTTAAACATTTTATTTTCTTACCATTTATCTAACACACAATTTGCATTCTAATTTAATTTTTTATTGTTTATAAATTCAATGTTTGCACACAGTTGCATTTTTTAGTACTTTTGGTGCAAAAAATACATAAGGCAACTATTAACAAAAAATTATAATAAATTTCATTTATTTAAAACGCAATTATTTTTTTGCAAAAGTACGAATAAAACAAATATGCAAAAACCGTGCATAATAATTTCTATATTCATGTAAGTACAATATAGCTACGTAAAAGTTTTCAGTGATTCGCTTAAACATATGACAGACTTTTCTTTCAATTTTTGACATTAACTTAAGCCAGCCACTGACAAAATGCTTTTAAATAAATTGCGTTTGTAAATAAAGAAAGTCACCAGTGGCTGTTTTATAATTTGCTTTGATCTGTTTGCTTTCAACAAATTTAAGACCCCAAGTACTTAAAATGAACAAACCAATAAAAAAGTTTTAACGATTAAATAATTGTTGCAGACTTAACAAATGTGCTTTGGCACTGGCAAAACCTCTTATAATAATCCACAACATATCATTGAAATTTTGGTTATTTTTCTAAAATATGAAAGGATTTTTTTATTATTGCATGACTTAAAATCTGGTTGTAGAAATAATATTGCCAACCATAGAGTATTGTTAAACTTGGCGCTGTATCTAAACTTTTTAAGCAAATTGTTAATGATAAACTTTCCCATCAAGTATTGTCTATATTGCTTCCTGGTCAGCACAGTTTTAGAAGGGGTTGTTCAACCGTTACTAATCTTTGGTAATTAACAATTCTGGTCAATCGCGGATTTGTGCAACGTAAACAAACTGATGTTATTTTTAACGACTTTTGTAAGGGATTTGATAAAGTTAACTATAAACTTCTGATAAGGAAACTTGACCTTATAGGATTCACAAACAATTTACTTATACGGATTAATTTACATCTTTCAAACAAAAATTAAAAAGTTCGTTTTAACATGCTTATATCCAAGGAATTTATTGCTTCATCTGGTGTGGCTCAGGGTAGCCATATGGGTTCTTTATTATTTTCCTTATTTATTAATGATCTACCCAGTGCCATTAAATACGCAAACGTTTTATTATATCCAGACGACGTGAAGATATTTCGAACATCTAATCGCCACGCTGATCATATTCTTCGACAATAGTACTAAGATGCCTTTAATTCCTGGTATAATATTAATCTTATGGAGTTAAACCTTAAAGACTGCAAATACGCGTGTTTGTTCCGAATATCTGAAATAATATTTTAAACGGCTCTGAACTTGTGAAACGTAGTTTCAGATCTAAGCATTTTATTGGATGCTAAATTAAATTCCATCCAGCATATTTCATAAAGCATGTACAGTTCTTGGATATTTAAATCGCTGGGCGATGGAGTTTAGTATCATAAAACATCTTTATATATCTCTTGCGAAATTTATTCTCGAATATCTATAATATAAAAATAAGTCGGGTTTTCCTTCCTGCCGCTATAACTCCAGAACGCACGAACCGACTTCCACGTTTTTGCATTGGTTGGAAAGGTCTAGGGCTCCGTGAGGTTTATAACAAAGAAAATTCACGAATAATTTCAAGAGAAAAGCAGGAAAAGCATTTTTCACATACAGCGCCATCTCTGACACATAGCATGTAATACAACGGCACCAGTACGTGGTGTGTGTGTATCCCTTACGAAAATAAGTACCTTTCATTTTAAGTAGATGACGCCGTGTGCTAGGTCGCATGTACACTGTTCATTCTAGAAATGATGAATGTTTTTCTTTGCGACTGCTGTTGGTAAATGTACGTGGACCAAAATCATTTGCACATTTGAAAAGTGTGAATGGCCACCAATGCCAAACATATCGAGAAGCATGTCAATTATTGGGTTTGCTGGAGAACGATTCTCATTGGGATTTAACTTTTGCGGTTTCAGTTGTTTCATCAAATGCGTACCAAATACGAACGCTGTTCGCTATTATCACCACCACATGTTTTTCTTCACAACCAATTCAGTTATGGAACAAATGCAAATACGGCATGTGTGAAGATATCTTGCATCGCTTGCGCATTCTAACGAATAATGCCGACATGCAAATAACCGATGAAATATATAATAAAGGATTGATTCCGATTGAGGATCAATGCTTGACTATTGCAAACAAGCTACTGATTAAAGTAGGAATGATTGCGCCAAATCGATCGATGCACCATGTACTCAACCGAGAATTAATTCGAGACCTGCAATACAATGTTCATACATTGCAGGAATTCGTTTGAAATAATGTGCCGTTGCTGAATAAACATCAAACGCAAATATACGAAACATTTATGCAAGCGGTGGACCATAATACTGGTGCTCTTTCTTCTTGGACGCACCTGGAGAAACATGGAAAATATTTGTCATTTCATTGATTTTGGCCACTATTCGATCAAGATGTGATATAGCTTTGGCGTTAGCATCATCTGGAATTGCGGCGACTCTTCTAGATGGCGGTCGTACTGCACATTCTGCGCTTAAGTTGCCACGTAATTTAAACACAATTGATACTCCAACATGCAATATTTCCCGATCCAATACAATGGGAAAATTGTTGATGCAATGCAAGCTCATTGTTTGGGATGGCTGCACAATGGCACATAAGAAATCACTTGAAGCACTTAACTTCATACTGAAGCATCTTCGGCGAAATAACAACGTCTTTGGCGGCTTGATGATATTGTTGGCAAGCGATTTCAGGCAGACGTTGCCAGTAATTCCCCATGCAACACCTGCAGATGAATTGAAGGCATCACCTTTGTGGAATAACGTAAAAACATTATCGATAACCACTAATATGAGAGTTCAACTTCAAAATGATCAAAGTGCTGCACAATTTTTCAAACAATTGTTAGCTGTTGGAAATGGATAAGTCCCAGTGGATGCGACAGTTGGATTAATTACTCTTATCAACGGCTTTTGCCAATTTGTAGACTCTCAATTACCTCTTATTGAAAATGTTTTCCCAAACATTAGTGAGAATTATTAAAATTATGCTTGGTTAGGGAAACGAGCAATTCTAGCCGCCAAGAATAATGATGTTGTACATACACTGAACTTCACCATTCAATCAAAAATCGATGGCGATTTGGTGACATATAAATCTGTTGATTCCATAATAAATCCTGATGATGCAGTAAATTATCCAACGGAGTTTTTGAAATCTCTGGAGTTACCAGGATTTCCAACACATAACTTGCAACTCGAAGTTGGTTCAGTTATTATGATATTTCGTAATTTGAATCCACCGCGACTTTGTAGCGGTACTCGACTTGCGGTGAAAATACTTATGCCGAATATGATTGAGGCAACCATTATTAACGGAAAATACGCAGGTGAACGATTGCAGTTTCCGGTTCGCCTTGCGTTCTCAATGACAATTAACAAGTCGCAAGGTTAATCGCTTAGTGTTTGCGGTATAAATTTAGAAAATCATTGTTTTTCACATGGGCAGCTATACGTTTCCTGTTCACGAGTTGGGAAACCATCCGTTTTATTTGTGTTAACGTCAGACCAAAAAACAAAAACTGTGGTTTACCAAAGAGCACTTCAATGAAACAAATAATTTGCGGACACGTATAACGCTTCGATTCAGTATTTACTTTGGGTTCACTTTTATTTTTTACTTAGAGAAGTTCAACTAAATTCCACTTCATTTTTGTAATCGAAATTTATACATTACAGTTGTGCAATGAAATAAAATTTTTCCCTTTCAAATATAAAACAAAAAAAAAATATTTTTATCTTTTAATCCCCAAACGAAATGTTACAAAAAACGAAGCCATCTGGTGGCAAACATGGCGAACGGGGGGTTTGCTAGTAGTTCAATAATTTCGGATCCAATTTATAAAGTTAATAGTATGAAATCGGTGCAAAGTAGTTCTTGTTATTTTGTCTTCGCGGCTTATAATGGAATCCCTTAATTCTACTATTCTACACTAGTAGACCAGCTGCAATAAAGCTGCCAACTCTAAAAAGCCTTTGTTTTAAATTAATTAAAAGGAAATGTCTGTTAAGTTTCTCGTGATTAGTAATATTTTATGTAACGTTCAATTTCGTTCTACGCATTATTTTAAGCCACTGCTAATTTAGGTATTTAAATCAAATTATGCTAACTCTGAACCGATTTTAAGAATTTATACTGATGTTAATAATAATTTTTTTGTTTTCAAAAATTTAAAAATTTTTTCCTGAAGAAGCTTTCCAAAGGAAAGCGAAATATTGAAAAGAAAAAATATATAAAAAAGATCTAAAAAAAAGAAAAAAGATATTTACTAAAGATAAAAAAGATCGTTTAAAAAACTATAAAAATTATTTCATGTTATATTTGAATTTAAGTTTTATGTACAATTATTATTTACTATTGTAATGTCTGTAGGGATCTTGAATCTATAGACTATATATAAAAAAAATTAATAAATTGTGGAATGATTTGTTTTTATTTCCAAATCTAATATTGAACAAATTCCATAAGAGCAAACTATTGGACAGTTGGTCCAATGTTTCTTCATTCTCCCGAGGCGTACTATTCAGATTTGGAAATAAAAACTAATTATTCGCTTATTATAATTTTATTATTTGTTCAAAGGTGAAATGCTTTAAAAACAATATGATTTTTTTAACCAGAAGTGAACCTGAGCTTAATTCCAACAGTCAGCGAATTATTTACCTAACCTTGTATTTAGTTTGAAATATTAACCACGACTGTTTTATTAAAATCGCTAATTGTACGAAAAACTTAAAAAAAGGAAGTTCAGATTTTTTTGACCACACTCCTTAAGCTTCTTATTAACATTGTATATTCAACACAGATGGAGGCTTGAAAAGTTCGTCCACAAAAAAATCTTTTTGCTTATAATTTTTATAATCCGTATTATATTTTAAGAAATTTTGTTTTTAACGCTACTTAAGCTCTCAATAAATATTTTTATAATTTCTTTTTTTTTCATTTTTATATGTTGGATGTTGTTAATACTGATGATGAAAATGAAAATGATGATGATAATGATTATGAAGAAAATATTAAAATTAGTAGAATTGCGTTGCATAATGGTTTGATGATGGGCTGTTTGTATTCATCTTCTATCGAGGGATCTTTATGGGATTAAAAAACAAAAATAAAAAATCAACAAAAAGCAGTTTGTTTCTAAGTGGCGTAAAATTAGTGTTTAATTTGTTCATTGAAATAAAACAACAATAGCGATAATAAAAGAAAAATAAATCAATTTATTGTTCAATATAAGTGCGAATATTTTAAATTTGTTTTTCGTTTAATTGGTTTCACAACTGTTGGTGGAGTAAATAAAGTATGTAAGTGCATCTTTGGAATATAAGTGAAGCGAATAACAGCAATGAAAATTATTGATAAGTTTTCTTTACAGATGTTATTTAGCAATAACATTTTTCAATCTACTATGGAATATTCATCATTTTGGAGAATGAAATAAAACAAAATTAATAATAAAATGAGGTCAAAGCACAAATTTTTTGCCTTTATATATTATGATTATAATTCTATAGTTTTATACCAAACTATTACAAGGTTTTGTTTTGTTAATTTCGAGGCCTTCAAATAAAAACCAGCTAGCTAACTCATTGAAGTTAACAAAAAAAAAAAAAAAACAACAAGAAACTGAATAATTTAATAAAATAACTTTGCTAAATTAGGAGGTGGTCTCATGTATGAAACGTTCCTACCATGTACGAGTCACATTTAAATTTTTAATTTTAGACTTATTACATCGCACATACTAATACATTCTTTGCAAAAATTTAAAATTTATTTAACATAAAGTTACTATTGGAAAATCTTTTATTTAAATTTTTTATTCCAGCAATACATGCTTTACTTCGACTTCTATTATATAAGACAATATATATTTTAAAATTGCATTGCATTCATTTAATTTTAGTTTAATTTTTTATAAAGGGTTCGCCAAATAACTTTTTTTTGTTTTAAATGCTATAAACAAAACTGCAGAATATTTTCTCAACTATTTTTTTTTGTTGAAAGTACAATCCTTCCGGTTAATAATGGAGAATAATTTTATTCAAATGTTTGCCTCGGCTGGCCATGCAGTAGCCTATACGATGGCCTCACGAATATTGTCCTTTAAAGCGTCAATTGTCTCTGGCTTGTCGGCGTAACACTTATCTTTGACGGCACCCCATAAATAATAGTCTAACGGTGTCAAATCGCAGCTCCGAGGTGGCCAAATGACATCAGTTCTGCGGCTGATAATGCGATCTTCAAAAATAGGGTGCAAAACATCGAGTGTAGCATTGGCTGTGTGGCACGTAGCGCCGTTCTGTTGAAATCAAATGTTGCCAATATCCTCCTCTTAAATTTTTGTGAACTAAAATTTAATCAACATGGCACGATAACGATCGTCATTGACTGTAACGGCCACTTCTTGCTCATTTTCGTAGAAAAATGGACCAAAATCTGCACCAAACAGTGACTCGTTTTGGGTGCGTCGGCTTTTCAATGCATGCATGCGGATTTTCTGTGCCCCAAATGCGACAATTTTCCTTGTTTACATACCCGCCAAGATCAATATGAGCTTCGTCGGAAAAGATGATTTTTTTTTGCAAAATCGGCATCTTCTGTAAGTCGATCGCAGGCCCACTCAGCGAAGCGAAAACGCATTGGATGGTCACTTGGCTTCAACTCCTGAACCAATTGGACTTCGTATGGCATCATACCAAGGTCTTTATGCAAAATTCGTTTCAATGATGTCTCTAAAATGTTCAATTGTTGAGAACAACGGAAAATTGATGTTGATGGCGCTTCACGCATACTTTCTGCCACAGCAGCAATATTCTCGGGTGTACGCACTGCACTGTTTTTGGCTTTTCACGCTTTGGTTTATCGATTAGGATGCCGGTTTCTTTCACTTTTTTCACAAGGTAACGAACATACGGAGCTGACGATGCTTCTGTTCTTCCAAAATCCGTACGCAATTTTCGCACATATTCTGCAATATTACCAAGTAATGTCGCAGTATTTTCCAGCGTTGTTCAAGCGTATACACAACCATAATCGTTTAGCGGAAGGATAAAACTAATTATCTGTCAAATCAAACATGAGTTAAGCACTAGTTGAGAAAAACCTTAGATGGCGAACCCTTTACATGTTCTTATGGCAGCTCTCTGTGTAAATTTCTGTCGTCTATCTCTAACAATTTAAAAGATAAGTCCATATTCGCTAACATCACATCAATGGGTCAACAACACTCTTAAGTAATAAAATTTGTTGTTCACACTTAATTTTATAACGGATGTAGGGACTTGTAATTATTAAGTTGTTTGTGCAACAGGATAATGATGTAATCATATCGGAAGCTCGCGCCAATCGTGTTAAGTGCGACGATTTTCTACTGTTGAAAAAAGAAGCCCAATCCCCCAAAGGCCAGCAGGGAGCCAACTGGATAATTCCACGTTATTTCCACGGGAATCAGTAAGCCTCAGAGTTCAGCTTTTTGGCATTTAAGCGTTTTAGCTGTTCTCTGACTGGTTGGCCTTTCGGGAGCATCGTGGCCCTCATGAAATTATTAAGGGGCCAGGATCATCTCACCTCTACTTATAACAAAGGCTGAATGATGATTCCGATCCAGTGAGCATGCTTGTGTTCTGGACTTAATATTCGGTTCCTATAACATGTGGAAATTTTTACAAACTGATACATAATTAAAAAAATATGTTAGGGAGGAAATGTCATATATAGGGATTTTCAATAAGAAGTTTGTTATTCAATTGTGGCAACACAAACAACATGATAGTTATGACATTTAGATTTTGACGTATTCGTAGCAGATGCATTAGCAGTTGTTACAATGAATTCAATTTCACACGAAAATTGCATTAAAGTAATTAAAATCCACTATGAAAATGGTGTTTCTGTTAAAGTTACATCCCGTAAACTACATTATGTTTTCGGACAATACAATCGTTTTTCTGAGACCGCTATTTTGAAAATTTGGTGGCTAAATTTCAGTTGACAGGCTTGATACAAAATGTATCGAACACCAATGCATGTTCGACCCGGTCGTTCAACTGCAAACATCGTGGCCGTGAGCCAGACTGTTGAAGTAGATTCAAATTTTTCAAATTTCTCGACGTTCTCAACAATTGGGGTTATCCAAAACCACTACAAGGCAAATTTTGCGTACAAAGCATTACAAAGTTCAAGTGATGGAGGAATTAAAGCCGACCGACCATTTAAATCGCCGTAAATCTGCTAAATTTAGTTAGGAACAACTGGCTGGGTTTTCTAAAAAAAAATATTTTTTCAGGCGAAGGGCATTTCACTTGTCAGGGTGTGCGAACAAGCAAATTTGCCCCATTTGGACTTTTGAAAATCAACAGGACCATACAGTGGTGCGCTATGTGGTCCGGAGGCGTGACTGCACCGTTTTTTTTTCGAAGATGAGGCTGGAAATGCGGTAACGGTCAGTGGATTCCCCTATCGCGAGATGCTAAGAACTCAATTTTGGCTTATTATTGACGACGTGGATATCACTGACATATGATTTCAACAGCACAGTATTACATGTCCCAAAGCCAATGAAACAGACAATTTATTGCAAACCAAATTTCCCGATCGCATAATTTAATGAGAAACAGCAGGTAAGTGTCCAGTCAGATGCTGCAATTTAACATCACCGGATTATTCTTGTAGAGGGCTATGGTAAGGGCAAAGTCTACACGGAGCCAATTGATACGATTCCAACCTCAAAACTCAATAATAAACATTTTTACTTTTTGGATTCTGTTTTATGATATTCTCACAAAATACTTTTTTTATAGAGGCATTTTTGAGTTTTGTTGTCTGTTTGTTTTGTTGGCTCAATAAAAACTCTCATTTGATAGACAGATGAGCAGATGAGCTTTCCCTTGCAGCATCCTAGGCAAAATTTTTTATACAACTATAGTTACATATTTATTATTACAGATTCAAGTTATATGGAAGAGTTTTCATGTCTCATTTCATATCCGTGGAAGAAACTTATAAATTGTAAAATTCATTATAATTTTTATTTATTTTATTTTTAATACGTTGTTAAACTCAAAAGCATGCCACTCCTTTCAACCGACATTGTTTACAAAATAGTTATTATTTAATTAAAAATATCATAGTAATAACCAATAATATTTTCTAATAAAAATATAAATTTTAACATGGGAAAAAAGCTGGCTGCTCTTAGGTCACAGTGTTAGGAAATCTTTATTCACTTTTTTATAAATACCAAAAATATTTCAATAAGAAAAAAATGAATGGCATTGAATGGTTGTTTTTTTACAAACTGTCAAGACAAAATTATTTGTTAGTCTTTAGCCAAGGCCATAAGCGTTACTGGAGAATTATTTTTGAGGAGGGTGCAGCAGCATTAGAAATCTGGGGATGGCTTAAGTTTATTGTAATATTTTCTTTACTAGAACTCACTTCGTACATGCTCACCTATGCCAATGACTGTAATATACACTACTGCTAACTAAAGGCTCTTATTACAATAATTCCCTATTTAGTTATTGAATTAATATTTTGAAAAAATATTTTTATTTATACTCCGATTTAAATAACAAATTGCTTTAGGTAAATATAGTAGAAGATAACGCAACAATAATGATTTTCATTCAACATCAAATATGGTGTCCTTAAAGTTTTAAAATTTAGTTTGAATAATAATCTTTAAAGTTAAAATTATTTCCATTTTTTCTGAAATTGATGAATCAAGTGAGCAGATAATGAATAAAGTTTTATTTAGAAAATTGTGATATTAATAATAAAATAAAAAAATATTTAAATAATCTTAGTTTACATTATTATCACATTGTCACCTGACTTGCTATAAGCTAAACAAGTTAAACAATCATAATGTGGATAATAATAATTCCTTTGTCCCTGATAGGATTTCACAAATAATTTGTTAATTAGAATATAAGTAAAAAGATGAAGTAGTGAAAATTTATTAACGTATGGAAAGCTAGTTTATATGTTCGTCCACTTAACTATCCTGCAGAATTATTGAACTAATAAAGTAATGCACATTTTTAACACAATTATCTTCTAATAAATGCAGCGTTATTATACGCAGAGAAAAAATATAAGCATTAAGACATATGACACAAAGACCAAAGATAATACCACTTGCTCCAGATAAGTGCAACAAAGAACTCGAAACAATTTACAAACAAACTACTATTGATAAAACAATACAACACTAAAAACAGGAAAAAGGAAGAAGACTCTAACTTTGCATTACAACCTGATACTCACGGGCATCCACCAACGGAAATAAATTAGTGTATGATATTAATATATTTTAGAAAAAAGGACGAAAATTAGACTGTCTGGAAAACATGGAAATCTACAAAACGAAAACTTTTAACAGTGACATTATATACGACCAGGTAAATACGACCACAGGCACAGTTTTCACACTCCTAAAACTACTCATGTACTCCAACAAACCAAAAAAACCTTTAGGCGGACCCTTAGATTTGCCCCTCATGAAATGCGAGGTGGCGGACTGTCTACCTACATGAGTAGTTACGACCCTAACGAAAGAAATACATAAAAACAAGGCTTAATAATGGTGTCACCACAACGAAAGTTATTGTCGATCATTCCAGACAAATAGCCAGCAATGACGCTTTACACCTAAAGAAGCCAGCACTTAATTGTGAATCAAATCATTATTGGTACATCGATGTTATTATTTATTCTCAGATTACTTAGATTTTCGAATAAGGAAGTTTAAGTTTTTTATGAGTTTCTGAAAACTAAAAAAAATTATTTTGGATTAAAAATATTTTTTTTTTCGCCACCAACTCCAAAACAATTGAAAATGGAAAAAAAAAATAATATAAAATGTAATTTTATTCCACATCCTTTGATGACTCACTAATTCACACCGAACAAGCCGTTAAAAATTTATATTGAAATAAGAGTCCACAAAACGTGGGCATGGCTACGGGAAAACTGAAAGCGGATTTAAATTTAGCGAGTTGAGATCACTATATTCCACATATTTATTTTAAGGGACCAATTTTTTTGCAGGCCAGCGTAATCAATTTATTGTGGAAGTAATAGGAATCCATTATCCTGCCGGCCGTTTGTCAGAGGGAATAAATTTTAGCTATTAGTCCTAGAGACTATGGGTCTTGTCAATATTTTCGTAAATTTTACTCCAATGGCAACTCTTTGGTTAGTAATTAAAAACAATGAATTTATTTAATATATAATTTGGATTATCAGCAGGGAATAAAAATTTTTTATTATTATTTAATCTGATTTTTGCTTTGAATATGACAGAAGTCAGCGTAAAGCACACAATACAGTTGCAAAAGCTTTGTGTTAATATAAATATTTCAGTATAGCATTTCCCAATTAAAAAGGCGCGACACCAAGGCTTTAAGACCAACAAGGGCTTAATAAATTAGAAGCACATTAGGAGCACTAATGCAAGTAATAGCGCACAAATTCTACTCGTGCAGGCTCAATTATATCGCTCGAGATCGCGATAATCGCGTATGGTGTGACTATTTTCACTTTCATTTTTCTCCCAACTGCAGTTATGAAAATAATGGCAATTTCTTCAGCAAAAATGCTACAAACTTTACAATCAACAAGGCAATACTATAACTAAACTGTTAAATTGCGTTCACCCGACTTCTTTTAATAGTGAATTTTGTATATTTTATACAAAGTCATTTAGTCGATATTAAGTGCCTTAATTTAACCTTTATATTCTAATATAGCTCCAGTTATGCCATTAGTTCGAACATGTGTTTTCTTCTGGATTTTTTATCTAATAGGAGTCGATTGTTACAATAGAGAAAACCGCAATTATTATGTTTTTTAGTATAAATTTATTCTGAAACATGACACTCCAAACATGAAGGTGAGCTTCGTCGTAAACAAGATTAGCTTATGAAAGCAAGATCGGATCATAGCTGTTAAGTAATGATTACTAATCGTAATAATTAGTAGATTATTTTTTTTTTTTTAAGTTGAAGTAATGACTATATTACGATTATTTTCAGATTTGCACGATTACTAATTGATTACGATTACAGATACAGTACAATACGCATATAAGAAACTCGTTAATAAGAAAAACTCGGCTATAAGAAACAATTTACCAGGCACCATGTACATTTACATATAACTAAGTGCTAAATAATCCTTATATAAGAAACTCGCTTATTAGAAAAACTCTGTTGTAAGAAATCGATTTTTATGAAAAATTATATTCCTTCCACAAAAAATTGTACATGTATAATAAAGTATGCTCACAATGAAATTTTTTCAATTTGGGGAAAAACACTGGTGCAAATGAAGTCGTTGATTTTTGTGTAATCAGCCGGCTTCGTTGTTTTTATTTATTTTGTGTAAAATGTCGTCGGACAAAAGAAATGTTTTGTCAATTAAAACCAAAATTAAAATATTAGATTCTTATAAACGTGGAAAAACCCAAAAAGATATTTGTAAGGAGTTTAAAATAGCAGAAAGCACTTTGTCGAAAATGATAAAAAACTCAGAGGTACTTATGGCAAACAAATATTCGGGAAAAAATTTAAACATTAAAAAGAACAGAAAATCGCAATATGAAATTCTGAATAAAACTATGTCCAAATGGTTTGCGCACATGGCTGAAAAAAATACAATTATTACTGGACCAATAATTCTAGAAAAAGCAGAACAATTTGCAATACATCGCTGGAAAAAGCAAGAAAATATTAGGTTCAGAAACGTTCATAGAGATGCCAGTTCCGCCGACGTTAAAGCCGCCGATCTTTTCAAAGAAAACGTCCTTCCAGATAAGTTAGCTGAATATGAGCTTGACGAAATCTATAATGCCGATGAGTCTGGATTAATGTACAAGGCTATTTCTAATAAAACATATGCACCAGCTAATGCAAACGTTTGCGGACAAAAAGTTCCAAAAAATCGCTTAACATTGCTTTTTATCTGTAATGCTACTGGTTCCGACAAGCACCTTTTCTCAATTGGAAAATCGAAAAATCCTCGATGTTTTCGTGGGAAGCAAATCCCTGTGGCCTACAAATTCAATAAAAAAGCCTGGATGACCAGCATTATGTGGTGCGAGATAATAAGGCAGCTGGATGAAATCTTTGCAAAGAAGAATAAAAAAATGTTGTTGCTGATTGATAATGCATCTTGTCATAAATTAAACTTTACTCCAGGAAACATTGAAGTATTGTTCTTGCCACCTAACACCACAAGCCTTATTCAGCCATTGGACCAGGGTAAAATGCTTTTGGTTTTAGTTATATTAAGTCCACAAACTAATTTGTAATTTTTTTCTTTCAACAGGCATCATCCAATTGTTCAAAGCGCAGTATAGGAAATGTTTAACTCGCAAGCAAGTATTAGCGATTGAAAGTGGTCGTATGGATACTTTTTTAAAAAAGTTTAGCATTTTAGATGCTTTGTATATTGTGAAACGGTCTTGGTGGCTTGTAACACCACAAACCATAAGAAATTGCTTCCAAAAATCGGGAATTTCGAAGGAAATGGTATCCGAAGAAGTATGTCAAGATGAAACGGACGAATGTGATGAGGAGTACTTTTGTAATGATTTTGATGGCGAAGAGAAAGACTGCTTCGGAGAAATTAATGAAGAAGAACTAATTAATGAAATCCTCTGTGAGGAGGTTAACGAGATGGAAAAAGAAGAAGAAGAAGCACCCAAAAAGCCAAAAAGAGAGGATGTTATTAAAGCCTTCTTTATTCTCAAAGAGTATTTAGACGTTGACGAAGGCCACGATTCTATTTGTAGATTAGAAGATATTCTCTTCAAAACTCGTCCAAAAGAAAATTCAAGACTATTTTCAGTGCTAATAGTAGTTTTAAGTAAACAAATTTTTTTAACTATGTATTCGTATTTACTTCTAACGATTTCTCAGCAAATGTTATTTTAAAACTATGGATTAATATTTTTTTACCAAATTTATTTATTACTTATCTATTGTATTTACCAAATGTGATTTTAAGTGAAGTGCAATCACCTGTTTTGTTTTTGCAATGTTTTTATGTACATATAGATTTGTACAATGTACATATAGATTTGTAATGGATAAATAAAAGATATGTCCTACAAAATAATGTGTATTAATTTTATTTTTTAAATATTGTTTCTGACGCATATAAGAGAATATCTTTCCTTTATGCGTGTTACATATATAAGAAATATCTTTCTTATATGCGTGTTCTCTTTATAAGAAAGCTCGCATATAGGAAACAATATCTGTACATTTTCAGACTTTCTTATAGTAGTATTCAACTGTAATCCAAAAAAAAAATCAGGATTAATAAAAGTTACGAGAAAGTAATCAAAACTAATAAAAAAAGTAATCAAAAATTAATTCGACTACTTTCAAGAATTTTTTTTCGATTATTTTTGATTATTTCTTTTTTATTTGGCGAAATTTTGACAATACTGTCGCAAATACATTTTTCTACATGCAATTCTACCGTTATTTAGTTATTTGTTTTTTTTTTTTTGATAATTTTTTGTTATTATTATTGTTATTCATCGACTTGACAGCATTCTCCATTTGAAAGCAATTGCTTGCGGTATTTATTGTTTTTATTATTAACATTTTGTTTTGTTTGCTATACCCCCCACTTATAGAAGAGACATTGATATTATCCGTTTGTCATTCCATTTGTAAACGAGTTTAAAATTATTACTTAATTTGTGTTTTTCTTCAATTGTGCTCTATTTGTATAAATATATATTTTACACTATAAAGTATATATTTGTTTTACATATATTTTTTGGTGAGTATTAGACATAATTGTTGTAAACTCTTAATAATAAATTTAATTCTTAGGTCAAAATGCCTGAATATGTTTCCGAGACCGATTTTTCCGCAGACGCTAGTATTGAAGATCCGGACTTTAATCTTAATACTACTAAATGAAAAAGCTTATTAAGCGAGGAATCAGAACCGGCCCTAAATTAAGTCTGTGCGAACTCACAAAAAATAATTTTCAAAGAAGAATTTTACACAGAAGTAAAAAAATGCAGTAATTGATTGTTCATTGCCCCTTTCTATTCTGGAAAAGAAATCCTTTATAGATCTTTTTTAAACAAAAGGTATGAAGGTGATGTGTAGGCAAACAGCGGCTAAGAAATTGGAAACGAAATATACCATCATTATAAAAAACGTAAAAGGACACATGGTCTGTTCTAAGTATTTTTGTACCACAGCAGATGTTTGGTCTGAAAATTACAAAAGCGTCCTTGGATATGTGTGTCATTGGCTTACAGACAATTTGGAACGCAAATAGGCAGCTTTGGCATGTAGAAGAATTTGTGGAGCATACACCGCAATAAATATTGCCCAAATGATTACTGAAATCAACACTGACTTAGGCTTGAAAAGCTCAAACATTATTTTGACCATTACGGACAACGGTTCATAATTTGTAAAAGCATTCAGAGATTACAGTATGGGAAATGAATTTTTCGAAGATGAACTTAATGATAAAATGCCAGTCTTTGAAAATGAAAGGTTGTTGCCTGCACATCAGAGGTGTTGCAGCCATACTCTGAATTTACTTTCTTCAACCGATTTTGATAAAATTTAAAAAACGAACAGCCACTGTAACCCAGCATAAGATGGTAAGTCGCAGAATAAAACGTATTCTGTTGCATTAAAAAAAATAATTGGAAAATAAGTCGAAATAAAAAAAAATCGTCAAAGTAAAAATCGTATAGTACATTCCAACTCGAATAATAAAATTGTAATACGTTTTCTACTTGTGAAAATTAGTTCAATGTTACTTTTTTTAGACATTCGATAAATGCTACAACTTGTGGAAGAAGTGCACTTTAAGGAAAGGTTAAATAATCTGTGTGATAAGTTAACTTTGTTACATTTTTCTGCAATAGACATACAGTATCTGGAAATGTACAATTTGTTAAAGGAACCAATTCTAAACCAATTTGAAACAAAAATTAATAATGTATCGACTATGCCCGATTTTTTTTTGATTTCACTGAAGATGGTAAATTTATGCATATGCACATTTATTTTGTTTTTTACTTTAAGGATTTGGCTTTGCAGATGGTGAAATTGAAGTGAGCCCCTCTCCACAAGTGGCACAAGAACAGATTAAAGTTGACCAACGATCTGCAATAAAACATCAGTTCTTCAGCTATTTAAATAATAATGCAAGTACTGGCGAGATTTGGCAAAAATATGATTTACTAAGGGATGCATTTATTTTTTTTAACACGCCCTTAACGTCTTCAGCTCCAGTTAAACGACTGTTTTCTTTTGCCGGGATCGTCAATAGTCCAAGGCGGCAATCACTGTCTGATTTTTCTTTTGAAAAAGTAGTTGTAATGAAGGCCAATTGTAAATATATGTAAATTATAAAACTTTTTTTTTTGTAAATTTTATGTATTCTGAAAGTATTTGTTTCTCGTTATTTTTTTTCACATATTTTTCCTTTTTTGTTGATTTAGTAAGTAATAAAATTGTTATTGATTGTTTTGTTATTGAAGTGAATATATCTATATTTTGCAAGCAAAAACTATCTAATTTTGTTTTATTTCTTCAGAATATTTTTACATTGTAAATGCAAATTTTTCAAAATAATATGTATATATAACATGATGTAAATTCAAAATTTTTAAAAAATAATCAAAAATAATCGAAAATAGTCCATGAAAGTAATCAATTATTTTTTGATTACTTTTGATTGTTTTCTCCTAATCCTAAAAATTCTTGATTACTTTTGGATTATTTGTAATCATAATTAATTAACAATCAGGAATTGTTCTAAAGAGAATTATGTAATCAATACCATTCCTTTTAAAATGTAATCTAATTGATTACTAATCGCAATCCAAATTTAACAGCTCTGGATCGGACCAAGTGGGCCGTTAAAAACAGTACTACCAACTTACAGTTTTATACCTCTATAAAAACACCCTTTATATCAATATAAAAAGGTTAATATTTATATTTTTCAATATTTTTAACCTGCAATTGCAAGCAGTAAAGGCTGTGTGTACTGTGCTATGAGTACTTAAAAGGATTCAATAGCAAACTCTAGTATTAAAATTTATTTTGTAGCTTATTACACTGCGAAAAAAAATATTATATTAACAAAGAAAATATATATATATATATATATAAATTGTGATAAGTTTAATAGAGATTCTTGGGAACTGTTTAGATAATATAATCATCTTAGTAAATTAAAAGATTGGAAATTCTCGTTTTTATTTCTAATAAATATTTTAATAAATTTCTTTAAATGTAATAACACAAACAAAGGAGCAGGAAATCAGTTTCTTTAATTTTTTTGCATTGCTACAAAGTTGAAAGTAAATAGCGACATGGTTCTCTACTTAATAGTGTGTTTGGTTCAAAAATATGTAATTAAATTATATTTTAGCATGAATTGTGTTTGCGTAGTAGATTTCCAAATAACTAATTGCGAAAAATAAATATAATATAAAAGATATATTAATTCATAAATTTTCAGTTAGTTCATATTGAGATATTTTATACCTACAATCAGCACAATATCTGACTGAACGCACTTTTATTTGCTTTTATAATTTATATTCCGACCAACTCGTATCTAAAACACATGCTTTAGAATCTTAAAAAACTTCTATTTTCAATTATTCTGCCAAATAATCAAATAAAATAATGTCTTCTTAATAACTTGTAGCCAACAGTTTAGGAGTTATAACCTAAATTATTTTTAGCAGCGTTTAGATAAGTCACTGATACATTGCCAGCAGTTTTGGTATCTAAATTCTCTCTTCTTTAAATTCTAAAAGATTTTGTGCGAAGCATTTTGTTTTGAGTGTTACAAATGAATTGACAACGTTAGTACGTTTTCTGCTGTTCTTAGTGGCCATTGTATAACATTTTTCAAATATAAAAAGTCAAAATTTTTAAGTAAATTATTCAGTCAACAATTGCGGGCGCTTACTCTGTGTTTAAACAAAAATTAACAGCTTAAAACGAAAATAAAAATGAACATTTGTAAATGTGCTATTGTGTTAATACTTTTTACATGTTCTAGTGCAAAACTTAATGTAACTTATGATAACAATCAAGTGTATGAGGGCCAACGACAACAAAATCTGATTCATTTAATAGCTGAGTTAAACGAGAAATTTAAAATAGAATGGAATGCAATTATCACACTACGAATTCAGCCGGATATGGAAAATTTGATAAAATCTTCAAACATACCTATTCTGATAATAACTAAAGAATATAAAACTCAAATTAATATATTATTTCAGAAACAAGTTATGTCAATAGTAAAAGTGGAACTTTCATCCTTGAATGAAGTTTATACAATATTTTCTAATTTTTTACATCTTTTACATTTTACACAAATTATATGGATTGTGCCTGATGCTCGCTCAGCAGACTTATCGAAATTAGCAATTAAAAACTGGTCCAGTGGCTACACTAAAGTTTTGTATTATACACAAGAAGGACTCTTTACTTATGATCCGATTCCACGCATAAATATTCGTCGCATCTTACATATACAAGATTATATAGAGAGAAAAGAGATAATCGATTTTCAAAAGTACCCTTTGACAGTTCCTACTTTTAAGAACCCTCCGTATTGTTTTGGGTCTATGGATCGCTATGGAAGAGATATTTTAATGGGATATTGTTGTAGATCTATTGAAATATTTACACAGCGCTACAACTTTCAACTTAAGAAATTTTCAACAACGAATATATCACCTATAAGTGATGAACTCAAAAACGGTATTATGAACAAGACTATTGATGTTGTACTTGCACCACTTAGTAACGCTATTGCTGGATTGGGTGTTAAAAGCGATGTGCTTTGGAATACAAAATGTTTCATAATGGCGCCCTACCCTTCGCCGATAGCAAAATCAAAATATATTCATTATCCATTCACCTGGGACACTAAAATATCACTTGTAATGCTGCTATTTTTCTGTGCTTTAGCTGTTACCTTCATTTATTACAGACAATCCAATAAAAATGAAATTGATTTCAGTAAATCTGCTTTATACGTGCTTGCCACCATGATTTACCAAAATCAAATCAATTTCCAAAATAAAACTTCTCTGCAGAAATTCGTGTATTTTCTTATCTTTCTCAATGGATTCATTATTACCAACATTTATTTGGCCAAGCTGTCTAGCATATTGGTAAAAAATATTTATGGGCCAAAAATTGATAATCTCAAAAATTTAAATGAAACATCGCTTAAAATTTTAATGATGCCTGGTTTACCTGAATATTTACAAAAATTAAATACTTTGCCTGCAATAGTTGTAGACAAGGCAAAGGTTGTTGATGATTTGACTCTCCTTAACGCTCAAAAAAGCTTAAAAAGTACATATTTAATAGTAGGCGAAGCCAGTACAATTAGTTTTACGTTTTTTCAGCAAAGGTACCTTAAAACACCTCGAATGTATAAAATCAATGATGATCTTTTTGAAATTCAATATTACTTCACCTTGCGACATGATTTACCTTATATTGAGCTATTCAATCGCTTTTTGGGATATTTAATGGATTCGGGTATAATGGACAAACTTATTCGCGAATTTCATTTTGATGGAATTGCTAGTGGAGAAATCCGTTTTTTCAAAGAAACAGATGCTAATAGCAGCGATAATTTTGTATTTACTTTTGAACATTTCCACATCCCATTGTGCGCTATCGCAATTGCATGGATTTTCAGTTTTCTCATATTTTTAATTGAATGCATAAGCGTTAAGTTCTCGTTTATGAGGCAGAGGTTTATTAAATAACTTAATAATTTATTAATTTAAATTAATGCAATAGTTAAATAATTAATATGCGTTAAAAGTTTAAGATTTACTATTTCGCACATTTTTTAAGGTTCTTGGAAAATCTATCTTAAGGAACTACATTCCAGATTTTTACATAATTAATAAATTTATTTTATAAATTTTTATGATTTATGAACAAAATTTGGTTTAATAGCTTTTTAAATAAAATTTTTATTTAAATGAAATGAAAACATTTTTGGATTTTAATTAAAAACACAGCTGAAAGTATACAAAAATAAAATAAAAACATTGCTTGAGCATACAACTCCCAATGCAAGAAGTTCTATTTTATATCAGCTGAAATTTTTCACACAACACTTCTGCGGAAAAATACTTCTTTAAAACAACAAAACAGATCAAAAATGACGTATTTACTTTTAAAAAAATTTCTACCTGCCATTGTACAATTTTGAAATCGGTTGGCGTTTGTCTTTTTTTTTCGTCATTATAATTTTCTTTATTCTCACGCGCAATCAGACTTTATTCGGGGTAGAAGCTGTCAAGTAGCTTTAGTGGACATAATTGAAAGGCTCAGATCTGAGCTGTGTTAAAATCAAATTATCAACATTTGTTGTGCTTGTTTTTAAATTTATTGTCTTTACACTAACAGAAACGATAGTAGTATTCGTTTACTGGCGGAACAAGTCTAAAGTAGGTACCTGGACTTAATTGTGAATAAAATCAGCTTATGTTTTTCGATGTTTGTCATTTATTTTCAGATTACCTAGATCTTCGAATAAGGAAGTTTAAATTTTTTATTAGTTTCTGAAAACAAAAAAAAAAAAACTAAAATACAATTGAAAATGGAGAAAAATAATATAAAAGGTAATTTTATTCCGCGTCCTTTGATGTCTCAATTATTCACATCGAACAATCCGTTAAAAATTTATATTCAAATAAGTGTCCACAAAACGTGGGCATGGCTACGGGAAAACTGAAAGCGGATTTGCATTTAGCGAGTTGAGATCACTATATTCCACATATTTACTTTAAGGGATCAGTTTTTTCGCAGATCCATTGTCCTGCCGGCAGTTTGTCAGAGGGTATACATTTTAGATATTAGCCCTAGAGACTAGTGGTCTTGTCAGTACTTTCGTAAGTGCAATATTTCTATTATCATAAGTTTTAATCCGAATTAATAATTTTTTTTTTATTTATACAATTATAGTAACTAAAAAGCAAAAGAGAGCTAGCTACTAAGGCTTTCGTCTCGTTAAATTAGATAAGCTTATTTATAACTTGTGAAGACGGTTACAATTTAACATGAATTTATAAAAAATTTCAGTGTTGTGATCATTAATATTTTTTAAACAGCTTGATGGTTGAATAAGTTGGAACAATTTTGTTCTAATATTGTGAAAAGTTTGACATTCGTCCAAAATATGGGAAATGGTAAGTTGCGTATTGCAGGTGGAGCAAATAGGACGTTGGGACCTATCTATTATATACTTGTGAGTTAATCTGCTGCAGCCAATTCTCATTCCAACTATAAGGTTGGAAATCTTCCTAGGACAGTTCTTAGGGTAACTTGGTAGTTTTCCACTAGGATTTAAATTTTTGTATTTTTTTTCAGGCTTGTATAGAAGTTTGAAATTAGATTTAAAATATCATGATTCTCAAAAGTCTGGACACAGTCGGCCTGTTTATTACCTAGTATTCCAACGTGCGATGGAATCCACATAACTTTGATCTTGTTAGGATTTTTGATGCAAATGTTTCTAATTTTGGAGATCAGAGGAGAATCGTACAAAGTATTCTTTATCGCCAAAATACCCGAAAGACTATCAGTGGCTATAACAATTTTTTTTTTGTTTTGGGATACAATTTTGGCTGCTGTATATATAGCTAACGCTTCGGCCGTGAAGTTGGAGCAGTAGTTGTGAAGTAGACCGTGTCCGATGATCATACCATTCTCGTGTACAACAGCAAAGAAAGTCATGCTATTTGATCTTGAACCATCGGTGAAGAAAATTTTCCATCCAAGATCTGAAAGATCATCTGCAGTGTTATAGAAAATTTGCCTATATATTAATAGTGTTATTGTTGGTTTGGAATAGAATGCAAGAATATCCAAGAAGGATATTTCATTAAGATACCAAGGTGATTCGGAAGCACATTTGAGGTAGTGTGGAAAACTTTTTAAATTGATCTTATTGGAATATTCGACACGTCTTGCAATAACGGATTTAATCTTGAGCGGTCTATTGCGACTTTTAATTTTGGTAGCTGCTTTAAAGATATTTTTATTATAATATACAAAAATTTTGGAATTAATTTCAATGTTGGGAAGAGACATCGATCGTCTACTGATGGCAAGCCCCCTTCGGCAAAAATATTTTGAGTTGGGCTTGTTCGGAAAGCATCTGTGCTGCATCTAATTGCTGAATACTTTTTATATTTGATTGGGCACAAAATCCATATATAGGAAGTGCGTAGTCAATTTTAGAAAGGATAATTGCTCGAGTTTCATAATTCATCGTTGACATATGTATCTGAAAGTGCGGTGAAGTTAAAGATTTTATTATACTCAATCTATTGCAGAGATTTTTCCTTAACTGCAGGCAGTGTTTTTTAAAGGTGAACGCTTTATGGAGTACGACACCAAAAATTTTTAAATGATTCACAATTTCGATTTTAAGGTCTTGTAGATGGTAGATTTGAAAACTGATAATTGTGTTTTCTGCAAATGTGAAGAATTTTACATTTGGAAACCGAGAGTTTAGCCCCTGATGTAACACACCAATCATGAATCTCTTTTAAGGTCTTAACAAAAGCCTCTTTTACTACGGCATTGTTATTATGTTTGCAGAACAGAATAGCGCCATTTATTTTTAATTTTGTCTTGAAATAATAGCGCTGAGTTGATTGAATGCAATTATGAACAACATCACTGATAGAGGTGAACCCTGAGGTATACCATTTTGCAGTGGTAGCGTGGAGGAGTAGTGATTGTTAACTCTTACTTTAAGCTTATGGTTACACAAAAAACCCCTTAACTAGAGAGTACAATTCTTTGCAAATACCCCATGTTTGTAATTGCTGTAAGATAATGTGGATACCGATTCGATCAAAAGCTCTTTCAAAGTTGTTTGATAGTAGATAGTGATGGTAGATATTGCTTGGCAAATATAGTGTTGTAGGAGGTAAATTAACGTTGATTGTTCCTTGTTCCTTCATAAAAGCTACGTGACTGGTGGAAATAAAATTGTTAGTTTTAAGAAGCCACATTAGCCGCCTAGCAATAATTTTGTCAAGTATTTTACTTATACACGGAAGAAGAGAAATTGGCCTGTACCCAGCAGCCTCATAAATGTCTTTTTGGGGTTTTGGTATAGGTATTACTACTGCCATTTTCCAAGCTTGAGGAAATATGCCAGTGGAATAAATTGAGTTTTATAGTTGAAGAGCATCTTCAAGTTCCGTTAAACTTATTGGTGTTTGAATTTTATGTGAATGAAGGTTGGGTGAGGTCACGGCGTTATGACAGACTAAAGCCGTTGATTTATTATATAAAAAATTTGTTGAGAAATGTCTATCAGCAGATAAATCGCACCAATGCTTAGCAAAACAGTTACCTATGTCGTTCGAAGAAGTAACCAATTTGGAGTCGCTCTTAATATATTTAATAGACTCTGCTGTTTTACTACCAGTAATCCGTTTAATATCATTCCACAAACGATGCGGCGGATTAATATTTGAGGTAAATTTCTCGATACATAAAGCTTTGCTTTTCTTAACAGCTCTCCCGAACGTTGCATTTGATTTTTATACCGGATTAGGTTAAAGTCTGTTCTATTACATTTAAAAATGTGCTATAAGTTTTGTTTTTCTTTTCTTAAATTATCCAAATTTGAGTTCCACCATACAACACGGCGATTGTGTTTCCCGATAGTAGACTGAGGGATTGAGATATTGGCCGCCATTTTAACACATTTGACTACGAATGCTGCTTGTTTATTTGGGTTAGAGTAGATATTAGAAGCAATTAAATGTTGATCACAGATGTTTTGAAACATTGCCCAATTAGCTTGTTCGATTTTGAATTTGGGTTTCGGCTTATATCCTGAATTTTTTAAATTAGTTGCCGGTTCTAAAATTATAGGAAAGTGGTCGCTACCGTGGAGACGTGGAAGAACTTTCCAAGAGCAAAACGGAAAAATAGAGGTGAACATAAAGAGATATCTACATTGGTGAAAGTGTTATGCGTGCTAAAATGGGTGGAAGAGCCAGTATTTAAAACCACTAGGTCTTCATTGATTATTAAATTCTTAATGATTTTGCCGCGATTGTTGGTTAGTGTGGAACGCCATAGTGGACTCCACGAATTGAAGTCACCAGTTATTACGCAATTGCTTATTAGGTTTCTTAGGCTCAGTTCTGAAAAACCTTCTTGAGGAGGTAAATATATATTGAACATCGATATCTTTTTACCGACTTCTAATTGTATTGCGATGGTATGTTTTTTTTTACTAATATTCCTAGGCCATGTTTGGTTGTATTTCCGGGAACGTTATGAAAAGAAGCCGAATAGGGCTTTGGATAAACAATATTTATTGAATTAGAAGGTATGTGCGTTTCTTGAAGGGAAAGGATATCTGCATTAGGTCATTAATAATTAGCTGCAACTCGTGGTAATTATTGATCAGGCCGTTAATATTCGATGGAATTATTTTCAAATCCATATCAAATGTTGTAAAATTTTACTCCTCAAGAAACATAATGTCATCTTTCTCACTGTTAGAGGAATTACTAAAAGTTGTTGTTAAATTATGCAGATTAATATTCTTGTGATGATTAAAGTTAGTGTTTTTATATTTCCATTTGTTTTATTTGTTGTTGCGTTGTTTATAAAGTTATTTGTCTTCGAACGTGTTTGTTTTATTGCTGTTTGATGTAGTGGGCTTTTGCGATTTATTTTCAGATAAAATTGTTTTTGTACCTGTAGGTGAATTAATATTTTTTTGAATTCCAAAGGTGTTGCCTTGCTGTGGCTTAGTTGTCTTATTTACATGTTCTGAATTATTTTCAATATTATTTGGCTCTTTGATTGAGTTGTTGACTTGTTTTGTGTTTAAAGAAATTTTAATATTATCTGTTGTTTCAGCAAAGGACTATTGTAATGGCTCAATTAAAGCAAATGAATTGTATGTTTCCTTTTTGTTTGTTTTTTCGATTTTTTTGTTTTTTTTTTTTAAAGAGAAGTAGCACTTCTGGCAACAAAGCCTATTTAGTCAAGTACCGTGCTATATTATTTAGGAAAGGAATAGAGAATAGATAGCGACCAGTGATTATGTCATCATCGCTGAGCAGCCCCACCGAACGTCAATTGTTAGTGAAATTTTTGTAGTGAAAAAAAAACCAAGGTCTTCGTTGGGAATTGAACCCATAACCCCCACATTTACAAGCTAGTACACTACCTTTTAGCCTACAGGGGCACCTATTTTTCTTTTGCTACTGTTAAAGAGCATTTTTCTTTGATGTTTACATGCCTTTGAAGATGATGGATGAGGTTCGGAATAGTAAACTCATAAAGAACGCGTACATTCTTTATTTTTTTTTTGTGTATGACCAATTGCTTGACAAATTTTGCAGCGCATTGGACTTGGGAAAAACTGCCTAACCTTATGCCAAGAGATTAATAAATTTTCAGGGGTGTAATATCTCTCGAAAGTTAGTAGCAGGACACCACAAGGTATCAATTTGCCTTCAGCGTTCTGTTTTTGATATTTATAAATGTCTGTAACTTCTTGGGAACTTAGTTTTGTGATAATTCCTTTGTCTGGAATGTGATTCAAATTGGTTGCATATATTGTTCCTTTCAAAGAATTCAAATTTTTGTGGTTTTCGCATTTAATATTACATATCCCGGGCAGAATATTTGTAGACATTAGTTTATCAGTACTTGATTTTTTGTCGACTAGGAGAAAAAGATTTTCATCCCTTAACTCCGAAGACAGACACAATGTTAGTGCAGACTAATTTTAATGCTCGATGAACTGCAAAACAGGAATACTGTTGTAAACTTTTTTCGACGGAGATGGCCGACATTACTACATATTTTGGGTCTGGTTTTCTTATAATTGGTAACTCAGGAAATATTTCGAGGGTAATTTGTTCCCTGCGTTTCATTTTAGCAAGTTATCCCTCAAGTTGGGAGGACCCGACATCGCTTAACAATGAAAGTTGAATGTCTGAACGCGAACTTTTGTTGATCACAGATAGATATAAAATATAAAAAAGTCAATAAAACAGCACAAAAAAACTCAAAGAATAATTCACAGTTTTTTGTTTAATTTTTATTATTTTTTTATTTTTTCTTGTTCAATCAAATTTTTTAACAAAAACAGTTCACAGAAAAATTATTCTCAAATTAAAAAAATTTCACAATTAAATTACTTTCAATATAATTCTGCAAGAAAAACGCAGCCTTTCACTTCTAAATCAAAACTCTGTAATATAACGTTTGGTTAGTAATTAAAAACAATGAATTTATTTAATATATAATTTGGATTATCAGCAGGGAATAAAAATCTTGTATTATTATTTTATCTGATTTTTGCTTTGCATATGACAGGAGTCAGCGTAAAGCACACAATACAGTTGCAAAAGCTTTGTGTTAATAGAAATATTTCAGTTAACATTTCCCAAGACTTTTAAGGAACACAATACCAGTGCTTGTTGATACATCAAGAGAAGCAAATTATGGATTTTATGGGGGCGATGATTTTTTTATTCGCGCAATAAAATATTTTGAGCTTTCGTTAAAAAGGCGCGACACTAAGGCTTTAAGACCAACAAGGGCTTTATAAATTAGAAGCACATTAGGAACACTAATGCAAGTAATAGCGCACAAATTCTACTCGTGCAGGCTCAATTATATCGCTCGAGATCGCGATAATCGCGTATGGTGTGACTATTTTCACTTTCATTTTTCTCCCAACTGCAGTTATGAAAATAATGGCAATTTCTTCAGCAAAAATGCTAGAAACTTTACAATCAACAAGGCAATACTATAACTAAACTGTTAAATTGCGTTCACCCGACTTCTTTTAATACTGAATTTTGTATATTTTATACAAAGTCATTTAGTCGATATTAAGTGCCTTAATTTAACCTTTATATTTCAATAAAGTTCCAGTTCCGCCATTAGTTCGAACACGATTTTTCTTCTGGATTTTTTTGTCTAATAGGAGTCGATTGTTACAATAGAGAAAACCGCAATAATTATTTTTTTAGTATACATTTATTCTGAAACATGACACTCTAAAGGGTTTACAACAAGAAGTTTGTTTTCTAAAAAAAAAAAAATAAAACAACAAATTTAGATTAAGATGATTTAAATTTTTATTGTATTACGAAGAGAAGAGTTCGGTAAATATGAATGAGAAATGATATCTGCCAAATGTCTATAACGACGACGCTGACAGATGTTGATTGCTTCATCAAAGTTTTTAAACACTTTTTGGCAAAATGGCGGTCCTCTTTCGTTAATCACAGCATGGATTTTGAATTTTAAGGTTGAAATCAGAGTAGAAATTTATTCATGAATGTGCAGCACATGTGCCAAAATTTGTGTACATGTACATGAATATGAGCAACAATTTTTGATCTTAATATGAAGGCACATGAGTGTGCATGGACTATAGATGCACACGCAGATGTGCAAAGTGCAACAAATAAATTGTTTAAGGTACAGGCACATGAATTCACATCTTCATGCACATCATTATACTACGCAGTTAAAATTATTTTCAAATGGGTAATTATTCAACACATACCATAACAACAAATCAGTACAATTTATTGTTGTTATCATTGTACTTTTTCGTCTTCCACATACATATATTAATGTGCAAGATCGTGTGCACTCATGTTGCATACATTTTAAGAGTGGCATATGAAATATGCCTAAGCAAGTTGAACTTGCACATGTGCGTTTAGTAGACACATACAAAAATTGGTTCTTACCCATGTGCATGTGCGTATTTATTTTTTGTGCATATTTGCCTTCATGTGCATGTGCTGCACATGAGTGTTCAAATCCGTACCCTGGTTAAAATCGATTCGATTATTATTATATTATTATTATTTGTAGACTCTGTCCTTAACATAGCCCAAAAAAAAAAAATAAACCAATTCAGTGGTGTTAAATCACACGATCTGGCTGGCCACTTAACTGCTTATTGTCGTGAAATTATGCGATAGGGAAATTTTGCTTTCAATAAATTACCCGTTCCGTTAAAACCACATGTTAGTGATATCCGAAATTGAGTTCTTAACATCTCGGTCTATTGACCGTTAGCGCATTTCCAGCTTCATGTTCGAAAAAAACGGCATAATCACGCCTCTAGTCCACATAGCGCATCATATAGTCACACGTTGAGCACGCAACTGCAATAATAGCTCTAGGATTTTCAGAGCTATTTTGCTTCACGACATACCTTGACAAGCGTAAATGGGCTTTGTCTGAAAAAATGTTTTTTTCAGAAAAACCAGCTGGTTGTTCCTGAATGAATTGAGCGAATCTGTGGCGATGTGAATAGTTGGTCACCTTAAATTCCAGCACCATTTGAACCTTTAACGCTTGAAAGTCAAATCCTTCGCCATGTGGTGGTTTTGGATAACCTCATTGGTTGAGTACGTGAAATTTAGATCTTCCTCACGGCTGAAATGTTTTCTCGAAGTTAAGTTTTCGACAACTTTTTCAAAAAGGGGGGAATATTCTCCTCCAAATTCAAGTTCATATGTCCTCATAGAAAGTAGTCTACCGGTTTTAAATCACACGACCTTAGAGGCCAATTTATGGGTATGAAACGTAAAACTATGCGGCCACCAAACGTTTCCTTCAGTGAATGATTTGCGACATGAACTGTATGACATGTTGTGCTGTCTTGTTGAAAGCACAACTTCTAATTATTCAATCGATAAAAAAAAATTCAGTTATCATTGCTCTGCTTGCGGTCACCATTGATTGTGACGTTCTGACCAGGATCGTTTTTAAAGAAGGACGGACTAATGATGATACGAAATAGTCAATTTTTTTGGACATAACAATGTTTCAAGCAACAGTTTATTAGTGTGTCCATTCAAACAATGGTGAGTTTCGTCGTAAACAAAATTCGCTTATGAAATCGAGATCAGATCAAGTGAGGCATTAGTCTATTCATATTGAAATGCCAAGTCAGTTGACAGCTAAAAAAAACTTACAGTTTTATACCTCTATAAAAACACCCCTTATATAAATATAAAAAGGTTAATATAAATATTTTTTAATATTTATATTTTTCAATATTTTTAACCTGCAATTGGAAGCAGTAAAGACATTATATACTGTGCTATGAGTACTTAAGAGAATTTAATTACAAACTCTAGTATTAAAATTTATTTTGTAACTTATTACACTGTGAAAATAAAATATTAGATTAACAGAGAAAAAATATATATAAATTATGGTTGGCTGTAGATACGATTAAATAAAGATTCTGGAGAACTGTGTAGATATTGTAATCGTCTTAGTAAATTAAAAGATTGGAAATACTCGTTTTCATTTGTAATAAATATTTTAATCAATTTCTTTAAATGCATTGCTGCAAAGTTGAAAGTTAATAGAGACATGGTACTCTACGTAATAGTGTGTTTGGTTCAAAAATATGTAATTAAATTATAATTACTATGATTTTTGTTTGCGTAGTAGATTTCTAAACAACTAATTGCGAAATATAAATACAATATAAAAAAATATTCATTCATTAATTTTCAGTTAGACCTTGTTGAGACATTTTATACCTACAATCAGCACAATATCTGACTGAACGCACTTTTATTTGCTTTTATAATTTATATTCCGACTAACTCGTTTCTAAAACAGATGCTTTAGAATCTTAAAAAAACGTCTATTTTCAATTATTCTGCCAAATGATCAAATAAAATAATGTCTACTTAATAGCATATAGCATACAGTTTAGGAATTATAACGTAAATTATTATTATCTAAACGCTGATAAGTTTTGGTATCTAAATGTTTTTTCAGAAAAAGCTGGTTGTTTCTGAATGAATTGAGCGAATCTATGGCAATGTGAATAGTTGGTCACCTTCAATTCCTGCACCAGTTGGCCCTTGAATGCCTCAAAGTCAAATCCTTCTCCATGTGGTGGTTTTAGATAACCTCAGTTGTTGAGAACGTAAAATTTGGATCTCCTTTAACACGGCTGAAATGTTTTCTCGAAGTTAAATTTTCGGCAATTTTTTCCAAAAGTCAAGTTCATATGTCCTCATAGAAAGTAGTCTACCGTTTTTAAATCGCATGAACTGTAGCGGTAACCATTGATTGTGACGTGCTGACCAGGAACGTTTTTAACGAAGTGCGGACTAATGATGACACCAGCTCATAAGGCACATGAAATAGTAAATTTTTTTGGATATAACAATGTCTCAAGGAACACTTGAAGATTATCATTACTCCAAATATCAAGAGTATCATTACTCTGTTTATCGGTGAGCTTCGTCATAAACAAGATTAGCTTTTGAAAGCAAGATCGCACCAAATGGGGCGTTAATCTATTCATGTTGAAATGCCAAGTCAGTTGACAGCTAACAAATGGCCGCCACTTAAAACAGTACTAGCAACTTACAGTTTTATACCTCTATAAAAACATCCTTTATATCAATATAAAAAGGTTAATATTTATATTTTTCAATATTTTTAACCTGCAATTGCAAGCAGTAAAGTCAGTGTGTACTGTGCTATGAGTACTTAAGAGGATTCAATAGCAAACTCTAGTATTAAAATTTATTTTGTAACTTATTACACTGCGAAAAAAAATATTATATTAACAAAGAAAACATATATTTAAATTGTGATAAGTTTAATAAAGATTCTTGGGAACTGTTTAGATAATATAATCGTCTTAGTAAATTAAAAGATTGGAAATTCTCGTTTTTATTTCTAATAAATATTTTAAAAAATTTCTTTAAATGTAATAACACAAACAAAGGAGCCGGCAAATCAGTTTCTTTAATTTTTTTGCGTTGCTACAAAGTTGAAAGTAAATAGAGACATGGTTCTCTATGTAATAATGTGTTTGGTTCAAAAATATGTAATTAAATTATATTTTAGTATGATTTGTGTTTGCGTAGTAGATTTCCAAACAACTAATTGCGAAAAATAAATATAATATAAAAAAAATTAATTCATAAATTTTCAGTTAGTGCATGTTGAGATATTTTATACCTACAATCAGCACAATATCTGACTGAACGCACTTTTATTTGCTTTTATAATTTATATTCCGACTAACTCGTATCTAAAACACATGCTTTAGAAAGATCAAAAACTTTTATTGTAAATTACTCTGCCAAATGATCAAATAAAATAATGTCTACTTGATAGCATATAGCCTACAGTTTAGGAATTATAACCTAAATTATTATTACCTAAATGCTGATAAGTTACTGATACATTGCCAACAGTTTTGGTATCTAAATTCTCTCTTCTTTAAATTCTATATTTTGTTTTGAGTGTTACAAATGAATTGACAACGTTAGTACGTATTCTGCTGTTCTTAGTGGACAGTGTATAACATTTTTCAAATATAAAAAGTCGAAATTTTTAAGTAAATTATTCAGTCAACAATTGCAAGCGCTTACTTTGCGTTTAAACAAAAATTAACAGCTTAAAACGAAAATAAAAATGAACATTTGTAAATGTGCTATTGTATTAATACTTTTTACATGTTCTAGTGCAAAACTTAATGTAACTTATGATAACAATCAAGTGTATGAGGGCCAACGACAGCAAAATCTGACTCACTTAGTAGCTGAGTTAAACGAGAAATTTAAAATAGAATGGAATGCAATTATCGCACTACGAATTCAGTCGGATATGGAAAATTTGATTAAATCTTCAAACGTACCTATTCTGATAATAACTGAAGAAAATGAAACTCAAATTAATATGTTATTTCAGAAACAAGTTATGTCAATAGTTAAAGTGGAACTTTCATCCTTGAATAAAGTTTATACAATAGTTTCTAATTTTTTACATCTTTTACATTTTACACAAATTTTATGGATTGTGCCTGATGCTCGCTCAGCAGACTTGTCGAAATTAGCAATTAAAAATTGGTCCAGTGGCTACACTAAAGTTTTGTATTACACACAAGAAGGACTCTTTACTTATGATCCGATTCCACGCATTAGTATTCGTCGCATCTTACATATACAAGATTATATAGAGAGAAAAGAGATAATCGATTTTCAAAAGTACCCTTTGACAGTTCCTACTTTTAAGAACCCTCCGTATTGTTTTGGGTCTATGGATCGCTATGGAAGAAATATTTTAATGGGATATTGTTGTAGATCTATTGAAATATTTATACAGCGCTACAACTTTCAACTTAAGAAATTTTCAATAACGAATATATCAGCTATAAGTGATGAATTCAAAAACGGTATTAGGAACAAGACTATTGATGTTGTACTTGCACCAATTAGTAGCGCTATTGCTGGATTGGGTGTTAAAAGCGATGTGCTTTGGAATACAAAATGTTTCCTAATGGCGCCCTACCCTTCGCCAATAGCAAAATCAAAATATATTCATTATCCATTCACCTGGGACACTATAATGTTACTTGTAATGCTGCTATTTTTCTGTGCTTTAGCTGTTACCTTTATTTATTACAGACAATCCAATAAAAACGAAATTGATTTCAGTAAATCTGCTTTATACGTGCTTGCCACAATGATTTACCAAAATCAAATTAATTTCCAAAATAAGACTACTCTACAGAAACTCGTGTATTTTCTTATCTTTCTCAATGGATTCATTATTACCAACATTTATTTGGCCAAGCTGTCTAGCATATTGGTAAAAAATATTTATGGGCCAAAAATTGATAATCTCAAAAATTTAAATGAAACATCACTTAAAATTTTAATGATGCCTGGTTTACCTGAATATTTACAAAAATTAAATACTTTGCCTGCAATAGTTGTAGACAAGGCAAAGGTTGTTGATGATTTGACTCTCCTTAACGCTCAAAAAAGCTTAAAAAGTACATATTTAATAGTAGGCGAAGCCAGTACAATTAGTTTTACGTTTTTTCAGCAAAGGTACCTTAAAACACCTCGAATGTATAAAATCAATGATGATCTTTTTTAAATTCAATATTACTTCACCTTGCGACATGATTTACCTTATCTTGAGCTACTCAATCGCTTTTTGGGATATTTAATGGATTCGGGTATAATGCACAAACTTGTTCGCGAAAATCATTTTGATGGAATTGCTAGTGGAGAAATCCGTTTTTTCAAAGAAACAGATGGCAATAGCAGCGATAATTTTGTATTTACTTTTGAACATTTCCACATCCCATTGTGCGCTATCGCAATTGCATGGATTTTCAGTTTTCTCATATTTTTAATTGAATGCATAAGCGTTAAGTTCTCGTTTATGAGGCAGAGGTTTATTAAATAACTTAATAATTTATTAATTTAAATTAATGCATAAATTAAATAATTAATATGCGATAAAAGTTTAAGATTTACTATTTATGAAATATGTATATTTGGCTTTCGCACATTTTTTAAGGTTCTTGGAAAATCTATCTTAAGCAACTACATTCCAGATTTTTACATAATAAATAAATTTAATTTATAAAGTTTTGTGATTTATGAACAAAATTTGGTTTAAAAGCTTTTTAAATAAAATTTTTATTTTAATGAAATAAAAACTTTTTTGGATTTTTAATTAAAAACACAAAAATATAATAAAAACATTGCTTGAGCATACAACTCCCAATGCAAGAAGTTCTATTTTATATCAGCTGAAATTTAAAAAACAAAACAGATCAAAGATGACATATTTACTTTTAAAAAAATTTCTACCTGCCATTGTACAATTTTGAAATCCGTTGGCGTTTGTCTTCTTTTTTCGTCATTATAATTTTCTTTATTCTCACGAGCAATCAGACTTTATTCGGGACAGAAGCTGTCAAGTAGCTTTAGTGGACATAATTGAAAGGCTCAGATCTGAGCTGTGTTAAAATCAAATTATCGACATTTGTTGTGCTTGTTTTTAAATTTATTGTCTTTACACCAAAAGAAACGATGGTAGTATTTCGTGTCCTGGCGGAACAAGTTCAAACTAGGTACCTGGACTTAATTGTGAATAAAATCAGCATTGGTTCATCGATGTTTGTCATTTATTTTCAGATTACCTAGATCTTCGAATAAGGAAGCTTAAGTTTTTCTATTAGTTTCTGAAAACAAAAAAAAATACAATTGAAAATGGAGAAAAATAATATAAAAGGTAATTTTATTCCGCATCCTTTGATGTCTCAATTATTCACATCATTAATAATTGAGACATCAAGCCGTTAAGCCGTTATATTAAAATAAGTGTCCACAAAACGTGGGCATGGCTACGGGAAAACTGAAAGTGGATTTGAATCCATTATCCTGCCGGCAGTTTGATAGAGGGAATAAAATTATAGATATTAGTCCTAGAGACTATGAATCTTGTCAATATTTACCTAAGTGCAATATTTACATTATCATAAAATTTAGTCCGATGGCAACTCTTTGGTTAGTAATTAAAAACAATTAATTTATTTAGTATATAATTTGGATTATCAGTAGGGAATAAAAATCTATTATTCATTCGAAAAAAGCTTTCAACGTGATAGGCTGTCTTTGTCAAATTGAAAAATATTAAAAATATTAAAATTTTTAAATTGAAAAAGAAATTTTGGTAATTTATAAATTGTAGAGACAATTTTTCAAAGAAAAAAAACATTTTTAAATTAGAATATAGTGTATTGAGTATAATTTATAGTTGCAAAAGTCAGTCTTACGACAGCTATAGTGTATAAAATATGAGCGGTGCTCCACCTCCAGGTGGGGGCACCAAATATGATGCCTCCCCACCGGGGAAAAGAGTCAATACTGGTAAAAACACGGTTCTACATGATTTTCCAATTTTAAGCTTTTCTCCAAGCAACAATAAAGATAACCCAAAATTTGTCATAATGAAAAGTACAAACCCGGAAAAACCTCTGAATACACTAAACATATTCTTGTTTAGCAAAGCTCCGAAAAGCCACAGGAAAATGACAAAGTTTACACGTGATGGAAACCTTCTTATTCTAACTACCACTAAACACAAGCCGAATTATTAATTAAAACAAAAAAAAATATCAAATATTTGCGATGTTAAATGCTCATATCACGATAAACCAAATACCGTAAAAGGTGTTATCTACTGCCCAGAACTAAAAATTCTGGATGAAGCAGAAATAATTACTGGTTTATCAGATGAATATGTTACTGACGTACAAAAAATAAAAAAACTCGTGGATGGTAAGGTGGAAAATACTCCACTTCATATATTATCTTTCGACTTATATACATTGCCAAAAGAAATCAAAAGAGTTTTCCAAAACATCAAGGTAGACCAGTACATACCAAAGCCAATGCAATGCAAATCATGACACCGCATTGGACATTGGACAAAAAAAAATATGTAAAGATATTCCCATGTGCAACACATGTTCCACGCCACTGTACTTCAATAAAATGAATAAACTGCTTCCATCAACACAAATCTACAAATAAACAGTGTCCAACGTATGTTAAAAAATAAGAAATCATTAAAATTTCAACTGTTAATAGAATGTCAATAGCTGATGCAACAAAACATGTAAAAACAACTTTTTCTCCAGATCACTTTACTAAGAATATACCAATTGAACATCTACCTACAGCTACTGAAACAAATAACAAAGACAAAGAATTAGAAGGTAAAGAAATTGAAAAAACTAAAACAATGAATACTCAAAAAACCAACTTAACACAAATTAAAACCAATCATATAATAAATCACAAAAACAACCAACAAAACACTCTCAATACACCAACAAGCTCATCTCTCATTAATTGCAACTTTTTACATCAACAAAATCTACATGTAAATACTAACAATTTACAAGCAGAACGAGAAGCAGAACTCCAAGCAGTTCCGTATAAAACAAATGCAAACGATATCCAAATGAATTCTAAAAAAAAAAAATAAAAAATGGATATATCCTTTTGTAGTCATAACGACCAACATGGTAGTGACCACAATCCAATAGTAATCAATTTCGAACGAATTAATAACGCCGCAATGTCCACTCCAAAATTCAAAACGAATAGGGCTAATTGGCCTTTTTTTAAACAAATTGGATGAAGAATCCTCGAAAAGGCAAGTATCGTCTAATGTTAACAAAGAGGCGGCATTGATAACAAAATCATTACTGTCCGCCGAAAATAAAAGCATTCCAGTTACTCATCCACGTAATAGAACTCACAATACCTTTTGGTGGAATAAAGATCTAAGCGTTTTACGGGATGAAAAAATGAAATTATGGAAGAAAATCAAAGTCCAACCACTTTTAAGTAATATTATTCACTAAAGAAAGCTTAATGCACTTTTAAGGAAAAAAATTAAAGAATCCAAAATTAATGCATATACAGAATTTACATTAACAATTTCCCCAACAACTTCTATGCAACAGATATGGCAAGCTGTTAGAGTTTTTTCTGATAAACCTTAAAAATCACAATATATTCATGCTTTAAAAAAACCACATGGTTTGGTTACAACTGAAATCTAAGAGAGCGTCAACCTGCCAGCCAAATATTTTGCAAGGACATCATCGAATGATAATTTCAGTATGGATTTTTTTACTTTGCAAAAATAACGCCTATAATTTTATCTACAATCCGGAAAAACTAACTAAGTCCAGTATAGAGATTGAAAAACCATTTACAACTTTTGAATTCGAACTTTCCTTAAAAAAAGCAAGGACAATAGCCCAGGTGCTGATAAATTATCATACTCAATGATGAAAAACTCGTCAACTTGTTTTAAGTCACGCCTAATAAAACTTTTTAATAAAATATTCTCAAGTGGTATAATACCACATAACTGGAAAAAAGCTGAAGTTATTTGCATACCTAAGCCAAACAAAAATAAAGTGTCTAAGTAAAGTGTTGGAGAAAATCGTGGCAAAGAAGTTATCCTGGTTTATTTTTCAAAATAAGTTCATTAACATCAAACAAACGGACTTTAGACCGAACAGCAATACAATTGATCTATTAATGCATTTAGAGTACCATATATCTAAATATTTATCTACACGAAATCACTGCTCTGTTATTAGTATAGATTTTGCGAAGGCTTACGATAAAATCGTTATTCACTCCATTTTAACCAAACTAAGAGAGTCGAATGTTGGAAATAATATATACCAATTTGTCAAATCATTCCTGACAAATACGAGTTTCTTAGTGAAAAACAACGGATATAAATCGATCATTACTAAACTCGACAATGGTATTCCACAAGGATCACCACTGTCTGTGATATTGTTCCTTATTGCCTTTGAGAAAATCAATCATATTATATTAAAGCACAAAAAATATTCCCACTGTCTATATGCGGATGATCTCATTTTATTTACAAAAGTCGATGATTTTAAAATAATTCAAAACAAACTAGATAAACTGATGAGAGATCTAACTAATTGGTGTTCTACATCAGGTGCAGAAATATCCAATTTAAAATCCAAACATCTTCACGTTTGTCGTAAACACAAATGCATAGTATCAATAATTAAAATTAATTGCAACGATTTGCCCAATGTTTCGGAGCTCAAAATTCTCGGTTTGACATTTAATAAAAAACTGAATTGTAATAGCCATATTAAACACATTTCTGTGGAACTATCAAAACGTCTAAATATCTTGCGGTCCCTCAACGGGACCTCAAGTGAAAGCCATATTAATACAACAACTCATATCTTAAAATCAATTATTTTAAGCAAAATAGACTACGGACTCGTTATTTTTGGCAAAGCAGCAAAGTCAAGCTTATTACCAATTAAAAAATACTATCATGCAGCACTTAGATCCGCTACACTAGCTTTTTAAGAGTTGGATCTGCCAACAATTGAAGATCGATACAAAAAACTAATAGGCAATCAGATTATCAAACTATAACAAAATAAATCGATCATAATTTTTAGTGACTCGGAAGAATATCTTACACTTAAGAGAAAACCTTAATAAAAAACAACTATATCGGCTATTCATGACTCAACCAAAGAATTTTCAATACACCTCAATAAACCAATATCATATCGTAAAACCCATCCAACATGGATAGACATTTCAGACTTTTTATAGAATCAAACATGCCTGCTAGAATTTCTGTCTGTCAATATAAAAGAACTCAAACAATACCATATAGAAGTTTTTAACAAGTGGATAGAAAATAAGTGGACTTTCTAGTTCTGCGATGACTCGAAGTCGGAAGCAGGGAATGGATTTGCGATAGTTGAAGACAGCGTGTAACGTAGAAATACGAATTCTATGGGAGGAATTCATATTCTTCCACATTACATGCCTAGTTTTACGATCAACGTTAGTTCGCCCTACTGTCATATATTATATATGCCGGGAGTGCCTGTATTGCATACCAAGATGTTTGCTGGGGATGCTTGTGTTTTCACATGTAGACGATGTATCAACTTATAATTCTCATACAGTGTATGAGAATATTTGTATATGTAATCTAAGTTGATACACCGTCGGTATGTTGCGATGCCCACAAGACAGGGTTTTCGTAGCATCAAAGTCTTGACGTTAGAAACGATCTATACGACAAGCCTTCTGCTTTACTTCGGTAAGCTCAGAGGAATTTTGAGTATATACCCGGCAAGGGGCTGGGTATGATAAATAATACACAGCGGCTTCGGCTGACTGGTCCCCTAGCTTAAGACAAATTGTAGTATTGTAGAAACCTAGAGTTAAGTAACACTGTTCTATTTCGGCTCCTCCAGAACCCGAACCTGTAATAACCGAACCTGTTGTATTTCGGCTCATCGAGGACCCGAACCTGATAATAACCGAACCTGTTCTATATTGGCTCCTCCAGAACCCGAACCTGTAATAACCGAACCTGTTGTATTTCGGCATACCGAGAACCCGAACCTGATAATAACCGAACCTGTTAATCCGAACCTGATAATAACCGAACCCGTTGTATTTCGGCTCCTCCAGAACCCGAACCTGTAATAATCGAACCTGTTGTATTTCGGCTCATCGAGGACCCGAACCTGTTGTATTTCGGCTTACCGAGAACCCGAACCTGATAATAACCGAACCCGTTAATCCGAACCTGATAATAACCGAACCCGTTGTATTTCGGTTCACCGAGAACCCGAACCTGATAATAACCGAACCTGTTAAACCGAACCTGTAATAACCGAACCTGTTATATTTCGGCTCATCGAGGACCCGAACCTGATAATAACCGAAACTGTTCTATTTCGGCTCCTCCAGAAACCGAACCTTTAAATGACCGAACCTGTTGTATTTCGGCTCATCACCTGCTTATCTTTAGTTATCGTGATTATTTCTCGTAATATAAATATATATAGAACAATAAGATTTAAAGTTGAATAAAGAAATTGCTGTAAGCCCTAGATAAGGGAAAATCAAGCATCTTATTACTTAAGGTTTGTGGATCCGTAAGTACGACCTTGGACACGGCTATGCTACCCCAGGCGATGAATAAAACCACGTTACAAGCGGTCTCATAATCAAAAAGGGTTTATTGCCATACTATACCTCAATCTTTACATCTGAAATCACGGCTATCCAAGAAGCATTGAAAATCAAACCAATTAAGGAAGAAATTGTTATATGTTCGGACAGCTTATCATCCATAAAATCCCTTAAAAATACAACTAACAATGAACCACTAGCGACTAAAGTCCATGAATCCCTATTAAAACATAGAAACACCAAACTTCTCTACACACCAGGCCATATAGGAATTACAGGTAATGAATTAGCTGACAAAAGTGCTAAAGAAGCAGTTTTATCTCCAACAATATTGCTTAATAACTATACCAAAAAAGATATTAAAAAGCACATACACAAACAGATAAAAGATCAAAACCAACAATCAGTACTACTTTCCCCAAACGGATATTACAAAACAATAAACCCAAAATACCAAAATATAAAATATGAAACAGGAATGCCAAAATATCAACAAAAAATATTAACACGTTTAAGACTTGGCCATAGTAAACTTACGCACCAACATATTTTGCAAAAAGAAAATCAACCCTTGTGCCCGAAATGCAATAACCAACTCACGATGTCTCATCTAATATCTTGTTTCAATAATACAACGCTATCAAAGAGCTTGTTAAAAGCGACTCAAACATTGGACTTTAAGCTTATTAAAAATTCTTAAAAATATATAAACAAATGCATACATATATGAACATAAATATACACATATATATTTTAATTTTTTTATTTGTACAAAACACTAAAATATCTACAAGTACATATGTAAGGACGAAGGCCACTGTAGCCAGTTCCAATAATTATAATTATTGATTTGTAAATTTATTTACTGTTAATAAATAAATAAATAAAAATCTATTATTATTTTGTCCGATTCTTGCTTTGCATATGACAGAAGTCAGCGAAAAGCACACAATACAGTTGCAAAAGCTCTGTGTTAATATAAATGTTTCAGTATAGCATTTCCCAAGAGTTTTAAGGAACATAATATCAGTGCTTGTTGATACATCAAGAAGAGCAAATTATGGATTTTATGGGGGCCATGATTTTTTTATTCGCGCAATAAAATATTTTGAGCTTTCGTTAAAAAGGCGCGACAAAAAAGCTTTAAGACCAACAAGGGCTTAATAAATTAGAAGCACTTTAGGAACACTAATGTAAGTACTAGTGCACAAATTTTTCTCGCGATAATCGCGTATGGTGTGACTACTTTCACTTCCAATTTGTTGTATTACTGCAATTATGAAAATAATGGCAAATCCTTCAGCAAAGATGCTACTAATTTTACAATCAACAAGGCAATACTATAACTAAACTGTTAAATTGCGTTCAGCCGACTTCTTTTAATAGTGAACTTTGTATATTTTATACAAAGTCAGTCAGTCGATATTAAGTGCCTTAATTTAACCTCTATATTCCAATAAAGTTTCAGTTACGCTATAAGTTCTAACACGTTTTTTCTTCTGGATTTTTTATTTAATAGGAGTCGATTGTTAAAATAGAGAAAATCGCAACTTGAAATCGATTCGATTATTATTATATAATTATTATTTGTAGACTTTGTCCTTAACATAGCCCAAAAAAAAAAAATAAACCAATCCAGTGGTGTTAAATCACACGATCTGGCTGGCCACTTAACTGCTAATTGTCGTGAAGTTATGCGAAAAGGAAATTTTGCTTTCAATAAATTATTCATTTCATTGGTTATATGACATGTGGCCCCGTTCCGTTAAAACCATAAGTTAGTGATATTCACGTCATCAATAATAGGCCGAAATTGAGTTGTTAACAACTCGCGATAGCGTGATCTATTGACCGTTAGCGCATTTCCAGCTTCATCTTCGAAAAAAACGGCATAATCACGCCTCTAGTCCACATATCGCATCATGTAGTGACACGTTGAGCATGCAACTGCAATAATAGCTCTAGGATTTTCAGAGGCCTAAATGTAGCTATTTTGCTTCACGACAATGTTTTTTTCAGAAAAACCAGCCGGTTATTTCTGAATGAATTGAGCGAATCTATGGCAATGTGAATATTTGGTCACCTTAAATTCCAGCACCAGTTGAACCTTGAATGCTTGAAAGTTAAATCCTTCGCCATGTGGTAGTTTTGCATAACCTCAGTTGTTGAGAACGTCAAATTTGGATCTTCCTTAACACTGTGCCTCACGGCTGATATGTTTTCTCGAAGTTAAGTTTTCGACAACTTTTTCCAAAAGTCGGGTTATTAACGGTAATTCGGGGAATATTCTCCTCAAAATTCAAGTTCATATGTCCTCATAGAAAGTAGTCTACCGGTTTTAAATCGCACGACCTTAGAGGCCAATTTATGGGTACGAAACGTAAAACTATGCGGCCACCAAATGTTTCCTTCAGTAAATGATTTGCGACATGAACTGTGTGACATGTTGTGCTGTCTTGTTGAAAGCACAACTTCTAATTATTCAATCGATAAAAAAAAATTTAGTTATCATTGCTCTGCTTGCGGTCACCATTGATTGTGACGTTCTGACCAGGATCGTTTTTAAAGAAGGACGGACTAATGATGATACGAAATAGTCAATTTTTTTGGACATAACAATGTTTAAAGCAACAGTTTATTAGTGTGTCCATTCAAACAAAGGTGAGCTTTGTCGTAAACAAAATTCGCTTATGAAATCGAGATCAGATCAAGTGGGGCATTAGTCTATTTATCTTGAAATGCCAAGTCAGTTGACAGCTAAAAAAAACTTACAGTTTTATACCTCTATAAAAACACCCCTTATATAAATATAAAAAGGTTAATATATATATTTTTCAATATTTTTAACCTGCAATTCCAAGCAGTAAAGTCAGTGTGTACTGTGCTATGAGTACTTAAGAGGATTCAATAGCAAACTCTAGTATTAAAATTTATTTTGTAACTTATTACACTGCGAAAAAAAATATTATATTAAAAAAGAAAACATATATATAAATTGTGATAAGTTTAATAAAGATTCTTGGGAACTGTTTAGATAAAATAATCGTCTTAGTAAATTAAAAGATTGGAAATTCCGGTTTTTATTTCTAATAAATATTTGAATGAATTCCTTTAAATGTAATAACACAAACAAAGGAGCAGGAAATCAGTTTCTTTAATTTTTTTGCATTGCTACAAAGTTGAAAGTAAATAGCGACATGGTTCTCTACGTAATAGTGTGTTTGGTTCAAAAATATGTAATTAAATTATAATTACTATGATTTGTGTTTGCGTAGTAGATTTCCAAACAACTAATTGCGAAAAATAAATATAATATAAAAAAAATTAATTCATAAATTTTCAGTTAGTGCATGTTGAGATATTTTATACCTACAATCAGCACAATATCTGACTGAACGCACTTTTATTTGCTTTTATAATTTATATTCCGACTAACTCGTATCTAAAACACATGCTTTAGAAAGATCAAAAACTTTTATTGTAAATTACTCTGCCAAATGATCAAATAAAATAATGTCTACTTGATAGCATATAGCCTACAGTTTAGGAATTATAACCTAAATTATTATTACCTAAATGCTGATAAGTTACTGATACATTGCCAACAGTTTTGGTATCTAAATTCTCTCTTCTTTAAATTCTATAAGATTTTTTATGTAGCATTTTGTTTTGAGTGTTACAAATGAATTGACAACGTTAGTACGTATTCTGCTGTTCTTAGTGGCCATTGTATAACATTTTTCAAATATAAAAAGTCAAAATTTTTAAGTAAATTATTCAGTCAACAATTGCGGGCGCTTACTATGCGTTTAAACAAAAATTAACAGCTTAAAACGAAAATAAAAATGAACATTTGTAAATGTGCTATTGTGTTAATACTTTTTACATGTTCTAGTGCAAAACTTAATGTAACTTATGATAACAATCAAGTGTATGAGGGCCAACGACAGCAAAATCTGACTCACTTAGTAGCTGAGTTAAACGAGAAATTTAAAATAGAATGGAATGCAATTATCGCACTACGAATTCAGTCGGATATGGAAAATGTGATAAAGTCTTCAAACATACCTATTCTGATAATAACTAAAGAAGATGAAACTCAAATTAATATGTTATTTCAGAAACAAGTTATGTCAATAGTAAAAGTGGAACTTTCATCCTTGAATGAAGTATATAAAATAGTTTCTAATTTTTTACATCTTTTACATTTTACACAAATTATATGGATTGTGCCTGATGCTCGCTCAGCAGACTTATCGAAATTAGCAATTAAAAACTGGTCCAGTGGCTACACTAAAGTTTTGTATTATACACAAGAAGGACTCTTTACTTATGATCCGGTTCCACACATAAATATTCGTCGCATCTTACATCTACAAGATTATATAGAGAGAAAAGATATAAGCGATTTTCAAAAGTACCCTTTGACAGTTCCTACTTTTAAGAACCCTCCGTATTGTTTTGGGTCTATGGATCGCTATGGAAGAGATATTTTAATGGGATTTTGTTGTAGATCTATTGAAATATTTACACAGCGCTACAACTTTCAACTTAAGAAATTTTTAACAACGAATATATCACCTATAAGTGATGAACTCAAAAACGGTATAATGAACAAGACTATTGATGTTGTACTTGCACCACTTAGTAACGCTATTGCTGGATTGGGTGTTAAAAGCGATGTGCTTTGGAATACAAAATGTTTCATAATGGCGCCCTACCCTTCGCCGATAGCAAAATCAAAATATATTCATTATCCATTCACCTGGGACACTAAAATATCACTTGTAATGCTGCTATTTTTCTGTGCTTTAGCTGTTACCTTCATTTATTACAGACAATCCAATAAAAACGAAATTGATTTCAGTAAATCTGCTTTATACGTGCTTGCCACAATGATTTACCAAAATCAAATCAATTTCCAAAATAAAACTTCTCTGCAGAAATTCGTGTATTTTCTTATCTTTCTCAATGGATTCATTATTACCAACATTTATTTGGCCAAGCTGTCGAGCATATTGGTAAAAAATATTTATGGGCCAAAAATTGATAATCTCAAAAATTTAAATGAAACATCGCTTAAAATTTTAATGATGCCTGGTTTACCTGAATATTTACAAAAATTAAATACTTTGCCTGCAATAGTTGTAGACAAGGCAAAGGTTGTTGATGATTTGACTCTCCTTAACGCTCAAAAAAGCTTAAAAAGTACATATTTAATAGTAGGCGAAGCCAGTGCAATTAGTTTTATGTTTTTTCAGCAAAAGTATCTTAAAACACCTCGCATGTATAAAATCAATGATGATCTTTTTGAAATTCAATATTACTTCACCTTGCGACATGATTTACCTTATCTTGAGCTATTCAATCGCTTTCTGGGATATTTAATGGACAAACTTATTCGCGAATTTCATTTTGATGGAATTGCTAGTGGAGAAATCCGTTTTTTCAAAGAAACAGATGCTAATAGCAGCGGTAATTTTGTATTTACTTTTGAACATTTCCACATCCCATTGTGCGCTATCGCAATTGCATGGATTTTCAGTTTTCTCATATTTTTAATTGAATGCATAAGCGTTAAGTTCTCGTTTATGAGGCAGAGGTTTATTAAATAACTTAATAATTTATTAATTTAAATTAATGCAATAATTAAATAATTAATATGCGTTAAAAGTTTAAGATTTACTATTTCGCACATTTTTTAAGGTTCTTGGAAAATCTATCTTAAGCAACTACATTCCAGATTTTTACATAATAAATAAATTTATTTTATAAAGTTTTATGATTTATGAACAAAATTTGGTTTAATAGCTTTTTAAATAAAATTTTTATTTAAATGAAATGAAAACATTTTTGGATTTTAATTAAAAACACAGCTGAAAGTATACAAAAATAAAATAAAAACATTGCTTGAGCATACAACTCCCAATGCAAGAAGTTCTATTTTATATCAGCTGAAATTTTTCACACAACACTTCTGCGGAAAAATACTTCTTTAAAACAACAAAACAGATCAAAAATGACGTATTTACTTTTAAAAAAATTTCTACCTGCCATTGTACAATTTTGAAATCGGTTGGCGTTTGTCTTCTTTTTTCGTCATTATAATTTTCTTTATTCTCACGCGCAATCAGACTTTATTCGGGGCAGAAGCTGTCAAGTAGCTTTAGTGGACATAATTGAAAGGCTCAGATCTGAGCTGTGTTAAAATCAAATTATCAACATTTGTTGTGCTTGTTTTTAAATTTATTGTCTTTACACTAACAGAAACGATAGTAGTATTCGTTTACTGGCGGAACAAGTCTAAAGTAGGTACGTGGACTTAATTGTGAATAAAATCAGCTTATGTTTTTCGATGTTTATCATGTATTTTCAGATTACCTAGATTTTCGAATAAGGAAGTTTAAATTTTTTATTAGTTTCTGAAAACAAAAAAAAAAAAAAACTAAAATACAATTGAAAATGGAGAAAAATAATATAAAAGGTAATTTTATTCCGCGTCCTTTGATGTCTCAATTATTCACATCGAACAAGCCGTTAAAAATTTATATTCAAATAAGTGTCCACAAAACGTGGGCATGGCTACGGGAAAACTGAAAGCGGATTTGGATTTAGCGAGTTGAGATCACTATATTCCACATATTTACTTTAAGGGATCAGTTTTTTCGCAGATCCATTGTCCTGCCGGCAGTTTGTCAGAGGGTATACATTTTAGATATTAGCCCTAGAGACTAGTGGTCTTGTCAGTACTTTCGTAAGTGCAATATTTCTATTATCATAAGTTTTAATCCGAATTAATAATTTTTTTTTATTTATACAATTATAGTAACTAAAAAGCAAAAGAGAGCTAGCTACTAAGGCTTTCGTCTCGTTAAATTAGATAAGCTTATTTATAACTTGTGAAGACGGTTACAATTTAACATGAATTTATAAAAAATTTCAGTGTTGTGATCATTAATATTTTTTAAACTGCGTGATGGTTGAATAAGTTGGAACAATTTTGTTCTAATATTGTGAAAAGTTTGACATTCGTCCAAAATATGGGAAATGGAAAGTTACAATAGAGAAAACCGCATTAATTATTTTTTTAGTATAAATTTATTCTGAAACATGACTCTCTAAAGGGTTTACAACAAGAAGTTTGCTTTCTAAAAAAAAATAAAACAACAAATTTAGATTAAGATGATTTAAATTTTTATTGTATTACGAAGAGAAGAGTTCGGTAAATATGAATGAGAAATGATATCGGCAAAATTACTATCACGACCACCAGTTTTTATTCACTTTTTGGCAAATTGGCGTGATCCATTAACCGTTAGCGCATTTCCAGCTTCATCGTCGAAAAAAACGGCATAATCACGCCTCTAGTCCACATATCGCATTATATAGTCACACATTGAGCACGCAACTGCAATAATAGCTCTAGGATTTTCAGAGCTATTTTGCTTCACGACATACCTTGACAAGCGAAAATGGGCTTTGTCTGAAAAAATGTTTTTTCAGAAAAACCAGCCGGTTGTTCCTGAATGAATTGAGCGAATCTATGGCGATGTGAATGGTTGGTCATCTTCAATTCCAGCACCATTTGAACCTTTAATGCTTGAAAGTCAAATCCTTCGCCATGTGGTGGTTTTGGATAACCTCAGTTGTTGAGTACGTGAAATTTAGATCTTCCTTAAACCTGTGCCTCACGGCTGAAATGTTTTCTCGAAGTTAAGTTTTCGACAACTTTTTCCAAAAGTCGGGTTATTGGCGGTAATTCGGGGAATATTCTCCTCAAAATTCAAGTTCATATGTCCTCATAGAAAGTAGTCTACCGGTTTAAATCGCACGAGCTTAGAGGCCAATTTATGGGTACGAAACGTAAAACTATGCGGCCACCAAACGTTTTCTTCAGTGAATGATTTGCGACATGAACTGTGTGACATGTTGTGCTGTCTTGTTGAAAGCACAACTTCTAATTATTCAATCGATAAAAAAAAATTCAGTTATCATTGCTCTGCTTGCGGTCACCATTGATTGTGACGTTCTGACCAGGAGTACGGACTAATGATGACACCAGCTCAAAAATCAAACGAAATAGTCAATTGTTTTTGGACATAACAATGTTTCAAGCAACAGTTTATTAGTGTGTCCATTCAAACAAAGGTGAGCTTCGTCGTAAAGAAAATTCGCTTATGAAATCGAGATCAGATCAAGTGGGGCATTAGTCTATTCATGTTGAAATGCCATGTCAGTTGACAGCTGAAAAAAACTTACAGTTTTATACCTCTATAAAAACACCCCTTATATAAATATAAAAAGGTTAATATTTATATTTTTCAATATTTTTAACCTGCAATTGCAAGCAGTAAAGACATTATATACTGTGCTATGAGTACTTAAGAGAATTTAATTACAAACTCTAGTATTAAAATTTATTTTGTAACTTATTACACTGTGAAAATAAAATATTAGATTAACAGAGAAAAAATATATATATACATTATGATTGGCTGTAGATACGATTAAATAAAGATTCTTGAGAACTGTGTAGATAATATAATCGTCTTAGTAAATTAAAAGATTGGAAATACTCGGTTTCATTTGTAATAAATATTTTAATCAATTTCTTTAAATACATTGCTGCAAAGTTGAAAGTAAATAGAGACATGGTACTCTACGTAATAGTGTGTTTGGTTCAAAAATATGTAATTAAATTATAATTACTATGATTTGTGTTTGCGTAGTAGATTTCTAAACAACTAATTGCGAAATATAAATACAATATAAAAAAATATTCATTCATAAATTTTCAGTTAGACCATGTTGAGACATTTTATACCTACAATCAGCACAATATCTGACTGAACGCACTTTTATTTGCTTTTATAATTTATATTCCGACTAACTCGTTTCTAAAACAGATGCTTTAGAAAGATCAAAAACTTTTATTGTAAATTACTCTGCCAAATGATCAAATAAAATAATGTCTACTTGATAGCATATATCCTACAGTTTAGGAATTATAACCTAAATTATTATTACCTAAACGCTGATAAGTTACTGATACATTGCCAGCAGTTTTGGTATCTAAATTCTCTCTTCTTTAAATTCTATAAGATTTTTTATGTAGCATTTTGTTTTGAGTGTTACAAATGAACTGACAACGTTAGTACGTTTTCTGCTGTTCTTAGTGGCCAGTGTATAACATTTTTCAAATATAAAAAGTCGAAATTTTTAAGTAAATTATTCAGTCAACAATTGCAAGCGCTTACTTTGCGTTTAAACAAAAATTAACAGCTTAAAACGAAAATAAAAATGAACATTTGTAAATGTGCTATTGTGTTAATACTTTTTACATGTTCTAGTGCAAAACTTAATGTAACTTATGATAACAATCAAGTGTATGAGGGCCAACGACAGCAAAATCTGACTCACTTAGTAGCTGAGTTAAACGAGAAATTTAAAATAGAATGGAATGCAATTATCGCACTACGAATTCAGTCGGATATGGAAAATTTGATTAAATCTTCAAACATACCTATTCTGATAATAACTGAAGAAGATGAAACTCAAATTAATATGGTATTTCAGAAACAAGTTATGTCAATAGTTAAAGTGGAACTTTCATCCTTGAATAAAGTTTATAAAATAGTTTCTAATTTTTTACATCTTTTACATTTTACACAAATTTTATGGATTGTGCCTGATGCTCGCTCAGCAGACTTGTCGAAATTAGCAATTAAAAATTGGTCCAGTGGCTACACTAAGGTTTTATATTACACACAAGAAGGACTCTTTACTTATGATCCGATTCCACGCATTAGTATTCGTCGCATCTTACATGTACAAGATTATATAGAGAGAAAAGAGATAATCGATTTTCAAAAGTATCCTTTGACAGCTTCCACTTTTAAGAACCCTCCGCGTTGTTTTTGGTCTATGGATCGGTATGGAAGAGATATTTTAATGGGATATTGTTGTAGAGCTATGGAAATATTTATACAGCGCTACAACTTTCAACTTAAGAAATTTTCAGCAATGAATATATCAGGTATAAGAGATGAACTCAAAAATGGTGTTATGAACAAGACTATTGATGTTGTACTTGCACCAATCGGTAACTTTTTTGCTGGAGTGGGTGTTAAAAGCCATGTGCTGTGGAATACAAAATATTTTATAATGGCGCCTTACCCTTCACCGATAGCAAAATCAAAATATATTCATTATCCATTCACCTGTGGCACTAAAATGTCGCTTGTAATGCTGCTATTTTTCTGTGCTTTATCTGTTACCTTCATTTATTACAGACAATCCAATAAAAATGAAATTGATTTCAGTAAATCTGCTTTATACGTTCTTGCCACAATGATTTACCAAAATCAAATTAATTTCCAAAATAAGACTACTCTACAGAAACTCGTGTATTTTTTTATCTTTCTCAATGGATTCATTATTACCAACATTTATTTGGCCAAGCTGTCGAGCATATTGGTAAAAAATATTTATGAGCCAAAAATTGAAAATCTCAAAAATTTGAATGAAACATCGCTTCAAATTTTAATGATACGTGGTTTCCTTGAATATTTACAAAAATTAAATACTTTGCCTGCAATAGTTCTAGACAAGACACAAGTTGTTGATGAGTTGACTTTCCTTAACGCTCAAAAAAGCTTGAAAAGTACATATTTAATAGTAGGCGAAGCCAGTGCAATTAGTTTTATGTTTTTTCAGCAAAAGTATCTTAAAACACCTCGCATGTATAAAATCAATGATGAGCTTTTTGAAATTCCAAATTTTTTCACCTTGCGACATGATTTACCTTATCTTGAGCTATTTAATCGCTTTTTGGGATATTTAATGGATTCGGGTATAATGCACAAACTTGTTCGCGAAAATCATTTTGATGGAATTGCTAGTGGAGAAATCCGTTTTTTCAAAGAAACAGATGGCAATAGCAGCGATAATTTTGTATTTACTTTTGAACATTTCCACATCCCATTGTGCGCTATCGCAATTGCATGGATTTTCAGTTTTCTCATATTTTTAATTGAATGTATAAGCGTTAAGTTCTCGTTTATGAGGCAGAGGTTTATTAAATAATTTAATAATTTATTAATTTAAATTAATGCATAAATTAAATAATTAATATGCGTTAAAAGTTTAAGATTTACTATTTCGCACATTTTTTAAGGTTCTTGGAAAATCTATCTTAAGCAACTACATTCCAGATTTTTACATAATAAATAAATTTATTTTATAAAGTTTTATGATTTATGAACAAAATTTGGTTTAATAGCTTTTTAAATAAAATTTTTATTTAAATGAAATGAAAACATTTTTGGATTTTAATTAAAAACACAGCTGAAAGTATACAAAAATAAAATAAAAACATTGCTTGAGCATACAACTCCCAATGCAAGAAGTTCTATTTTATATCAGCTGAAATTTTTCGCACAACACTTCTGCGGAAAAATACTCCTTTAAAGAAACAAAACAGATCAAAGATGACGTATTTAGTTTTAAAAAAATTTCTACCTGCCATTGTACAATTTTGAAATCGGTTGGCGTTTGTCTTCTTTTTTCGTCATTATAATTTTCTTTATTCTCACGGGCAATCAGACTTTATTCGGGGCAGAAGCTGTCAAGTAGCTTTAGTGGACATAATTGAAAGGCTCAGATCTGAGCTGTGTTAAAATCAAATTATCGACATTTGTTGTGCTTGTTTTTAAATTTATTGTCTTTACACCAAAAGAAACGATGGTAGTATTTCGTGTCCTGGCGGAACAAGTCCAAACTAGGTACCTGGACTTAATTGTGAATAAAATCAGCTTATGTTTTTCGATGTTTATCATGTATTTTCAGATTACCTAGATTTTCGAATAAGGAAGTTTAAATTTTTTATTAGTTTCTGAAAACAAAAAAAAAAAAAACCAAAATACAATTGAAAATGGAGAAAAATAATATAAAAGGTAATTTTATTCCGCGTCCTTTGATGTCTCAATTATTCACATCGAACAAGCCGTTAAAAATTTATATTGAAATAAGTGTCCACAAAACGTGGGCATGGCTATGGGAAAACTGAAAGCGGATTTGCATTTAGCGAGTTGAGATCACTATATTCCACATATTTATTTTAAGGCACCAATTTTTTTGCAGACCAGTGTAATCAATTTATTGTGGAAGTAATAGGAATCCATTATCCTGCCGGCAGTTTACCAGAGGGTATAAATTTTAGATATTAGCCCTAGAGACTATGGGTCTTGTCAATACTTTCGTAAGTGCAATATTTACATTATCATAAGTTTTAGTCCGATGGCAACTCTTTGGTTAATAATTTTTTTATTTATAAAATTATAGTAACTAACAAAGCAAAAGAGAGCTAGCTAATAAGGCTTTCGTCTCGTTAAATTAGATAAGCTTATTTATAACTTGTGAAGACGGTTACAATTTAACATGAATTTATGAAAAATTTCAGTGTTGTGATCATTAATATTTTTTAAACTGCGTGATGGTTGAATAAGTTGGAACAATTTTGTTCTAATATTGTGAAAAGTTTGACATTCGTCCAAAATATGGGAAATGGAAAGTTACAATAGAGAAAACCGCATTAATTATTTTTTTAGTATAAATTTATTCTGAAACATGACTCTCTAAAGGGTTTACAACAAGAAGTTTGCTTTCTAAAAAAAAATAAAACAACAAATTTAGATTAAGATGATTTAAATTTTTATTGTATTACGAAGAGAAGAGTTCGGTAAATATGAATGAGAAATGATATCGGCAAAATTACTATCACGACCACCAGTTTTTATTCACTTTTTGGCAAATTGGCGTGATCCATTAACCGTTAGCGCATTTCCAGCTTCATCGTCGAAAAAAACGGCATAATCACGCCTCTAGTCCACATATCGCATTATATAGTCACACATTGAGCACGCAACTGCAATAATAGCTCTAGGATTTTCAGAGCTATTTTGCTTCATGACATACCTTGACAAGCGAAAATGGGCTTTGTCTGAAAAAATGTTTTTTCAGAAAAACCAGCCGGTTGTTCCTGAATGAATTGAGCGAATCTATGGCGATGTGAATGGTTGGTCACCTTCAATTCCAGCACCATTTGAACCTTTAATGCTTGAAAGTCAAATCCTTCGCCATGTGGTGGTTTTGGATAACCTCAGTTGTTGAGTACGTGAAATTTAGATCTTCCTTAAACCTGTGCCTCACGGCTGAAATGTTTTATCGAAGTTAAGTTTTCGACAACCTTTTCCAAAAGTCGCCTTATTGGCGGTAATGCGGGGAATATGCTCCTCCAAATTCAAGTTCATATGTCCTCCTAGAAAGTAGTCTACCGGTTTTAAATCGCACGACCTTAGAGGCCAATTTATGGGTACGAAACGTAGAACTATGCGGCCACCAAAAGTTTCCATCAGTGAATGATTTGCGACATGAACTGTGTGACATGTTGTGCTGTCTTGTTGAAATCACAACTTCTAATTATTCAATCGATAAAAAAAAATTCAGTTATCATTGCTCTGCTTGCGGTCACCATTGATTGTGACGTTTTGACGAGGATCGTTTTTAAAGAAGTACGGACTAATGATGACACCAGCTCAAAAATCAAACGAAATAGTCAATTTTTTTGGACATAACAATGTTTCAAGCAACAGTTTATTAGTGTGTCCATTCAAACAAAGGTGAGCTTCGTCGTAAAGAAAATTCGCTTATGAAATCGAGATCAGATCAAGTGGGGCATTAGTCTATTCATGTTGAAATGCCAAGTCAGTTGACAGCTAAAAAAAACTTACAGTTTTATACCTCTATAAAAACACCCCTTATATAAATATAAAAAGGTTAATATTTATATTTTTCAATATTTTTAACCTGCAATTGCAAGCAGTAAAGACAGTATGTACGGTGCTATGAGTACTTAAGAGAATTTAATTACAAACTCTAGTATTAAAATTTATTTTGTAACTTATTACACTGTGAAAATAAAATATTAGATTAACAGAGAAAAAATATATATATACATTATGATTGGCTGTAGATACGATTAAATAAAGATTCTTGAGAACTGTGTAGATAATATAATCGTCTTAGTAAATTAAAAGATTGGAAATACTCGTTTTCATTTGTAATAAATATTTTAATCAATTTCTTTAAATGCATTGCTGCAAGGTTGAATGTAAATAGAGACATGGTACTCTACGTAATAGTGTGTTTGGTTCAAAAATATGTAACTAAATTATAATTACTATAATTTTTGTTTGCGTAGTAGATTTCTAAAGAACTAATTGCGAAATATAAATACAATATAAAAAAATATTCATTCATAAATTTTCAGTTAGACCATGTTGAGACATTTTATACCTACAATCAGCACAATATCTGACTGAACGCACTTTTATTTGCTTTTATAATTTATTTTCCGACTAACTCGTATCTAAAACACATGCTTTAGAAAGATCAAAAACTTTTATTGTAAATTACTCTGCCAAATGATCAAATAAAATAATGTCTACTTGATAGCATATAGCCTACAGTTTAGGAATTATAACCTAAATTATTATTACCTAAATGCTGATAAGTTACTGATACATTGCCAACAGTTTTGGTATCTAAATTCTCTCTTCTTTAAATTCTATAAGATTTTTTATGTAGCATTTTGTTTTGAGAGTTACAAATGAATTGACAACGTTAGTACGTATTCTGCTGTTCTTAGCGGCCATTGTATAACATTTTTCAAATATAAAAAGTCAAAATTTTTAAGTAAATTATTCAGTCAACAATTGCGGGCGCTTACTATGCGTTTAAACAAAAATTAACAGCTTAAAACGAAAATAAAAATGAACATTTGTAAATGTGCTATTGTGTTAATACTTTTTACATGTTCTAGTGCAAAACTTAATGTAACTTATGATAACAATCAAGTGTATGAGGGCCAACGACAGCAAAATCTGACTAACTTAGTAGCTGAGTTAAACGAGAAATTTAAAATAGAATGGAATGCAATTATCGCACTACGAATTCAGTCGGATATGGAAAATGTGATAAAATCTTCAAACATACCTATTATGATAATAACTGAAGAATATGAAACTCAAATTAATATGTTATTTCAGAAACAAGTTATGTCAATAGTAAAAGTGGAACTTTCATCCTTGAATAAAGTCTATAAAATATTTTCTAACTTTTTACATCTTTTACATTTTACACAAATTTTATGGATTGTGCCTGATGCTCGCTCAGCAGACTTGTCGAAATTAGCAATTAAAAATTGGTCCAGTGGCTACACTAAAGTTTTGTATTACACACAAGAAGGACTCTTTACTTATGATCCGATTCCACGCATTAGTATTCGTCGCATCTTACATATACAAGATTATATAGAGAGAAAAGAGATAATCGATTTTCAAAAGTACCCTTTGACAGTTCCTACTTTTAAGAACCCTCCGTATTGTTTTGGGTCTATGGATCGCTATGGAAGAAATATTTTAATGGGATATTGTTGTAGATCTATTGAAATATTTATACAGCGCTACAACTTTCAACTTAAGAAATTTTCAATAACGAATATATCAGCTATAAGTGATGAATTCAAAAACGGTATTAGGAACAAGACTATTGATGTTGTACTTGCACCAATTAGTAGCGCTATTGCTGGATTGGGTGTTAAAAGCGATGTGCTTTGGAATACAAAATGTTTCCTAATGGCGCCCTACCCTTCGCCAATAGCAAAATCAAAATATATTCATTATCCATTCACCTGGGACACTATAATGTTACTTGTAATGCTGCTATTTTTCTGTGCTTTAGCTGTTACCTTCATTTATTACAGACAATCCAATAAAACCGAAATTGATTTCAGTAAGTCTGCTTTATACGTGCTTGCCACAATGATTTACCAAAATCAAATTAATTTCCAAAATAAGACTACTCTACAGAAACTCGTGTATTTTCTTATCTTTCTCAATGGATTCATTATTACCAACATTTATTTGGCCAAGCTGTCGAGCATATTGGTAAAAAATATTTATGAGCCAAAAATTGAAAATCTCAAAAATTTAAATGAAACATGGCTTCAAATTTTAATGATGCCTGGTTTCCTTGAATATTTACAAAAATTAAATACTTTGCCTGCAGTAGTTCTGGACAAGGCAAAAGTTGTTGATGAGTTGACTCTCCTTAACGCTCAAAAAAGCTTGAAAAATACATATTTAATGGCAGGAGAAGCCAGTGCAATTAGTTTTATGTTTTTTCAGCAAAAGTATCTTAAAACACCTCGCATGTATAAAATCAATGATGATCTTTTTGAAAATCCAAATTTTTTCACCTTGCGACATGATTTACCTTATCTTGAGCTACTCAATCGCTTTTTGGGATATTTAATGGATTCGGGTATAATGCACAAACTTGTTCGCGAAAATCATTTTGATGGAATTGCTAGTGGAGAAATCCGTTTTTTCAAAGAAACAGATGGCAATAGCAGCGATAATTTGGTATTTACTTTTGAACATTTCCACATCCCATTGTGCGCTATCGCAATTGCATGGATTTTCAGTTTTCTCATATTTTTAATTGAATGTATAAGCGTTAAGTTCTCGTTTATGAGGCAGAGGTTTATTAAATAACTTAATAATTTATTAATTTAAATTAATGCAATAATTAAATAATTAATATGCGATAAAAGTTCAAGATTTACTATTTATGAAATATGTATATTTAGCTTTCGCACATTTTTTAAGGTTCTTATAAAATCTATCTTAAGCAACTACATTCCAGATTTTTACATAAATAAAATTATATTATAAAGTTTTGTGATTTATGAACAAAATTGGCTTTAATAGCTTCTTAAATAAAATTTTTGTTTAAATAAAATAAAATCGTTTTTGGATTTTTAATTAAAAACACAGCTGAAAGTATAGAAAAATATAATAAAAACATTGCTTGAGCATACAACTCCCAATGCAAGAAGTTCTATTTTATATCAGATGAAATTTTGCACACAACTCTTCTGCGGAAAAATACTCCTTTAAATAAGCAAAATAGATCAAAGATGACGTATTTACTTTTACATCCCATTGTACGCTTTTTAAAATGGTTGGCATTTGTCTTTTTCCGTCTTCATAATTTTGTTTATTAAATTATTTACAATTTTTTTATTTAATCTTTATTTAATTTCTATCCATATGGTGGCTGCATTGACTATGAAAATATTTTATTTTTTATAGTGTTACCTACATAGTCGGTTTTATAGACATTTTATTTCATTGGAGTTGTGTATATTTTTTTATATTTTCATATCGATCACTATTCGTGAAGATTAAGTAACTAATACATTTATTGAAATTCTCGTTTTTGATGCAAATATTTTTATGCACTCCTACATAACGTCTATTAAAATATTGACTCAAAAGCATTATAGTATCATAATATGATAGTCAAAGAAATATTGGATGTTTTTGTAGAGGTATAGAACTTTTAGTTGGCAAGACTTTTAGTCTGTCAAGTGATTTATCCTACGTTGGGTTTGGCATTTTAACACGACTGACACCTGAATAACGTTTACCATTACCATTAATCCGGACAATAATAAGCGATGAAGTTTACTTTTCTTTGAATGGATGCATCAATAAAAAAAACTGCCGCACTTGCAATTATGATAATCCTCAAATGTATGTTGAGACATCTTTACATCGAGAAAAACTGACTGTTTGGTTGCTTTTTTAGGTTGGTAGAATCATTAATCCGTACTTTTTAAAAATTATGCTGGTCAGAAAGTTTCAGACATAGGTGGACACTATAGAGACTGAGTTTTTCATTCATCAATTGAATTGAATACCCAGGATGAGCAGGTACTGTTATTTCAAAAAGGTGCCGCACCAAGTCACGCACCACCTGCCATAATTGCTTTATTAAGAGACCATTCAGAATCGCATAATATAATGTAATGTAATATTTTAGATGAGTAAAATAGTCTATAAGATCGTGCGATTTAATGGCGCTAGTCTGTGGGGATATGTGAAGTCGCTAATCGATAATGTGGCAGTATGTATATCGGAAGTAAGGAAAAATTACTTTAATCTTTTAAAATCAAATTATCGATATTTCAAGTGTTTGTTTTTAAATTTGTTGTTATTGCTTGTGATTATAGTCAGCAATCATCATTAATTGCTTTTCTCAAAATTTCTCTACTATTTCTTGCTTGCCTTTCTAATACGACTATTAATTTGCTTTTACTTGCGCTGCTAAAAGGATCCTCTCAAAACCATGGCAGCTTAAAAATTTAATTTATAAGCTTAGGAACCGCCCCTTTCATTCTTTTGAAATACAAATCTAAAATTTATTAAATTTTTCTATGAGTGGGAAATTTTATTTCAAAAACAAAGCATTTAATATTTAGCATGTTAAAGGAATTGAACCTATAAATTAAAACAAATAAATCAACCATCCGAAAGACTTATTTTTCTCTAAGCTTTGAATTTTAATTAATTAGTGGTGGCTGTTGCCTCTTTCTCTATTGCAAAACATTTTATTTGGTTGGTGTTGTTTGTGTTAAAAAACAAATTTCATACTTCACTGCCATTTTATAATTACGAGTACAATGATTTTTTTTGTTGTTTTTGTTTAAAGGTTTTGATTTCGTAAAGGCTAAAGGTTGTTCCAATACACAAAGAACTATTGAAAAAAATATATTATAATTGGAAAGTTTGTTAAGCATAAAACTTAAGCAAATAGCGAGAAAAACATTTAAGTAAAATAATACAAAATATTCATCATCAAAGAAAGAGAAGCAAATTATATTAAACGTCTAATATTAGAAGCACAGTTAAAATATTAAGTTTTTCAAATTAGTTTACGCAACAGAAGTTTTAAAAGTTAATTTAATAAATTTTCAAATATCACATTAATCGACTTATACTTCAGTATAATTTTTTAAACGAAAACCACAAGCAAATTATCTGAATAATGTGAAAAAACATTTAGTTTTGCACTCCATAAATAGAAATTGAACTAAGAGAATATTATTTATTTTAATTTTTAAAATCAAAAACAAGAAAGAACTACGATAACAAGCATGATTACATATGGTACGCGTATATATAAAATTGAGAGGTTGTCATAAATTGATCTTTGGAATACTAATCATTTATAAAACATTTATTAATTTTCTTCACTGGGCTGTGCTTATTTTTCCATAAAACAGCATAAAACAGATCGAATCAATTTAACCAGAGCTTTTTGAAAACATCCAACAAGAATTTTATTTTCTACAACAAAATAAAACAAAAAAATTTAGATTAAGATGATTTAAACTTTTATTGTACTACGAAGATAAAAGGTCGACAATTATGAATGAAAAACACTGAGAGAAATCGAATTTTTCATCATAATTGATATTGTTGGTAAAATGATGGTCCTATTTCATTAATCACATCAGGGATTTTGAGTTTTAAGGCTGAAATAGATTCGATTCCGTATAGACTCTGTTCTTAACATAGCCCCACAAAATATAATCCAATGGTGTTAAATAACATGATCTGGTTGGCCACTTAACTGCTGATTGTTATGAAATTATGCGATCGGGAAATTTGGTTTGCAATAAATTGATCGTTTCATTGGCTCTGTTAGTGATATCCATGTCGCCAATAAATCATTATTTTCCTACTATGACTGTCTACCCCTGTTCATAGGCCATAGCTCATTTTCATTGGAATCGTAATCTTGAAATTCTCACATAAGTTTAATGGCTGTTCCCCAAAAAAAAAAACTGTAATAGACACGTCACATTTAAAAGTAATTTTTCTTATTATATTGTGGCAGTTGTGCTTCATTTTTAATACGATTATTTCCTCTTCTACGTTTTCAGATAACTGGCAAATAGGAAAATTGACCCCTATTTCCAAAATTTAATAATTAAATTATCTCATCTCCTTTCCGACTTTCGTCTCATGACAATTTTAAATGCCACTTCCAAAATACTGGAGATGTTATTAAAGGAAAGTTTTATTAAGGAGCATCTTTCTTCAGGTAGTTATTGAAATCAATATCAAGCGGGTTAAGGAAGCGTTATAGTACCATTGATCATTGATGTTAGATTGTAAACACAGTGCTTATTTGTTTTATTTTACCAATGCATTCAATTCACAATCTCATTTCGCATACGCTTTACAAATTGTTTGAGCTTTGATTATCGGGTAAATTATGTTTTTTCTAGGCTTAATTTTGTTCTGAGGTAATTATATGACATATGTTTGTAAAGGGGGTTTTTTTAAGCCCGATAGAACTTGAAATTGTAAAAAATAACACAAAAAATTAAATTGTAATCAAAATTTCTTTTTTCGGGCATATGGGCACCGCAGCTGTTCTTGACGAAGCGCATTCTGGACGTCCAATTTTGGGCCACTTTTTCGAGCACTGCTGGGCGTATGTCACGAATAACACGAACAATGCTGTCCTCCAAGGCGTCAATTGTTGCTGGTTTATCAGCATAAACCAGTGACTTCACGTAGCCCCACAGGAAATAGTCGAGTGGTGTCAAATCGCACGACCTTGGAGGCCAATTGACAGGTCCATTTCTCGAAATCAACTTATCGCCAAATTTTGATTTCAACAAGTCGATGGTTGCGTTCGCTGTATGGCACGTAGCGCCATCCTGTTGAAACCACATCTCGTCCGGATCAATGTCATCAATATTTTCAAACAAAAAATCAAACGATCTCCATTGACCGTAACGCGAGCTCCGGCCTCATTTTTGAAGAAATAAGGTCCGATGATGCCACCAGCGTGAAAACCGCACCAAACGGTGCATTTTTCTGGATGTAATGGAGTCTGTAGGATCTGTTGTGAATTGGTCTCACTCCATATGCGGCAATTTTGCTTATTAACAAACCCGTTAAGCCAGAAATGCGCCTCATCGCTGAACACAATTTTGCGATAAAACAACGGGTCAGTTGCCAACTGCTCTAGAGCCCAATCGGCGAAAGAACGACGCATATAATGGTCTCGTGGCTTCAATTCCTGCACCAGCTGGATCTTATACAGGTGTAGGCCGAGATCTTTGCGCAAAATTTTCCACGTAGCGGACGGACAGAGCCGCAATTCCTGCGACCGACGACGAATTGATAAATTTGGATCTTCTTCCACACTTTCGTTTACAGCGGCGATATTCTCTTCAGTACGCACATTCCTTCGACGTGTTGGTGTTATTGTATCCTCTAGAGAGTATGTGGTACGAAATCTATCGACAGTTCGACGAATGGCTTGTTCAGATGCACGATTATGTACGCCATAAAAATGACGAAGTCGTCTATAAGTTGCGCTAATCGACGACTGATTTTCAAAGTAAATTTGGATAATTTCGTAGCGTTGTTCAAGCGAGAGTCTATTCATGATGATTTGTCAGAGTATACTGAAACAAATAAAAAAAATGTTTCATCAAAATTTCATTTTTTGTGTTACTTTTTACAATTTAAAGTTCTATCTAGCTTAAAAAAACACCTTTTATTTAGCAAGCAAGGTAAAAAAATGTATCGCCATGTCAATATATCTTCCTATATTATTGTACGGCTTAGAGATTTATTCAGATATATCACAATGTGACTTTGAGAGATTTATTAAATTGAGACTAATGCTACAATTTTACAAGGTTCTCAAATATGGAAAGCCTAAGTATTTCATAGATTTAGTTTTGGTAACTTGTTAAGAACTGACATTTTATTAATACTTAAGCTTGCTTCCCTAAACATGTCTAGGTCGTTTGTTTGGACAGGGTTTCAAGAAAATGGAATTTATTTGTACCTTGCGACCAGTAACATTTTTCTAACTCAGTCTTAATTTGTAGGAAAATCTTATTACAAAATCTCTTGTAGTTGGGTTCTTTCGATTCACACTGAATGAATAAAGAAATAAAAAAATATTAACAATTAGATTGAAATATAAAGAGTGTTTCTATAGTAACTTAATATATAAGTTTTTCAACCGTAGCATGCAGAAATTTTGAGTATACTAAGAGTAAGCATAAATATGAAAATACAAAAATAAATGTAAACAAGAAATTTAAAAATTTAAGAGTTTATCCATAGGGGCTACGATTTTGACTTATGTTGGCTTGTCTTTTAAATCGTTATAGGCAGACAACTGAGATAAAGTATGTATGTGTTGCTGTAGATGCTATAGTTATATAGTCCCGACGGTAACGTTATTTTGGTATATATATATATATATATATATATATATATATATATATATATATATATATATATATATATATATATATATATATATATATATATATATATATATATATATATATATGCATACCGCATGCTTTGAGGACAGTTTTTCAAGCCATCGCATAGTTTGAGGACATTTGCATACTTTGAGGACAGTCCTCGAAATTTTATATGCCTTCCGCATAGTTTGAGGACATGTTACTTTGGGGACATTTTTTTAGCATTTTCCAATTGCACCGTCTATTGATTTGTTTATATATAAATAATATAAATTTAATACGCGTTTCCCTATATACACCCAATAAATGCCATATAAATTGATTTTAAAAAATTTTCATTAGGAATTGTGTTGCCATACTTATGCTAAAAGTTTGTCAAAAATAACGTTTTTTTTTGTCTTTTGACGCCGTTACAAATTGGCATAATAAAGACTTTGTACTAATAAATGCGCCTTTTTTGCAATATATGTTTTTATATCTTTGCAGAAACACTTCTGCAAGAAAACAGAATTGTTGATGATGTTGACTTTTTTGCGATTACACCTAACACTCTTTTAACACATATTTGATCAAACACTGCTGAGATGGAAAAATATATGTGTATACAAAATATTTTAATTTAGCATAATTTTCAAAAAAAATTTTTACAAATTTTGTTTAGTATCAGGGTAGGGATACGCTGTCAGGGAAATATACATACTAGTCTATAAAAATACAATATGAATTTTTTATCTAATATACATATGTATATAAATATTGAATTGAAAAAGGTGTTTAACTTAATGCCGCAAAACGTACTATTCACAATCGTGCCATGTGTATTGTTATTAATGAGAAATTTGTGTCAATGTTTGTGCAATAAATTCTCAAGTTAACTCTAATTGGAGTGAATTTAAAAGTGTTTAGCCGTAATAATTTCTCTATTTAGCTAATATTTTTATGATCTGATTTCTGAAAAGATGTAAAAAGAGGATTGTGTGTGATTCTCGAATTTAATTAAAATTCATCAAAAAATTAATAATAAAATGGTTATTTGGTAAAAATCGAATAGATTTAAAAATCGAATCGATTTATACACCAGCAATAAATTTTAAAAGGTTATACATATAAGTACATACAGGAAACTTTTGAGGAAACAAATTTACAAGTTGTTTTCCACTACAAACACCTTTATTTTTTTATTTATTTTATAGAATTTTCCAAATGAAAAACCTATTCATTGTACGACCCATGATTTTTATATAAAATTCATAGTATATTGAAATTCATAAAAGTATTATTAAATTAATTCTGGAGGTTAAGTATGGTTAACTGCAGTGCAACCAAAAAATATCATGTATTTTTAGTGGCATTTGTTTAAATATGGAAGAAGTTTGCATTCTAATCCCACACATTTAGATGTATGTATATAGAGTGCATTACATAATTCAATTTTTTTCCAAACAAGTAAGTAAAAATGCAAGACATATTTGGTACCCTTCAGTAAAATTGCAGTAAATTCGGAAAAAGTACTAAAGTTTGCGATAAATGATTTACGGAATCATTAAATTGCTCCGAACATAAAAGGTTACTATTCCATTAAAAATATTATCAGACAAAAGCAGAAAAATTACAAAAATATTACTACTAAATATATAATAATTATAGTTATTTGACCTTTTTAATATTTTTTAGTAGTTTTTTATTAAGCACTATGTCGTTACAAAATTTAAAAAGAAAAAAACTTTGTTTTATTATTTTTCAATATTTTTTTATACATTCTTCTTTTTGTTTATCCTGATGATGTCAACCAATGGTTTGGCGAAATATTGAAAAATAATAAAAAAAATTTTTTATTAAATAATGACCTAGTAATTAATAATAAACTGCTAAAAAAATATTAAATATATTATTAGTGAGACTTCAAAATTTTTTTTCGAAGATTTTATATAAAAATTCTAATATCCGAGTTAATAAAACTTATGTGTCTATTCCGTATTCGGAATGGAATAAAAATAAAAAAATCGATATGATATTCTGAATTTTAGATATCGCTTCACTATTTCGAAGTTGACTTTTGAGGTTTAGAAAATGCAGAAGCATATATTTTAAATAAAATATTAAACACACAAAATTCGTTTAGTATATACATTCTTATATTATTGAACAAGAAAATGTTGATGTAATCTAAACCTGATTATGAATAAAAAGAAATAAGGAATCAATTTCCTCTATTACTCGTTATTTCCAGTAACAATTGAAAACAACTTTTAGTTATTGATTGCTTGCGATGTTAATTACTTTATATGGATAATAAACTTATATAATTGGTGTATTTAAACTAACTTTAAGACAATCAATATTTGAATGGTTAACAAGGAAATTACACTATGTATATTCCAGCAACTCTTCATTATTGATAGAACTTCGAATTTATATAGTAGATAATTACTAATTAAATTTTATTTTGTGGCTTTAATTTATTCATGGCTGAAATAATTTCAGTGCTTTTTTTTAAACTCCTAAAATCTTTGAAACATTTGGCATCTCCCAATTTTGTATCTATTTTTTAAACTATATAGCATTCATGCCTTGAAATCATCGCCATCTTTAGGGAAACCCCATTTTTACATTGGACAATGCTGTCATCACAATAGCAATTTATACACGAATTATCACTAATACACGCACACTTTTGCATTTGCCAAGGCAAATTTACTTATATGGTATTGCTACTGTGCTGCCATACTACACTTTAGAAAAAAGTTATTATGTTATTATATAGTTAAAATAAAATTGCGTGTTTCCCTGTGGAATGAAATTATTTTTGTAATAATGCAACACATTTTTGATGAAGCTTTTAGTTTTAGAAATTGTTGTTTTTTTATATACTAATATAGGAAAAATTTGAACATATGTAATTAAATCAACATATAAGTTTTCGAAACATACACAAAAAGTGTATGATTAAATATGTACTAATATTTTAAACGGTCTTTTTAATTAAATTTTAACGATTTATTTTTTCGATATTAAAATTTAATTTTCCTGAAGAAGCTTTCCATAGGAAAGCGAAATATCGAAAAAATAAATCGTTAAAATTTAATTAAAAAGACCGTTTAAAAGATTAGTACATATTTAATTAAATTAAACAAGATTGAATAAAAATAAAAATAATAATCAAAAAGCATATGTTAATGTGGTCTTGCCTGCACAATAAACGTTCTTAAAAAATGCATGATAAGGCAAAGCATACTCGATTTTTATATGTAATACTCTTCGCCAATAGGAACTTTATTTAAAAGTTCAATGTATCAAAAAATATAATAACTGGACTTTTGAAATTTCGCTCAGTGGTTCATGGTATTGGTAGGCATTTACTCGTGAAATATCTTTTGAGTTTGAGCGCACAGAGTCATATATCTCGAAAACAATTTAGGGAGCGAGATTTATTATATTAAAAACAATATTTCCTGTGATCGGTAAGAATTTTCGTGTGAAAATTTTTTTGGGAAGACAATTGGAATAACAAACGTTGTTTTAAATTCTGTAAAATTCCTGATTGTGAAGGGTATATATATATATAAGAACACAGCACTCTTAATTATTTTTCAAAATAATTTTCACTTCTAGTTAATGAAGGATATAGCTTCTTTAATTCTCAACTTTTGTTGACTTGGCTTATATTAAAAAAATTTTTAAGACAGAGCGGTTAAAAATATCTTCTCATAAAAGTAAGCAAAACTAGGCAAAAAGAAGTTTGACAAAATACAAAGCAAATCTTCAAAAATTTATATCTGATAATAAATTTTTTTGATTTTTTAGATTATGGAAAGGCGAAAAAAATTATGTTCGATTGCCGAAAAGTAGAAATATATTTTTCAAAATTATGTTAAGTTTCTGATTTCCTCAATAACAACGAAGTCAATATTATATTATACCACAATAAATGCTGAGTAACCCTTTTCTAACAAAACTAAAAACCTTTTTAGTTTTGTGTTTTATACCATATTTTTATACAATAATTTTTTCCTCTATGCTATCACCAATAACATCTTCCCCCATTAAAATTTCTCACGTTTCAAATATTACCTGTAACCAGAGTTTTATACCTATCAATATATTTTAAACATATTATATCCTTTGATTTTGTAATGCATTTTTGGAAACACTAAACGAATCGAATTTAAAAAAAATTATTTGTATGTCTTAAACATGAGAAGTTAATAATAATTTTTAACTATACTTACAAAGTATAAAATCAATTATAACTATTGATATATATGTATATGTTCTTGAACTTTGAAGTAACGACTACGATTTTGTTATAAAAACTTCATTAATTAAAAAAAAAATGTAGTAGGCAAACTTAAATTTAATTATTTGAATTTGTTGTTAAAAAATTCGAAATTTAGTGTGACAAATCTCAGCGGATATAAATTGCAATATATCGCTTGGTTTAAGTTAAGTTTACTGTCAATGAAAAAATCGATTTTTAAGCAAAACATGTCAAATAAATATAAATAATTGTTGAATTTTAGAGATCAGATGAATTATGAGAATTTGTTATTTTAAAATTTTTTTGCTTCAAAATCCAATAGCTAGCTACTTTTGAGCTCTGCCAGTAAACTGAGCTTATTCTTATTAGTGGCATTTTCTTTAAACTATTTTTAACGTAATACCTATATTTAATAATTTTTTATCAAAGATTTTTCATGTTATCATGTTCATTAACTTTTCTCTTCTGCAGATCTAACAATACACAATTTAATGCTTTTGATTTTTCTTTATATTAAAAATTAATTTTACAAGATTGTTATTTCTGCAAATAACAAAAACAGCCATTGTTGCCTATAGTGCTGTAAGTTATTGAGATTTCAAAAAGATGTAATAAATATTTATAGCAAGTTCAAAGGTTGTTATTTTTAATAGTTTTAAAAACGTAGGAACAACATTCGCATAAATCAAAAATAATAATAAATAAATTTGTACAAATACGAATGAATCCCAATTTTCAATGTAATGTAACCATTAAAATTTATTTATTTTTTAGCTTATACACATCTGTACATGTTTTATAATACGATGTAGTAAACTGTATTTGATTGTCATATGCATGTCATTTGGTTTAGTTTAATATAAATAAAATATATCTTTACAATTAAGATGACTTTTCAAGAAGAAAAAAATTTACTTTATTTCAACAAATATAAACACTAAACGGTAACACTGATCGTAGTAGAAATCATCCCTTATTCTAACCTTTGCAGACAATGCATATCTACTATTAGTGTTTGTAACATGCTTGCAGATTTGATCTAATAGTGTTGACAACTTTTTACTTTTTTAAATACCCAAAAAACCAATTGATATTATTTACGCTAATTAATTAAACTTTTTGCGTTCACAAAATCAATTCTGTTTTTAAATTTATTAATAAAAATTAAATATATTAAGAAAAATGTAAGGTTCAAATGAAATGCGTACTTTTATACAGTTTTACAAATGGATGTCTGAATTGTGGAACTGCAGAAATGAATATTATAAAAACAAAAACATTCACAATAATATTCGACAATATCTTTGGTTCAATGACTTCTTTATAAAATAAAGTTGTTCTGTGTGTGATTGTACGCAAGTTATATAATTTGTACACAAAACTCTCACTTGATTACCAACAGATCGCAAGGTGTATGGCTTACATAAGAGTCGCTGCGTCGATATTGAAATTTTTTTAAAAAGTATAATAGCTAACGTTTTACTTAAATCTATTACAGCATAATAAAATATTAATAAAGCCAGTTTTTATGTATGAAAATATTTTTTATTAACAAGGAAATAATTTAGAGAATTAATGGAATATGAACTAAAATCCCATTAATATAAGGATTGGTTTTTTCTGCCATTCAGTTCCAATTATATAATTTTTTAATGTCGAAAGAAAAATGTGAATTACGACTTCTTTAAGTAATTCAAAATGTTTCCATATATGTACAAAATAAATTAATTCTTTACCACTTACTAATTTCAGCATTAAAAAATCATTTATGTTTTCTATTGTTTTAAAAATATATTAAGTAAATCAAATCCAAACTTAAGCAACTTTTATTTTATTGCTATCGTTATAACTGTATACGTATATCAGTGTTAGAAAGTATTTAGAGGTATTTACAAATCCCTTTTTGCCCAAAACTTGAAAATTTACCGTTATTTTATCACAGCGAAAGTAATGACGTTTCAGAAGTTATTTCTAATGTAAACATCATAAACTAATAGCATTAAAGATATTTTAAAAAGTTGGTAAAAACCAATTTTTAAGAAAAAATTTTAGAGTAATTTGTACCGTGTATTTAAATAATGCGATAAACTACACTATGCTACTTTTTTAAAAGACATTCATTTGTTTGGTAATTTGAAAATTCAATCAGTTAAAACTTTATCTTATCATAAATCACCAATTGAATTGCTTGTTACCGGTTTAATATATCGTTTTTTTTCATATTCTTAGCCATCGTTTTTCTTGTGCTACATTTTATTGAAATCATTGAGTTTAGAATAACGATTTTTAATTAAGCTGAATTAGTTATAAATGATGAGACGATACAGCGTTTAGAATATTCACATTTTTCACAGAATATATTAAAAATATTATAATATCATCATTATATTAATTTCAGTTTTATTCGACCTTTTTATTTTTATTAAATGTGTACTTATCTTTTTTTTTATAAAATGGTCTTTTTAAATAAATTTTAGCGATTTATTTCGATATTTTGCTTTACTGTGAAAAGCTTCTTCAGGAAATTATTTATTTATATTTAAAATTTATTTAAAAAGACCATTTTATAAAAAAAAGAATAGTACACATTGAATTATCATTTTATAGAATTAAAGTGAAAAAAACCAAAAATGTAGGTACTATACATAGTAAATTGTAACCAATATTTCATAATAAAATATATTTATTATTATATATAATAATTATAGTTATTTGACCTTTTTTAATATTTTTTGTAGTTTATTATTAAGCACTAGGTCATTATATAATAAAAAATTTTAAAACTTTATTTTTTATTAGTTTTCAATACTTCGCTAAACCATTGGTTGGCATCATTATTTTTTATTAAATAATGACCTAGTGCTTAATAATAAACTATTAAAAAATATTAAAAAAGGTCAAATAACTATAATTATTATATATAATAATAAATATATATAATAAAATTTCATAATCGCTATGGTTTTTTTTATAAAACACGTTGGCATTACTGAACAAATACATACAATCCTGGCTGCAAAAATTGACGGCGGCAACAAAAATTTGTAAAATTTACAAAACATCTGGCAATAAATTTTTACTTCTATATTGCGTATAGTATGGGGACATGTCCTCATAATATGCGCAAGCTTGAAAAGTGTCCTCGAAATATGCGTTAAATATAAGAATTAACTTTAACCCTATTTGAAGAGGATTTAGTGAAAAAATATCGGGATATATAAATCTATTTCTATGAATTCTGCATAATTATCGCAAAAAAAGTACATAATTTTTGTGTCCCCAAACTATGCGGTATGCATATATATATATATATATATATATATATATACATATAAATGGTGTAACATATGTATATATATATGTATATATATATACTAACTATATGGCGTAAAATATGTATAGTAATTCATAAAATGAAAACGGCTGGACCGTTGCCTCCGGAAAATTCGGAAAATTGGAAAAATTGAAAATCGAGTTTTTGTATGAAATTTCATTTGAAATTATTCCTTAATGGCTTTCCAAATTAAAAAAAATAAACAGTTCTTAGTGTCAATCATGGAAAGTTGCGGAAAATGGAAAAAAGAAACCAAAATTTTTCTTAATAGTATGTATGTTCTGACAATAACCAATAAATCTATAATGTTTATTATATTCAGAAAAAATCCTTAATAATGGATCCCAGTAAGCATAGTTTGCTCTGTACACTTATAAGAATAGCGGGATAAAATTACGTGTAGGACGTGATGGGATATTAAAACATATATTACTTATTTTAAAGTTGACAGGACACATTTCCTTTAATAATATTAAGGACAAAACTAACATTCAATATTATTCTACGACTTTTAGGCGTCGGAGGTTTAATCAACGCAAGTCTATTGTTATAAGATAGTAGATTTCTCATATTCCAGTTCGGGCTACGAAGGCAAAAGAGTAAAAATTGTCTCTGAACAGATTCTGCAGTATTAATATGGACATTGTATGTTGGGTCCCAAATTATAGAGCCATATTCCAGAATAGGTCTAACTAAAGATATGTACAATTGCTTCGTTATATAAGGGTCAGTAAATTCCTTAGCCCAGCGTTTTATCTGTTAGGTGTCATTTTGACATTGTAATTCTTTACAGTAAATGTGCCATTTTTCTTGCTGCAATTTATACGGGTTTTGTGTATTTCAAAACTGATTTCGGGTAGTCATACATCACGCATTTGTGATTTTTTGTATGGAATTTTGCGTGGAATTATTCTTTTATGGCTTTTCAAATGAAAATTGCGGAAAAATGTGAAAAATTTTAATTTTTTATTCCCCAAAGTTTTTTATTTATCGGGTCTCTTTTTTTAATCACACGTTTTGAGCTCGATTATATGGATTTTTTCGGTTCGCTTCGCTATTCGCACCGTAGTGACAACACGATTAATTATTTACGTACTTTTCTTCATTCTTCGTCAGCACATTTTCTTTGTCGTCATTATTTAAATTGTAAAAAAACTGATTTTTGGAGTCGGATTTCGCTACATTGAAATGTCTTATGTACGTTGCATGCTTGCGTGTTGGGAAACCGTCTTCGTTTATTTGTTTTTGCGGCGGAAAACAAATCGAAAACATAAATCAGATTGAAAATTTTAATATTTGTGTTGTATTATTACTCTATTGTTTGTCTGAAGGCTAAAATTGGGGCGAGGCAAAATTCGCTGGGTCCGCTAGTAACCTATAAAACGTATGTCACTATCTCTTGATCCTAGTCTAATGAAAATTTCCCCTCCTTTTGTCAATACTAATTTATAAATTGGAATATGGAATAAGAATAATTTATCTAAGCTAAATGATCGAAAATTTATTATAATTTGAAGTCAGAAAGGCAATAAATATTTATTAAAACTATCGCACATTTAGTTGATTAGGATGATAAAAATGAATACGTAAAAATACTTCAGGCAGCAGAAAAGGGTCAAGGGATTAGTATATCCTGAAAAAAAAATAGTTCCACTAATTTATAAATTGGAATATGGACCATCTACACAAAATGACCGAAAATATCTTGTAATTTATTTATTAAAACTATCGCATCGTTAGTTAATTAGGATAGTAAATAATAAATACATAACAATATGAGAGGCGGTGGAAAATTCTTCATTCTGCATCCTTTGGCTTAATATTTTTCATGAATGAAAAACTTGCGTTTGAAACAAAAATTGTGTGTTCTTGAAGATCTATTTTTATGTTATCCGTTTGCATCTAAAAATTTGCAGGAGAGTGATATTTACTGTCAAAAGCAAAATTTACAATATTTTACAATATGGTGATAAGTTTTGCGGCAAATTAAGTTATTTATTATTTGTTCAAATCTTTATGTCAAACAGTATGTATGTATGTTCATTTATTGTATTATCTATTATTAATATTGTTAAGCACAACATGAACACATCTAAAATTATATTTAAAGCTTCCGTTAAATACAATAACTATCTTAAAGAAATGTTATATATGTTATATTCCTTATAGTTGTATCAACCAACTACATCGAAATAGAACTGGAATCCAATTTTTACATCCGAATTATTTTCGTTAGATTTTTTTTATTTAAAACAAATAAAATAATGTAACATTTTGCTTTCAATTATAACTAAAGGTTTTCTGGTTGCTGATAGTAGTTCAAAATAATTAAATATGCAAAATGTAGGCTAACTACTCCCCTCTGGATATTTCGTTAAGGTTTAAAGAGACTACATCCAAAAGGAATAATTATTTTAATTATAACCTTTAGCTTTAATCATGTTTATTTTATTTTTACTTAAATCACCTTGTCGAAATTAGTTTTTATTTTTCTTTTCAATTTTGTGCTTTCCAAATGATGGATAATCTTCACCCACTTTTAATTCTAGACTTCTATTTTCTCTCTAGTTACTTTTAGGTTAGAAAATGTATTTATTTTTTTTCTTTTGACTAATTAAGCAAATTATAAATGTATAAAAATAAATGTTACACACTTTCGTGGCAAAACATTTTTTAGGTGTAACATTTATTTTGTGCTTAAAGCCAATTTCAGTGGCTCACCATTATAAAATCTTCTATTTTTGTATTTTCTCATTATGAACTCTTTTAGACCGGCGTCATTTGTTTTGTCAGTATGACTTTATATGAGGACACTAAATTATAGTGTTCACCCCCTTCACATTTTATTCCCTAAAGAAATCAAGCTAAAAAGTATTTAGCTTTACTGTTGATGACATTTTTTTCGTTGTTATTTTTATACATTTAAAATAGGAAAAAGGTGATATAATCGTGAAATTTTAATATTAAGTTGTCAACTTGTATTTTTTAGAATGATATTATGGTATGTGTTATTAATGCATTGGCTATATAAAATATACTTTGTGTTGTATTGTTGTAATGTTTGCATAAAATGCCATGTGATATTTCGTAATTTACGTAGGTTGTGGCTTAAGTTTTCGGGTAAAGCGGCATAATTAATTTCCTTTTATTGATTCTTCAACATAATTGTAGTGACAATAAATATTATTATACAAGCAAACCCGGCCACTTTTGCCAGCAGATGGCTTCGCTTCGTGAAGGATACCACACACCACGTACTGGTGCCGTTGTAGTAGATGCTATGTATCAGAAATGGCGCTGTTTTCGCAAAAATAAACATATTTTGGGATCACCAAAATATTTTGGGATCACCAATATATGCTTATTTATATATGCTATCAACCTCACGGAGCCCGAGACCTTTCTAACTAATGCAAAATCGTGGAAATCGGTTTATAGCGTCAGGAAAGAAAACACGACCTATAAGAGGAAATTCGCAAAAATAAGCCTAATTTGTGATCATCTATAAAAAACCGATTTTTATATGAAAATTTCATTAAAAATTTAAAAAATGAAAGTGAATCCAAAGTAAATACCGAATCGAAGCGTTATACCTGTCTGCAAATTAACCGTTTCATTGAAGTGCTCTTTGGTAAACCACATTTTTTGTTTTTTGGTTAACACAAATAAAGCGGATGGTTTCCCAACACGTGAACACGCAACGTTTAGCTGCCCATGTGAAAAACAATGATCTTCTAAATTTATTCCGCAAACACTAAGCGATTGGCCTTGCGACTTGTTAATTGTCATTGCGAACGCAAGGCGAACCGAAAATTGTAATCGTTTGAAGTCAAACGGAAGATCAATCGGAATTATTGGTATTCACGGAATACATACATATTTGTTGCGTACTTTCCGTTAATAATGGTTGCCTCAATCAAATTCGGCATAAGTCTTTTCAACGCAAGTCGAGTACCGTTGCAAAGTCGCGGTGGATTCAAATTACGCAATATCATAATAACTGAACCAACTATGAGTTGCAAGTTATGTGGTGGAAGTCCTAGTAATTCCTGAGAGTTCAAAAACTCCATTGGGTAATTTACTGCATCATCGGGATTTGTATGTCACCAAATCGCCATCGATTTTTGATTGAATGGTGAAAATCAGTGCGTGTACATCATTATTCTTTGCGGTGAGAATTGCTTGTTGACTTAACTAAGCATAATTCTGATAAATCTCACTAATGTTTGGGAAAACATTTTCAATAAGAGCTAATTGAGAATCTACAAATCGGCAAAAGTCGTTGGTAAGAGTAATTAATCCAGCTGTCCCTTCAACTGGGATTTTTCCATTGCCAACAGCTAACAATTGTTTGGAAAATTGTGCAGCACTTTGATCATTTTGAAGTTGAACTCTCATAGTGATAATGTTTTTACGTTATTCCACAAAGTTGATGCCTTCAGGCAAGCATTCAATTCATCTGCAGGCATGCACATAATTTGGGATCACCTACAAAAAATCGATTTTTATATAAAAATTAAACTGAAAACTTAAAATGGCTGTATCTCCGTAATTTAGAGGAATCTAGCAAAAATAAGCATAATTTGGGATCACCTACTTGGTTATAAACCTCACGGAGCTCGAGACCTTTCCAACGAATGCAAAACCGTGGAAATCGGTTCGTGCTTTCTAAAGTTATAGCGTCAGGTAGGAAAACCCGACCTATTTTTATATTATAGATTAAATTTTTCTAAGTCGAGTCAGTTCTTGGCAAAAGGATAAGAGAATTCCGTTCGCTGTTGATAACAGTTAAAACTTATCTTTCTGTTTAACCAAGAAAAGCATTAGCGCTTGCTCTTAGTCGAATTTCTCGTAGCAATACAGAATAAAAAATATTAATACCTAGCGGGTTTAGGTAAGTGTTGCCAGATTAGGGGACTTATCACCAAAATGGGGACTTTTAATCTTCTGTTTTTCGTAGAACGCTAAGTTTTCTATGTACTTTTTCGTTACCGCAAGGTATTGTTTTACTTGGATCGAAAAGCAATGACATGTTTCTGCTGAATGATGATACTCAAATGCTTAACATTTATTCAGTTTATATATATATATATATATATATATATATATATATATATATATATATATATATATTATTATTATTATTATTGTTATTATTATTCTTTATTCTTTAAACAACTAGCACAACAAGATGATAACATCTTACAACTGACGGTGTTTGTGATCCTTAACATATACACATTGAGTTAATATAAAACTTAAACCTAGAAACAAAGCTTTAACAATAATAAAGTTATAACAAATAAAGATATAACTAATTGAAAAAAATGTAATGTAAAGTGTTAACATAAAATTAAGTCAAGGTTGGGTAGAACTCAATAACTTATAAAGCTCCTTTTTAAATAAATTTGCGTTGCCTATTTTTTGGATAGAATTGAATTTGAATTTCAACTGGCGTTGAGATAGCAGACTCTTGTATGTCTGCTGGATAATATTCCTGCCACGAAGAGATCTTGCAAAAACTATCCTATCAAATAGATATGATGGTCGTTCCGAGATGATGATCCTGTGCAAGAAAATTAGACACCTATATTTTAAAAGATCATCGAATGCCATTCCAAAAATTAAATTAGAGTATGATGAGATATGATCACGGCGGTCTTTCTGAAATATATAAAGGGCTATATTGTTATATGCGACTTTCAGTTTGCGCTGATCAGTGCTGTCACAATTGGCATAGATTTCACAACCGTAAAGAAGTAAAGGGATCAGATAAGTCTTTGCCAAAAGCATGCGAATATCAAACGGCGTAGAGTCCTTTAACGACCATAGGGAGCAAAGCTTACTGTAAACCCTGCCAACGTCAAAATTAATGTGATTAGTCCAGATCATTCTATTATTAAAAATTACGCCCAAACTAGATACCGATTCTACCAATTCGATCACATTCCCGTCAATTCTCACATTAAACTTAACCAGAGTTCCCCTAGCTTTCGTGAGGACAATACATTTCGATTTCGAAGCATTGATATACAATCCATTAGACATGGCCCAGTGATTGATCATATGCAAATCGTCATTCAGCCCATTCACACACATAGGAACGTCATTAATTCTTATTCCGCATGATGAAGAAAATAAATTTCGCTGCTAGACCGCGCAAGACTAACATCAATTCAAAATTATTTTTAGCAAAATAAAAAAAAAAATAAAAATATACATCACAATTTCTCTTTTTTAGCATCCTAAAAACTACTCAGTGGTCGACTTTTTTGGTAAAACGGTTTAAAAGCAAAAAAATTTAGTACAATTGGTAATTGAAATAATAATTTAATTCTTAAGCTTGTCTATATTTTACTAAGTTTGTTTATGAGTCACACTGTTAATTTGATTAAAGAAATTCATATGAAACTTAATGCTAATGACCTTGATCAAGTGAGTATTCGAGCAAACAAAGCGTTTAATTTAAAATACTGTTGCAAAGATGCTTTGTTTAAGTTTCAAAGAAAAAGAATTATCATTAAAAAAATAAACGAAATAACCTATTGTGTCTTTGTTACCAATAAAGTTGTTTCTAACAAATCTTATGAACATAAGACAACATGTTTATTAAAAATTCCACGAAATAACTTTAACAAATAGAAAGCAAAAACAATTAAGACAGAGCAAAAAAATATATAGAATCAAATAGGCGCCTACACCGAGTAATGGTAACAACAGCTATGTGTGATAATTTTGAGGTAGAATTTTCTTGTATATACCAGAACCCTCTGTTGTGCAATAAAGCGAGTTGAAGTGAAAACATTATCCAGTAAAGACATAAAGATAATAAAGCAGCTTTTAATCGTTTAAGTGGTAAAGTTAGCATCGTGTATTTTTCTGTGTATAAACGCGAATAATTAAACAAATCGTTTAATTTAATTTAGAACTTTAAAGTGTTGTGAAAATTATTTTGCAATCAATACTTAACATGTTTATTAAAGGAATAAACATAAAAATACTGTTCAGCTCTGTGCTTCAGGTACGAAAAATGCGGGCAAGAACATCATTTTTGTTCTTACAAATATGGACTATAAAGGACTATCTTAGTTTGATTACAATATGTTTTATGTTTGCTCACTGATATCGCCTATTAGTAATAGCCTTCCGTCAACATTACCTTGCCAGCGGTTCCGGTTGCAGCACTTAACAAAGGTATAACTTTAGTTTTGTACCCTTTTAGCTCATTTTTTAAAAATGTGTGGAATTCTTCTGACCGTTAACTGATTCTTATTTTTAATATGAATATACACCTCGTTTTAGCTTTATATATTTATCGATGAAGTTTGTATACTCACTTTAAAAGAAAATTTAATGAACAACCCATATACTCTTAGTGCAAGAAGCGTCTACATATGTAATTTATAACTATTTGTGCTGGAGTTGTTCTTATACTTTAAGGTCATCTGGGATTGGGTTTGTCACTGTTTTAGTTTTCAGAAATGTTGGTCATTAAGAAATAAGTATTATGTGATTAAAGCAAGTTTAGCATTTAAACATTTAAGAAATAAGAAAGTTCATTCACTTTTAAAATATATTCTGGTCGAATACCTAAATTAAAAATTTTATACTCAAAAATCGCAAGCAACTAGTTTATTTTATTTGAACTTAAATGCATTTAAGCATTGCCTTATGAAAAGATTTATTTGCTTTTTAATTAATTTTATTAGTAAAAATATGTCCTATAAAAAATATTGCTCGTCTTATCTAATTTGTTCCCTCGTAAATCGAATATTTTCCTTATTTCAATCATAATTGCGTTCACTGCCGAAAATGTCTTTCTATACAGGCAATCAAAGAAATCCTTTCAACTCTTCAAACACTTATTCAGCGGTATCTTGATGTATGTCTGTCTCAGGTATTATTTGTTCTTTTGCTAAAACATTTTTTTATATGGGGTTTTTTAATTGTGGCAGCACCAACAACATGATAGTTTTGACATTTAGTTTTATGACGTATCCTTAGTAGATGCATTGACAATTGTTAGAATGATTTTAATTTCGCACCAAAATATAATTATAATAATTAAAATCTACTATGAAAATGGTGGTTCTGTTAAAGTTACATTTCGTAACATTCGTTATATTTTGGGACAACATAATCGTCTTTCTAAGATCGCTATGAAGAATTTGATCGTTAATGAGTTAACATTTTGGAATCAAATGTGCGAACACCAATGCGTGTTCGACGGAAAACATGGCAGCCGTGAGCCACAGTGTTAAACCTGTTCCAAATTTGTAAATTCTTCGTCGTTCTTAACAATTGGCGTTATACAAAACCAACACATTGCGAATTTTGCGTAAGGATTTGACATTGCAGCCTTACAAGGTTGGTTGGTTGGTCGGCTGGCTTTTCTGAAAAACTCATTTTTTCAGACGGAGCCCACTTTCAGTTGTCAGCGTATGTCAAGCAGCAAAATTAACGCATTGGGACTTCTGAAAATACTAGAGCGATTAGGGAGAAACCTTTGCATGCTGAACATGTCACTGTATGGTGCGCTATGTTGTCTGGAAGCTTGAAACTATCACATGACGAATTTCGCGTAAGGATTTGATTTTTAAGCCTTACAAGGTTCGACTTGTACAAGAATTGAAGCCGCCCGACTGTTCTCCGGCTGATTTTTTTTAGACGAAGCCTATTTTCACTTGTCAGAGAATGTCAACAAGCAAAACTGCCGCACTTGGGATTCTGATATCCTAGAGCGATTATTGAGAATCCTTTGCCTGCTCAACGTGTTATTGTATGGTGCGCTATGTGGTCTGGAGGAGTGATTGGGCCGTTTTTTTTTCAAAGATGAGGCTGGAAATGCGATAATAGTCAATGGATCACGCTATGACGAGATGCTAACAACTCAATTTTGGCCTATTATTGACGACGTGGATATCACTGACATATGGTTTCAACAGGATAATGCCACTTGTCACACTGAAATGATCAATTTATTGTAAACGAAATTTTTCGATCGCATAACTTCATGACAATCAGCAGTTATTTGATCAACCGGGTCGTGTAATTTTACACTACTAGATTATTTTTTGTGGGGCTGTGGTAAGGACAGAGTCTATACTGTGTCAATAGATTTCCGCCTCAAAACTCACCATGCTTGACGTAAATAATGAAATAGGACCGCCATTTTGCCAACAAATTATTAAAAAGAATTGACATCTGTCAGCGTGGTCGTGGTGGACATTTGCCCAAAATCATTTCTCATTCATAATTGCCGAACTTTTCTATTCGAAGATACTGAAAATATGGATCATCTTAATCTAAATTTTTTGTTTTATTTTGTGTCGAAAACAAACTTCTTGTAGAAAAACCCTCTATTTAACAAAAAATTCAATTTCCGGTTCTAGCATCCTTTGTATCCAAAGCCAAATATGTTAAAACACAGTTTATTACAAAACATATTATTCCTACTTTTTTATTTCCGTAATGAACGATTTGCGGAAAGACCCAATAAAAAGGTGGAATTATGTATAATTAGTGCAGTTAGAGAAATGAACTTAAATGAATAATTTTTGACGTGAAAATATTATAAATATAAAATTTTTTGTAGGATAAGTTAGAGTTACAAAACAAAAAATTATTAAAAAAAGTATTTAAACCAATTAACTGTAGCTACCGCTGCGTAACATGAGATAACTGTAATATTTTCATGTGAGAAATTTTTAACTTAAGTTACAGAAACGAAGCACAGGTTGCAAAAATATTATTGATAATGTTAAAAGATTTTTACAATAATTAAAAATCTCCCAAAAAAATTTTGTATCCCCATTTAAAATTTAATCATCAATTTAGGAACTGGTCTGCTTATCTGCCAACCCTGCAATTGTTTCCAATTTTTCTTCAAGTGTTCAGTACTAGTTAAGGATATTTTATTGCATACTTTTAGGGAAAATAAAATAAATATGATGTATTATATAGTAAATTATAGTTTGTTTATATACAGATGATATTTTATTAATTTGTTATTCATTTTAAGACTAAAAGAACGTCAGCTGTGTCCCGTATAATTATTTGATTATATCTTAATAGTTTAACACAAAATATTTTAACTCTTCTATGACCGAAAGAACAGCTTGATGTTCTTGTTTTCTGTCGTAATCATTATTATGTTATCACATGTGAATTGAGGTCTTATTAAAGTATTTAGTAACACAATTTGATGGAAATAGTTGTAACAGTAACATACAGTTTATATCAAGGGGTTGAAATGTTTACTTGGCTTGTTAAAAACCCTTCTTTATACAAATTATACTGCATATGACCCCTGTTGATTAGCGTTGTTGTTTTAAACATTTCCTTCCTTCTTTCCTACTAAATCGAATATAAAAAAGACGCGCAATGTTTACATTTCAATTTAAATGTCATACAATGAAATTGAAACTTTTTTTTAGCATTCAAACGCAACTCACTCGTAACGGTGATCAAACATTATCCCATAATTAAAGGCTTTTAAAGATGTGTACAACACACCCCTTTTGGCTATTTTTTTTCAGGATATCAGTCTTAATGTTCAACTTTAAAGCGAGTTGATGTATATTTATAGGCACGTGTGCTTGAATGTTTGCATTAGAGTCTTAGTTTTGTTTTAGTTGTTAGCGAGGGTATTTAACAATTTAACCGCAAAATTTATTCATGATTTTTATAATGTATTTTTTCTTTGATCCTTGATTTTTTCCTCCATTTAGCTTCTGTTTATTTTCATTTTTCTTTCCAAAGTTGGAGGCGTTTCTTTTAATATGGTTTACCCTTTTATTCTTACAATTTAAAATAAGCCAAAGCTTTGTTTGCGGTTATGCAATTTTCCAGAGGAAATTACAATCCTTACATATGTTGGTAAACAATTTTAGGATTATCAGATTTACATTCATATATGAATTGAGTCTTGTCTTACTTTGCTTTACTGGCAGCAAACAGATGGAGTGATTCTCAATGTTCGCTTGTTATATTAAAGTTAAACATAAGAAAATTGATAATTGATATCACCCTTTTTTAAACATTAAATCGAGGATATATTGAGAAAATCCAATAATTGATATCGTAATAAGAAAAGAAATTGTAACTTGTTTGGTATTCCAACTTATTTTTTTATAAAAAACAATTTCGTAGAAATCTATTATACTCTTACATTTTCACGAATAATTCATAGCTTTAAGTTTAAAGCAGTAGTTTAGGATAAATAGATACGAAAAGTTTTCACAGCCCATAAAAAGTAATTTTAAGAACGATTACAACAATTAACAAAAGGAACAAACTATTATAACAGTACTGTTGTCATTGAACGGCGAGCGCTTTCAGGGTGAAGAGATCATTCTCAAGCCGTATTCTAAACTTAACTGGTGAGTCAGTGTTCAGGTTTAGGTATTTATTAAGGCAGAATGGCCGCGGCGCTAATTTTTAACACTTCCGTTTTTTTATTATTATCCAGGTATGTGTGCCTGTCTGAGGGTATTTTTCGTTTGTTCGAGTGTACATATGAGTAGTTTTACTGGTGTGTCTGAGGTCGTGTTTACCTGTTCGTTTCTAATGTAACTGTTAAAAGTGTTTGTTTTATAGATATCCATGTTTTCAAGCATGTCTAGTCTTCGTCCTTGTTTGCTACAATATAATAATATCATCTATTTCCCTTGGTGTGTGTCCATAAGTGTTAAGCCAAGTTGGAGTCTTCTCTTTTTCGTTTGTATGAGCGTTCGTGTTCTGTAAATCATGTTTTTAGTGTTCGTCCAATTTGTCCTATATAAGTAAGCTTATAGGTACAAATAAGTCTGTATACATCTGTATACTTTGCTGGAACTAACTTTGTTAGTTGTTTCTATGGATGTCCTGAGATTATGCCTCAGAGTATTTCTGGTTTTTAATGCTGTGAGTAAATCTTCTTTGTGAAAAATGCTACTTAATTTATATATTTGTGGTCATGTGTAAGTAAAAGTTAGCCATCATATTGTATTGGTTGTCTCTTTGTCTAAGCAGTTTGTCGATAGTAGTGAGTTTGTAGCCGTTATTTTCAGCTATAGTGTAACTTGTGTCGAGTTCTTTGTTATATTTATCTGGAGTAAGTGGGATTATCCTAAGTCTGTGCATCATCTGTCATCTGTTGAGTCGAGTGGTTCGAAGGGATGTGGATGGTAGTTTCCGCCATAGTTGTTTTTCTATAGATGTCAAATATTAAACAGCCAGTTGCTCGTGTTATTGTTATGTCAGGACAATGCAATTTTACGCCCTGTTATTTTTCCATTGTGTATGTAATGTTGTGTAATATTATTGTGCTGTCTGAATTTTTTCGGCGTTGTCTTGTTCGAGAATCTATAATAATGAGTTATTTTGTGTCTTTTCAGTAGGTTTTTACGTATAGCAATTCGAGATGTTGCATGAAGATGTTTCCATTGAAGATAGCTGAAGTTAGTTTTCCCATGCAGAATCCGTCAGTGGTTATTAAATCTAAAGTAGCTGTGTTTTATTATCGTATTTGCAATATCTAAATGTCGGCGATGTATTGATTGTGGTATAAATTGTCTAGTATGTCGTGAGGATAACTAAGGTTTCTTGTGTTGGTATTGAGGTATATATATCCTTGATGTTAAAGGGAACTAGTCGCGTGTTTTCAGTTATCTTGATGTCTTTTAGTTTTTCGAAAAAGTTTTATGTATTACTATCGCATACGTATTTTGTAAATTTATCTTTTCTTTAAGTAGGCCGGTGAGATATGTAGCTGATGCAGGTCTGTAGTTTACAGTAGGTCTCATTGGTATGTTTTCTTTGTGTATTTTCGGTTGTGATTTGAGTGTTGGTGGTCCCGGGTTCATGTTCATGTATTTGTATACTTTTCTTTCAGTAAACTTTTTGTTTAATGAGTTGTGTATTTCCTTTTCGAAAGTTTCAGTTGTGCTATTTTTAAATTTAGTTCAGTTGGTTATAAGACATTTTTTTCAGAAAATTGTGCAGTTTTAAATTTCAACACTGGAGAAATCTTCTTTCTTCCGAGTGAGGTGGCACTTGGCTTTACGGACGATAAAAATCGTAACCGATTCATGATTTTTTGCTTGAAATTGAGGATGGCATTGATATGCCAATATTTTTCAATGGATAACGCTATTGATATTTGGAAATAAGCGAAGATTTCTACATTATTTCCTGTAGAACCAAGCAAAGTAACTGGTTTCTGCTTCTAACACGCCTTAAACGTAAATATTATTCGTTACATATTAATAGTCATTTTTTGATATTAACGTCATATATTGATTCTTTTAATCAACATTGTTTGTGAATAAAAATTTTATTTTTTTGTGTTATTTTTACAATTCAAAGCTCTATTGAGGTCAGAAGAACACTAGACATAGTTTTTAGATTTGGCTATTAAAAATTACTTACTTCCCTTAAGTTTGTTGTTGTATTTGTTTATTAACTATATTATTATGTATGAGGAGTGCCTTCGAGCTAAATAGCAAGAACTTTTGGTCATTTGTTAAAGATAATGCTAGATCTTCTATCCCGACTTTTTTAAAAAATGACCGAATATTTATTGACCGCACGATAAAGCTAACATTTTGGCTAGTATATTGCAACTAATTCTTATTTGCCAGAAAGCAGACAACCACTGTTTGAGCCCGAGCAGTTAAAAAGGTTTTAGCAGATCTCAACGTCAACAAATCTACTGGTCCGAATAGGCTTTTATCCCTTGTCTTAAAAGGAAGCTCTTCGACGCTGGCGCGTTGTTTAGTAGCCCTTTTCAGCACGTTGTATCATGCCGGTGAATTTCCAAATCGTTGGCAGGTTGATAATGTAACAGCAATCCCCAAAAACGGTGAAGCTAACAAGCCGGAAAATAACCACCCAACTGCAATTTGTTCTGCACTTTCTAAAGGGTATCATCCCAAAATTAATCATATAATTTTTATATTGCGATAAAATAACACAATTCCTGTGTTGAAAGGTAAGATAAAGTTAAAGTGCAATCGAATCTAACACTCTTACTTGTTAAAAGTTATTTTATGTTAAAGACCTTAAAATGTTTATATTTTACATAAAATTATTAAAAATGTATTTGTTGTCCGTTTTTCCAAACAATAAAAATTATTAATTAGGAAATCATTTCAGAAATGAATTTCAACCAAATGAAACACGCAAAATTTCAATAAAGAAAAGAAACACTTAAACAGACAAAACAATCCAAAAACTAAATACTTCTATTTAAAAAACAGACCGGAAAAAATCAGTTACGGAAATTAATAGTGAAAAGCCACAGGACTTCTTGATATGTAAACACAATTATAGTTCAGCATGCTAAAGTGAATACAAGAAAATAAGGACAATAGAAATATAACAAAAATATGAATAATTCACATTAAATGAAATGGTTTGAATAAATTTCAAGACATTAAAGGAAACAAAGCAAAATTGTTCAATATTTTTTGTTAAAAAGTTAAACGTGATTTTACGCTTTTTTATTATCATCAGATCTTGGCATGCGATCATAAAATATTCAATTTTTATTTTCAAGTATTTGTCTTCTTTTTTTTGTTTGCTGACCAGCAGAAGTTAAGAAGTTTTCTTATTGTTGTGTGGAATCTATGGTTATAACTGGCTATAGCCAGCCACTCCTTGCTAAAATGTTTCATTATTTTATGTCTGTTTGGGATTGTCCTAGCTGAACTTCCTTGTTTTGTTGTTAAGATTAGTTTAAAGATTAAATATTTGACATTTTTCTTTATGTTAACAGCAATTTAATTGTTTTATGAAGATAATATATTTGAGTATCAATAGAAGGCTTATTTTAGTTTAAACGAGGTATGGGACATACCTTCTCCATTACTTTAGTTTTATATTAGTACGAATTCCTGCTTTGTAATCAAAGCTGTAATTGCAGCTAAAACAAATTGATATAAAAAGTAGGTTGTAGTTTTTTAAAATTTAATTTTTGCTAATTATAAAATATAACCTTCAAATATTAATTTTATATTTAAATCTAGCATTGATATTTGTTTACAGTTGGTCATAACAACTATTAAGAAATTCGACCTGTTTAGTTTCTATCTTTACTTTATTATTCAGCCCATTGCTACTGATACTCAAATGGTAAGTAGAATCATAAAAGTCGACAAAAACGGAAAAACAATAAAATAAAAATAAAATTTTAAATTTAAATTTAAGCTTATAAATGTAATGATTTATTAAAAGTGGCGAATGAGACGAAAGTTCTTGGAATAGTGAGTTCTAAAGTAATTGAAAAATAATTTCAGAAGCCCAAATGCGCAAATTTGGTTTATCATACCCTGACAGGTGAGAATGGTGGCTTCGTCTGAAAAAATGTTTTTTTTAGAAAAACCAGCCAGTTTTTCCTGAAAGAATGGAGCGAATCTGCGGCAATGTGAATGGTCGGTCGGCTTCAATTTCTGCACCAGTTTAACCTTGTAAGGCTGTAAGGCGCTATATGGTGGTTTTGGATAATTCCGATTGTTGAGAATGTCGAGGAATTGACAAATTTGGATTTGCTTCAACACTGTGGCTCACGGTTGCCGTGTTTTCAGTAGAACGAGCCGGTCGATGTATTCGCATATTTTGTATTGAGCCTGTCGGCTCAAATTTTGCAACCAAATTCTTAATAGCAGTCTCAGAAGGACGATTATGTTGTCTGAAAATATCACGAATTTTATTAAATGCAGCTTCACTATTTTTATAGTGGATTTTAATCATTTTAATGTGTTTTCCTGCATTTTTTTTAACAATTGTAAAAATGCATTAACTACGAATGTGTCAAAAAAATAAATGGCAAAACTAGCATGTGTTGCTATAATTGAAAAACAAACTTCTTGTTGAAAAATCCATTAGTACAATTATTTTTTTTTGCGTACTTTATTGAGTGATTTAAAAAAAATTTAAGACCAAGTGGTCTTTAAAATAAACTGGAAGAAAAATTTTGAGAATAAGGCTGGTTTATTGTTTCGCCTAATTGCGTAAACATAGATCCCGAGATTTTAACATGCCAGTAGTTAACTTTACAATTTTCGCAAAACTTCCTTAAAGTCCAACTTGGATCTTCGCTTATTTACTATCCAATTGTTCACCTGAGTGTTAGAATTATGATCTTTTTTAGCCGAAATCGTGAAACATAGAACTAACTCATCCTGAAACATATTTCGGACCCCTACCGCTTAGTGCGTAAAAAGATCGCGATTACATTCGAGTTAGAAGAAAACATTCCGCATGTCGTTATGTCGCACAGCAGAGAAGAAAATAAACTAAAAATTTAAAATTTTAAAACTTACATTAATTTCAGTCATATTAAAAATTTTATAAATTATTATAAAAAAGTAAAATTGTTGAGTTAATATAAATCATCTGTGTTCAGCAATTTTTATTCGCAGCCTTAAAGTGAAAAGCAAAACTCTCGTCTCCCTCCAACTTTTTCACAACTTACTTTATAATTAAAATTTTAAATCCTTGAACAAAATAATTATAGAAGCGTTACCATCTATCACGCAAAGGGTTAATTTATTTAATGCATTTTCACTGTTGATTTTTTTTTGTATTTTTTATTGTAATTTCAAAACCTCAAGATTCGCTTTTTGATGTCTAGTTGCTCTTTGAGAAATTCCACAATTCATTTAATAATTGTTCATTCATTGCTTAGTTAAAGAAATTAAAATTTAATATTTTCTACCCTGTTATAACAAAGTTTATATTTATGCGGGCCGTTAATATTGTTCGTTCATAAAAATGAACTAAAACAATAAACCAACCAGTTGATAATTTATGACATTACAATTGAATTATTTTGTAGTGGGTGAATCATTTCATAAGAAAGAAAAATCATTATTTTATTATCCTTTGTATTCTTGAGAAGTTAATTGTTGCTTTATGATGAAGTGTTTAAATAATATTTTAAGATATTAACTTATATTCGTTGATTTTTTATAAATTTTAATTATATTCTGGGAAAAATATGAAATTATAAAGAAAAAGAAATGAAACAATTATAAAAAGGGTGTTTCAAAATTCATGCTAAACTTAAATGTGCCGAAATAATATTACATTTTTATTGTTGAAAAATATTTTTACAAATAAATAAAAGTTCTGAGCAAGGTAGCACTTAGCACTATTTAATCTGTCTCATCTAGGGTTCTAGAACTTTAATATCCCTTACGAAAATTATGCATTCAAACACGTCCCTATATATTTGGATGTAGTGGTAGTGAATGTTACTTGCGCTAGATATTTTGATAAATTAAGGGGGTTCTTTCCTTAAAGTTCATAAAATAACGTGAACGATATGTAGCTGCAACAAAACCTCGTTAACACTTTCTCTATCCGGCTGGTTTTTAGAAAATGTCATTTCTAAACCGCGTGTGCCGTTTTCGTTACACGATAACTAATTTAATAATCTGCTGTAAATATTTTTTGTTATCGAGATGTTAATTATTTTCAAATTTTTAAAAAGCCTTTTCAAATGCAATGTGCAAAGCAAAAATCTAAAGACTAAAATTTGTTCTGATGACTAATTACCATGCCACATGTACAGTTATCAAAACATGATTCAAAAATTATTCTTAACACTCTAGCACAGCTGTAAATGAATCTATCCTTTTTAATTTTAATTCGTTACGGATTAGCTAAATTTTAAATAAATTCTATTCAAACCAAACAAGAATTTTGCAAGAAAGAAATTTTAATCAAATCAATCAAATTAGACCGAAATCAATTTCAATTCGCTTCCAATTCAAATAAATCTGTATAAAGAATTGTAATTCATTTCTAATTCATTTCAATTGAAATGATTTTTTTTTAAAGAGAAGTAGCACTTCAGGCAACAATGCCTATTTAGTTAAGTACCGTGCTACATTCTTTAGGAAAGGGATAGAGAAGAGATGAAACAGGTGGTGAAAGTAGAAGGATAGCCGGAAATTTACTGCCGTATAAGACAGCACAGCGACCAGTGACTATGCAGTGAAAAAAAACAAGGTCTTCGTTGGGAATCGAACCCACAACCCCCGTACGGACAAGCTAGTACACTACCTACTAGCCTACGGTGTACCCCTGAAATGATTTTAAATTATTTGAAACTAATTAGGATATTGAATTGCAGTTCAAATAAATGAAGGAAAAAGAAGTTGCCATTAATCGAATCATGGATTTAAGTGGAAGGAAAAATGGAAATTCCTCTTACCAACGTAAAAATATTCAGTACAAAAATTTTTTCGCCTTATTCTGGATCTATGCCTGATCAAAAAAATATGGTAATTGGAGTTTGTTTCCTCGAGCAAAATTTTCCGGTTAATAATGAAAAATAATTTTAAAACACATTATCTAATGTGTGCAGCTGTATTTCACCAATGGCTTCACGAATATTGTCTTTTAAAACGTCAATTGTCTCTGGCTTGTCGGCGTAACACTTATTTTTGACGGCACCCCACAAATAATAGTCCAACGGTGTCAAATCGCAGCTCCAAGGTGGCCAAACGACATCTGATAATGCGATCTTTAAAAAGAGGGCGCAAAACATCGAGTGTAGCTTCGGCTGTGTGGCACGTAGCGCCGTCCTGTTGAATCCAAATATTGTCAATGTTTTCCTCTTCAATTTTTGTGAACAAAAATTCGTTCAGCATGGCCCGATAACGGTCGCGATTGACTGTAACGGACACTCCCTGCTCATTTTCGAAGAAAAATGGCCCAATTATGCCTCTGGACCAAAATCCGCACCAAACAGTGACTCGTTTTGGGTGCGTTGGCTTTTTAATGTATGCATGCGGTTTTCTGTGCCCCAAATGCAACAATTTTGCTTGTTTACATACCCGCCAAGATAAAAATGAGCTTCATCTGAAAAGATGGTCACTTGGCTTCAACTGCTGAACCAATTGGACTTTGTTTGGCATCAAACTAAGATCTTTATGCAAAATTCGTCTTAATGATGTCACTGAAATGTTCAATTGTTGAGAACGACGGTGAATTGATGTTGAAGGCTTTTCACGCTTTGGTTTATCGATGAGGATGCCAGTTTCTTTCACTTTTTTCACAAGATAACAAATATATAGAGCTGACGGTGCTTCTCTTCTTCCAAAATCTGTACGCAATTTTCGCACACACATTCTGCAACATTACCATGATTTTCAAAGTAATGTCGCAATATTTCCCAGCATTGTTAAAGCGTATACACAACCATATTCGTTCAGCGGAAGGATAAAACTAATTATCTGTCAACTCAAACATGAGCTATGTGTTACCATTCACGAAATAAGCACTAGTTGAAAAAAAAACGTTAGATGGCGAACCCTTCTGAAATATACTAAAATATGTATATTAAATTACATAAAATTTATGTTTTGACTAAAAAAAACATTTGTAATTCAACTTAAAGACGACATCAATTGCTAAATATCCAGTGATTTCCTGATTATTTACAATTGAGTCACTATATTGGCAAACTGTTTAACTACTCATCCAACTAAATTAAAGTAAATTTGAACTCACACTTTAGAGGAAAAACTTATTAATTGACCTAAAAATCCGTTAGCAATTTTCACAAGATAAAATCTTTTTCTTCAGATGAATCTAACTGCAAAATAACAATTGTGAATAACTTTATAATGACTCTTAAATTCAGTTTCAATTGCAGGAAAATTCCAAAAGAAACAACGAAAAAAAAAGAAATGGACTATTCATATTAATATTAATTCTATTTTTAGCATAAACAATTTTAAAATTAGTAAGTGTAACTCGTAAATTATAGCAAATGACCACAGTCATAAAAAGTTCAAATTGTGGAGTTAAGACAATGAAAGGCAACACATATACAAGCGAGAAATAGATACACTCCAACTACTACAATATCTTCACATGATTGCGTCGTAAACAATACTTCTAAACACCCTTCAATTATTGCCATTGTGTTTTTCTTTGCACTAGGAACAAAAATGCTTCCTCAATTAAATTTTCCCTATTGAATGTAGCTATTATCTTGGTGAGTTTCTTTTTTTATTCATTTAGGTCATAGCAAAAAAAAAAGAAAAACAATTGAAACTAAAAGAATGAGTTCTTATTTTTGTGGCCTATCTAAGTAAAATTTATTAAAAAAGCGAAATTAAATTTTTACTAAAAGCTGTTCTCAACCAACTGCTTGTAAAATAATTTTTGAGGAAGATATGTAAAATTATAATGACGGCCTTTGTAAAACAATACATTTACTCCAGGGTGGAAAATTTTGAAATGGAGTGCGAATAGCAGATTTAGTTTTAAAAAGAGTTAACCAATTTTTATAAAATTTTACGCAGATAGATTAAATTAATTTAGTGACTGTTCAACACCCATCTAGCTGACAAGCAGTAAAAGCAAATTATGTACACTAAAGTATTAGGTTAAGGTATAATGGCAACTATGTCAAAAAAACTGTATTAAAACAAACGCGCCCTTTTCTGACACATAATTGGTTCTTATTCAATTTAAATAACCAAAAAAAATTCTCTCGTATTCAGTTTGGCTTAGAATAATGCACTACAATTGTAGAGCATAAAAAATGGTCATATATGTTATTTTATATAATTGTTATAGTAATGATATTCCTTTAAGACTCTGCATTGAAGAGGACTGTGTTGCTGTATAGCGTGAAGCCAAGAGCTTCCCCATGAATCATTTAATTTATAATAGTTTTATATTTTGTTAATAAACGTTTAGTTTCACTTATGATCATAAGTTATGTCTAAGTTTTCAGTTCATAGATGAGAAGAACTGAATGTTCAATTATGTAATACAAAGTGGCCGATGCATTCATAGAAGTACACTCGGAAAAAAAACGTACACTCTTTACTAAGCTAAAGTCTTCATTAAAAATCATGTTATGAAAAAAGTGGTATTAAATTTGTTATGCACAGATTATGAAACTGCTCAGGTACTTAATTATTCATCTTGAACATCACAAAAATTCATTTGTAAGCCTTTTCTACTAAATTTGGAATTAAGAATTCCTACTAAATTTAAATTCTTGAAAACCTGTGTTTTTAATTCAATTTTATTTAAAAGTATTTGATTAAGTAACAGAGTATATCACAGTGTGGAAGAAACATAAATAATTTACAAAATGTTTTTATTATCGAAAAATTTATGAAAATATTTTTTAAATGATGCAAAGTATGTGAAGAGAGGTACTCAAAATTGATGACAAAATTATTACAGTTCCAAACAGTAAAAACTTACGACCCACTGAACACTGAATACCACTATTAATGTATTAAAAAAAATAAATTTCACTGCTGATAACATACATGAAAACAGTTTAATCGAAAACTGTTGTTAGTAAATTTGAGTTAACTAAACCCTTAAAAACAAATTTAACAAGAAGTTAGTTTTCTAAAAGAATTGATTAAGATGATTAAATTTTTATTGTATTACGAAGAGAAAAGTTCGGCAATTATGAATGAAAAATTATATCTGGAAAATGTGCACCATGACTACGCTGACAAATGTCGATTCTTTCATGAAAGCTTTTAATCACCTTTTGGCAAAATGGCAGTCCTATTTCGTTAATCCCATTTTGATTTTTAAGGCTAAAATCGTTTTGATTGACTCCGTTAGACTTAACATAGCCCCACAAAAAGTAATGCAGTGGTGTTAAATCACACGATCTGGCTGGCCAGTTAACTGCTGATTGTCGAGAAATTATGTGATCGGGAAATTAGGTTTCAATTAAATTGGTCGTGCCATTGGCTGTGTGACATACATCATCAATAATAGGCCAAAATTGAGTTGTTAGTATCTCGCGATAGCGCCATCCATTGGCCGTTAACGCATTTTCAGCCTCATCCTTGAAAAAAACTGCCTAATCACACGCCTCCAGACAACATAGAGAACCATACAGTGACACGTTTAGCATGCATAGGATTTTCATACCCTTCCAAAAAGGGGTTTCGTTTGAAAAAATGATTTTATCAGCAAAACCAGCCGGTCTTTCCTGAATGAATTGAGCAATGTGAATGGTTGGATGGCTTCAATTCCTGCAACAGTTAAACCTCGTAAGGCTTCAAAGTCAAATTCTTAAGCACATTTCGCCATGTGATGGTTTTGAGTAACCCCAACTGTTGCGAACGTCGAGGAATTGACAAATTCGTGTTTGCTTCAACACTGTGCCTAACGGAAGCGATATATTCAGTTGAACGTCCGGTCGAAAACGCGTTGGTGTTCGCACATTTTGTATCGAGCCTGTCGGCTCAAATTTAAAGACCAAATTCAGAGGAACGATTATGTTGTCCGCAAAATATTACGAATTTTACGAAATGTTACTTTAAAAGAACCCTAAACTTCCTAGTGGATTTGAATTATTTTAATGCGATTTTCGTGCGAAATTGAATTTATTGTAACAATTGCCAAGGCATATACTACGAATGCGTCAAAAAACTATGTAAATGTCAAAAATATCATCCTGTTGGTGTTGCCACAACTGAAAAACAAATTTCTTGTTAAAAAACTCAATACATTACATGCTAAATTATTTTCTAAGAACTCATTTTAATATCTCGTAAGAAGATCATTCTTACGATATGCAACGGTGATTGTAGACTACATCTTACTTTGGTAAGTTTTTAGATTTGTTCTCAAGAACACTTTTAGTGGTAAATAAAATACTGCCTATGCAACGTGAATAGTATAAATGTTTAGCTTCTGAACTTCACAAAAATATTTAATGTTTCAGCAAACGCTAAGTACATTTTCTAAAGTTTTTTCCAATCATATAAATAATCATTCTTATCCAGATTTGCTGTACTTTCAGCATTTATGCCAATTCAAAACTGCAAGCGCAAATAGTTTTTTCTTTCTTATTAATAGTTTTTTTTGGGGGACCACTGCTTCCTATAAATCTAAGAACAATAAATCAATAAAAAGCCGTTTAATATTATATTAGTTGTAAAAACGCTACTACCTGCATTACCAGTGGAAATTGAATTTGTAGGCTTTGTTCTCATTACTGCTGCTTTTACTTTATCAAATTAAACAAAATTCTGTATTAATATTAGAAAACTGACATATATCGGTGTTCATTAAAATCTGCACTACTCTGTACAGTTAAAGGATACTCCACAAATATATTATGTGTAATGTATATGTCTCTTGATTCATCATCCTTCCTATAATTAATAACACAAAAGAAATGAACACCAATGAATGAATGTACACAGAAAATTTATTCAAGTCAGGATGCCGACTGCAGCGTCATCTATTGGGCTGATTAGTGAATCTAAACTATCAAGGGCGCCACCAAAACGCATACAAGAAAATTCATTCAAATCGGTCAAGCCGTTCTGGAGGGATTCAATGACAAACACACGTACAGTAGAATTATATATACAAAGATACGAGGACTACCCGAACGACCTTTTTTTGTTTTTTTTATACGACTACAAAACCTTTTTCTCTGAGTGCAAAAATATTACCATTAGCTTGCTGTAGTAAAAAACGCACATTTACACTAGTTAGATACTTCATTGTTGATATTTTGAATCTGTAGACGCTTCACTACTGGCCAATTTAGTCTGGTTTGGCAAATCAATTAAATTCAATTAATTTTAACACAATACAACACCATGCTATATTACACATTCACACTGTTAAAGTCACAGCCGTTGCTGTCTCAATAACAACGCCACGCTCACTTTCATGATATGTTCTTAACGAATCATTCTGCTAATGAATGATAATGGTATGGGTGACAAAACATGATACGAATGCGATTGCAAATATTCTCACTCTCCAGTACGTAGACTTGGTTAAACGAGTTTTTTAATTTTTTTGTTTGTTGTTTTTGTGGGAATGTGTTATTTTTGTTTTTCTTTTATAAATTAGTCCTTCTGTATATGATTTCTTCGTTCCGGAATATATAGGAAGAGTTTTGTAATGATGATGACAAAATGACGATTGGCTGTTTGAAATTAATATTTAACATCATGGCAATTGACACGATTTCATTGGAAAAATAAGGAAATGTACTGGGAATTAATAAAAACAAGTGAACTTGGTAAAAATTAATAAGTAAAAGGAATTAATGAAGGTTTTTATAATGTACATATAAAATACATATATAATACAAAGATGGTTTATAGGATTTACTCTACATTTTTAAAGGAATAATCATGTCAATAGTCGCCTCTTATAAATAAAAGCATCACTTTTAGCTTCAGACATATGCCAAACGAGGGAGCTAAAGATGACTTAAAAGAGTAATGGAAAATATATTTAATAATGTCAACCTTTGAAACCTTTAGTTGGCCCTGTAGGGTAGTAGGTAGTGTACTAGCTTGTCAGTATGGGGGTTGTAAGATCGATTCCCAACGAAGACCTTGGTTATTTTCACTACAAAAATAAAAACTGGCTGCTCAGCGATGAAGGCATAGTCACTGGTCGCTGTGCTGTCTTTATACAGCAGTTAATTTCCGACTATCCTTCTACTTTCACCTCCTGAATGTAGCACGATACTTAACTAAATAGGCATTGTTGCCTGAAGTGCTACTTCTCCTTAAAAAAAAAGAAAAACTTTTGAAACTGCTGGAATCCTGGCTTTATCATATTTTATTATAATTAAAATATTGTTATTATTGTTATTTTAAATAAAATATATAATAATATATAATAGTAATTACTATAATATGATCAAAATAAAATTAAAGGACAATTGTAAATATTACGTGAAATAATTTTACTTGGAATTTTTAAATATATACGTTTGGCTTCGCTACATCAATAGGATTAATTGCACCATCTAAAGTGTCCAAATATCAACAGTTTTTTGTTTGATTATGAATACTCGGCTACATGCATAATTCCTTAGGTAAATAACACGATCGATGTACCAATCGAGATATTATTTCCTGGACACCTCATATTGTATTGTTAAAAGATTAAGATTAAAAAGTACGCGTTACAATTATCTAGGTATACAATTAAAATTTGGCATCTTTATGTCTCCACTAGTTTATTCCGGTTAGTTTTGGCTTGACTATACAGATTAAAGTTGGAGTACTTTTAAACAGTTTTAGGACGCTATATGCTATAGTTATCTAAGTAGAAGATACTAATGTTTCATTTTATGTGGGTAGTGCCACATCCACTTTTGCAATCCAGTCAATTTGTTTTTTTTTTATTATGAAGATCATTAACGGAGTTACTTGTGCACAATTTTAAGACTACCTTTTTTGGTTCTTTGTGTCTTTGATCAAAATATATAACTTTATATGAGAGGTACCACGTCCACTGTTTCAATTGGTTCGACTTTTTGTGTTACCATGAACAATAATAAAGGTTTCTCCAACAAGAAGTTTGCTTTTTAAAACAAAATAAAACAAAAAATTTATGTTAAGATGATTCAAATTTGTATTGTATTACAAGGAGAAAAGCTCGGCAATTAAAAATGAAAAATTATATCTGGCAAATGCCCACCACGACCACGCTGATAAATGTCAATTCTTTCATCAAAGTTTTTAATCACTTTTTGGCAAAATGACGGTCCTATTTCGTTATTCACATCACGGATTTTGAATTTTAAGGCACCGTACAAATTCTGTATTTAATATAGTCCCACAAAATATAATCTAGTGGTATTAAAGTACACGATCTGGCTAACTTAACTGCTGATTGTCGTGAAATAATGCCATCGGGAAATTTGGTTCGCAGTAAATTGATAATTTCATTACATGCGCGACATCCACGTCGTCAATAATAGGCCAAAACCGAGTTGTTACCATCTTGTGATCCATTGACAGTTACCGCATTTCCAGCCTCATCTTCGAAAAAACAAAACCAGCCCAATCACCCCTCCAGTCCACATAGCGCACCATACAGTGACACGTTAAACATGCAAAGGCTTTTTAATAATCACTCTAGGACTTCCAGAAGCACCAAATGCAACAATTTTGCTTGTTGATAAAGCCTGAAAAGTGAAAATGGGCTTTGTCTGAAAATATTATTTTTTTCAAAAAAACCAACCGGTTGTTTCTGAATAAATTGAGCGGATCTACAATCGGCTTCAATTCCTATTCAAGTTGAACCTTTTACACAAAATCCGCAACATGTGTGTGTTTTGAATAGCTCCAATTGTTTAGAACGTCGAGGCAGTGACAAATTTGGATCTGCTTTAACACTGTGAGTTACGGCTATGATGTTTTTAGTTGAACGACCCGGTCGAACATGCGTTAGTGTACACACATTTCGTATCGCGCCTGTCGACTCAAATGTAACGAATAAACTCTTTATAGTGGTCTTAGAAGGAACATTATGTTAACCGAAAATATCGTTAATTTTACGAAATGTTACTTTAACAGAACCACGATTTTTCTATTGGAATTTAATTATTTTAATGCGATTTTCGTGTGGAATTGAATTCATTGTAACAATTGCCAAAAAACTAAATGCCAAATTTATCATGTTGTTGATGAAAGACAAACTTCAGGTTGAAAAACCCGATGTAAGAAATACCACATCTACTTTTGCAATTGCGGCAATATTTACGCTGCCATGAATAATAATTCAACGGTTTTAGATACAAAATTTTAAAGCTTTAGCACGGTGATTATTGCTTATTTTGTCTTCCAGGTACCGCGTTCCCTTTTCCAATCAATATATGGCCATTATAATATTTTCCCTTACAGGTATGTCTGAAGTAAAAATTGTGTATTAAACAGCACCAAGAACACTACCTTGTATTGATGGTACATATTTCTGAACGTTTTATTTTCTAAGTATGAATTTAAAATCAAATAAAATGGAGTTGGTGAATTTTTTTTAAATTTGAACAGTAATCCTTAATGCAAGACTCTTTTAAAAGCCTGTTTTACATCCAAAAATACTGCACAGCAGTACGACTTTCTTTCTAAAAAGTTGTAGATAGTTTTCACTAATCGCTGTCATTGGTCCGGGGTTCCATGTTTGCATCGAAATCCAAACTAGTGATCTGGAATTATTTTTATATATATCCCCTTCCGGGAAAGGTTGTAATGTAGTTTTAAATAGCCTTTTGAAAATTTTTGAAAAAATTGGCAGAAGGCTTATAACTTTGTACGAAGAAATTTCGCTCTCCATTTGATTTTGTTTCTGAATCATTGTTACTTCTGCACATTTCCATTCGATTGGAAAATGTAATAGCCTCATTACAGATCAGCGTAAGAGGTATAATGAATTTTTTCGGCAGAAACTTTACAACCTTGGGCCCAATTTTATCATAACGTGGAGATTTATTATTATTTAATTTGTTAAGTTCATTGCGGACTTCAGATGGCGTAAAACATTTGATAGGAAAGTTCAATGGGCATGCAACATTCAAAAAATTATTAATTTCATCTTCTTCTGCGGATTGTATTCGAGATGTATTAAATGTTGCTTCTAAATACTTTGCAAATGCATCGACTTTATTTTTACTGCTTTTGTACCAAGCACCATTGAAGTCTTTTACAGGCACATTTCTTGAAATTGTTTTTTTTTTCAAAATACTTTGTGGCTGTGTTCATTATTGTTTGTGATTCCTAAATTTCTTAAACAGTTCGAGAGGTCTTCACTTTTTATTTCGGCTATACGTTTTGTTAAGTGTTTTGTTGCCGAATTGTAGTTCGTTTTGTCCACTGCGTTTCGGCTTCGGTGCCAAATTCTTCTAAGACTTCTTTTATTCCTTACTGGTTCTCTTATTTCTGCAGATATAACGCAACTTTTTCTACTAGATAAAACTTAGGCTAAAATTAATTTGGTCAGCGCAACCATATATTTTTAAGATATAGTTTTTGTTACAATATCATAACAATGCTTCTTTTTATATATGCGAGGGCTACAAAAATTATAAAGGTGGCACAAACGCTACTCAAAATAACCTAAAAAGATTGTAAAACAATATAATGTCAATATTTATCTATATATTTAGTTAAGATTGAGAATATCTAGCACTAGCTGTAATAAGACTAAGAGTCGAAATCAGGAAAATAATAATATGGCTGCTAGTGTTATACTCACATTGGTGAAAAAATGGCGGATGTTATAATGAGTGTCAGTCAGAATACACCTAAACTGATATTACTTTAAATGTTATCTGTGCTTTTCGTGTTGCAACTTGACAATCAATTCATTAAGCATTTATCTCCTTAATATTTCTTTATTAATTGGTGCCATTTTTTTTTCTTTTATAAACTTCTCGCTTCCAAGATTTGTTTCAATTGAATGCACAACTTTTTCTCACGCTCCATGCAACAAACATGGTCAATTTGACATTTTCGAACTGTAGCTTGATTTAAATTAAAAAAAAAAACATAATAAAAAAAATAATAATTCAAATATTCCATGTTATAATGCAACTGAGATACATGCAACATGTAGTTGAATCTACACTTTGATGCAAGTGTTTAATTTTATTTTGTTTTTGTCTTTTGTCATGTATGCCAACATCACACCAATAATTCAGTTTTAGAAATAATTTGTAAATTTAAAACTGTTACAATGAATAAAATTAAAACAAAAATGGGCGCTGCTGTTTAATTACACAACACTGAGAGATGCAGTCTTCATTAATAAAACCAAATAAACAACTACAAAAAAAACTTTTAAAATTTTTAAATGAATATATTTTTACATTTGTTCTTTTAATAACAAATAAAAATAAATGTGGAATTATACTTTATGGCTTATAGATTTAATCGTTCTCTCGTTCATTGACAATTGTGGGAAAGTGCAATAAAAATAAGATCTACAATTTTCAACTGACTGCGACGATGTGGTGAAAATATGATCTACAAGTATGTCTAGAAAAAGATACTGAAACTAGGACAAGTTTTTAATTTTTTAAGAATTAATACTTAAGCAAAAACAAAATAACTGATTTAAAAAGACTTCATAACAAAGAAGACAATTAGAATAGTTGCGAAATGGGTAAATTTTTAAAACTGTAATGATACAGTGACTATTTATAGTATTAAGCAGGCGCATTAATTTAAAGCTAGTGTAAACATCTCTTAACTTTTTTACATTAAGCTTTGTTTTTTAAATGTGATAAGTTTTCGCGAAACATTAAGGGTCACACAGAATTTTCGAAATAAAAATGTCTAGACTCAAAACAAGAATAACATATTGCTACGGATGCATCTTGCTTAAGTTTTAAGAGAAAATAATTAAGTAATAAAGTAAACAACTGGGTATGCTGTTTACTAACTGCGTAGTTTTCTGAGAAAACTTATACACACAAGACAACAACTATCTTAAAATAAATTCCAGGAAGAAACTTTAACAGCATAAAAGCAGAACTTCACACAGAGCAGCCTATACATTAAATGAATAACATAACAACATCAAAATTTAATACAGGGGAAATAGAAAATTCTTTATTTTTCTAGACCTCTAGCGGACAAATTTAAAAGACAGCGTCTGAGTGGATAGTTTGCTAATTAAAACATAAATGTCGTGAAGTAAAGACTTGCATCTTTGGTAAATTGTTTTGTAGTGCCAACCTAGAAATTTTACTTTGTGTAAATAAACTTGTAATTAATTTGAAAAAACTCTAAAATATGGTGTTACTTATTTTGCAATAAAGAACTCAGCAGCACTAAAACTTTTACTAAAGGTATAAACGTAACAATATTGTAATCATACAAAACAGTCAGAATGTATTCACAGTACTTCTTAAACATAAGTTTAATTAAAACTGAATTTAACAATTCTTCTTTTAACTTAATTATAAGAAATATTATCATCTAGCAAACATTTTTAAAAGAAATCTCTCTAATTAAATGTAAAAGATAGTTCTAAATTGTGTAAACTTTAGTATAATATTAATATTTATCACTGTTGAAAGTATAATGATATATCTTTAAGTCTTTTGGGGGAAACTTGCCACTATATTAAACGTATTTTAAAACAACGCCCTTAATCCACTAAGTTAAAGTCGGACTCCTCAGTAATGCCTTATAATCGATAGGAAATCCTTCAACTAATTATTCACCTTATTTTTATTTGTTTTGAATTGAAAATATAAAGCAACCGCATATTATGTCTTAAAAGATAAAACTAAATTATTAAAAACTAACCGTGAGTGGGAAGATTTTTATAGTTTTAATTTATTTTTAAAACCAATTGTTAAAGCAAAAATGGTTTAATAGCACGGTACAGGCTGGTGCGGTTTAAAAGATAAGTGCTTAAAAGCAGTGGTCGAAATAAGAAATACTAAAATACGCTACGCAGTACACAACGTACTGTAGTTTTTTGAATCAGTACACAAGCACATTTTTCCGAAGGAATATAAAATGCACAAACATTTTTTTTTAGCAAACAAAATACCGTACACAACTATTCTCTGCTAGTAAACGCAAGCACTAAAATAACGTACTGTCTTTCTTTTAGCGTACCTTGGCGAACTTTTTATGTATGTGTACTGATCTTTTAAAGTTTACATAGTGAAGTTTAAGTGTTTGCATTGTTTTCTTTAAAGTATTTTTAGTGTTTGTACAGTCTCCTTTGGCGTATTTTTTAGTGTTTGCGTTGTTTTCTTTATCGTATTTTTACTGAACTTTAGCATTCATTTTTAGTGAAGTTTTGTGTTTTTTTTAATAATCTTTAGTGTAATTTTAGCTATATTGTGTACTTTGGTGGTCTTTTACAGTTGTAAATGAAATTTTGTAAATGGATTTTGTTATTTATGTTTCAATAAAAATTATTATTTTTTTAAATTAAATCATCATTTGTTATTCTTTGAGTATTTTTGATATTATGACTAATAATATATGAATTTCTATAATAACAAAATTTAAAGATATATAAAAAAAGGCGCAAATAGATTAAATTTTTATGAAAAATGAATATTATTTTAAGATTATTATAATATGTAATAGTATATAAGATAATGAATTAATAAATTCAGGTATTTATAAAAGTAATGTATACATTTACATTTTAAGTTTTGTTTTATTTTTAAATATTTTACGATAGGCCTATAGGCATATGTGCTAGCCTATAGATCTAGATTATTGAATGAAAGCAATAAATATTTAACAATATATTTGTTTTATGAAAGAGTGTTATGACAAGTTTATTGTTATAAGAATAGTTTAAAATATTTAGAAAGTGCAGATTAGCATCATTTAGCATCTGTCTGTCTAAAGAAATTGTTCATGAATTTTAATTTGGAAGGAAGACATTTTAGTCTTCACATATTTTTCAAATGATTGGCATACGCAAACATAAAAGTCTAATTATGAACATTAAATTTAAATGTAAAATGGGTGAACAGATTGTAAGGATTCCTGGAATACATATGTACATACAAATGTTCTACTTTTGGAATAATAAGTAACTGTATTCTATGATTTCAATGGTGAAAGTTATAATAAGAAATACAAATTGTTCATTTTGGACACATACACAAACACCAAAAGTAGGTTAACGCTTGAGCTTAATGACAAAGTAATTCTCCAATAATATAATTTTCAATTTGTCGGAATAATCATCGAATATACACTTAAAACCTGAGATATGTCTTGTCAACCAAGCTTTCGGGTGTACAAATATACATTTCTTTTGGTAAAATGGGTAAAAAAGTCAGAGAGAGATAGAGGGGAGAAAGAGTCCATCTCACAATAATATTTGTTTTTGATTGACTCAACGTCAATAGCAACATTTGAATTGGGCTAAAGACTTTTATGGAATCAATTCGCAAGTTTAGCAGGTCATCATTATAGATCAATTTACAGAGCAGTTGATTTTGCGCAACTGGATGTCTATATGGCGAAAAAAGTTGTGGAGTTTATGGAGGGTCCACGTTTCTTAGAGAACTCTTTGGTGAGGAAGTGTTTGTTTGCGTCGCGTGATTAGGGTGCTGTCTGGATGTTTGGGTGTCTCTCTCCGGCGGATTTGTTGGCTTTCACGGAGACTAGCATTCACACAGTTATTATACGGCGAAATTGTTTTATTTTATTTTGGTTAATTGTTAATTTATTGTCTATTTTTGTTTATGATATTTTTTTGTTGTTGCTATTTTTGTTTCGTTTTTGTTGTTCCTCTTCTGTTTTTATATTTTTAAGTAAATATGCAGAGAGTTCCCTTTTTTATCCTTTTTTTGGGGAATTAATCATAATTTTCGTACTTTTTCTCTGAGAAGGATAAACACAGGTAGTGTGTTAATATGTTTAGATCTAGGAGGTCTTTGAAAAATAATTTTTATGATAAGAATATTATTTGTAAAATTTCATGATGTTTTTGTTAATTTTTAAACTTAATTGTTAAATTTTTAGAAATATAAATTAAACTCAAACAGCCGTATGCATAAAAACTTAAAACAGGTTTAACTGCAGCTGTTAAGCAAAATTTCTTTTTACCTTTGAATACCTTTGTTAAACATTTGTCTATTTTAAAGTAGGAAAAACCTACTTTAAACCTACAATAAGTTGAGCCGTTTATTTTAAAAGTGGCATAAGTCATTTTTGTTTTGCTTTCTGATTTTTTCAGAAAAACTATCCGGGCGCTGCTGAATGAATGGAGGGAATCTCAGCATTATGTATGGTCGGTCGGCTTCCATTCCTGCACCAGATGAACCTTGTAAAGCTTCAGAGACAAATCCTTACGCAAAATTCGCATTGTTGTGGTTTTAGTTTACCCCAATTGTAGAGAACGCTAAGGAATTGATAAATTTTGATCTGCTTCAATACTGTGGCTCTGGGCTGCGATGTCTTCAGTTAAACGATCCGCTCGAACACGTGTTGGTCGATTCAATTTTAACGACCAAATTCTTAATAACGGTGTCAGAAAGACGATTATGTTGTCCAAAAATATCACGTAGTTTACGATTTTAAATATTTAAGGGCGATTTTCGTGTAAATTGAATTCATTGTAACAATTGCCATTGCATCTGCTACGAATACGTCAAAAAACTCAACGTCAAAACTATCATATTGTTTGTGTTGCCACAATTAAAAAATAAACTTCTAGTTGAAAAACTCGATAGTTTAAATAATACCTAAAAGTTGCTTGCCACCATTTTGAAAATAAAATTCTTTTTAATTAAAAGGGTCTTATGCTTCAAAGGATACACAGAAGTGAGGTACAAAAAAGGCAACATTTAGTGTCTTTTTTTATGTGGTTCGGACGTTACAGAAAACTATTAATTATTATTAATTTAAGGAAAATGTAAGAGAGACAAGCAACAATTTATTTCAGTAATTGTAGTCCTGGACTTTAGTTTTTGAAAGTATTCACTCAGTTAAAACACAAAATAAGTCTTCAAGGAACTATTACATTATAGATCTACTATCTCTCGACTATCTAAAGGAAAGAGGAAAAATTTAATGGCATCGAATCCAAAAATGTTGTAACCGATGATGTTGAATCTAAAAATTAAATTAGTGCTGAGTACACTCTATACTGAGCTTAAAAAAACCATTTAAAGTTAAGTTTATTTATTTTCTTACAGGCAAGCATATGATGTGTAGAAAAAATTAAAGGATATTTAATACTTCGCCCTTTTTTGAAAAATATTTCATTGTCATAATTTTAACTTTTATGACGATCCTTGTTAATTATTTATTTACACAACAAATAATAAATAGAACATAATATTCACTGATATAAGTTTTTTGTTATATATTTTTCTTTTGTAATACATTTTTGCTATTTTATTTTTAACAAGGACTATACATTTTATTGTTTATTGTAAAACCATACGTCCTGTGACAACATCAATATTATCTATAACAAATAGAATTTGTTGTTTGCATGTCTTGCCAATAGATATTTGTGGTTTTGTGCTTTTGTTTTTATTTTATATCTGACAGAGTTTTAACAACACTACAGAAACGGAGTATGAAATTAAATACAACAAAAATATCTAGTCTACGAACCACGCAAACAACATGACAACCTATCATAGGGGGAGGAATAAAATGGGTATTAGTGTGGGGTGTATTGAAGGCAGACACTTGTTGTTGAGGATATTCATAGATGTCTTGGGGGTACTTGCATTTTTATGGTAGTAGAGATAAAGCTAGTAAAACAACAGACATAATGAATTAACCATATTGACAAGTTAATGTTTATAGGTGTTGTCGTCATCGTCATCATCATCAATATCCTCATCAGTAAAATTTACATTCAATTCATGAACGGGAAACGTTAATAACATTACACTTAAAGAAATGCAGTAATAAGTTAGATAAGATAGATTAACACATGACTATATAGATTAGTCTTGTTCTTGGAAAGAAAGCAATATTTACACAATACTATTGTCCGAATTATCTAAATTTTAATTAGATATTGTTTTTAATATACAAGTAGGAGATTATGACTATGCTAATAATTATAAACCAATTATAAATACACACATATTCTTCAACGCCACATTTACTTTAATACCAAGCAGTGCCATCAATTTTTTAAAGTACATAATAACATCAAGTCAAATATGTGATAAAAGAAAGCAGCAAAATTTAATTTTTTTAATAACAGAGATAGTCACTATAATTTTGTGATGTTTTATGCCATTCGAACTATAAAACCTGTTGGTAAAGTTTTATGATTTATTTTAATTTGAAATTATTGGATGCGCCATCTACGGTCGTATTACTAAATTCATTAAAGCTTAAGTTTGAAATGACTGCTTTTTTTCTGTAATTCCACTAGATGAATTTTCTCGTTATTTGAATAAAGAAGATACAGTGAAGAAGATACGATTGTAAAATTGCATAAATACTGGAGCCTAAAACATTTGATAATAGCGCTCATATTAGAATTTTTGTAAGGGTGCACAAAGTAAAACGTTACTGAAAGCGTTAGGACAGCTTTAAAAATTAACACTAAAAAAATTAAATTAAATTAACACTATTAATAAGAAAGAAACATAACAGTAAAATATTTTTTCTTTTTTTCTTTTATCTCGAACCGTATTGTGCAAATAACTCCAAAGAAAATCATCTTGTCTTTCGTATTTAAATGAAATCGGTTCATATGGATCATCGGTCATGATGGATCGTACTTCGCTACTATTCCCGTGGGAATACTCATACTTCGACCACTTTGCCTAATTATGCGCTCTAATATCGAAGTTAAATTTTAAAACTCCATCGACTATAGTTCCCAGGTGATCGATAATAAGATTTCAGTTTCTGTGGCCGATACCATTCCTTCAGTTTAAATCTAGCCAGCTTGTGCAGAACTATGCACATTAAGTTTAAATTTATGTCGGTATACGATAATAGGAAATAAGACGTCTACTGTTCTAGTGTTGCTAGTTTTTTAATTGACACTATAAATAATTGTGGGATTTACTTGTTAAAATCTGCAAGACACTATATACTATAGCTCTAGTAACACAATAATAATATTTCATTTTGTAAGAAAGGTACCACGACCACTAATCTGGTTAACTTTGTTATTTGTTAAGTACAGTATTAATGGAAGCAAAAACACACAATATCAAAACTACCTATTGGTGTTTCCTAGTTACACAATAAAAATTGTTCATGGTCATGGCTAGTATGATGGCCACTGATTCATTTCAAACTATTATTTTTATAATAAGTTCTCTAGGCCCAAAAAATAATTTTCCGGTTTGAATAGAAGATAACGTAATCACTCTCACAATGATTTATACTTTTCCATTATTCTTTTACTATTTTTCCATCCTCATAGATACAACACATCACTGGTTATAGCCAGTATCGACCAATTAGTATATGAAAAAGACTGACTAAACCAGAAGAAAAAGATGTACGCAGATCTATCGAAAACATGCAAATACTAAGTAAAAAGAGTTCTACAAGGAATTTAGGTAGGTATATATTTATCAGAAAAGTCGAAAATAAATGTTCATTGTTAGTTGACAGGAAAAAAAGGCTGAGCAATAAAACAGAATAAAGCTTGAAAAATTGAGAAAAACTATATTTGTTCTGTTCGGTACAACTGTTTTTAATTTTAATTAAAACTGTAACTGCAGTTATAATAAAACTAAAGCTCTAATAACTTGCAAGTATGAGGGGATTTTAAGAAGTAAGGGGGAAAAATGTACGAAAACCCTTTTCTACAATAGAGAAAAGTTTTCTGGCAATTTTTAAAAGAGCAGAATAATTTTCTTTAACTAACAGAGTTATTTTCATATACAGACAAGGTCATAGAGTAATTATTTTGGGATGCACGTAGCATCTTGTTGCGGCTTTTAGTCCCCATCATCTTGATTTTATCTTTTTTACACTGAATAAACTGTTCTCGACTTATGGTGAAATGTTAACGTGGTTTTTTAAAACTGTTGTTATTTCCTTTGGTGTAAACTTTCATTGCTGGCTGTTTGTTCGGTACGACCCACGACATCATTATCAAGCCCTGTTCTAGACTGTAATGGTGAGTCATTGTTCGGGTTTATGTAGTTGTTTCGTTAGGATCATATCTACTCAATAAGGTAGATTGCCCGCCCTAGCATTTTATGCGGAGCTAATCTAATATTTCCTTTTTTTATTACCTATGTGGGTGTGCCCGTCTGCGGATATTTTTCGTTCGTTCAAGTGTATGAGTAGTCTTAGTAATGTGAAAATTGAATCTGATGTCGTGCTTACCTCTTCGTTTATAATGTCACTGTTAACAATTTTTGTTTTGTAACTTTCCATGTTTTCAAGAATGTGTAGTCTTCGGCCTTTTAAACTAGGATGTAGTAATTTTATACAAACATCTTTTTTCCTGGGTGCTTGTCCGTGAGTGTCAAGGTGTAATGCAAAGTTAGAGTCTTCTGTTTTTCTTTTGTTTGAGCGTATCTGTTCTCTTCTGGTTGCCCTCTATAAGTATGTTTACAGGCACAAGTAAATCTGTATACTCCGCCGGAACTAAATTTGCCACTTTTTTCTGACAATGTCCTGAGATTATGTCTCAGAGTGTTGCCGGTTTGTAATGCCGTGAGTAAGCCTTCGTGTGTAAAAGTTTAGTTAATCTACATAGTGCTGGTCCTGTGTAAGTAAAAGTCTGTCGTTTTGTTGTATCGGTTGTCTCTTTGTCTGCTTTATTTCTGTTTTTACTGTTGCATTGTCTAGGAAGTTTATCGATAGTATTGGGTTTGTAGCCGTTGTTTTTAGCTATGGTGTATATTGTATCAAGTTCTTAATTGCACTTACCTGGAGCAAGTCGGATTATCTCAAGTCTGTGTCTAAATGCTGCTTTTGGGTAGAGTGGTTTGAATTGGTGTGGACGGCAGTGTCCGTCATTCAGTTCTATACCTTTTGTTATTGTGATGTCAAGATAATGCAATGTTTTTTTAAGTCCGATAGAATTTTTCATTGTTAAACATAACACAAAAAAAATTTGAAATTTGAATCACAAATATTTTTAATTTTAAAAATCAATAAAAAATTAATTTGAATCACAAAATATTTTTTATTTTAAAAATCAATAATAGCATTAATAGTTAAAAATTCTATTGCAGCTATATGTCCGCCTCTGCTAATCTCGACAAATCGTATTCTGGTTGTCCAATTAAAACTGAGCCTCTAAGCTGAATAAAATTTTGCATCAATCAGTAGACTTATTTTTGAATTAAAAATGGATAATTTGATTCTTTGATAGCGTAGTTCAATCTATTCAGAATGATTTTCCAAATACTGATCAATAATTTTAAAAAGTTGGTTGCAGTATATGACAGTACTTTTGACAGTTCATCATTTATTAAATTCTATCCAGCTTAAAAATGCACTGTCTGCTCTTTGAAGAAGTTTGCACGTGATACCAAAAGAAACGAAAATAGCTTTTTCTCAAACCAGTTAAGCAATCTGTAATCCTTTCGTTCTTGCTCTTGTTAGCTGGAAGCCAAAACCCTTTAAAGTTTGAGAGAAAAGGGATATTTTGAGAGATTACACAGCAGCTAACTGCGGGAATCTCTTACCCAAACAGACAGGCGAAGTTTGTTCTTAAGGTTTTTTAAAAAGAAATATTTTACAAATAACATTGCTTTGATTTTTAATGCTGCTGCTAGAGATACATGAATTTTAAAGGAATAAATTTGGAAGAGTTTGTTTCATTTGCTTTGCTAAATCGAAAACCTCTTATGCCGCCCTTGTGGTTACAGCATTTTTTAATTATTTTATTTTTTAGCTTACATACGTTTTCCATATCCCTCTTCCTTAAACACTTTTGTTAAAACAATTTATAAAAATATCTCTAAGTGTATCTGTTAGAAAAATCCTTACCACATTTTTGTTACCTTTTAATGTCCGCATCATTATCATCGGATGATACGTTTTAGATTGTATAACAATCGCGTGAATTGCTCCCCAAGCAATTTTTTATTGTTGTTTTTTTATTGGTGAAAATTGATAGCCGCCATTAATTTATTCGTTGTATTTTTCGTTATTTGGTTTGGTGTTCCACAACAATTTATTGTCACTGCAATCTATAAAAAAGATTAATAAATTATGTATTTTTATTTTAATTTCGGTGTGTGAGTGTTTATTTTGTGTACAACTACAGGTACGAAATATTTGGCAATATTTATTAGTAAAATACGTAAAAACATTCTTTATATAGTGAATGTCGTATAGAATATTGGCGAAAGGACTTTTCATTTCTTTATTATGTATCATGTTGCATGTGATGGATGTTTGGCTTTCATATAACGACTTTGTTAATTTATTTTCTTGTACACGCGAACAAGAAACTTGAGCATTGTCTTGAAAGTTTTGAACGATTAATTTATTGACACTGTCAATTGATTGAGTGTAATTGCCATTGAATGATTATTATCTAATTACAAATTGTTTGGATAAGCGAGTAATATATGAGCTCAATTATTGCAAGCATATTTACTTTTTGGTAATAAATATCTTGTGGCTTAAATAAATATATTTTATGTCACGAATTTATAATTTAAAAAGTAAATTACCAAAATAAGTAATACATCTACATCAAAAAATGACAGTTAAGCAAACAATTATTTATTTAAATTATTATCTTTTTGAGTTTTTAAAATTCTTAAACATTGTTAACCACAGGCAGAATGGGAATAATGTATATATTTGTCATTCTGCTTGCAATTTTCTCAACATTTATTACCGAGTCCATAAGGTGTATATATATTTTATTTTCCTATAAGTATATACTAGTTGACCCGGCAAACGTTGTTTTGCAATAGCAATAACGAAAAAATTGGATGTACTTAATTTTAATTAATCTTTCGTGTAGAGAATACCTTAAAAGTGCTATGTTATTTTATAGTTCGACTTGTAATAGAAGTTAAATGTTCCCAAATTGAAATATGCCATAAATGTTGTTGATTAGATTTGTGGAAAAATCGTAATTTCAATGCAATTCTGCCGAATCACGTTTTTCAGGAATTTTCCGAGTTTTCCAATAAGAGTTTTCTATTTTGCAATTCGAAAAGCTACAACGGAACAATTGCACACAAAATTCCATACTAAAAATTAATTTTCGATTTTTCCAATTTCCCGGCTTTTCCGTACGGTTTTCCCATTTTTTGCCATTCTCCTGGCAATTACGCACAACTGAAAAAAAATTTGAGCTTAATCGACCCAGCCGTTCTAGAGTTATGGAACGACAATAAAATGTACACTTCTTTTTATATATATAGATAAGAAAATAAAATTTCATTGTAGTTCAAAAGATTTTAACAAATTCCATTTTCTGCGTAAAATCGCCAAAGCTGATCTGTTGCAGATAAAATTAAGAACCCAGGCAGTAATTATAAATGACAAAAAATGAGAATTTCACTTAAATATCGATATTTTAACAAAATATCACATGTTCACTAAAATTTTACAATAAAAATAAAACTCCCAGAAAAACACAAATTATCAGAGATTTAAAAAATTGGAAAAGTCTATTTCTAGCTATACTCAGGTAGAATTCGGTGTTTTTTATTTATATTATTTTAGTTTAATATTAACTTATTTTTATTAAAAATTAAAAATACTTACTTCACGTTGACGATGATTATATTTAAGTTTTTTGAGACATTGTAATGAAACAAATAAATCTGTAACCTATAAGGGTAAAAACTCAATGTTATCATGCCATACAATTTAGAAGAATAATAGCGTAAGGTGATCTTACTATGGTGAGTTGTTTAAAGAATTCGGTATAGTCAAATATAGCAATCTTACTTGCTTTTAAATATGCTTAAAATCGTTTTAATTGTGATGTGTGGTAAAAGTCACTGCAAGGATTTGTCACCTGAATTTTACAGTACAATTGTTTTATTTTTTAAAATAAATTTCCTACAATTGATTGTAGGTCGTCTATTATGTCTTAAGTCAGCAAAGTGTGGTTAACGTCGATATTGATATATCTACTTATTTTGATTAGAGATTAATAAGAAACAAACTCTAAATACTAACGCAAGTTATGTGAATTTGCCTTTATTAAAGAAAGAGAAGAAACCAAGCAATTTAATGTTTATTTAATTTTTATTGAGACTTTTAAAAAAAGATAATAAAGTTTATGGTAAGGTAATAAAAGAAATAACTTAAAACTGTAAAGTATTATTTTAATAAACATAGTAAAAGTAAACGCTACATGCTAATGCAAATTGGTATGGTAAAGGGTCTTAAGTCGAAAAGGTAACAATAGAATTATAATGCTCGAACATATTGTTACGTTTATACCTTTTATAAACGTTTTGCTGTGAGTTCTTTATTGCAAAATAAATAACACCAGTTTTTAGAGTTTTTAAATTAATAACAAGTTTATTAATTTCAACTACAGAAAGTTGACACTAGTGTACAATTTATTTAAAATGAGGTTTTACACTGATTGATTATCCACTCAGACGCCTCCAATATTTATACTTGTCCATTTAAAGTCTAGAAGAATTAAGAATCTTCTACTCTCTTTATGTCGCATTTTGTTGTTGTATGTTGTTTATTCGATGTATAGACGCCTGTATGTCTGTGTGTATAGTCGTTTTTGTTTTTATGCTGATAAGGTTTCTGCTTGGGATTTATTTCAATACATTTGTTGTTGCTTTTGTAAAAAAAGGGTTTCTTAGAAAACTACGCAGATGATAAACAACTGTATATTTGTTGTTGTAAAATTAGTTTTTGTCTTGCGCGTTTATATGATAAACAGCAAACATGTATTATTTTTTTTTTCTTGCATGGCAGGCAGTTAGTAAACAGCATATCAAATTGTAGTTGTGTGTGTGTATAAACTTCTACGCAGTTTGTAACTAGTAGGTTGCTTTACTGCTTAATTATTTTATTTTAAATCTTAAGCAAGACACATTCGTAACAATATAATAAAAGATAAAAGATAACATCTCAAGTTAGGAACTTAAATCTACCTAAACTAAGCTTAAAACTAAAATAATAAACAAAACCTAAAAACTAATATATAAAGTTTATATATATACACCCATATATGAGTATTTAAACATACACATATGCATATAAATACGCACACATATACGAGTATATATACAGACATTAGCCTCTGTTAGAGCCAGAAGTTTAGTGCGAGTTAAACTCCGGTAGACGGTACTCAAAGACACTATCGAATGAGTTAGATTCATCTAGCAAAAGTCCAAAAGCGGATTGGGAATTAAATACTTCCCTCAACAGAATGTTTTCATGAATTTCAAGACGGTTTATAAACTTTCTAAGTAAGGCTACAACGTATGAGGAAAGTGGCTGCACTCTTGCTTTTTGGTAAATTGTACTATTCGAGTATCTTTTGACGTAGTTTTGAAAATTAGCATTAACACAAGGCCTTAAGCAATTGCGTTCAAAGATCTCTAATTCCAAGCACATATCGATCTCTAATTCCTTCATAACCGACGGGAGATGGAGAACCAAATGGGAAACCCATACAGTATTGCTGAACGAATACAAACCTTATAAAGCAAAACCTTTGTCCTATGTTCAAGGTGTCTATTATTTAATAGTCTGAAAAACATACCCTTAATACGCTGACACCTAATCTTAACAATTCTTGCATGCAGATTAAACTTAAACAGCTTAAACAAGCAAGTGGCCAAATACTTGCTTGGGGACAGTTTCCTAGTTTATTGTAATTTTATAAAACACAGTTTTTTGTAAACGATTTATGGACAACATAAAATGTGTGAATTTATTATTTGAAGAATTTTTATAATTCGACATTTTTCTAAGAGAAAAAAAAGAAATAACGCTATGCTTTAAGAGAAACCTGTTGACTTAACAAAAATTTTAAATTTCTATTGTATAAAACTATTACAAAAGGCAAATTGTAGTTATCAATGTGCTAAATTTTTGTAAATTATCAGATAATGCTAAATAACTGCAAAACTTAAACTATTTTTTTAAATATGTATTGTACATAGTTAAATCAGGATACAAATACATTCACGTAAAAGAAAACTTGCTTGCGGAAGACATCTTAAAGTTACTTATGATAGCCAAATGTTAGATAAGATGATAAGATCTGGCAATCCCTTACATATCTTTAACAAGAAAGGGCGACTGATTTTCTTGTAGTGCGTAGTAAAACAGAGGTGATTTAACCTATTTCAACCATGAGCAAAGTGGTAGATCTGAATAGCACAAGAAAACAATATCTTTCCACATGCTTCGCAACCGTATCACTAAAAAAAACCTTATGAAAAGTTCAATATAGTGCACACATATTTTATGACAAGCTAAAATCAAAATAATTCCCCCCTTTAAAAAATGCTTGATTTTGCTACTCAAAAGTTTCTACAAAACAAGCCTTGTAAATATTTAAAGTTGAGCAAATTTCTTCCCATATGAACCTATATATTGTCAAAGGCCTTTTAAAATTCTTAATAGATTAATTTTAAAATATCTATTCTGTTAAATTTAGTAAGGATTTACACAAATTTATTTATTATTAATATTTTATGTTATGCTGACAAATATTTAAGAATTTATTGTAAATATTCAATTCTATTTATTAGCGTTGCGTAATTCTCCATATTAAATATGTACACCATATAATCGGGTACATATTTGAATACTAAAATATATAATTATAAACATAAACATGTCCAAACAAAACTTAAGTATAATACTTCGAAACCAGAGATGGTGAAGATTGTACGCTTAATTTCCTAAGTTATTAATCAGTCTGATACAGCAGCACATTTACCTATAAAAGTAACTACTACCAAATAAAACGTAATTAATTATTTATTTGTTATTTCCATAACAAAAAATAATAATAATAGTTCTTTCTTCTCTAGATTGTGCTGAAGAAAATTTCCCGACATCTTCAGGAAACTTTAGAATCTTAAGAGCGCAAAATAGCAAGAATATAACTTTTTAACTAACCCATTTGCAAGTATATTCAATTCCAAATTATAAAAATTTCGCCAAAGCCTTTTAATAAATGGAAATCAAATAATTATAATTGTTTAAACCATTAATAAGAAAACTTATTATTCTCAAAAACTCGAAATTTTCTTACAAACAATTGGATATTTACTTAAGCGAATGTACTCTGCAAAAATATCTTTAAGTTCCGTTTTATCTATCAATTTTCATCAAGCGATCAACAGAACCTACAAAAGTTATAAAAGTTAAAGTAGTAAGAGTATGAAGCAAACAAAACTTTTAAAAATTTTAAAGTTCAAAATTGTACCAAAACACCGAAAAACTTCAGTAAAATGTCTGAAACTACCAATAATAATTCATCAAATTACAGAAAGTCACAAATATTTAGAAATTTGTAGCTGCAACACAAATCCCAAACTTATTCTAGCAAACGAAAAACATTCTCAGACGGACATACTTACCTAGCAAAAATAAAAGATGGATGGCGGGACAGTCTACCTGCATGAGTACATACGATCCTGAATAGAGCGACGAAACCCAGCACTATTTTTTCTAACAGATATAAAACTAACTCTCCAGTATCACTTAGAAACGCGGCTTGAACATGATGTGATCCCATCGAAAGCGCTTGCCGATCATATTGAAAAACAGCCAGTTTCCCAAAAACACTCAGAAAATCAATTAAAAATTTCAGAATATCGCACAAAAATTTAAAATGTGTAGTTATAAAAATTTCTTTAAAATTTACAAGTATAATTGTAAAAACAGACCTACAAGAAGTTTATCAGCTAAAACAAAATAAAACAAAAAATTAAGATTAAGATAATTCAAATTTTTAATGTATTACGAAGAAAAAAGCTCGGCAATTAAGAATGAATAATGATATCTGGCAAATGTCCACCATGACAGATGTCGATTCTTTCATCAAAGTTTTTAATCACTTTCTGGGAAAATGGCGATCCCATTTCATTAATCACATCATGAATTTTGAGTTTTAAGGGCGAAATAGATTCGAGTGGCTCCGTATAGACTCTCCTTACGACTCTGTTAAATCACGTGATCTGACTGACCACCTAACTGCTGATTGTCATGAAATTATGCAATCAGGAAATTTGTTTGACATGTTGTATCGTCCTGTTTAAACCACATGTCAGTGGTATCCATGTCGTCAATAATAGACCGTATTTCCAGTCATCTTCGAACAAAAAAACGGCCCAATCAAGCCTCCGGAAAACATAGCCCACCATATAGTGACACCTTGTGCATGAAAAAGCTTCTCAATAATTGTTGTAGGATTTTTAAAAGCCCAAGTGCTGCAATTTTGCTTGTTGACATACCCCAATAATAGAAAATGGACTTCGTCTGAAAAAATGATTTTTTTAGAAAAATCAGCCGGTTGTTCCTGAATGAATTGAGCGAATCTACGGCAATGTGAATAGTCGGTCGGCTTCAATTCTTACACCAGTTGCACCTTGTAAGGCTTCAAAGTTAAATCCTTACGCAAAATTCACCATGTGATGGTTTTTGATAGCCCAAATTGCTCAGAACGTCGAAGAATTGATAAATTTGGACCTGCTTTAACACTGTGGCTCAAGGCTGCGTTGTTTTCAGGGGAACGTAACGATTGAACACGCGTGTTAGTTCGCACATTTAGTATCGATCCTGTCGACTCAAATTTAACGACCAAACTCTTAATAGCAGTCTCAAAAGGACGTTTATGTTGTCCGAAAATATCACGAATCTTACAAAATCTAATCTTAGCAGAACCACCACAAAACATTTCATAGTAAATTTTAATTATTGTAATGCGATTTTCGTGCGATTTCGACTTCGTTGTAAAAATTGCGAATGCATCTACTACATATACGTCAAAAAAACTAAATATTAAAACTATCATGTTATTGGTGTTGCCACAAATAAAGCAAACATCTTGATAAAAATCCCGATATATATTTAATGAAGAATCAGTACTACATTGTCAAAAGCAGGAACAGGAAGTTTTCGAATAAACAAAACCGTTTATGAAAATATAATTCTTTATATGGCGACCCTCTTAAATGTGTGACTTCTTCTTTACCTTAATCCATTTGTAAATGCAGGTTTATAAATTATTTTGTACTAAAACTAAAAAATTAAATAATAAAATTTACTTAAGTTCGTGTCTCTGTTCTGTTACATTTTAGAATGGGAAATTTCCTACTTGAAAATTATAATAACTCAGATTGACTACAACAGTTTCATGCTCTATATTTTTAACTTTCATTACAGAAGAAACATAGTTTATACTAAAATTAAAAACTTATTTCGCTGCTACCTACTTAAATGAAACTTAAAGTAAGAAGAATTTAGAAATAATATAGAAAACAAATTTTCTTTCGAGCCTTTAGTAGGATTAAAACACCAAGGAAATACAATTGTTGCCAAATTGCAAAAACAAGTTTCCATCTCTGTTTAATTCTCATTATTTGATATATTATAAAGAATGATCCCACGTATCGTGTGTTAATGTGTTAAGTATGTAAATTTTATCATTTTATTTTTGATACCCGGAAAACGTAGAATTGTTTATTGATAACAAAATAAAAAATAGCGAAGAGACAAATAGCGGAAACAGTAGCAACAACAACATTATTAATAAAAAAAAAACTCAAAACCATCCACAAAATTCATTTTATAAGGCACCTGCGGTTTCTCACCAAACACCCGAAATAAATTAAAAAAAATACATAAACAAAAATAAAGTGGAAATAAGAGTACAACAAATATTGGCAAACAATCAAGTGCTGACGACAAATGCTGTGTCGTTGTTGGGTATCACATCAATTCAAAGTATTGTGGCCCTTTTCTACACTTATTTTCAGGTATGTTCCAAAGAATTAAATTTGCAGAAAAATTGGTTTAAAAATTCAGATGAACTAAAGTTAAAGTTAAGACCACCTTTACGAGAAAATCACCAAGTTTCAGCTAATTTTGATTTGGATTACTGAAAAAGGAAAAAAAAACAAAATCAGCGGGTAAGTGATTATATATAATTTGAACCTAACTTACCCGTTGATTTTGTTTTTTTTTTTTTTTTCCAAAAAACTTTAAGTATACAAATTTCCTGTTTGCACTATTTATAAAGTATAATTATTTATATTTATAACTTTATTTATGTTATAACTTCCATTTATCTGATCATGATGAATAAAATCATTATCTCAAAATATAATTTATACGCTGCTTTACAAATTTCTATTTTAGATAAATAAAAATTTTGTATTGCATGTTCAAGATAACTATAGTATACTCAGTACGAAAATTATTTTTTTTTTTGTTTGAATATTCCCGCCATTGTTCCAGGTAATGATACATTTGTATATCTGTATGTATTGTATTCTCTAAAGCGCTATCCAGAATTAAAAACAGATCTAATTTAAATCACTTAATTGTTTGGTGGTCAACTTACCTGGGTCGGTTATAGAATGGCCAAATTATGGTAGATCGAAGATAAATCTTTAAGAAATTTTTTTAATTATTACCAATTATTCCAACTTTAATTTGGCCATGAAAAAAATTGAAACAGAAGTACAAAAAAAAAAAAAAGAAATCGAAATCAGATAGAAAAACAAATTTCATAATGAAAATAACAAAACTTGAGTATTTAAATAATAAAAAAAAAATTGCTAAGTGCATTTTTTGATTTTTACTCGAACAAATTTCTAAAGTGACAATAATTGGCAAAAATCTGTAAAATGTTTATAAAAATTTCAATTTGTTGCACTTTAACTCAGTAATTTATTATCCGAATAAAGCAAGTTTACCATCATCATTCGACGAGTAATTTTATAGCCTTTTAAACAACATACATAAAAACGAAGTGTTTTCTATTATCTAGCTCAAAAGTGGAAAGGAGAAAATCCTCTATTTTCATGTTCGACACAGTCTAACTACTTTACAAAAATTAGCAAAATTTGAAAAATGTTTATTATAAATCAAATCTATTTATATTGATACAAAGATGATTTGTTTAAGTTTTCAAACAAAATTATTATCAATAAAAAAGTAAATGAAATGAGCTAATGAGTAAATGAGGAAAAGCAACAGAGTTACCATCGTATTTTTCTTCGTTATTGAAAGTAAATAAATCGTTTAATTTAATTTACAACTCTAATGTGCTGTGTTATTATTTTGCAATGACGTGATAAGATTTACATCTGCACCTGGCCGTGTGCCCTAATCAGATGGTGGATCATTACCACTGTGGATTATTAATAAAAAAAAAACTCAAAACCATCCACAAAATTCATTTTATAAGGCACCTGCGGTTTCTCACCAAACACCCGAAATAAATTAAAAAAAATACATAAACAAAAATAAAGTGGAAATAAGAGTACAACAAATATTGGCAAACAATCAAGTGCTGACGACAAATGCTGTGTCGTTGTTGGGTATCACATCAATTCAAAGTATTGTGGCCCTTTTCTACACTTATTTTCAGGTATGTTCCAAAGAATTAAATTTGCAGAAAAATTGGTTTAAAAATTCAGATGAACTAAAGTTAAAGTTAAGACCACCTTTACGAGAAAATCACCAAGTTTCAGCTAATTTTGATTTGGATTACTGAAAAAGGAAAAAAAAACAAAATCAGCGGGTAAGTGATTATATATAATTTGAACCTAACTTACCCGTTGATTTTGTTTTTTTTTTTTTTCCAAAAAACTTTAAGTATACAAATTTCCTGTTTGCACTATTTATAAAGTATAATTATTTATATTTATAACTTTATTTATGTTATAACTTCCATTTATCTGATCATGATGAATAAAATCATTATCTCAAAATATAATTTATACGCTGCTTTACAAATTTCTATTTTAGATAAATAAAAATTTTGTATTGCATGTTCAAGATAACTATAGTATACTCAGTACGAAAATTATTTTTTTTTGTTTGAATATTCCCGCCATTGTTCCAGGTAATGATACATTTGTATATCTGTATGTATTGTATTCTCTAAAGCGCTATCCAGAATTAAAAACAGATCTAATTTAAATCACTTAATTGTTTGGTGGTCAACTTACCTGGGTCGGTTATAGAATGGCCAAATTATGGTAGATCGAAGATAAATCTTTAAGAAATTTTTTTAATTATTACCAATTATTCCAACTTTAATTTGGCCATGAAAAAAATTGAAACAGAAGTACAAAAAAAAAAAAAGAAATCGAAATCAGATAGAAAAACAAATTTCATAATGAAAATAACAAAACTTGAGTATTTAAATAATAAAAAAAAAATTGCTAAGTGCATTTTTTGATTTTTACTCGAACAAATTTCTAAAGTGACAATAATTGGCAAAAATCTGTAAAATGTTTATAAAAATTTCAATTTGTTGCACTTTAACTCAGTAATTTATTATCCGAATAAAGCAAGTTTACCATCATCATTCGACGAGTAATTTTATAGCCTTTTAAACAACATACATAAAAACGAAGTGTTTTCTATTATCTAGCTCAAAAGTGGAAAGGAGAAAATCCTCTATTTTCATGTTCGACACAGTCTAACTACTTTACAAAAATTAGCAAAATTTGAAAAATGTTTATTATAAATCAAATCTATTTATATTGATACAAAGATGATTTGTTTAAGTTTTCAAACAAAATTATTATCAATAAAAAAGTAAATGAAATGAGCTAATGAGTAAATGAGGAAAAGCAACAGAGTTACCATCGTATTTTTCTTCGTTATTGAAAGTAAATAAATCGTTTAATTTAATTTACAACTCTAATGTGCTGTGTTATTATTTTGCAATGACGTGATAAGATTTACATCTGCACCTGGCCGTGTGCCCTAATCAGATGGTGGATCATTACCACTGTGGATGGCATGTAGCGCCATCCTCGCCCTAGAAGGCCTTCGGATACGTATATCTTCCAGTCACTCCTAGTTACAACTTCAAAAGCCCGTAGTAGGCCGCAGCCTTCACTCCTTGCTTAAGAGTTGGAGACTATCCAACTCCTGGTCCAGAAGGCATGAAGCTTAATATAGTTAAGATCAAGACGGTATTCATACTCACTGGACCTGGACCATTCATTGTGTTAATTGTGAATGATCCGACCCACAAACTGAAACGAGGGCCTTCGTTTCGTCTTAAGATCTACACTGGCCTGGCTGTAACCAAAGGCCATTTATGTATAAGTGGTTTTCACATCAAGAAGCTAGTGATTGAATTAATTAAGATTACATATTGTTAATTTCATTTTGTTTCTATATGAGTTTTAATAATATAGAACAAAACCAATTAAACCAAAATTTTGCTTGAAATTGAATTTGTCTATTAAAAATTCAGTGAAAATCAGCAGCTGGGCAGTTTCCTCGGACAATAGTATGAAAAAAACGAATTCTTTCATATCATGGGACTAGCAACTAGTATCAAGAATTATTCACCTGTTACATTGCTGCCATTAAAGAGCCTGTTCGGAAGTTACAAGTAATTTTTCATAACATCTGTGCTTCAAATTCATATGACCGTCTACTAAGTCACTCACTTACTGCTATACCAGCTAATATGTTTTTAATCCATCTTTAATTTCAATTTCTGATGATTGAATTTTTTTTATGTCAAATGAAATTCTGAACGGTAACCGTAATGAAATATTTAAGAGGAAAAAGAATATTTATATTGCAAAAACAGACTACAAAAAATATGTTTTTAGGGTCGGTTATTTCCAATTGCTTATATGCTTTTTGATATTTTACCTCTATCTGTTATCGATTATACAACTTCTTAAAACGACTTCTGTTGCAGATATCAACTGCTGACTTGGGTTAAAATATTTCTATGAATTTAGAAACAAGAAAATACCAGCGGAGCCAAAAGTTGAAAACGATATGGATGCGGCAACAAATCGAGTTTAAGCTTTTGTATTTTTGATATAAAACTGCATTATTTTATCCAAAAATCCCTTTAATTGTGTTCTTTTCTGATATCTTAATAAGCAGTTTGACTTATTTAAAGTTAATTCTTTAAAGAAGTCATATCTATGACATCACACACGTTTTTCAAAAATCTGAAGTCATACCATTCTTTTTAATTTTATATATTTGAATTGATTTAAAAAGACTCTCTAAATGAATTGTTGTTGCACTTTGTTGTACAGCAGTAACTTTTTGTCAATACCTTTTTATTAACAATTTTTGGAAACTCAACTAGACGTTCTAAAGGAAGTCTAGTAACTAGTGCCCTCTAAAAATTTTAGCACGAAAGTTCCACAATTAGCTACGTAACTACTATCCGGAAATGGTGCTACAACTGTTGCTATAAGCGGTATAAGTATTAAGAATCGGATGCTCTTGATGTTATTGGCATGAAAATTCAGTGTGATGTTCGATGGACTAAGCAAATTTTTCAGGCTTCTAAAGAAGCTTTCAAATGTTTCGATTTTCTAAAGCAATGTGAGACAAACTTCTCTCCATCCGATCTTTGTACTATTTATACCACCTTTATGAGTCTAAATATGGAATACAATTCTCAGTTATGGACCGGCGTTCCGAAGTTTATTGATTTGTATTTCACTGTTTTATCGTTACTACAATGGTAAGTGCTCCAGAGAAATTAGGGACCTCGTTCCAATTAATCGCACATTTTTGCGTTTAAGCCGATTTTTTCTGAGAGCGCATCCATTTGTGGTTGATTGACCATTGAATAGCACTACGCTTTACAGGGAAAATTCGTTTCGTGGAATGAACTCCCTTATGTCTTGCCTGTCACTCTCAATGTAGGAAAATTCAAATCGAATGTCCACAAACTCTTCTCCCTCATTCCCCCTCTCCATAACCTTTTTTCCGAATGTCTACAAATTCTACTCCCTGATTTCCTCTCTCCATAACCTATTTTCCTAGTTCTGGTACAATGAATTGCGTAAATAATAGTCATTCCCTTAGTACTGGTCCGGAAATAAAGGCTTATTTACCTTTAATGCACATAAAATAAACACGATGGTAACTTTGTTGTATTAACTCATTGATGATGATTCATTTGCTCAGCAAGTGGTGCTTATATAGGTGTTTCAAGCGGTTCTCGCATATATTTTAGCGTCACCCCGTATTGCTATTATGATTCCATTTTGGCGCCTGTTTGGTTGTGTGTTTTGTTTTTTTGTTCTTTGTTGTGTGTTGGTTATTTTTGTTTTCTGTTGTTTATCTTATTTCGTAGAATTTCATATAAGCATGTTTTTGCGGTCTTGTATGCATATAAGATTTCTTAGAAAACTACGCAGTTTTTAAAATGAGTCATGGGTCGTATCGTTTACTTTTTTACTGATAATTATTTTTTTTTAACTTAACAAATCATTTTTGTAACAATATTATGGGTTATAACACTGACCCTTGTGGTACATTTTGTGGGTCGGAAAATTGCTCGTTCATTTATACAACGAAAGATTATTTAAGAAAACACGTTATACAATTTTATCAAATAAATGCTTTTCATTGAGACCACGCTACAGAAAAAGAAATACTTATTATTAATAAAAAAGTATAATAGAGACTAAAAAAATTATAAATTACCTGAAGTAAAAATTTAGTTTTTTATAAGATTGTATTACATTTCAAAATTTTCTCTATAACAATCAAAGAAATATTTTTTAGTCACTCTCACCTGTAATAAAACGGAAAAAGAAAATTATTATTATAAAATAATATTAAATAAATATTATATATAATATTATTTTAAATTATTTATTAGTATTTTTTGAATGAAATATTTTTTACGAAAACTAATTTCTTCTCTCTCCCTCTCTCTCTCTCTCTCTTTTCTTACATCTAATTTCAGATTCTCTTTCCTACAATGTGGAAACCTAAAAAGCTTGAAAGCTTTGAGAAAACGAACTGAAATTTTACTCAGAACGACTACATAAAACGTTATTGCTTCCCAATCAAGCCCGACTATCTCAATCTTCAGAGCCAATCCTTATCCCACAGTTACGGATCTAATTTGCCGACTTCCCTTACCCACATTATTCTATTAACTAGAGACTTTTTATCTTGAAAATCAGCTGCGGATATTGGTACGCCCTGTTGAGAAGTTTGTGTGACCCAGTCATAGATTTTCATGATCCAAGGAGAAAATATCGACACAATAGTAAATGTCATGCTCCTCTGATCCATCTATCATATCTCTCCAACTATTTCCATAGCTTTTTAAACTGAAATTAAAACGGTTAAATGATCGCTTAAAATAACTTAAATTTACCAATATTAATTGTTAAAGGTAAAAGTACATTACGATGGCCCTTTCGCTATCGCTTTATCAAGACACTTCTCACACAATTTTAATTTAATCAATTTCCTTAGCTCTTCTGCATTTTAAGTGGTGCGTTCGCTTAAATTATCTCAACCTGTCGATTTTCGATAAAAAATTTCTAAAAATCTTTCAGTCGTCATTTAATACTTTAAATTCGCACATTAAAGGACTGTGTATTGACAGTAGATATAAGATCTATAAATTGTACTTTTTTATTCCAAAAGTACTTTATTTTAATCTGCCTACAATGAAAGAAATAAGATGTCAAAATGACCGTCTCATATAACAGGGAGTGTGTAAATTTGAGTATAAATAAGAGAAATTAAAATCATGTTACTGTATTTTTATACCACATATGTATTGGTGCGTGTGTTTATATAAACATGTAGTGTAGAGTAGTGGTTTAAAACATAAAGGATACAAAAGTTGTTGTAGTTGTGAAAATATGTTAAACGGTTTTGTATAAAATCGTTAAGGCGGAAAAACGCATAAACAAACAACAAAAATAAAAACAAAATAACAGAACAAAGCGGAAGTAACAACAAAAGCAACAAAACCATATTAATACAGAATTTACTAACAACTACTTCATGTAGATTATACCACAAACAAATATGCCATTGTAAAAGAGATGATAAAAAAAAACAGAAATAAATACAATTGCCATTAATCGACATCAGCGTGAGTGTATTCGACTTAAAAAAAATTGAAAATAAATGTTTATTTCAAAGAGGACAAACGAAACTCAAGCGAAATGTGCGCGAAAAAATAATAATAAACAAAAATGGAATGACTGAAATTTAACTCTTTCGTTTTGGAAAATGTTGGTTTGTTTTTTGCTTCGATGATAAAAGATGTGTAGATGTCAGCAGTGGGAAATATGGATGCAATTGATTTGCCATAAGGCAAAAATAATAACCTTTCAATGATACTAAGTAAATAAAACGCTGAAAGATATCAACGACAATTCGCGATATTTTTATGTAAGCATGGAGTGCAAAGAAGCTTCATTGTTCTTTACGGGAAAATGTTGATAAATTTGATACCGTTTATTCTCATCCCAAATATATCATAACATAACACCTCGGTAATATTGCAATATAGAAAGTTGATTAATTATGCTTAACTTTTAATTTGTAATTAGATTGAAGAAAGCTTAAAAAAATAAAAGTCAGAATTAAAATAAACCACGCACGTAATCAGTTGTGTTCGATTTGTTTTCTCCATTCGTGAGTATATTATATATATCCTTAAGTCTCCCCCTTAGGGGCACATTTAAAAGTCTTTATGGATCACACAACCATCTACACCATCTACACTTGTGTCTTGCGAGGGTAAAAGGAAGCCCTGTCCCCTTAGGCTAGCAAGGAGCCAACTGAAAAATTCACTATATTTCCACGGGAATCAGTAAAGGCCCAGAGTTTCGGTATTTGTCTTTTTAGGCATTTAGCTATTCTCTGAAGGATTATTGAGGTACCGGAGTATTGTGGTGGCTGTGTGTTTCGAGGCCCTCGTTTGAGTTTTTGGATCGAATCGTTCACAATGAACACAATGAATGGTCTAGATCCAGTGAGTATGAATGCCGTTGTGCTCCTAATTATATTAAACTTCATGCGTTCTGGACCATGAGTTGGATAGTCTCCATCTCTTCAGCAAGGAGGAGTGGTTGGCAACCCTGCTTTGAAACCGCTGAAATTGCTAGAATTAGTCCTTGTCTTTCTAGGGCGTGAATGAAGTTGCTTTTCATTCACGAAATATACGCTCAAATATTCCTTCTGTTATTACCTGAAATTTACTTTTGTCGTATGATCGTCCTGATCGCAAAAGCGCCCCCCCCCCCCCCTGGGGGCACATTTATCGGTCTTTATAGAATACTCCACTATCTAGACCTGTGCAACTAGGGGAAAAAGGGAGCCCAGTCCCCTGCAGTCAGACATGGAGACAACTGGAAACTCCACTTTATTTCCACGGGGATCAGTGACCCTCAGAGTTCATTATTTGTCTCTTTAGATTATAATAGTTCTCTGGCTGATCATTGAGGTTGGCCCCTATATGGGAGCATCGTAGTGGTTGTGGTTTTGCGGCCCCATAACAGTATAATGGTTATTATGGTGGCCAGGATCATCTCACTGATAATGATACGCAAAGTGAATGATCCAGTCCAGTGAGCATGCTTGACATGTGTTCTGGACAGGAGTTAGAAAGTCTCCAACTTTCAGCTATCTAGGACGAGTATGACGTTCCAAATTATGTATAGTGGTTTGTCCACCATCTGATTAAGACTACATAGTCAGGCGCGGATGTAAAACAAATCACACTCTGATCACAAAAGCGTTATAATTATGCCCACCATGACACTCTTAGCTGCAAATGACATGGAGCATGCGATTCATTTAGCTTTTTTTAAAAAGGCATATGCTCCTCCTGCTCTCTTACACTAATATACGAATTTTTTTTTATACACTCACTTTGTGTTGAAAAAGTTGTCCACCTTTCTATTATGTTTATTACAGTTTTACTCAGAGCACTGTAGCAGTTTCCACTTCAAAATAATTGAAAAGCAAAGCAAAAGCATCGCTAGTACTAAACTTAAAAATAATTATTGTGGCAGATCCAAATTAAAAGCGTATATTTCATAAAGTTCTTTGTTAAGCAAAAATGAAAGCATTCAAATTAAAAGAGTCATCATTCATTTAATTATTTTCGTTCGTACTTTTTGTTACTTCCTGTATCACCAACGAACACAGTTTTACATTTTTGGTCCAAAATCATACTGATGCGAAAAGTGGATAAGTCATAACAAAAATAAATAATAACATAAGTAACTCTGTCCGGACTTCATCTAACAAAATTAATATTTATTGATTATGAGTATTTATCATATTACGTGATAAGATTTATATCTGCGCCTGGCTATGGAGCCTTAATTAGATGGTGGTCCAACCACTTTGCATAAATAAGAACGTCATGCTCGTCCTAGGAAGCCGAAGACTAATTCTAGCAACAGGTTTTTCCTAGTTGCAACTTTAATGATTCCAGAGCAGGGCTGCAAATCATCACTCCTTGCTGAAGAGTTGGAAACTTTCCAACTCCTGTCCAGAACACATGTCTAGCATGCTCATTGGACTGGATCATTCACCTAGGGTGTCATTAACGGCGAAATGATTTTGGCCACCATATTAAACAACAAACCTGATATGGGGCCGCGAAACCACAGCCACCACGATACTCCCATATAGGGGCTAACCTCAATAATCAGCCAGAGAACAGTTAAATGTCTAAAGAGACAAATAACGAAACTCTGCGAGCTTACTGATTCCCGTGGAAATAACGTGGAGCTTCCACTTGTACCGCTGCTGACTTCAAGGGACTGTGCTCCCTTTTTCCCCCAGTTGCACAGGTCTAGATAGTCGAAGTTCTATAAAGAGCATTTATTGTGCCCCCGGGGGGGAGTATTTATCATATGTATTATCGTCTACGTTAAGGTCAAAAACTAAAACTAAATAAATTAATCAATTCATTCCTGTAGTTTTTAGTTTTTATTAGTTCCCGCTTCAGTTTTTTTTAATTTTGCCAAAATCGATTCAAAAAAACTTTGAATAATTGATTCTTATCTGTTTATGTGTAATGCTATTTTCCATGCTCGAAAATCAAAACTTCACCCGGTTAATAAACGGTACGTAAAAAAAATAATTTAAATTTATATAAAAAATTTAGCAATTTATAATTAAAAGTTAAAAACAAAAATAGTATAAAATCTATATATTCCACTAATAACAAAGGGTTTTTCAACAAGAAGTTTGTTTGATAAAACAAAATAAAACAAAAAATTGACTAGAATGATTCAAATTGTTATTGTGTTACGAAGAGAAAAGTTCTGCAGTTATGAATGAAAAATGATATCTGGCAAACATCCACCACGGCTACGCTGATAAATGTCGATTCTTTCATCATTAATCACTTTTTAGCAAAATGGCGATCACATCACGGATTTTCAGTTTTAAGGCTGAAATCAATTCGATTGGCTCCGTATAGACTTTGTCCTTAACGTAGCCCTATAAAAAATAATCCAGTGGTGTTAAATCACACGATTTTGTTGGCCACTTAATTACTGATTGTCGTGAAATTATGCGATCGGGAAATTTGGTTTGCAATAAATTGATAACATCATTGGCTATGTGACAAGTGGCAACGTCCTGTTAAAACCACATATCAGTGATATCCACATCGTGTATAATAGGCCAAAATTGAGTTTTTAACAACTCGCGGAAGTGTGATTTATTGACCGTTACCGCATTTTCAACCTCATCTTCTAAAAAAAAGGCCCAATCACACCTCCAGACCACATGGCGCACCATGCAGTGACACGTTGAACATGGCAAGGCTTCTCAATAATCGCCCTAGAATTTTCAGAAGCCTAAATGCCGCAATTTTGCTTGTTGACATAACCTGATAAGTAAAAAAGGGCTGATTTTGTTCAGAAAAAGCAGCCGGTTGTTCCTGAATGAATGAGCGAATCTAAGACTATGTAAATAGTCAGTCGTCTTCAATTTTTGCACCAGTTGAACCTTGTAAGGCTTTAAGGTTTAAATTCGCCATGTGGTGGATTTTGATAACCGCAATTATTGAGAATGTCGAGGAATTCACTAATTTGGACCTGCTTCAACACTGTGGTTCACGGCTGCAATCTTTTCAGTTAAACGACCCAGTCGGACACGCGTTGGTGTTCGCACATTTTGTATCGAGCCTATCGAATCATATATAACGACCAAATTCTTAATAGCATTCTCAGAAGGATGGTAATGTTGTCCGAAAATATCACGAATTTTACGAAATGTAACTTTAACATTGGATTTTAATTATTTTAATGCGATTTTGGTGTGAAATTGAATTCATTGTAACAATTGCCAATGCATCTACTACGAGTACGTCGAAAAACTAAAATCAAATGTGAAATTTTGTATGCTTATTGCTGAATTATACCCACCGCGGTAAGCAGTTATGTGACTTATCAGAAAGTAAGCATTTTTTGAGGCAAGGTAAACGCTAAATCGGCGCTTGCTTTTAAGGCCATTATGTTGTAAAAATGGTGCAGCTTATTTTCACAAAGTTCCAAAATTATCTAAGCATCGTCCTCTGTTGATTGCTTTTTAATAAAGTCTTATATTATTTATCTTTACTACCACCCAACTAGTAAAAGCGGCACTAGTAAGAAGTATATTCTACTCCTAAATGAATGCAGTACTCCTTTAATCAGTTGGCAAAACGATTACGCAAGTTAGATATAGAATTACTGATACATAATTGGAAATGTTTCACTCTAAAAATTATCTAGTTTAAAAAAAATTTTTTAAATATTGTTAAACTTATGGATTGCCTCCATATAAATAGGCATTGCTCAGAAAAGGTTTCTAAAATAGATGAACCGCTCATAGATCATATTCCTTGAATATTTTTATAACTTCACACTTTTTGATTTCAATATCATAGAGGCAAAGTTTTTATGGAAAAATCATTCATTGTGATTGGTGCGTTTGATTTTTCATTTATTTTGCCAGCTTTTATACAATTCCGTTTGTAGGACTATTTGCGATTATAATTTTGAATTAAGATAGTTAGTTAATGTCTCAAAACTGTGATTTTATTCTGGGCAATGATGATTAATAGATATATGGATTTCGCTTTTATATTGCAGCTAATTTAGGCTTTCAAACAATCATAAAAGCACACATTCGTTGTATAGAAAGTTTTGTTTTCTTTCACTTGTAGCAAAGATTTCCAGTAACTATCACGATCCAAAAAGATCTAATATCTTTTAAGAAAATTGTCCGTGATCCAAAGATTAATATTTAAAGCTACTAAATTCATGAAAAACACCTTAAAGCATTTGCTGCTAATAAAATAAAAGCATCTTGTCTAATGTAAGACAAAAAGAAAAAAATAAAGTACAAAAGGATTTGCATGATAAAATGTAAATTCGTTCGCAGGATTCAACTTTGTTTCAAAAAATAATTTCCATTTAAATGCCATAATTGAGCTTGTAAAAACAAATTAAACTTCAATTTAAAACAAGTGCGAAAACATTCACTGCCATTATGACTTAATCATAGCATCCTGGGGATTTGTCTTTCTCCTGTCTTTTGCCAACCATTTTACCATTTGGTATGACGGCACAACCCGTAACAGTTGTGTAGTCATTTGCTTCATGATAAAGCAAAAACTGTATGATGTCTTATTACAAATAGCATGCTGTTGTAGCATATGGTGGTTTTAACACCACCCGCTATTTCCTTCTTAAAACTTGTGCTCATGATTAAGATGATGATGATGATGATAATGAGAAATATATATTATTTTCTTTCATTTTGAGCCCGCCTCCAATTTGTTGTAGCCTTTTATTTGAACATCTTAATACAAGGCCTTTTGGGTTAAAGTTTATTTTAAATGTTGTTTTATTGTCTTTAGCGTTTAAACTTTTAGTTAAGTTTTTTTATTTTTTTTTTGCATTTCACTTAGAACAGTATAAAAATTATATACCTACTGGTAAATACTTTAGTGAATTATGAAGTAAGGATGCAAGACTATTCTTATTTTTCAACTCCTTAAATAATGTGAGCTATAAATTGGTAAAAAAGAAACCAAATTGGAAAGACAGAAACACTTTAAATTATTTTAAAGAAAATGTGGCAGTTAACGTTTACGCCTATAACCACACCTTGTTTTATTTTACTTTTTTATATTATGATTTTGTATAGAAGACGCAGCTCCAGTTGCACGTGAAACTGAAAAAACTTGGCCATTGGGTGAGGAATTTTTAAAGCTGGTGGATTTTTGTAATTCTTTAATACGATTTTCATCCGCTGTTTGTACAGTGGCACGTTTCTCTTTATAACTACTCATCGGAAACGGTATATTAAGAGAGGCACGAAACATGCTTAGCTGTTGATGTAAGGTACGGAAGCGTTTGTAACATCTTTTAATAATCGAACTAAAGTGGCCATGATTTAGTTCGATGTTGTATAAATTTGGATTAAGCAGATGTCTATAAAACAAACTTGTATTTCTATGGCCGGCATAAAAACTTTTCGTTGAAAAGAGGTAAATTTAATACTGGGTGCATAAATTCGTGTAAAAGGTATAACGGTTAAGCATTGTAATTATTAATCATCCTTATCAAATTCATCTTCATTTGTTCCTTCTTTACGTTCCGCTAATACCGATCTATTGCCCACTGATGATAATATTGTGATACAGTTTGTTATGTAAACGAAAATTACATAGCCCCTATTAATATATTTCATAAAATAGATGAACCATTTAAGAACAAAAAATAATTATATTTTGATGCCTTAATTAGTGTTTCCTTATACAGCACTTGAAATTCGATCTCTACCTTCTACCATCTTTTCATTTTCTTACTTCGTTTCAATTCTATTTATTAACCGAAAACTTTTCTATTATTTGCTCTTATCTGAAGTGCAATGCAAATTTATTCATAAAATTTTATTATTCTTTAAACTACAACAATGAGAATTGTTTATTTCTAAATAAACTGTTTTAATGACTATTTCGCAGTTTGTTTAAAAAGTGTTAAAGGTTACAAAGAAATAAAGGGAATCATTAATGAAATTTTTAATTACTTTTAGCTTCATAATTTTATGTTTATTTTACATAAAAATTTTTCTTAATTAAAGGTGAGTGTTTATTTAACAAACTATTTAAATTCAAAAGCTATAAAGTAATAAAAATGGAATCTAAGTTCATTTAAAAACAGAATCAATAAGCACATAAGACGAATGATTAAGTCTTTTTATGTGTGGATGGAGAAGGGATGCGTGAAAATAAATAGAAATTAATTTGGCAAATTTTCGAAAATTTTTCAAAGAAATAGTTTTTGTAAGTAACTTAACTGGAAATAGTCACAGATGAACTAAAAATTGATTCCTGGAAAGATGAGAAGAGTAAAAGAGAAGTTAATATGTGCTTTTCTCATAGCACCACAGTTTGACTTGACTAGAAAGTGCACGATTAATTTTATTCACTCTATGAGAAAGGAACGGGAAACTATTTGCTACGTTACTTTTATAAAACGAATTTTTTCCCTTTTACTTATGTTTTGTAAAAGTTATAGCATCTCTTCTCACTTCTATTTGAGGAGGTCTTAGGTCGTTGTTAAGTTAGCTAAAGATAAAGTTATGCAGCTGATGGTGACATGGACCGTAGATTTTTTTCAAGTGTCATTCACTGCAAGAAAAATCAAGGGTATAGCAAGAGCGGCTTCGTCGGATATCAGCGGATTGAAGTAGCTCATCATCAAAAGGCACCGCGGCAGCAAAATCTGCTTCTGCTACGGATATCTTCATTCTACCATCGAAAGCAATACATCCCTTATGATTCTCCCCCGGGGGGCACATTTATCGGTCTTTAAAGAATACTTGACTACCTTGACCTGTGCTATTGGGGTTATAAGGGAGCCTAGTCCCCTGAAGGAAAGCAGGAAGTCAACTGGAAGTTCCACGTTATTTCCACGGGAATCAGTAAGCCCCAGAGTTTCCACTAATTGTCTCTTTAGACTTTTAGCTGTTTCTCTGACTGATTATTGAGGTTGGGCCTTCGGGAGTATCGTGGTGGTTGTGGTTTTGCGGCCCCAAGCATGAACTGATAATGGTGGCCAGGATCATCTCGCCTTTAATCACACCAACGGGTGAATGATCCGGATCCAGTGAGCATGCTAGTCATGTGTTCTGGACCAGGAGTTGGATAGTCTCTTCAGCAAGAAGTAGTGGTTTGTAACCCAGCTTTGGAACCGCTAAAATTGCATCTAGGAAAAAGCTGTTGCTAGAATTAGTCCCCGGCTTCCTAGGGCGTGAATGACGTTGCCTTTTATTCCCAGTGGTTTGACCTATTTAAGGCCTACGGCCAGGTGCAGATGTAAATTTTATCACGAAAATCCCTTATGATTATAATAACAAATAAAGAAAAAGTCCTCAAAATCTTTATAGGCCTCCATCTAGAAAATTTCCCTCAAAAGTAACGCGAAATAGTCTTTTGTCTTATTCTCCTTCAAGCATATTCGATATGATTCCTGAAGCCCAATGAAAGATGGTAATTAAAAACAAAAAGTCCGAAGTAAAAACCTGATAGTAATCTTACGAAAAGGGTTAAACTAGTAGTTTTGACCCGAGCAGCATTATAAATTGGGTAAGAAACTATTTGGTAAATAATATTTTTTGTTGACCCAAAAAAAAATTTAAGGAATATGTTTTGTAATAATTTGGAACTTTAAATTTACATTTTATGTAAATAATGTCATCCTGATTATCTCACCCTGGTATAAATCAATAAAATAATTTGCAACTTAAAACAAAATCTTCAAAATACTGGCATATCAAAGAGATAACATTATAATTGTTAATATCTTATACTGTCTAAATCAAATTAGTGTAATTACACTCGAAAGGTTATTTTTCATGTTTTTATATCAGGCGTGACAAGACAAGGTTTTGCTACAAGTTTGTTTTCTAAAACAAAATAAAACAAAAACTTTAAATTAAGATGATTTAAATTTTTATTATATTACGAAGAGAAAATTTCGGCAATTAAGAATGAAAAATTATTTCTGGCAAATGTGAACCACGCCCACGCTGACAGATATCGATTCTTTCATCAAAGTTTTCAATCATTCAATTTCTTTAATCACATCACGGATTTTGAGTTTTAAGACTGAAAACGATTCGATTGGCTCGGTATAGACTCTGGTCTCACAAAAATAATCCAACGGTGTTAAATCACACGATCTAGCTGGCTCCTTAGCTGCTGATTGTCGTGAAATTATGCGATCGGGAAATTTGATTTGAAATAAATTAATCGTTTCATTGGCCATGTGACATGTGGCACTGTCTTGTTGAAACCACATGTTCGTAAATCTCCCAACTAGCTACATGTTCGAAGTCTGTGGGTTAAGTAAATAAAGTAGGATATGTGAAATTCACCTGTGATTTTAATCAAATCACATTTAATGTGAATTGTATAGTTGTGTTGATATTTTGTTTTCAAAGCAAAAAACAGAAGTAAATGTCATTTTTGCTAATATATGCACCATGTGCGATTAATTTAGACAATTTTTTAAAGCCAAACTATTACAATTTATTTAAGGTTCTCTGGAAATCTATTTTAATTCGGACACAAAGGGCCGATTAGAATTTCCCACGGATATCTTTAAATCGATTTCTTTATTTATAAGAACCCAGTGGATATAGTATTTTGTAGGACTTGTAAATAAGCCTTATGCATATTACATTTAAGTTTACTGCAGTCAAACAAGAAAAAGTTTGCAGGTCTAGAAATTTCCTTCCCATATATAATCCGACGCACTTGTTTCCATTATTTCTCTGTAATAGTGCCTTTAAGAATGGTTCTAAAAATATATTGTAACAGATGCGTCTTGCTAAAGTTTTAAAAGAAAATAATTAAGAAATAAAGTAAGCAACTGGATATGCTGTTTATTAACTGCTTAGCTTACTAAGAAAACTTATGCACGTAAGACAACAATAAATTTATATACACGCAAACCAGCAACAATCATGTATGATGTTTATTAACTGCGTAGTTTTCTAGGAAAATGTATGTACACAAGACAACAACAACTATCTTAAAATAAATTCCAGGAAGAAACTTTATCAGCATAAAAGCAAAAACAAAAATGCGCACAGATATACAGGTGCCTATACATTGAATAAATAACATAACAACAAAATGTGATACAAAGGGAGAAGAAGATTCTTAATTTTTCTAGACCTCTAGTGGACAAATATAAAAGGCAGCGCCTGAGTGGATAGTTAGTTAGTTAGTTAAAAAACATAAACCTTATAAAGTAAAGACTTGCTTGTTAATAAATTTTTGTGCCAAAGTACAAATCTTATTTTTGTGTGTAGTTTTGAAGCTCCAAAATCTGGTGTAATTATTTTGCAATAAAGAACTCAGCAACAAAACCTTTACAAAAGGTATAAACGTAACAATATGTTTAATATGAACATTTCTTTTTATCGATAAAGGATTGATGGTGTTTTTTTTAACAAAAATATTCTTATTTCTAACCAATTAAAATTAAAATACCTTTTGGATAAAATTCCAAAAATTTGCGAACGAAAAAATATTTAAAAAAATGTCTGCAAAAGAGTGTTTTACACAAAATGCAAACTGCGAGAAAATCTTGCGAAATTCATACCTTTTTAACGTTAAAATGACAGAAAACCACCTTTTCATTCCTGAACAATATTTGAAAACAATAATAGTTGGTTGGCAAAAGTATGCTACTGTTTTGAGCAGTACTGTTCTAAACGATGAAGCCAAGTTGCGTCTGCAAACTAACATTTATTTTAAAAATGAGCCACTGGCTACTGCCGATGCCCCTAATAGCATCGAGCCACTTTACACCACTAAATTTGACACCAAATATCCCTCAGAAGTTAAGCGTAACATACTTTCTAATTAGTTTTTCAATCTGGTGAAAACTATAAAAAAAAAACTCAACGTAATTGATTTCTGATAACATTTTGATAAAAACTATTTTATTTATAGTTATCTCTGGCAAGTTTTCTGAATAAATGTTAAACACAAAATCTTAAACTTAAAAATATGTAGAATATATCTCCGTATCATGCTAAGTTATTTATTTCACTTCTGTTTTAAAATAATACGAGCCACACAGCCACCCTTGTATCTTCAGTTAGGCGACATGTCACATACTAATAAATTTATTAAAGAAAAGTATAATAATTTTGTGAAATTTATTTTATTATAAAAGAAAAACATAGCAATTTGTGATAAACGTGCTTGAGGTCAATAAAATTTTGGCAAATAAATATTTTCTATAAATTGAAATGAAGAAATATGAGAATAACATAACAAAAAAAAAAAAACAGATAGATAGAATGACAAACAGACAGGTTGTATTTGTTTAAAATGATATTTTCAATAAAGTTCGCAAATGGCAGAGTCAAGGGATGTGGAAAAATTATAAAGTGCAAAAAATTAATAGAACAGCAACCAACATTTTACAATATTGAAATAATGTTGTAATCATAAAAAGATAAAAAAAGGGGTAGAAGACGTTTTCAAAACGTTTTAAAATAAATATATAACCCAGCAAACAGTTGAGGTATATATATGATTGGGTATGATATTACGTCAACCCGCGTCCAAGTTGGATTGTGAACATACTGGTTTCGGCTATATGCCATCTTCAGTGTTCCCTCTATATGTCCCCGTCGGACAATATACGCACATATCGATTTATATGCTGACTTTAAATCATAAGAGTGAGACCGAGAAATTTTTCATGCAACAACTGAATTGTTTGGCTTTCTGTGTGGCTTGCGGCACCGTCTTGCTGAAACCAAATGTTACTGATATCAATATTGGCCAATTGTGGCCAATAGTTTGGTAGCGCAGAGAACTCACACTGATGGTATTTCCTTGATAATTTTCGAATAAATACGGGCCGATGATGCCGCTTAAGCACAAACAGCAGCGTGCGAAACCATCCAAAGTGTTATGGTTTTTCGACTCCCGTTTTTAGATTTTGTGAGCCCTAAATGTGACAATTTTGTTTGTTTACATAACTGCATAATTGAAAATGAGCCTCATCACAAACGTACGACCGAAGAAGTGGTCGGTCGGCTTTAATTTTTGAAGAAGTTGAACTTTGTAAGCTTAAAAATGAAGATCATTATGCAAAATGTTGTGGAAAGTACCTCTAGTCATACCCAATTATTTTGAAAGTTGAAGAGTTTATGTTCCAGGCTCATTCTCAACACTTTTCTATATAGCCGCTATGTTTGCATATACGGCCACTACGAGCATATTGTCTTGGTCTATTGCTATCAAAAATACCGTGAGCTTCCACTTTAGTGATTGATCTACGCGCAGCGGCCTTAAAAGGAGCCTGCTTGCAAGGAAAGGCTGCTTGAATTATGCTAAGAGTTAAAGTGAAGTTTTTATCATTTTGATAGTTAATTTTCACAATAAAATTCTTTGCCCAACTGTGTAGCGTTTCATGCTTTTAATTTTAATTAAATTTATCCTAATTCATTTCGACCAAACTACGTTACTTGCTAGGTATAAAACCAATCGTATTTTTGATCCAGTCTATTGCACTGAAATGTCCAATCATATTTGCATGGTCTCTGGAATTACGATAATGAATATTGTGGGACAATTCGTGTCTGCACCAGCCAATGGCTCGTTAATTTCGCATTTAGGCTTTAAGTGTCCTTACCAATTGAATATTTAACATCGATTCAGCTTTGTCTAGGTTATCTGCTCGTACATGACCGTAGCAAATGCTAAGCGGCGAGACTCGCACTTAATTTATCTTAGATAGAACGCACAGTCTCACATTTTCATTAACTAATTCATAAGGAAAGAGGAACGCGAAAGTCGATCGACTGTAACTTTAGCTTCATTGTAATTATTAGGTGCCCCTGTACGCTAGTAGGTAGTGTACTTGCTTGTCAGTATGGGGGCTGTGGGTCCGATTCTCAACCTTGGTTTTTTCACTACAAAAACACAAATTGACTGTCGGTGGGGCTGCTCAGCGATGAAGGCATAGTCAGTGGTCGCTGTGCTGTCTTATATACGGCAGTTAATTTCCGAATATCCTTCTACTTTCACCACCTCTTTCATCTCTTCTCTATCCCTTTCCTAAAGAATGTAGCACGGTACTTGACTAAATAGTCATTGTTACCTGAAGTGCTACTTCTCTTAAAAAATCTGGCAATATTGTCGAAGATATTAGTCTCATCCTGTTCTGGAAGGAAACAGTTCTTTGAAGCGTCTTTTACAGGGTTCTCTTGGCACGTCTAAATTGGCGGTTTTAGTGGCTTATCGGCAAATTCTTATTAAAACAAAATATCTTGATAAGCATAACAGTGTGGACAGTGGAAACCGTAAATAACTGCAAAATTGACTTAATTTGAATGTGATAATCAGTAATGACACTTTGTGCTCAACGGAGTATATATCTAGGATATAGTAAGCCACCTAATTGCCTTCAGGGCAAGTGCAAGAATTTTGCTTGTTTAACATATTCACCAGCTAAAAAATATGAGTTCTACTGTCGATAACTTCTTTTGTCTTATTATTCTGAAATGTCGTATTTAAGAACATTTATTAACAGAATAACCCAAGCAATGGCTCTTATTAGTTATATCACTTTATGTTGACAACAACTTTTTCTTTATATGCGATTTTAATTTTTAATGATGGGTACAAGTAACCGACTATTTTAGTAGTCGGTTAATTGGAAACAGCATGTTTCGGTGTTTCGAAAAACCACAAAGAAACTCTGTATTCTTTTAATGAAAAATACAAACTGTAGAAAGATTTCCTTACCATCTGTGTTATACGCATACGTCAAGAAAATGTCATATGCAACATTTAAGAACTAATGAGCACAATCACGAAACGTCCTCAACCTTTTCTTCGATACGATAGTTTTCTCTTACTACTTAGAAGCTGTTGCATATTGCAACATTACAAAAATTTTGCGACACTCGTTTTTTTTCAAATACTACAGAAACGGAGCTATCAAATATATATAACGAAATGGAAAAATCTATATTGCATGATACTGTTACGGATGTGTCTTGCTTAAAAGAAAATAATTAAGACCAGATTTAGGGAACACATTAGAGACTATAACAAAAAACTACGAGAACCAAAATCAACTCCAGAATCAAACTTTGCGAACCATATATTTAAGAACAAATGTACACCAGGACATATTAAAACAACGGTTAAACTGCTTCACACACAGCACAAAGGAAGGAGACGAAATGTATTAGAAAACATGGAGATATACAAACAAAAAACATTTGACGGACGAATAATAAATGAACAAATAACACTGCTTCGGACACAATATTTAAACCGTTGAAACATTTTTACAGGAAAACAAACACTACACCAGCACAAGAACGTTACGCAGGTGCGCAAGACCAAGGCAATAAAGAACATCATAAACGTACAATTACAGATTATTATGTCACATAAAAGAGGGAAAAAGGAAAAAACCCAATAGGTTCACACATAAACAAAAACGGACAAAAGAATTTAGTTAGGAAAAAAGACGAATGAAAAAGGGAGAGACAAATTAGGTAAAAAGAGACAAACAAAAAAGGAGAGAGAGATGTAGGCAAAAAAGACAGAAAGTGACGAACGCAATAACATGAAGGGAGACACGAACTATGTAAACACAACTGACAATAGAACGCAACTAGTACGAAAAGAACACTGAAGATGGCAAACAGCCGAAACCGGTTTGTTCAAAAATCAAATTTGACGAGGGTCGACGGAAAACCGTACCCAAACAAAAGAAAATAATTAAGCATTAAAGTAAACTACTGGGTATATTGTTTACTGACTGCGTGGCTTGTTAATAAACGACAAATTTCTAGTTGCAAACTATGTAGAAATTTTATACACGCAAACAACAACAATTTGGTATGCTGTTTACTAACTGCGTGGCTTGTTAAGAAAACTTATCTCAACGAGACAACAACAAATATCTTAAAATAAATTTCAGGAAGAAACTTTATCAGCATAAAAACAAAACAAACATACACACAGACATACAGGCGCCTATACATTGAATGAACAGCATTCAACAACAAAATGTGATACAAAGGGAGTAGAAGATTCTTAATTTTTCTATACTTTTAATGGACAAATATAAAAGGCAGCGTCTGAGTGGATAGTTAGTTAGTGTAAGAATAAACCTTATGAAATAAAGACGTGCAACTTAAAAAAATTGTTTTGTAGTAGTTAAAGAAAATAAACTTTTAACTAATTTAATTAATTTAGCTAACTTGTTCTTATTAAAGCAATAACAAGATTTTTTGGCTCTTGTAAAAAACTCACAGCTTCAAGTATTATTACAATGTGTGTGAGTGCATTTTTCAACACTTTAAGCGAAACTATCTTAATGTCTTCTTCACTTTTACGTGGTTGAAACTTAGAACTTGTTACTACTATTATTTTTACATATCATGGGTTAAGCACGATCATAGTAATTGGCATACGTTTTTCGAAGGAAATATTATAATTAGCGAAATATACTCTTTGAAGTTTTAAACTTTTATCTAAATAAAATCGTTTTAAATTTTTGTTCACTACCAATATTTTAAGTTATTTCTCTCAGTTAAAATAAGTTTAGGTTGCAGAAATTCGGTATTTAATTTTATGATAACTTTTTAATATAATAGTTATAGTAACCTAGTGCTATATAATCAACTACTAAAAAATATTAAAAAGGTCAAAAAACTATAACTATTATATATAATATAAGTGAGCTCGATATAAATAAAAATATAAAAATAAAAACAAGAAAAGAAAATGAGTTTGAACAAATTCAAAAAGAATCTGGAAGTTGCAGGTTTGGTCAACAGATTCAAGTCTGTAGGAGGTAAACTCATAAAAACAAAAGCAGCAATAACTTTTCTAACTAGGTGTAGAAATAAAGGAATCATACCAAAATTTATTTCTAACTCAACGAAGAATTTTCTGAACATTTTTAAATCAACAAAATTTGGAGAGATGAAAAATTTAATTGGCAAGCATAATCAAGATTTCCATAACAAAATTTTAAAGTTAACGTTGAAAAAAAAAATATATAGGGAGAGGATAGCTATAGAAAGAAATTTAAGAAATCATTTTGGAGCAAGAAATAAGAGAGTTTTTATATTATGAGAACATATTGGCAGATTAATTTAAACAAACGGTAAAAAATAAAAAAAGTGACCTAGTGCTTTATAATTAACTACTAAAAAATAACTTTTTAATTATGAAGACAAAAATCATTGATAATATCTTTGGCGATGTATGTGATAAGGTTAACGTTAGCAACTGGCCGTGAGGCCTTAATCTGACGGTGATCTTATCTTATCTTATACATCACGTAAGCGTACCCTCAGAGCGGACTGCTAGAGATAGCTGTATATTGAAGTGTAACAAATGCCTCTTTGACAGGAAATCCAAAATGTTAGTTTACAAATTTTAACTCGCAGCTCGCCACTACAATTTCAAATTTAAATCATTTGCAAATGGTCACTATTTTGTAGTGAGAAATTAATTAAGGTTAGGAATTATCAATCAATGAAAAGAAGTAAATTCTATACAGTAAGTGCTTACTGATGGGAGCAGAAACAATTTCTCTAATTTCTGCTTTTCACAGGAAAACGAAGAAATAAAATTTGCGGTGTATTTATTATTTTGCTCTTTGGTAGATGTAGTTAGAGAGAATATTCAAATTAGTTACGAAGATAACATAAAATCTAGTTCATAACGGAAATTTAAAAGCTTATTCACCTTTTAAACCTGCGTTAACACCTATTCGACAATTTTTTCAAGACCCGATTAAATCAACAGCCACCATGTTGGTCCTCAAACAATAACCAGAACAGGGCCATAGCCCCGCGGGCAACTAGTTCCCGTGACACTAGTATATGTCTATTAAATTTACTAATCGGTGTCAGAGATTCATATGTCTCTTTTCCCTCAAAAGCACATATCAAGATGTGAAAAAGATCCATCTAGATTGCGTGCTAGTTCCCGTGACACTAGTATATGTCTATTAAATTTACTAATCGGTGTCAGAGATTCATATGTCTCTTTTCCCTCAAAAGCACATATCAAGATGTGAAAAAGATCCATCTAGATTGCGTGCTCTTGGAGGTAAACATCTTCGGTGATGCGTGGTAAGATTTACGTCGGTACCCAGCGTGTGTATGCTATAACTCGACGTTGGTCAAACCACTGGGGCGATATGATATGTGCACCCGCGCCCTAGGCAGCCGAAGACTAATTACTAGCAACAGGACTAGTTGCAATTTTGAAGATTCCGGAGCAGGGCCCCCAACGCCCACTCCTTGCGGAAGAGTTGGACACTATCCAACTCCTGGTCCAGAACACATGACAAGCATGCTTACTAGATCCGGATCATTCACCCTTTGAGGTGAGATGATCCTGGTCCCTTAATCAAGTTCATGAGGGCCGCGAAACCACTACCACCACGATGCTCCCGCAGGGCCAACCTCAATAATCAGTCAGAGAACAGCTAAAAGTTTAAAAAGCCAGAAAGCTGAACTCTGGGGCTTAATGATTCCCGTGGAAATAACGTGGAATTGTCCAGTTGGCTCCTGCTAGCCTTTTAGGTGAGTGGACCCCCTTTTACCCCCGGTGACACATGTAATGACGGTGAAATTCCGTTAAGACATATAAATGTGCCCACGGGGGGGACATCTTCGGTGATGCCATACTAAAGAGTTATTTATTATAATACGTGTGGTTAAACCTTTTACCCGAAGCTAAGAGTAAATAATACGTAAAGGGTTCGCCAGTATACTGCGTTTATTTTTTGTTTGTTTTCACACAAAACTAAAAAATTGTTATTAGCAAAACAACAAAACACTCATAACAATGGTATTTGCAACAATCAAGAATATCGTTAATATTGGAAAATTAAGCCGATATTGGAACTGGACATAAAAAAAGAAATTTTTACAAATACAATTTTTTTAGTTTTGTGTAAACACAAACTGTATAGCGCAATAAACAAATGCAATAAACTGGAGAACCCTTTACGTATAAGGAACTGTGGATAAAAGGTTTAACCACAACAGTTGTAACGTTGCGTAAGATATGCATTTTAAAGTTTTATTTTTATTTAAAGTTCAGTTTAACACATTATACACATGTGTGAACCTGACTTGCTTTAAATGTTCTTCCACTAACGATTAAATTGTTTGCTAGCATATTTATCCACATTGATTGTATATATATAATATTGACACAAGTATGGAAAAAAATTCGCACTTTATGCATGTGACACGACATTGACTTCTTGTTGTTTTCTATTGTATCGATGCGATACAGAAAGGTTTTCATTTAGGTAATACATTTATTTATCTGTATGAATGTTATATTTTTGTATAAATTTTCATTCAATTGAATTTTATTATATAAAACGCTCCCACGTTTCAATGACTGTGTGTTTTTGTATTTGGGATGGAACAATTTGGCAACAATTCAAGCATAAAATTTAAAAGTATGATTGAAATGTAACTATAATATTTATGAGTTGGAAGAAAAAAGATCTAAAATACATTTAAATGGCGAATAGCAAAAGTTATCATGTTTTTATGTTATTACCTGTGCGCTTTAAACCTTATGCATACAGGTATTATTTATAGCAGAATGCTAACAATTTATGTAAGTATACGGCAGAACAATTTGGACAATATTTGGTTGAAACAATCTAAAAACTAAACGTTCAAAAGGAAAGTTTCTACTTTGTAATTGGGCTTAAAAATTTAATGTGACACAGGGAAGTTATTGGGTAAGCTATTTATTACCAAATAAAAATGCTAAAAAAATTTAACATGTGAGTAATATTGTGTTCAGACATATACAATTATTGAGATTATCGCAATAAATGGAATTATTGAGCTCAATATTCCATACAAAACTAGACTTTAAATATTGTTCAATAAGTAAGAAATTGTTGTAAATATTGAGTAAACCTTGACATGCAGCACTGTTAACAGGTGTGTTCAGTGAGAAAAATTATCTACCACTTATCTACAATGACATATGCCATCAATGTAAAACAAAATATTAAAAATGGTATAATTGATTTTAACAATATTGTTTATATTTTACATACCAATTTCTATAAAGATCTTTGATATGCATTTTTCTCCAATAATGCAAGAAGCATGAGCTGTTGGTTTCTTAAACTCTGGAGAATTTGCAAATTTTTCTTTTTTTTATTTTTAAGTACCGCCAACTTTAAATCAAAACACGATCGCACTAAACGTTTCTATCGCGCTAAGCATTTCTATTATACAATAGTAATTGCTTTTTAATAAATGAATTTATAGCCATTTTTATAAAATAAAATTTATGACTGAAAAAAGAGCAAAGTTGTTTTCCAGCTGTCAAATGTTTATTGAGTTAGCTAAATTTAGTATGTCTGAACACTAAAATAATATTGCCAATAAACCGAATATTGAGTCAATTAAAAATATATGTATGAACATGCTATAATAATCCTTTAAGAGCAAATATTACATTGATAAGACGTCTGGTAAGAATTAAATTCATCAACTCTTAAACATCAAAAGACAATTGTTAAGCAACTTTAAAAGATTTGAGGGCCATTCTGAAACGCACAAAAAACCAAACAGGTTAAGCCGCGGTAAACCTAAGCCAAGCAATAGTTAGTAAAAAAGGTAATAAAATAGTAAAACAAGAAGTCGTGAGTTCGGAACTTATCGGAGAAGTACAGTAGCATGGAGGACAAATCCCAGATGAAGAAATAACGAAAAAGTAAAGTGACATAAAATAAGTAAAACCATTTATTGAAAGCACCGTTATCTTTGCAAAGGGAAACATTCTTAATTTTTTGACTATACTCGACTTGGGTTGATTTTTGCAAATAAATATAGCAATTTCAGTTACTTAGCACAGCTACTTAATTAATTTTTGTAACTGATATTTTTTCTTGGTGTAAATTATTATCGCTATTCTCATAGCATTCTTGGCTGAAAGTTTGTACAGCACCATTGCTTTTGTTAATTTCACAGCAGCTTTGATTGACTCTTCTAGCACCGGACTTAGTTGACTATTTTTATAGCTACTTCCTTTTATATTTTTTACAGTAGCTAAAGCTGACCGTTTCTCAATATTCAGAAAACCTAAATTTATGGTAGAAATAATTTGAATAAATAAATAAATGCAAAGATAATTTGTTAAGTTTTAGAAGAAAAGTTATCAATAAAAAACTAAACGAAAGGATCCTCTGTGCATTTTACAAACTGCGTAGTTTTCTTAGAAATCCTATACAAACAAGACAACAACATTATGCTTTTAAGAAATTCAACGAAATAAGATAAGCAATAAAAAAACAAAAACAAGTAACACAGCACAAAAACAAAACACACAGCAAAGCAGGCGCCTATACTGAATGATACTAAAATATCGGGTGATGCTAAAATAGAATATTCTTTTATATGCCAGAATCACTTAAAACGCCTTTATAAGCACCACTTGCTGGGCAAATGAATTAATTCAAGTTGAGTCATCATTGAGTAAAGACAACAAAGTTACCATCGTCCTTATTTTGTGTGTACTAAAATAAATAAATCGTTTTAGTTAATTTTAAACTCTAAAGTGCTGTTTATTATTTTGCAATAAAGAACTGAATACATATAACAAAATGTTTATTTAAAGTAATAAATATAACAAATATAATATTGACTACAATTACTTGTTTTGATTTCTCTTATTAACCCAGCTTTGTAAAACTGTGCAGATAAGAAGCATACAGATTGGAATTCCAGTTTCACTATTTTCTGGAATAAAAATGACTAGACTTTGCTAATATGGAGTGTTCTGGCAGTTTGTTTTAGTTGTTGCTTTTTTATCTGCATTTGAAATGTGTGGATATGAGGAAACTGAAGGAATTCTGTAACAAGAATAGTAAAATATTTTATTCTTATGGATATCACAAAAATTTAAATAGATTGCATTCGTTTATGTAAATCGTTAGAAAGAGTATTTTACTTTCAACTATGTAAAGGCATAAAATCTACTCACTTACTTAATGCTATCGATTATAATACTGTTACGTTTATACCTTTTATAAATGTTTTTTTTTTGGGTTCTTTATTGCAAAATAAATAACACCAGATTTTAGAGTTTTTAAATTAATTACAAGTTTATTTACTTTAACTACACACAAAGTTGGCACTAAAGAACAAATAACTTAAGATACACGTCTTAACTTCACGAGGTTTATTTTTCAACTAACTAACTATCCACTCAGACACTGCCTTTTATATTTGTCCACTAAGAATCTAGAAAAATTAAGAATCTTCTACTCCCTTTGTATCACATTTTGTTGTTGTTATGTTATTCATTCAATGTAAAGATGCCTGTAGGTCTGTGTGCATTTTTTGTTTTTGTTTTTATGCTGATAAAGTTTCTTCCTGGAATTTATTTTAAGATAGCTGTTGTTGTCTTGTAAACATAAGTTTTCTTAGCAAACTACGCAGTTGGTAAACAGCATTCATAATTGTTGCTGCTTTGTGTGTATACAATTTCTATGCAGTTTGTAACTAAAAAGTTGTTGTTGTCTTGCGTGCATAAGTTTTTTTTAGCAAGCCACGTAATTAGTAAATAGCATACCCATTTGTTTACGTTATTGCTTAATTATTTCTTTTTAAAACTCAAGCAAGACGCATCCGTAACAATATTGTTTTATTTCTAATAGTTTAATCAACAAATGGACTTTTTAATAATTTAAATTTATTATTAATTTTCTTTTAGAGAACGTCAAAGTCTATTTACTCAACGGTTGTAAGTTTCTACACCAAGAAAAGGATGCATTTAAAATAATTCTATACAACTATTCCAAATATTTACGTAAAAATTTTCGTCCAGATTCAAAACCCACTGCAAACTGTTATCAATTGAACCTGGATTCTGAATCAGAAAACTCTCATATAATTCATTTCTATCGAAAATAGTAATAATAATTTTAATCTTGAGAAAATTGCCATTAATGAACGCAGATCTGAAATACTGAACATGGTATAGACTACTCTTCTTTATATATGGTCCGTCACATAACTTTTTTTGTTTTGAATGCTATAAACAAAACTACACAGCTTCGGCTGTATGGCACGTAGCGCCGTCTTCAATTTTTGAGAACAAAAATTCGTTCAACATGGCCCGATAACGATCGCCATTGACTGTAACGGCTACTCTTGAAAAATGGCCCAATTAAACCTCTGGACCAACATCCGCACCAAACAGTGACTCGTTTTGGGTGCGTCGGCTTTTCATTGTATGCGCGCGGGTTTTCTGTACCCCAAATGTGACAATTTTGATAGTTTACATACCCGCCAAGAACAATGAGCTTCATCTGAAAAGATGATTGTTTTTGCAAAATCGGCATCTTCTGTAAGTCGATCGCAAGCCCAATTAGCGAAGCATTTTTCAAGCGCATTCACAACATATTCGTTCACCGCAAGGATAAAACTAAGTACCTGTCAAATCAAGCATGAGCTAAGAGTTACCATTCACGAAATAAGCACTAGTTGAAAAAAACCTGAAATTGCGGACCCTATATAACGTGATTCTGCATTAAAATGAACTAATTTTCTCTTTAATAAAATTTATCATATGTCTATGTTGGATGATTCACAAATAGTTTGTCTCTCAAGCCTGACTGAAAGTTGTTACTCCATCAATAATATAAAAAAATTTAAGTTTGTATACTCAACTTTAGCCTTGAAATTAGTTTTATTTGCTAACTTTATACACAACTCAATATTAAGTACAGATAGCACTATTTATGATTTCAGTTTTAATCAACAAACGTTAAAATGCTGCAGTGGTTGCAGAGCATTTACTAGGTGTGTTACTTAAGTTACTTTCAAACACCACCAAGATTTAACCCTTTTGTTGGTAGTACCTTACGGACATATAAACCATAACTAAAAAAAGGCTTATTTAGCTAATAAATTAAATATGGAAGTGTTGTTTTTATAATTAAGTAATATCCTGTCCAGGATCTAAAATTTATTCCCAGACATACGTTCCCAAGAAACACTAGTTCTGTTGTACTGCCTGCCATAAATGAGAAAGTAGATAAAGAGCATATTATGTGATGTATGAATATGAATTGTAAATGCCTTGTAATTTAATGTAACTTTTAATTTTTGCTTATTTAAACATAAAACAAACGTATTCATTAAAGGCTACCTTGGCAAAAGGGATACTGACTTTTTTCCTTGCACATACGACATCTCTTGTTTATTTTGTATTTATAAAGAGTATTGTGTTCTTTCTTATAATTACCAGTTTGTTTTAAGGGGATTATTATTATTACTTGTTCTAACTTGGCTAAGTCAGAGTATTAGGAAGCCACTCCTAGTATTAGTTTTTAGTATTGTTAAAATTAACTTATTTTTTTATTTAAAAACAAACATTTATTTATAAGCTTAAGCTTGAATTAAATGAAAAACTTGAGGCAATTCATTGTTTTAATTTTTAATTTAATTTTTCTTTAAATTTTTCTGCTTATTATAAAAACAGAGTTCATTTTTCTAATTAAATATTTGTGGGATAATATATGTGGGATATAAAGATGTGGGATATAAAAATTAAAATGTTTGAATTTTGTGAATTTTGCTTTACTTTTCTAAGACTCTTAATGCAAATTTAACATTTCGGGTTAAGCTTGGGTTAATAGCAGGGGTGTTAGCTGTGCCGATTTTTATTTTAGAACCTCTTGACAATTTTCTGGCATCATATTTTACACTTGTTATATTTTAATTCAGGAAGAACAGATTTATTCAGACATTACAAATCTAAAAAACATATAGTTTATAGGCCATATATGGGCCATATATAGCCCTGGTTTGCTTTATTACATCTTTGAAAAATTTAAAAATGAATAAATAAAATAAAGATTTTTATAATCAATAAAATATAATACTACACTACTACTGTTCTTTTTTGAAAAATAAATTAGTTGGCGAAGTAGTAGTGTTTACAATGCACAGTTAAAATTCTATAACTTTAAACTGGATAGGAATTTTTGTTAAAAATTATTTTTACACAATTTACGCAATAGGGTACAAAATCAGATGAGTGGAAAATGTAGTGAAAATTTACAAAGCTAACAAAACAGACCGCCAATCACACCAAGGTAGAGTTTCACTCACGCGTCAAAAACGTAACAGACATACGATTCAATAATAACGAGACAAAACTAATGGAGAAAGAAATGAGACATAATTTACCTTTTGACAGGATACAAAAAACAATTGAAACGCAAATTGTAGACGCCGAGGCACCTATTACTCAGTTACTAACCGACCGACAAGAACACATGAGACACAGAGTAGTCGACGTACTAGAAAAAATGATAAAAGAACACAATAAAGCAAAGACGAATCCCAACCAGCAAAAATTGCTACACAGATAAGTACAAAACTACGGGACAATGACCTAATAATTACAAAGGCGGACAAAGGAAACACGACTAATGTACAAAAAAGATGATATAGACAAAACACAACAATTTATACAGAAGACCAACTGCACTAAATTTAAAAACACACAACTGAATCTTTCCGGAGGAAATACCCAGCCTATTAAAATGCTGCAAAATAATTACTAACGGAAAAGTATACAAATACATGAACACGAATTCAGGACCACCAACTGAAAATACACCAGACCTGCACCAGTATGTCACCTCACCGGCTTACTTAAATAAAAGATAAATTTACAAAATACATATAATATACGTAATACACCAAGACCTTATCCAAAAATTTAATGGCATCAAGATAACCGGTAACTTCAATAACAACACATGAAACGAACACTAAAAACAAGATTTACAGAACACATACGCGCTTACAAATGAAAAAGAGAAGACTTGACACTCACGGACACACACCAAGGGAAATAAACGAATGTATGACATTATCACATCCTAGCAAAAAAGGACGAAGACTAGACATTCTCGAAAAAATCTACAAAACAAAAACTTTTAACAGTGACATTATAAACGAAGACGTAAACACGACATCAGACACAGTTTTTACACCACTAAAACTACTTACACATACGAACAGACGATTTCGATTTTCTTGTGAGAATTTATGTAGATGAACAAAAATTAAATCGGTGACCCAAAAATTTTTTTGGGATTTGCCCGCCTTCCCGTAAAATGTGCCACTGTGCGACATATGTTATATATGTAGATACAAATAGTATTTGATGACGGATGTAGCAATTCAGAAGTGCTACATTTTCTTAAATTTCTTGCTTTCTTCAAAAATTAACCCAGAAAATGGCAAATAAATTTTTTTTCGTAGTAAAATTAGAAATTTAAAATTTTTATTTGAACTTAAGGCGGGTCATTAAATTATAATAAAATTAAATTTAAAACGGTTTCGAAAAATATATTCTTAGTGGAGCTATCGTTTTGTTTTAAGCTTAAGTGAAAAAATATTTTACTGAGAACTAAATTTTTCCGAATGTTTAATTTCTTCATTTTTTTTGTCGCAAAACAAAACCTGCGTTTAATAAATTTTATTTGTTTTCCTAGTTATGGCTTTTATGGTTTTTTCGGAGAATTTTCTGCTTTTATAATTTTACTCTAGTTTTTAGTTGAAATTTGTGTGAATCGTGAGTTTTAGTAAAATTTTACTTTTAAGTGAATTTTTCAAGTTTTGCATATCTACTTAAATTTCTTTTTTGTGTGAACTTAAGGTTTTTTCAATAAGAAGTTTATTTTCTAAAACAAATAAAACAAAAAATTTTAATTATGATATGTATACCAGGACCACGCTGACAGATTTTAATCCTTTCATCAAAGCTTTTAATCGCGTTTTGGAAAAATGAGAGTCCTATTTCGTTAATCACGTAACGGATTTTGAGTTTGAAGACTGAAATCGATTCGATTGGCTCCGTATAGACTCTGTCGTTAATATAGCCCCACAAAAAATAATCCAGTGGTGTTAAATCACGTGATCTGGCTGGCCACTTAACTGCTGATTATCGTGAAATTATGCGATCGGGAAATTTGGTTTACAATAAATTGATCCTTTCATTGACTGTGTGACTTGTGGCACCGGCCTGTTGAAACCACGAGTCACTGATATCCACGCCGTCAATAATAGGCCAAAATTAAGTTGTTAACATCTCGCGATATCGTGATCCATTGACTGTTATCGCATTTTGAGCCTTATATTCGAAAAACACAACCACGACTACAAAGCACACCATGCAGTGATTCGTTGAGCATGCAAAAGCTTCTCAATAATCGCTCTAGGATTTTCAGAAGCTCAAATGCGACAATTATGCTTGCTGACATGCCCTGACAAGTGAAAATGGAATTCGACTGAAAAAATAATTTTTTCAGAAACACAGCTGGTTGTTCCTGAATGAATTGAGTGTGAATGGTCAGTCGGCTTCAATTCCTGAACTAGTTGCATCTTTTAAGGCTTTTGGATAACCCCAATTGTTGAGAACGTCGAGGAATTTACAAATTTGGATCTACTTCGACATTGTGATGTATTCCGTTAAACGAACCGGCCATACACGTGCTGGTGTTCGCAGACACACGATTATATTGTCCGAAAATCAAAAATATCACGAATTTTACGAAATGTAGCTTTAGCAGAACCACAATTTTCATAGTGGATTTTAATTATTTCGAGTATTTTCGAGCGAAATTGAATTCAGTGTAGCAATTGCCAATGCATCTACCACGATTACGTTAAAAAGCTAAATGTACAAACTATTATGTTCTTGTTACTGCCAATTGAAAAACAAACTTCTTGTCGAAAAGCTCTATATAAGAATTGTACCGTTATAAATAAATAAAATAGTATTTGAAATCTTACGAAACTTAAACGTAATTTGATAACCAAAGTTTTCAATGTAAGACATTTTAATTTAGTTTATTTTTAATTTGCAAACTATTTCAAAATATCCTTAAGTTCTAAGAAAAATTCGTTTTAATTTGTTTAAAGTATAATTTAAATAAAAATTGAAATTAATAACTATTTTATAAGACAGCCCATCATTTAATGCATCACAATTAGGAACGCCTTTTTTGCAACTTGTGTTTACTTCAGTGTCAGCTAATCAATTAGTCTACCAATTTAATAAACCAATATCCATTCACTATACTTTAGCTGTTAGCCAGCCTCACCCTCTTTTTTAATATTGAACTTTAGATGAAAATTTTTACATTCTCTCTCTCGCTTAAAAAATGTTAAAAAACAAAAACACGACACGTGAAAATTTCATTATTTCTTTTCAATATTGAATTTATTAACATCGAGTCAAAGAAAAACGTGCTTGGAATAGACTCAACGAAAGTTCAAAATCTTGTGATGGTTTTGAAAATACTAGAAATGGTAGGTGGGATTGCATGCGGTAACATTAAAAAATATTTATTTTTGTGTAGCGGAAGTATTTAAAATAACGACACTTAAGGTACGTTTGTTACGATTGTCAAGACATTTAGAAGATGGAGAATTATTGGGTGGGTCGTTAAAGGAGATTTTTAATGATATTAAAGACACTTTGAAATATTTTAACAAGAAGTTTAACAAGTGATAAAAACAGAACTTTTTGCTAAAATATAAAATTTGTGTTAAGTATATTGACATTTTAGAAGGAAAACACCATTTCCATGAAGATGAATGGCTGAATGTTTAATATCGAATGTTACAATCTTTTATTTTGTACACATTAAAATATTTTTTTTAATATTAACATTGCAATTATATGTTTTAAGGTATTTCGTAGCTCGAAATATATTTTTTGTATGACAAATTCCAAAAAACAATAAATCTATATATATAAAAGAGGATGTGTGTATGTATGTAAGAAATGGACTCGAAAACGGCTGGGCCGATTTTGATGAAATTTTCAGAGAATCTTCAGAATATTCAGGCGGGTGACACTGTGAAGTCCGATTTTTGATTTTCGGTCTGTGGGCGGAGGGGCGTGGCAAAACCCACCAATGACATATACATATTTATTATTTTTTTTTTCTTTTTTATTTTATTTTTTAAAGCCATTGTTATGCTTTTCAAAACGAGATATCAATCTCTTAAATCGGTTATGTAGTTCCGAAGATGTTTATAAAAAAAAAAAACTCACTAATATATAATAAAATATCAAAATTTTAAAACTTCCGAAATGTTGCATTCAAAAATCCGAGTTTTCGGTTTATTTATATTTACAAAATATTTACATTACTATATAATACAACATATTCCCCCCTACGCTGGTAAAAAATAACGGTACAATCCAACAAACTTTGTTGTTTTGTGTTCATAAGTGAGAAACCTATAAGTGAAATCAATTTAGTAAATAACAAGTGTTTTTAAATTTACAATAGTGAAAAAAATGATCCATCAGCCGAATGTTTTTCAAAGCAATTGTTAGATATTGGGAATGGCGCAATTCCAGTTGACTTCAGCACAAAAATTATTACGCTTCCAGGTCATTTTTGCCACTTTGCACAATCAAAACACGAATTGGTCACAAACGTATTTCCCGGTATTGCACAAAATTTTAGAAACCATGATTGGTTAGGGGAAAGCTATCTTAGCTGCGAAAAATGCAGATGCTTAGGATATCAATGTGACAATTTCCCGGGATAATTTTTACCTACAAATCGGTTGACTATGTTACCAATCAAGACGATATTGTAAATTATCCAGTCGAATTTTAAAATTCGCTTGAGTTACCTGGACTGCCGCCCCACCGCTTACAAATGAAAGTTGATGTACTAATTATTCTGCATAGAAATATCTGCCAGCCACGACTTTGCAATGGCACGCGTTTAATAGTCAAAAAAGTCATGAAGTCGAAGAATGTCGTATATGTAAAAGCATTGCAATAGAATAAGATGTATTATATAAGCACACAAAAATATTGAATTGTGAAAAAGATAAAATTATTAAAAAACATACAAACGAAAAAAAAAAAAGAAATTGTGTTCTTTCTGATTAATTTTCTTAAATGATTGAATTTTTTGGACGCACACAAAAAAGAACGCTGTAGAATAAAAACAAACCAGAAATGACTTGCAAAGCAGTCACGGGCACGCTAGTTTTATATAAGACGAATGAAAAGGTAATTTTACCTATTTTCTGTTTCTTGAAAGAAATATATTTAATAAATTTTTGTTGTAATAAAAAATACTAACCATATAATATAAATGAATATTTATGAAAGTAATTGAGTAAGTAATAACAAAAACGACAACAAAAGTAAATCCCCATGGCACCTAAAATTGCTCACTAAATTGCTCACTCAAATTATCCACACTCAAATATATGAAATAAAATTAGTAAAAAATATTTAAAGAAAACATAGGAACTGTTAAAAATAAATTCAGAATCTTTTGCCCACATATCGGAACCCTAAGTATTTCGCCAAGACCGAAGCTTTTTTATATAAATGTTTAAAATACGCATTCCAGCAGCGTAGTTCAACATAACACCAATTAATTGGATGTAACGCTTTCTTAAGCGTTCATTTAAGCAACCCCAATGCATTAATTTTTTTTCCGAATCCCTATTCATGCAATGCATTATGCCAGAAGTACGAAATTAGTTTAGGGGAAGGAAGAAAGGGGGAGTAGTATTTGCAGATATTCGATTTGAATTTTCCTGCATTTAAAATGACAGGAAAGTCCTCTGTACGAGTAGAGAGTTTATTCCATGTACAAACTGTTTTGCTAAAAAACCGAATTTTCCGTGTAATGCTTAGTACAATTCACTGGCCATCAATCACAAATGGATGGGCTCCCAAAAAATCGTGCTAAAAGCAAAAACATCAGCGTAGCAGGAACAAGCTCCCTAATTTCATTAGAGCACTTACCATTGTAGTAACAATAAAACATTAAAATACAACCGACATTGCGTCGATGAACCTACTTTCCCCAATAAGCTCTCTCTTGTACGCGGCCGACCAACTCCAAATTGGACTTTAGCTCGACAGCCCATTTATTCCATTTTTTTACAGATATCTATATATAAAAATAAGCCGAGTTTTCCTTCCTGACGTTATAACTTCAGAACGCACGAACCGATTTCCACGGTTTTGCATTCGTTGGAAAGGTCTCGGGCTTCGAGAAAATTTAGGAAATATTTCAAGAGAAAATCAGGAAAACAGGAAAAATCATTTTTCTCATACAGCGCCATCTCTGATCATAGCATGTACTACAACGGCACCAGTATGTGGTGTGTGAGTATCCCTAACTAAAATAAGTACGCTTCATTTTAAGTAGATGGCGCCGGTGCGTGCTACATTGTTTGACAGCTACTCATGCGCACGTGAAATTGAGGTTAAAGTTATTTGTTTCCTAACAGTTCAATTGGAAACCGTCAGATCAATCACGCGTATTGTGCAAATTTTTATTTAACTTCAACAGCAGGCATTTGTCCTTAAGGTGGTAAGTTGAACTGTGTAAATTGTGTGGATCGTGCATTTGAGGTTGATTTCACCATTCTGTCCATAGTCCAAAATGCTGAGAGGACGACGTGCGAACATCCGCCGCCGCACAAGACATGCAAGCCATGCCATAACTTAAGTGAAGGAAGACAAAATATAATAAGAGAAAATACTCGATTGAGACAACACGTGAGCACCGAAGATCATTGGCATCATACAATCGCTTGGCATTCCAATATAATCCCACTTCGAACTACAGTGATGATAACAAATTAGATATTGGACCAATGACGACTGTATGCCGATATTGCAATGCGTTGAAGTTCAAAAGGGAAACGGCTGGAGTGTGCTGCGCAAGCGGAAAAGTCAAATTGGATCCATTAATTACACCACCACAATCACTGTTCGATGGAACTGATCCCGATTCCAATCATTTTCTTCAACGCATCCTTGAATACAATAACTGCACTCGCATAACTTCCTTTGGAGCTAATATCATTCGAGAAGTTGCTTCATGCCAACTTGCAAGGTAAAAGATGTTTGAAAGTTTGACAAAAAAAGGTTATTTAGAATAAAACGAAAAAAGGTAGAAGTAAGAACGCTGCCTTGCCTTACCTCCGAATTAATTTTGAACTCGTTTGATGAAATCCTATCTATAACAACTCGTATAGTGCGATTTCTGAAAAAACTGGATATAAGTTTGGAGAAATAATCACCGACCCTATCTCATGTCGTATTAATTAAATCCAAATTAATTCCGAATTTGAGAAAAATATTCGCTTTAAGCGTATTTTATTCTTTAAAGAATTAAAGATTCGTTTAACTGATATCAATGTATGTAACAGGAAGGTTTCTTAGCAGCTCTTTAAATACTAATAATAAGATGCATGGAGCTATGAGTAACTTATTTTTCAGCCAACTGCTGCATATTATTTCAGGTTAAAAAGTTTGATTATCATGATTTGAAGCCATGAATTTAGGCATTCATCATCTTCGAATGCTCTGTAGAGTTTTGTGAATTATGCTTCTTTCTTCTGTAAAGCGGAAAAAGCTCACATGTTATAATCGAATAACCAAATATTGCTCGAATCCTATATAACATTTTCAAAAATGTCGCGCTGCACAACCAGGTCGCTAACTTAATTTCACGATATCTGACTTTATAACAGCTATTGTCGTTATATCGCTTCGCATTTGTTTTTTGGATATTAAGATACACTATATTAATTAATAATATCAAGAGTTTCATTGTACAGCCTACCATGTTGAGCTTGTTGGAATAGTTGTTTGCCATATTGCGAGAAGTTCTTCGCTTGACGTTTTTATAAAAAATAAGTTGCAGATTTGTTCAAAATATTGTTCTGCCTGTCTAATTTTAGTTGTTATTTTTATTTTTCAGTTTTGATTCGTACAACACATTGACTTCGTTTTGAACAATGTTTGTGGCAGCAGCATACATTGCTATGTTGCGCTATATTTTTCTCATATTTGAGTCATATGTCGGCATTACAGTATTTAGACAATTTTAAGATGACAGTGATGAGGACTAATGCTTGGGATGTTTAAGCACATTCCTTTGTATCGCTTAGCTGTAGCAGTCAGCCAAACTTACAGTCTGACGAATAACATACTCCACCTAATGAACTTATATTGTTTTTGAAACACATCCAACGGGAACCAACAACTTCGAAGAGGTTGTGGTCTAGGTTTTCAAATTTCTAAATAGTTCCGCAATATTATAGTAATTTTGTTTAATTTATTTTAATTTAGCGGAAGCCTGGAAACTTAAAAAGAGAAAATGATACGTGTACGTGTATCAAAATTAGCGGTGGAGAACTTAATTAAAAACATGAAAAATCTGAAACTTGGTTTCAAATAAGAATAACCAGGTACTTAAATTTAAATTCAATGGAGGAGCTGGTAACTTGTGTGCCTTAGCTATAACCGATAGTTAAATTACAATTAAAGAATTAGAAAATCTCACATGTAATGGATTCAAGGGAAACTTATAGGGCTTAGAGAGCACACAACAGCGTAAACTAAATGGAATAAATTTAAAAAAGCTAGTGATATATTGTGCAACAACAGCCGGAGACACGATAGAACACTGAAATGGTGAATTAAGAAGCTACCTACCAAACATACTAAAGGTAACACAAGGGAACAGCTAAACATTGACCAAGCCATGGAGCAGTCTCTTGGCAGGATAAACAAACTTGCTAGTCTATTTGTACGGAATAGGAAAAAAGAAAATAATGTAATGGTAGAGATTCACATATTTCCATTGGCTAGAATTTGTTAAGAAACATTAATCGCAGTACCGAATTTTTTATTATTTCTACGAGTGAACATCAAGCCTGGTTAAAGATGGATGACCGTTTGGCCTTGATCTGACGGTGATCTTACCAATGGGTGTAGGAAAAACGTCCAATCGCGCCCTAAGATGCACACGCCTTAGTTGAGTACACGGTAGCAGGGCCGTGCTCCACTCCTTGCTGAAGAGCTGAATACTTATTAATATTGTTGCATGCGCAAGCTAGGACATTGGACGTTAACCCTCTTTGGTAGCTTTTTTCAAAGTAACCGAGTAATTCAACAGCTACCACGTAACCCTCCGAGGGAGGGCTTCACAAATAACCAGAACAGGGCTGTAGCCCTGCAGGCAACTGGTTCTCTTGGTACTAGTGTGGGTGTATAAAGACACTGGTCGGACTTCGTGAGTTCTATGTCTCTTCCAGTTTGGGGCTCCTGCTAGCCAAGGGGACTGGTGCCGCCTTTTACCCCCGAGAGCACATACCAAGATGAGGAAGAAATCCATTAAGACTGCCTGCCTCCGGGGAAGGCCTGGCCTGCCAACGTTACCTTTTTCTAAAAAAATTATTATTTAAAACCTTGTTACTTGAATGAGAACAAATTAGATCCATTAGACTACATAATAATATGAATTTCATTATTTTATTTTTAATGTGTTTTCTTTGTCTTTGGAGACAGTGTATAGCACCATACACTTTAAAGTTTCAATTATCGTCAACAATACAATAAAAGCAAAATGTCAAAATTTCCACTGCTCAAAAAACAGAATCACATTTACTTTTTTTGTTTTAGTTATTTTATTCCAACTTTTAAATAAGATTAGTATTGAAAATGACACTTGTAGTGTTTGGAATTTTAAAATCTTCCTTAATATTGTGAAATATTGGAGGCAATAACGAACGCAACATTAATAAATAGAACAGTAAGCGGTTTGTCAAGCATGATGCCTGCCTCTGGTATTTTAATATCCTGTGAAGATTTTTTGTATTGAAATGTATATTTTTTTGAACATTGCTGAAGCTACAATGTTTCTTACAAACGTATTTGAAATTTTTTCACACCTAAACGTGAACATATTAACACTCCTTCTGTACGTTTATATGCATATATTTACATATGCGTGTCCTTTTTGCCATCTACTTCTCATCATAAAGTATTTTAAGTATTTAAACCGTGTTACGTGTTTATTTGGTTTTATGTATTATTTTTTTTTTGTATCCTGTCCGCTCGTTTTTCTCGTTTTACTCTTCTAACAATTGTTTCGGTATTTATTCAAATTGAGACATTAGACAAATTAAAATGTACACATAATTTTTGATTGTTATTTGCCTTTGTTGTTGTTGTTACAGTTTCTATCTTAGTGTCAGTGTATGTGTTTAAATGGATGTATGCCTGCATCCGCGTTGTTATGATAAGACCACTAATTTATTCAAGTCACAAATTGTAGGTCAGCAGCATATATTGATAAGTTTATTTTGCAATACGTCGAACTTATACGATCGCTGATGTCCTGCGCATTTCGGGTATTTCGCGTATTTCTTATTTTGAATTTTTTTTAGAGCAGTAAAATCATATATAAGGGGACTGCAAAAGCTTCTAATGAACTTAAGATATCATGAATTTGTTCAAATTAAAGCTTCGAGAATGCAACGGCTAGCGAATTTTTAGTATCGATAAGTTCAGACAAAAACTAAAACAATATTTTTGAAAAAATTTCGATCAAAGCTTAAGACTAACTAATTTGAATAAATAAAGAAACATGTTTTTACGTGCACATATAGAATTTTGTTCAGAAGTTGGGCGAATAAGAAGCATAGAAAGCGATACTCTTGAAAAGTGAACCATCATACGCCAAAGCATGCAAACCGAGAGGAACTTGATTGCTAACGTGGTCGTTCTCTAGCACTTTTTCTTCTACGCTACGGACTTGAGTAAAGTAAATTGAATGCTTATTTTAATCTAGTAAAACTTAGAAAGGATAATTTCAGTGTGAATATGTGATAGGATAAAAAGAGTAGTTTAGGCAGTGACATCTCGTGAAACTCCAACGCAGTCTTACGATAGAAGTAATAGTCATACATAAAACCAGGGAGAAACGAACGAAGCAAGAAGTTCAACACCTGGATGAATTTACAATGATATAATTGAATCTTCTATTATCTGACAATTTTGGTTGTGTCAAACCACTAAGCTTATTAATCCTTGAACCAAGACGCAACTACTGAAATCTGAAAAAATATTAAGGAAAGGGTACTCAAAGTCTAGCTTACATTGTTCTCACCTATTTTAAGATGCAACAGTACTTTCACAAATATCATCTGACGAAGGAGCAAATCGAACTTGATAAGTTTTTGGTAGCTCTGCGTAGGAAAGGGTGACGTTAAAGAGTTTATATTGTCTCTAGCGGGCATTAAACTAAGAACACCAAGCAAACACATACGATCGCCCTTGTTCTGACAAACTCATTTCACATGAAATGGCAAAAAAAGTGTGTGCAAATAGGAATCGCTGAAATTCTGGCGGCCGCAAATCGCAAACGTATTATCAAAGGAATTGATGCAACTACTTAAAATTGAATTTAAAAGTGAAAACTGGTTTGGTGATTCACGATTTTTCCTCAAAAGTTTAGTGCATTCAAATAGCTAACCAAAAGCTAAGACACTAGAATTTTACCAATATATATTTTTAAATAAAAACCAAAAATTAAGTGACCTTATCAGTATGAAGCGTATTGTAGGGTTTTCAGTGAGGGTAAACCTTTCTATTGAGGGATAAGTTGTAATGGATTTTAATACAATATTATTTTCCTAAGTTGGAAAAATTTACATTTTTATTTTTTTTTTATTTTATATTATTTTATTTATAATTTTAAAATATTTAAATTATAATTGCAATTTATATTAATGTTTTTGTTTTAATTTATTACGACTGTCGTTATGATTCATGTATTTAAATTTAAATTGTTTTTATCTTTTGCGTTTGAATACGAACAGAAAATAAATAATGAAGCCATTTAATGCACATTCATTTTGTTAAGGAAAAAATTCAAGGTATCGGTAATTTTATTTTAAAATCAAAACATGACAAAATCATAAGTTTTGTGAAAAAAATCTTAAATTTCTTTTAGTTAAAATTTTGCTTGTTTAATATTATTTTTGAATAAAAATGGGAAGAAGAACATCTTAAAAGCAAATAGAGTTGCTTCAAGCTGCAAGAGCATTAAAAATTTGCTTTATATAAAGGGTTGTTCAACCAGACGTTTGTTTTCTAAAATAAATTAAGAAAATTTAGATTAAGATGATTCAAATTTTTATTGTAATTCGAAGAGAAAAGTTCGGCAGCTATGAATGAAAAATTATATCTGGCAGATGCCCACCTCGACCACGCTGGCAGATGTCGATTCTTTCATTAAAGTTTTTAATCACTTTTTGGCAAAATTGTGGTCCTATTTCGTTAATCACATCACGGACTTTGAGTTTTAAGGCTGAAATCGATTCGATTGGCTTTGTATAGACTCTGTCCTTAACATAGCTCCACAAATATCACACGACGTGACTGGCCACTTTAGTGCTGATTGTTGTGAAATTATGCGATCGGGAAACTTGGTTTCTAATAAATAGATCGTTTCATTGGCTGTGTGACATTTGGCACCGTTCTGTTGAAACCACATGTCAATGATTATCCACGTCGCCAATAATAGATCAAAATTGAGTTGTCAGCATTTTGCAATAGCGTGATTCATTGACCGTTGCCACATTTCCAGCCTCATCTTCGAAAAAAATGGCCTAATTACCCTTACAGACCACATAGCGCACCTTACAGTAACACCTTGAGCACACAAAGGCTTCTCAATAATAGCTTTAGGATTTTCAAAAGTCCAGAAAAACCAGTCGGTTGTTCCTAAATGAATTGAGCGAATCTCGGTCAGCTTTAATTCCTGCACCAGTTGAACCTTGTAAGTCATCAAAGTCAAATCCTTATGCAAAATTCGCCATATGGTGGTTTTGGATAACCCAAATTGTTGAGAACTTCGAGGAATTGACAAATTTGGATTTGCTTCAACACTGTGGCTCACGGCTGCGATGGTTTCAGCTGAACGACTCGATCGAATACGCTGTCGACTCAAATTAACCCAACAAAAAGAAAAGAAGTATTGCGGATTGATCACTAGACCGGTCATTTAAAGCACTCATGAACTTTCTGCTGCAGCAGTATAAAACTTATATATTGCGTATATAATTCTTCATTTCACTTATTTATTTTTACTTTGAAATTATTTCGCTAATAATCTTAAATTTAATAACAATGTTTTATGAGAAATAAGCAAATGTAAGATGTTTTGTTTTTTTGGTATAGAGGTATAGATTTCTGAAATGGAGTAAAACAGGGATGAATATTTTAAATTGACATAAAATTTATTTAATTTAAAACATAATCTGCTGGTATTGTAATTTAAATATGATTTCTGACATATGGCCGCTACGGCTGGCTCCAAGGCAGTCTAACCTGGAGATCCATTTTCGATGACATATTCCAACATTTTTGATCGTATATTGGCGATATCGAAGCAAATGTTGTTTTTCAAGTGGTCAATTGTTGCGAGCTTACCGACGTCGACTAGTGTTTGCACATATTCCCACAGAAAATAGTTTAGCGCCGTTAAATCGCATGTCTTGGAGGTCAATTCACGGATCTGACACATGAAACTATGTTATTTCTAAACTTTTCCTTCCAAAAATCAATTGCGTCACGAGCTGTGTAACATAATGCGCCGTCATGTTGAAATAGCAGATCCTACACATTATGGTTAATTAATGAACAAAAAAGTCGGTAATAGTGGCACTATACCGGTCACCATTTTGTCGCTGTAACGTTCTGACTGGCGTTGTTTTTAAAAAAGTAGGGTTTAATGATTCCACTAGGCCATAAAGCACACTAAAAAGTTAGTTTTGCTGGATGTAACGATATCTGCACATACACTTGAGGAATACTATCACTCATCAAATAACGGCAGTTTTGTGTATTGTGACATCCCTAAATAAAAGTGAGCTTTATGGCAAATCAAATTTTGTTTGCGAAATGGAGATAGAGTATTTCGACAGAGCCATGATTTTTCATTAGAAAACCTTTATCGGGCCTCGTTCTAATCATGCTAAAAATTCAAATCAAACTTAACATAAATCACTTGACAGCTGACAAAATGTCGGCCAGTTAAAAAAGAGTTGTCATCTAAAATGTCTGTACATCTATAAAAACACCCTAATTTTTCTAAAATTAAAAAATATTTTACCAAACAAACATGAAGATCAGGGAAAAAAAGGAGACAAAAGTAGAGAGTTTTATTTAAGGATTCAATTTTATCACGAAATAATAATTTTATTTTTATTCAATATGCCTTCTCTTACCATAATTGCGGTATAAAATGTTAAGCATAAAATGACCCAATCCCAAATTGCTTTAAAAGCGTAATAATGTAGCAGTATATGAGGTGGCCAGGTGCTTCCTGGCGATATTGTGGCATTATATCTGCACTTAGTGATATCATCTTTAAAAATAAATTAAAGAAGAAAACAAAAATGTTGGAATAATTATTTGTATAACGCAAATTTAAATTTACATGAGCGAAATTTGATTGTTTCGTTGGATCTTTTAGCGTGGGCAAATGTGCACTGAATTGACAACTTCTCGTCACTGAACGTTACAATTTGGCAAATTTTGATAGATCTAAAACTAGAAAGTGTAAAATTCAAATTTGTCAAAACTACTAAGAAAGTGAAGCAGAACTTATTTTAATAGAGAAATTGAGAAAGAAGAGTTTTAGTACGTATTAAAAAATTAAAATTAATTAAAAACAGAACATTTTTCTTTAAGAACTGAACAACAAATTGTTATATTTTTAATAAGTTTTCAAATTACAATTTATTTAAAGATATAATTAATTTAGTTATTCATTTAATTGAATTTGTTATTTCTCATTAAATGCTTTTATTTTCATCCAAAAAGCAGTCCTGTACCTTTCGAATACTTCTATGTCAGACCTAATAAATAACCCCAGACAGCCGCATAAACTTTTCCACTTGTTAGGGTTATTAGATGATGGGTTAATTCAACAATTAGAATTGACATACGCGGCAATGTAGAGGAACAAAAATTGGTCATTGCAAAGCGCTGATAAGTTCATGCGTCATTGAACTTTTTAAAAGTTGATGGTAGAAATTTTCGGAATCTCACCACCTTCTACATACATCCATAGTGAATGGCAAAGTAACTTTAGCCTAAAACAAGTACTGAATTTTAGCACCCATATGTGTCATTGGCATACGTGGCAATATAGAATAACAAGAATTGGTCATTGCATTTATAGCAGCCGTCACTTAAATTTTTTAAAATTGATGACAGAAATTTGCGGAATCTCACAAGGTTCTACATTTATAGTGATGGCAAATTAACTTTAGCCTTAAACAAGTACTGAACTTAAGTGGCCATATGCGTAGGAAAACTTAGCATAAAGTTGGCATTAGTGACAGAATTAAATAGCATCTGTTTAGGAATGGTTTGGGACTTGAGATGTTGAAGATATGGGGCACTTATGCCTAACTTATGATAAACTTTTGTTATGCATGAGGCCCCAGAATTTCAATGTATATGTTGGCCAACTCCTCACTTAGTCGTTCAATACTCCTTGCGTGAGTTTCATATATTTGGCAAAAGAATGTTCAACATTTTATTTACGTTTTGCCTCTAAATTACAAAGAATATTTCGGTAAATCTTTGAATGCGAAATATGTTTTTAATAGTGAGGATTAAGGAAATACTCCTTTTAAATACGAAGGCCTGCTTTTAACGCTAAAATTAACGATATTTAAGACTTAAATTAAGGATATTGAAGATATGGAGCGTAAGGTCTGCCGAAACAGATCAGTATGATATAGGACTCTTGAGTTTGCTACACATAATTTTGGATATGCTTTATCCCGCAGTAATACATTTCAAATATATTTTTGAATAATAAATATTTTAGGAGAATATCAAAAAATGTTTATTTTTAAGCCATCTAGCACATATTAGCGTAGATTAAATTAAAAAGTATTTTAAAAACTTCAATTATTTAGTTATAATTTAAAATTTTATAATTTTTCAAAATAAAATTTGGCCGTACTAGTTCCAAGAAAATAACACCCTGTTGTTTTACAACACATTCCTAACGAATACACAAACCTACCGTTTAGTAAAGATAACCACCTTAAGTGCTAAAACATACTAAAGACAGAGTTATCGAAAATAATATTTTAAACTTTGACATACAGATGCTACACGCTATGATTAGTAGAGACATACATACATTGATTCCCAGTATTTTCAAATAATGTTTTATTCAGTTTTGCTTGTTGCTATACTTTGGCAAGTGAAAATGGGCTTCGTCTGAAAAAAATGTTTTTTTATGAATTGAGCGAATCTAACGCGATGTAAATGGTCGGTCGGCTTCAATTCTTACACCAGTTGAACCTTGTAAGGCTGCCCCCGGGGGCACATTTATCAGTCTTTATAGAACTTCGACTATCTAGACCTGTGTAACTGGGGGTATAAGGGAGCCCAGTCCCCTGAAGTCAGCAGGGGTACAACTGGAAGTTCCACGTTATTTCCACGGGAATCAGTAGCCCGCAGAGTTTCTGCTATTTGTCTCTTTAGGCAAATTCTTAATAGCGGTATCAGAAGGTCGATTATTAGTAGCAATAGCTGTGGTGGTTTTTGTTATATCGTTAAATAACAATAACAAGTTCTATTAAATGTTCAATTAAATGTTTTTCTTATAACAAAACGCATACAACAGAATCGCTTAATAAAATTGATTTTTCAAATATTTTAATTTTAAAATAAACAATTTTATTTTTTTAAATCATTTAAATTGTTAACTTGTTATAGATTTCATAAAATTAACATGTTGTTATGTACTCATAAAGTTTTTATTATTCAGCGTATTACTGTGAAAAGCATATCATTACTGCTCATATAGCTCATTAGTGGATTTTATCCTTAATTTTGTACAGAAAATTTAAAAGTCTTATATCACAAGCCAAATTGATTAACTGAGAGTTTTCATTTGAGTAATTATTTCGGAAGAATTGTTAGAACAATGGCTGATAGCATCTAGTTAAACGAGGCGAAATATTGAAGCAGATATTAAATTTCATTTTTCATTAATTAAATTAATTGCAAAAGATTACGCATTGTTCTGCGGCTTTTCAGCGTCGGCAATCTTATTATTCTTAGCCTGTAACAATAAGCTGGAAGATGAACTCCAGGCTGCCATGTTAAATTGCTCAAGCAGAAAATTATGTTTTTGATTTGACTTAATATGGTTACTATGGACATTATATTGTGGGTCCCATATTACTGAACCATGTTCCAAAATTGTTCTCACAACCAATATTATGTACGGGTTAGTGATCTCTTTAGTCCACCTTTGTGCTTTTAAATAAACACAAGTACCCCTTTAGCCTTATTAACAGTCACGAGAATGTGATATATAAAAGTTAATTTGGTCTCCATTAAAATTCCCAAATCCATGAGATTCATACATGGTTTCTCTTAAAAAACAACTACATTTCAGTGGGTTTAATTGCATCAAGTTTATATCGCACCAGCTTCGAAAGCTATTCATGTCAGATTGAAACAATGATTGGTTCGATAGATAAACGCAGCTGAAAAAAATGTTGACATAATCTGCTTACATCAGAATATTGACGAATTGGATAAGATTTGGGAGTTCATTAATAAAAAGAGAAAATAATTTTAGCTCAAGCTAATTGCCTTGGGGTACTTCAGATAAAACTGAAGTATCCGATCAAACAGATATGACGAAATCCTTTTAAGGGCATTCGTAGTGAAATCCAGAAAGCTCAATTTTTTCAAAAGAATTTTATGACTAACTTTGTCAAATACCTTACTATTGACATCTTATATTCGCAAATCCTAGCAAACAGTTTTAATAAGTTGCACAAAATAGTGCATTCCATACATGCAGTACAGTCAAACAGAATTTCCTTTACATTGATGCTTTTTTCTACGAATAATTTAAAATAATTTTGTTGTATATAATTTTTAGAACATTTTTAATTAATCGCTGTTGGAGAAACTTGATGGTTCTTAGTATAGTTTTGAATACAAAATTTAATCGATTAACAGTTATTCGTCTAATCAATTATTTGTTATGCGGTTAATTATTTCAATAGTTGATGCTATTTACTCCAGCTTAAATCGATTAACCAAATAACCTATGATTACCGTTTTGTTAAGGGGAATTTAATTTGTTGACTTTTATTCGATAAATAGATTAAACATTGTCCAAATTACTGTTACAACAATTGAGCTCAAGTATTCGAGATATAATCGCTGAACTGACTTACCTTAAATTGCTACAGTATTAAATCTTTGTATCGGATATACTTCACCTTAAGCATAAATTTCTTTATAAATTCTTTGCCATTTCTTCTTTTTGGTCAGGTATGCAGCTATAGAACGACTCACGTACCACCACAAAAAAAAAAGTAAATAATAATTATGGATTTATTTCTGCGTGAAAGGAAAGAGATGATGAAATTTAATTTTTTGTAAAAATTAGTGTTTTTATACTTCTCCGCTATGAAATAAAATTAATTTATATTATATAAAGCGAAAAAGAAAAAATGAAATTTAATCGCATTAACAACTTTCGTACATGCCTCACTTGTTGTAATTACAGCCAATTACTTTCAAAAATTATCATTGTTATTAAATAAATCAAAAAACAATTTTTTGACAACTTTCACCTCACGATTTAAAATTTATGAAATAATTTGTAATTGCATTTATTTTTGGATTGGAATACAAATAGCATATTTTGGATTTTTTATTAAATGAAGATATCGTCCGTCAATGGAAATGCGCTTGTGTAACCGCTAAATGATAATTTAAGCCAAAATTAAAAATGTTTAAACTTAATTATTCTGTAAACCAGGTTTTATCAATAACAGCCTTCTTCGCTTCTTAGCCTGAGATAATCTATATATTTACTAAATTATTTCCATGAAAGTTTAGTTTAGTAAACTTGGTTAATCCCTTGTTTAATAATATAGGGATTTCTAAAACTAAATTAAAATAATTTTTATAGTTTTTTAAACGATCGTTTTTATCTTGAATAAATATCTTTTTTTTATATATTTTTTCTTTTCAATATTTCGCTTTCCTTTGGAAAGCTTCTTCAGGAAAAAATTTTTTAAATTTTTGATAACAAAAAAAAAATTATTAATTATTAATTATTATTATTATTATTTGTTAATAATTTTTTTTTTCAAAAATTTAAAAAATTTTTTCCTGAAGAAGCTTTCCAAAGGAAAGCGAAATATTCAAAAGAAAAAATATATAAAAAAAAGATCTAAAAAAAGAAAAATGATATTTACTAAATTAAAATATTTATTGTATTACGAAGAGAAAAGTTATTAAAAATTATATCTGGCAAATGTCCACCTCGACCACACTGACAGATGTCGAATCTTTCATCGAAGTTTTTAATCACTTTTTGGCAAAATGGCGCTCCTATTTCGTTAATCACATCACGGATTTTCAGTTTTAACAAACAATAATGCGATCGAAATTAAATTGATCATTTATTGGCTGTGAGGCATGTGGCACCGTCCTGTTGAAATCACATTTCAGTGTTATCCACGTCGTCAATAATATGCCAAAATTGAGTTGTTACCATACAAAGGCTTCTCAATAATCGCTCTATGATTTTCAGAAGCCCAAATTGGGCAATTTTGCTGTTGACATACCCTGACAAGTGAAAATGGGCTTCGTCTGAAAAATGATTTTTTCAGAAAATGGCACTTTAACAGAACCACCATTTCCATAGTGGATTTTAATTATTTTAATGCGATTTTCGTGTGAAATTGAATTTATTGTAACAATTGTCAATGCATCTACTACGAATACGTTAAAAATGTAAATGTCAAAACTATCATATTGTTGGTGTTGTCACAATTAACAACCAAACTTCTTATTGAAAAAGTTGATAGACATAGAAGATTTATTAAATTCATGTGGATATTTTTATCCCATAGTTTGTTGACAACAATTCATTATCTGAGCGTGAAAGTTAGTTGAACACCAGTTTTCCAACCAATCAGCTAACTCAAGAATATAAAATTCTAACCGCTCCGAAAGAATCTTCAGCCTGATATATCTTAGGGACACCTTTCGAAAGTCATCGAGTTTAAGAAATCACTAATCGCTTAAACTTACTTTAAAATTTCTATGTGGCAAACTGTTTTTCAGTAGGTTACAATTATGTTTAATAAGAAGTTGAAAAACTGAAGAATAGGTGTTGCCGGCATAGCTTACGATATGAAAAGTGACCACAACGATATGATTTCGTCACAGTAATCGATAACAGTTATGTCTTTTGTGAAGCAATCAAATAAAAGTTTTTAATCTTAAAAACACAAATGACATAAAATCGTAACACACTAAAACAAAGAGAACACTGAAGATGGCAAATAGCCGAAACCGGTTTTTTCACAAACCAAATTTGACGAGGGACGACGTAAAACCGTACCCAAATAAAAATATTAAAATTATCTTTAAGTTTGAACTCACATGAAATAAGAACGAAGGCCGTACGCTAAATTTAAGGCATCAGCGCAAGGTTAGCGATTGGATTTTAAAAAGAGTTGTAGCTATAATATTGAAGTCATTAAAGAGTCACATCGACTTCTGTATTCTAAGGGCTCTCCTGCAGACAGCTTATTAGTGATGCTCTCTTTGAGATCTCCTAGATCAAACGGACTACAGAGTCAACCTTTCTAATTGTGAGGTCCATTCGTTATCACAAAATTTTTAAGAGTCTATTAGTATAATCGACAATGAAAATTACTTTTTTTAATAGCGATAGTTGATTCATCGACTTCTTAACTTTAACTTTCCGTTAATTCATGGTATTTGCAATTCTATTGATTTCTATAGCCTCTTCTTATTCTATTTCAGATGCTTGAAAAATTAAGAAAAAGAACTCTTGAAATTATACTTCAGACGAATTCCCACTATAAAATTCTTACTTAATATGCTATCAATTTTTTCTAAAATTCTACAGTCCTATAGTGCTCAGCACCGGATAATAACAAAACACACAACGTTTTGAATGATGTATATTTAAGTTTATTCGAAAATTACCGATAAACTCCAAGGTGTGCAACTTTTTTATAGCTTTAAGATCTTTTCTATCATTATCACATAAACGTAACTGTAGATTAAACAATCTTTTCACTAGTCGTTAGGTTAAGAACTAAGTCTATAAAAATAATCACATGGCCAGCAGTACTCAAAGTGCTAACCATAGCTATAGTAGCTGATATGGTGAGCACTTTAAAAGCCGCTGACTAAATTCTACTAGCATAAAAGTAATTGAAGTTCTTTTATGTGCAATAACGAACCTAAACCTAGGCGTGTCAATTAACCTCTAAGGTCAGTCGATTTGACATCTCTTTTTTATTTTTTGCAGAGCTGACATTCGGACAGCAGTGTTAGAAGAAGAGGCCTATAGTTAGACAAGCATAATTCCTTTGTACGAATTAATTTTTTAATTATCGTTTAGGCAAAATTAAATTTATTATGTTGTTTTCTATAATTTCAATTTCTATTGGAATTTCGATAAACCCCTTTTTTCGGACCAGCACTCAGAGGATGACCTCTACTTATGCATTGCATTTTGCCAAAACTAACGAATTAGGTTATGTACTTTTCTGCTAAAAAATAAATTTTCGCAATCAACCACAAATGGATGGGCTCTTAACGAAAAACATGTTGAACCCAAAAACGTCTAAGTAACGGGAACAAGTTTCCTACTTTCATTAGAGAGTAACAAAAAAAAAAGTGAAATACAACTCACATTACGTCGTTGCTCCAGAGAATTAATAGAGTTAGATATTCTACTGTCCCCAATGAGCGTCTTACCTCTCTCTTGTACGCGGTCGAGTAATTAAAAATTTGGGGCGCCGGCCCATACTAAGAGTTGTATTACATTTTTGGACGGATGTAGGTGGTATAAATAATACAAAGATCGGAAGGAGTGAAGTATATTTGACACCGTTTTAGAAAACCAAGGCACTTGAAAGCTGAAAAATATGCAGGTCGATCGAACATCAGACTAGATTTTCATGCCAACAACATCAAGAGCTTCCGATTCCTTAAAACTTATATCATCCGTAATAACAGATGCAGCATTATTTCCGAATACACATCCATGCTACATTGAGTCTTTTTTTTTGTAAAGAGAAGTAGCACTTTAGACAACAATGCCTATTTAGTCAAGTAACGCGCTACATTCTGTAGGAAAGGGATAGAGAAGAGATGAAACAGATGGTGAAAGTAGAAGGATTGTCGGAAATTAACTGCCGTATAAGACAGCACAGCGACCAGTGACTATGCCTTCATCGCTGAGTAGCCCCACCGACAGTAATTTTTTTTATTTTTGTAGTGAAAAGAAACCAAGGTCTTCGTTGGGAATCGAACCCATAACCCAAAGACTGATAAGCTAGTACACTACCTACTAGCCTCAAACCCTTTGAGTCTTGCCGGCATTAAAATCGACTCTATGCACACGAACCTATTCGTAGATTGTTACGAGATCGTGATTATGCGTATCATTCATTTTAGCCTTTCCCCACTTCCAACTGGTTGGGCCTATTACTGAATGAATACGAATGACAAATGGTGTTGTCATGTGCGAAAGAGTATATAGGGTTGAAAGTGTCATTTAAATAAATAAAAAATAGGGTAGGAGAAAAATCGAGGTCTTGCGGTACCCCTGAATCAATCTCGTTTGATAAGATCCCATCTATAACAACTCGTATAGTGTTATTCACAAGAAAACCCGATATAAATCCGGAAAAATTATCTCCGACACCAAAAGCAACAAGTTTTGACAAAAGTGTATCATGCCAAGCTCTATCAAATGCCTAGAAAGGAGCCAGCACCTTACTTTCTCGGAATTGATAAATGGAGTTACACCATTTTTACGAAAGAAAACTAGCAAGTCATCTATAAAGCGCCCCCTACAGGAACCATACACAAATCGCTAAGTAAGCTGTTGGACTCCAGGTACCTCACAAGATAAAAATGAATCATACTTTCTATCACTTTAGAAAGTGCAGAATAAATTGCAATTTGACGGTAACTTTCAAGGTTGTTAGTCTCATCATTTTTGGGGATCGCAGTTACATTTGCACCCCCTTTAGCTTGTTTCTTCTTCTACATTTTTTTAAAACTGTTAAAATACTTTTTGGGACCAGACTTTTCAACAGCTTAAAAACAAGAACAGGAACAGGCTGATCAATAAGGAAAAATAACATACTCTTGCCGACAACCTATACTAGCTAATGTAGGTTAAAGTATTATTTATTTATTTTTTTTTTTAAATAACTACAAAAATTCTTCAATCACGCAATAACTTAAAAGAACAACAACTAATTTATTTCAGTTTTAATTCAAATTAACCGTTATTGGCCATGATTAAAATAAACATACTTGAGCATAAAATCAAAATACGATTTCATTTGTCTGATCAATGTCAGCAAAGCACTAAAAGTTAAGAGAAATAAATGAATAACAAGCAAAATTAACAAAACAAAATCAATTATGCACGCGATTAACTTTTTGAGATACAGCAATTAAACAAATACGAATACTAAACAGTTACCATAATATTTTATTCGTTTTTTTTTTCAGTACAATAATTTACAATTCGTTTATAAATTTAAATAATATTTTTCTTAACGTTTTTTATTTCTTTTCGTTTCAATTTAATAATATTTATATTTTGCAGTTTTGTGATTTTGCAACTAAAATTGATAAAATATTCCATGCGCGAACGAATACATGGCCCATAAACAATAAAACGACCCATTTTAACATGAAGTGAAATTAAGTACATTTGAGAATTGTGCAAAACAAAGAAAAAAAAATCAAACAGCAAACGTTTTCGTTTAACAAAAACCTTTAATAAGTTGGTCATGTACAATGTTTTCCCCATCAGCTTTTAAAATCTAATTGAGTAATTTAGATTTAGAGTAATTAAAGGCGATTAACTATTTTACGCAAAAGGGATTTCACATTGAATAACCATATACATGTTTTCGTCATGGGAAATAAATATTATGTGTTATTTTATGTATTCGAATGTGAAAAACCCCTGCTTTCCATTAATTCCGATAAGTTTGTTTCCAATGAAAAGCTAAACACAATTCAAGGCGAACTTAGCGTATTAACGAAATTTACGTTATGATAAATTGAATAAATTATTTTTGGTATATTAAATAACACCCAAATAAATACGAAGGAATACTTAATATAAGTACTTCTGCCAAGAATATCTGAAAACATAAGAGGCAACTATCCCAGCAAAGTGTTGCTACAAACTGTTTTGCCCGTTGAATACATACAGGGTAACTTAAAATATCAAAATATAAAAGGTTTTTCAACAAGAAATGTGTTTTCTGAAACAAAATTAAACAAAAAACAAATTTTGGCTACGACCAAGTTGACGGCTGTCGATTCTTTCATCAAAATTTGTAATAACTTTTTCGCAAAATGGCAGTCCTATTTCGTTAATCACATCACGGATTTTAAGTTGTAAGGCTGAAATCGATTCGATTGGATCCGTATAGACTCTTTCCTAAGCCCTCAACAATAATCCACTGATGTTATTTCACACGATCTGGCTGTTGATTGCCGTGAAATTATGCGATCAGGAAGTTTGGTGTACAATAAATTGATCGTTTCATTGGCTGTGCGACATGTGGCACCGTCCTGTTGAAACCACATGATAGTTATCAATAATAGGCCAAAATTTAGTTGTTAGTATCTCGCAATAACGTAATTCATTGACCGTTACCGCATTTACGTTATGGTATGTTACTGTACGTTTACGTTACCGCATTTAGAACCTCATCTTCGAAAAAAGACCCAAGCACGGCTTCAGACTACATACCGCACCATACAGTGACACAGTGATAACGCAAAGGCTTATCAATAATTATCTAGGACTTTCAGAAGCCCAAACGTGTCAATTCTACTTGTTGACATACTCTGACAAGTAAAAATGTGTTTCATCTGAAAAACCGATTTTTTCAGAAAAACCAGCCAGTTGTTCCTGAATGAACTGAGCGAATCTATGGCGATCTGAATGGTCAGTTGGCTTCAACTCTTGCACCAGTTTAATCTTGTAAGGCTTCAAAGCCAAATCTTTACGCAAAATCGTCATGTTGTGGTTTTGGATAACGCCAATTCTTGACAACACCGAGGAAATGACAAATTTGAATCTGCTTTACCACTGTGGCTCACGACTGTGAACTTTTGAGTTCGACTCAAATTTAACAACTAAATTCTTAATTGCGGTCTTAGAATGACGATTATGTTATCCGAAAATATCACGAGTTTCACGAAATGTAACTTTAACAGAACCACCATTTTCGTAGTGGATTTTTAATGCGATTTTCGTGCGAAATGGAATTCACTGTAAGCATTGCCAGTGCAAATTTACTACAAATATGTCAAAAAACTAAATGTTAAAACGATGGATTAGTGTGTATAGTTTGAAGCTTTGTATTAAACATTTTCAGAACCATTCATTATTTAACAGTCAGTGTTCTCTGACTGAATATTGAGGTTGGCTCTTCGGGAGTATAGTGATGGTTTGTGGCCCTCGTTTGAGTTGTATAGATCGAATCATTCACAATGAACACAATGGTCCAGGTCCAGTGAGCATGAATGCTGTCATGTTTTTGAATTATATTAAGCTTTATGCGTTCTGGACCAGGAGTTGGATAGTCTCCAACTTTTTAGCAAGGAGTGAGTGGCTGCGGCCTGCTACGAGCTCTTAAAGTTGCAACTGGGAGTGACCGGAGGATATACGTATCTGAAGGCCTTCTAGGGCGAGGATGACGCTGCATTTCATCCACAGTGGTTAATGAAATGTAGCGTCTGGTTATGGCTTACACGGCTAGATACTTATCACGAATGGCATAAAGTCATCCATTCCCCCGAGGACACGTAGTACAGATAGATCTCTTCTCCATCTCGGAGTCCGACCAGTGAGTTTTCATATCCACAATGGTACCACGGGAATCAGTTGCCTGCAGGGCTGCATCCCTGTTCTGGTTATTGGTGAAGCCCTTTGGGGAGTTACGTGGTAGCTGTTGAGTTAATCGGTTACTTTGAAGAAAGCTTCCAAAGAGATGCTAAAGGCTTAAAATCCAATGCTCTAGCTTGTACATGACCCAGGACACGGTGTTGGATAGTCTCAAACTCTTTAGCAGAGATTGTCGGCACGACCCTGCTACCGTGTACTTAAAAATTGCGACTGCGTATGTGTCTTAAGGAGCGGGTAGGGGTTTTCTTGCACCCAGTGGTAAGACTATCTTCAGATTAGGGCCAAACGGACAGGTGCTGGCATGAAACATGTCTCATTCATATTATAAAGTCAGTACATTGATTAAAATGGAACACAATAAAATTCAAAACAATCTTAAGCAATATCTGTCATTTTCAAAGTGACGTTAACTTTTTTGATTGCGCGAAACTAAGTTAAATGTAGAATCAATCTGCTGGGATAAAGAATTTTTAATATAATGATTAAAAAAATAAAACTTTTGAATTAGAAGGAAAAAATATGATTAGCCCCATCACATCATGTGGTAATCATCATTCCAAGTATTTTCCCGAAAATTAGTAGCTTAATTGTTACCTTAGATTGAGATTACTGCACTATAATTTACTTCTAATTACGTAAAGTTACTTTAGAGCTTCAGAAATTTAAAGGATATATTTGAGATCTCTAATAAAGGAAAAACTAATGGCTAAAGCGACGTATCCTTCAAGATGTCAACCGCTGTGCGAGCTTTCCTGGGACTTTTAATATTTTTTTGGGCCAAAGTATACTGTCAGCTTCTTCTTCTTTTTTATAGCCTATTCCATAGTCGAATATTATCTAAATTACATTTAAACTATTCTGTTTATTTTCTTATAAATTTCTCCATTTTCTACTATATTTAATAAATTTTTACGCTTTAAAAAAATTTGTTAATTCTTTTATATTTATTAAGAAAAAAATATCTTTTCTTTATACCTCTTCCATTTTTTATAATAAATAAAAGGACTCTGCTTCGTTCCAATTTTGTTTGTACTTGAATCTTTGTTATGGTTTAGTGCAAGGTATTTTCAATACTCTTCCGCAGATTCACGTTTCAAGGTGTCCTGTTATCTTTCTGACGACTAGTTTTACTGTCCATACCTTCACACCTTTTACTTAAACTTATCATTTCATAAAATATTGTGTTTGTCTCATAAAATATTATGTTTATAAGATGGCTGGTTAAAAATGTTTCTAAATCAGACTAGAATTTAGATATACTATCGGCGAGTTCTGTATGTTTTGATTTTTTTCTCGGTCAGATTTCCATGAATATCAAACTGTGAAGCTTATCCCAGGCCCAAGCTATAAATATATTTATATTTTTGTGTGATAGAGGACTGTATTTGTATAAGCTTTTTATATTGAATTGTGTCGAAAGATCATAAGAAGTTATAGTTTTGAACCTCTCGATATTTGTTTAATAGAATTTGAAGAATATTGCTTCTCCCCATTCCTTTTTTGAAATTCACATTCTCAGTCGGTAGGACGGTCGGTTAGAAAAGCCCAATGACCATGGTTGTGTATAGCTCGTCATATCATTCTACACCAAATTATGTAAAAAAAGATAGTTATAGTAAAAAATTGTACAGGTATCTATAACAAATAGTTTCGAATACTGTAAAATATCCAAAACGAATTTCACGCTTTTAAGAAATATGTCGTATTTACTTTGGCCAGCATTACGGATGCGTCTTGCTTAAGTTTTAAAAGAAAACAATTAAGGAATAAAGTAAACGAAATAAGTGGGTATGCTGTTTACTAACTGCGTAACTATCTTAAAATAAATTCCATAAAGAAAAATACATACAGATCAACAGGCGCCTATACATGGAATTAATAAACTAACAGCAACAAAATATGATGGAAAGGAAATAGAAAATTCTTCATTTTTCCAAACCTCTAACGGACGAATATAAAGGACAGCCTCTGAGTGGTTAGTTAGTTAGTTAAAACATAAACCTCGTGAAGTAAAGACTTGCATCGTTAGTAAATTGTTGTGCGAACGTACAAATCTTACTTTGTGTAAATAAACTTGTAATTAATTTGAAAACTCTAAAATCTGGTGTTATTTATTTTGCAATAAAGAACTCAGTAACAACAAAACTTTTATAGAAAGTGTAAACGTAACAGTATTATTTTTATTTTAAATTTCTGATAAACTGAGCGATTGTTTTGGCACCTTCACCATACCAGCATGAACTCCAAAAGATCTGATGTAATATTTTATAATTTTGGTTAAGGAAGGTACGAAAACATTTTATTAAATTACATTATTTAATAAAATCCACACCACCCAGTTATCGCTTGACAATACTTTTTATTGAAAAGATAAAATTTTAAACTTAAATTGAATTCACTCAAGAATTCAAAAATAAATACAACTAAAGAACAAATAAAGGTGGAAATAAGAAATGTGTTTGTTACTACACTTGTCGCGTCAAAAGCTTCTTAAAGAGATTTATTTTTGTTAAATGTGTCTGTTAAAGTTTTATTGGGTCATGAAATTACGAGAACGGTATCAGAATTACTTGAGCTGGCAAGGAAGTAACCTCTTTGTACTTTTTATAGGCAGTAATATGCCTCTTTAGTTATTTTGTTCCGCTACGTTCCTTAGGAAAGCGATAGAGCAGAGGCTAATGCAGTGAACAGTGGTAAGATGACGTCGTTTGTTGTTGTTTCAGCAAATAGCCATTTTATTAGTTGCATTGTTTCGCCGAAGAATATGCGCTATTAAGAAGTACCAACGAAGGGCCTGCAGCGCTATAAGACATCAAATTCTGAGACCATTAAACAGAAAATTCATATTATGCATTTTCTTTTTGATTGCCGCATGGGTTAAAATTTGATGTCATCGTACTAACAACTTAGACTATAGCAGAGATTTGTTCTACACGATATACTTCCTTTAATGACTTTGTTACATTAAATGGAAAAATTTGTATTTCTTAAATTGCTTAAAAATATCAGAAGCTAAATTTCAAGGCAGGATGAAATTCAACATATTTGATTACTTAAACGCTTGACTGAAACATTCTTACAAGAATTCTTTGTTAAGGGCCATCAAAGCATGTACCACTTATAGTTAAGAAGACAAAAATGAAACGAAAAAGCAAATTCGACGTGTTAAAATTCAGATTGAAAATTACTTAAACGTGTGTAAAAATGAGTAAAAATTTGTGTTTGAAAATATTCGTATAAAGGCTTCGAATATTTAAAAGGAATCACTTTCAAGAAAAATTTTAATTTAAATTAAAAAAAAAATAAAATAAAAAACTAAAAAAAAATTATTTGGACTTAACCTAATTTTATACTTTTTATTATCAATTTATTATTTCTAAAATTTATTAAGCAAGAAAAAGTTGTTTCCAAACGTTTCCACGATATTTGACAAAAAAAAAGGTTTGGGATCTGTAGGAACTTAACCCAACCAAATTAATTTTGTTGATTATAAATATTTCTCACATTTTTATTTACAAAATTAGTCGATTAAGTAGATGACGTTCGTTAGGTTCACAGTTAAAGGTAGATAGATCTGAAGAATGCAAATTAAGCATGCATTACATTCTGTTGATGTCTAATTTGTTCTATTTTCTTTAACGAAAAACATTCGCAAAAATTTTAAAAAATTTTAGAAATAAAAATAAAATATGAGGTTATACCGAATAAATTAACTCAGTGGGTCAATATTGACAGTCTGCCACGTTATTTTACAAAAACCTAGGCGCTATCATCACCTCCAAATAATAAATCATTATTATTTTTAAAATAATCTTAAGGCGATTCAACCATAAAAATGTTCTTCAGTTATCATCATATTCAACAAATTATTACATTAGGTATGGATTTTGGAAGTTTTTAATCCTTAAAATCACCAGTAAGGCAGTACTGCTAAGGATAGATAAGAGTCATAAATAAAATATCAATTTTTGGTTCAACTGGAATGATACTGACATGATAGCATGTTGATTTTTGTTGCGAAGATGAGCTGAATTAGTCACAAACATTGTGTGTTGCGATCTCGGGAGACTTTAATTTTTGATATCGTACGCCTATGATAGTAAACGTCTGGTAGGTCTCCACGTCTGGTACGTACCCCACTACTCGCTCGAGTGCTGGAGACTATCTAACTCCTTCTTTTTTTGCATGTGTAACATCGGACTTCGGATGTTACATGTGCAACATCCTTACAATGGTTTAAAAAGCCAACTGATTTTTAAATCACAGCCTTCACATTTCTCCCCGAGAGGTCTCACTAATAACCAGAACACGGCCGTAGCTCTGCGGGCAACTGGTTCCCATGTTACCGGTGTGTTCAAGTTAACTGGTTGGACCATGTGAGTCTATTTTTATTTCTCCACCACCAGTCTAGGCGACTGGTGGCGCATTTTTTCTTAAAAGCACATGTTAATATGGGGAAGAGATCAATTTTAACTGCATGTTCTCGGGAGGTATAAGGAGAGACAGCACAACTATTTCAAGTCATCATAATATTTGTTTGAATAAAGTCGCTTTCGATTCAAATTCGAATTCACATAAGAACCCTTCCTATAAATATGTATCGAATTATAAAAAAACTTAATCTTGAATTTTGTTCTGTATCGAAATGTCGCTATTATAAAAGCTTTCGCCAGCAAATATTTTTGATAAAGGAGCAAAATGCTGGGATACTTTTAACTGGTTGTTTTGTCTTACTTTGTGGATTATGCTATTTCCTGAATAATTTTTTTCAATTAGCAGTCTTCTGCTCATTTTACTTTCTCAACCTTATGGTACCTAAATAGATTTCGCAAATCATTATATTATACTTTAAACCGAAAAATAAAATTCAGTCCGATGTTAAGTATATACCCACATGTAAGAAATAATAAAAATATGTTCTACAAGCTGCATCCTCTTCTCGATGCTATCATCCTGGAAGCCATAAACAGACATAAAATCTTGCGTTTTGCTTGCAAAAAAATGTGGATTTCTCTGCCAACGCAGACGACATCTGCATGTTACCGTACAAATTCTATTTGATTCAGAGGATTAATAACATCGGCTAAAATAGATATTTTCTAACTTGGAAACCTAAATATTAAAAAGAACACTCATGCCGAATGTTCATCAAAATTTAAAGAACGTTTTATATATTTAAAAATTTCTCAATTTGTTGATAATGTATGCCAAATCCAATTTAACCTCGCCGCTAGCGTTTTTAAACAGCAACCACTATTCTCGCCGCATTCGTTGCATTTTTTTGGTGTAAATAAACAAACAAACAAACAAAAATTAAAACCTACTACCGATGAAGATACCAGCAGATGTGAATATATACAAGTTACTTGACTAAAGTCCGGGGCTTATAGAATCGTCATACCTTATACGTCGTCTTTTTCACCTGACAATTAAGATGAAAACAAGGTTTTCTTATGAGCGTTGTCATAATTAGTACGGAAGTTGATAAATTTTAAATTTTGACTTTCGTTGAATACTTCGACAACTATCATTTGTTTGTTCTTCTCTTCAAATACATCTTTTTCAATTCTTAAAGTTTTCTTAAATTGTTCAGAATCACTGTTCTTTCACAATTTACTGCAAAAAATTCATTTCTGTCTCCGTCTTGATCGATTTATCGCCTACCCAAAATCTTCGACCTCCTCCATTACATGGAGACACTTTCGTGCTTCATAAAATAGCATTACAATCAAAAGAAACTCCAAAATATTGTCTAATTTCATTGAAAATGTTGACTTTATAAAATTTTATCACAAAAATATGCGGGTAAAAACAACTGATTTACTGTCCGTCAACAAAGATCTCATTGTGCCAACCGCATGCGTCATTACTTTGATTCCAGTTGAATGATGTATAATGTATGACGGATTCTCTATACCCCCGCCTTAAATGTTAAGAGCGCCTACATATAACAGCCCAAGATGAAAGTTGTTTATTTGTACCCGCAAGGCAGGGTTGTTGTTTTCTATGTAAATGGATTTATTATAGCCCTATCTATGATCAGTGATGATAATGATCCTCAAATCTAAACTACAACCTGATATTTTTGCCTTATTTTTTAATTATTATTTCAAAAGATTTATCTTTAACTGATGTTCAGATTGGGTAGTTGTAGTGCCTGCCTCGTATGAAAGAATTGTTGTATTAAATTATGTTTGATCGATATTTATTTATTTCTTTATTTACACATTTTATGAATCGCTTGATAAAACCTAGAAAAAAAATACAAAACCTACAAAAAAACTCACAAAGTAAAACCTGAGATTTAATTTTGTCTAAAACTTATGTAAACAAAAATACTTTTGACACATTATTTACTAACATCAAAATATAAATTTAATTGTGTCTAGAATTATTGACTGGCCTTTAGTTAAAAAAAAAATAATACGCGTAATTAAAAGATTTTAATAACTGATGTTCTTTAATATGAATTAATAATAATTCGAGTGATGTGTCAACATATAAATGATTGATTATAAATTATACTCGAAAAGCGACATGCAAGGTATACAAAGAAAATTTCATGTTTTAAAATTATTAAAAATAACAAAAAAAAAGGTATTAATTTAATAAATTTGTAAACTTTGTGTTTTTATGTAAAAAGTCATAAATTTTGTTGTCACTTTATTATTTTTGTTAAAGTAGTTTGAATTTACAAGTTGATTACTTTATTATTTTTGAAATATTTTACAAATTTAACTGCACTCAGTGGGAGGAGTTTTTGTTATAAAATTCAAAACTTAATGGGTTTTGATTTATAGTATTTCCATCAGGTTTAGAACTTGTATGTGTTGTTTAAGTTTTGACTGTTCTATGAATTGTTTTTCATAACTCGTATGTCTATCTAAGAATATAAGAGCAATAAGAAAGTTATATAAAAAAAGATACATGTTATCTTTATAAAATATATAGTATTATTAATTAATCACGGGTAAAACGTTGAACTAATTTCAATAAGATTTTAAGGAAGCAATAACACAATTACTTAAGTACGACCCAGAGGCAGGTTTACATTAAAAACTATCACTTATTTATCATTCATTAACAAAATTAAAAAGATATACCGATCCTTATCTGCTGCCTGCCTTAAAAATTTACACTGCAAGATATTTGTAGACGCTCTATCAATTTCAATAATATTTAAATATTGGTGAAATCCTTGTCCAGAATGCGCAAAACATAAACACGTGAAAAAAACTTGGGCAAAATAATTAAACATAGGTCATATCCTCCAACAGAATACTTGATTTTTCAAAAGTAAAACTTAGAAGGGAGATAATCAAAATCCTAGTCCATTTGATACAATAAACTAAATCGGAATTATAGAAATACAAGTAGGAAAGCAGCAAATTTGATAGAGCTTAAGGAATCTTATTGTAAGTTAAAATCAACGGGTTTTTCAACAAGAAGAATTCTACATTACCATCTTCGTGAGCATTGTTTGAGGACTTTTGTCAAGTTTGACGAATTAAGCACTGGGAATTTTTTTGTTAACATATCGGCTTTTTCAACAAGAAGTTTGCTTTTCAATAGAGTCAACATCAACAACATGATAGTTTTAACATTTAGTTTTTTGATGTATTCGTAAATAAATTCAATTTCGCCCTAAAATCGCATTAAAATAATTAGAATCTACTATGAAAATGGTGATTCCGTTAAAGTTACATTTCGTCAAGTTCGTGATATTTTCGGACAACATAATCGTCCTTCTGAGACCGCTATTAAGAATTTGGTCATTAAATTTGGAACGACAGTCTCGATACACCAACGCTTGTTCGCCTTGGTCTTTCAACTGAATTTTCAACTGGTGCAGGAATTGAAGCCAACCGGTTATTCACATCGCCTTAGTTTCAATCAATTCATTCAGGTTTTTCTAGAAAATCATTTTTTCAGACGAAACCAAGTTTCACTTTTTAGGGTATTTTACCAAGCAAAATTGCCGCATTTGGGCTTCTGAAAATCCTAGAGCAATTATTGAAAAGCCTTTACATTCTTAACGTGTTACTATATAGTGTGCTATATTGTCTGGAGGTGTGATTGGGTGATTTTTTTCGAATATGAGGCTGGAAATGCGGTTGCGGTCAAAGGATCATTTGAGATGCTAAAACCCAATATTGGCCTATTATTGACGACATGGATATCTTTGACATGAGGTTTTAACAGGACGGTGCCGCATGTCACACAGACAATGATACGATTAGTTTACTGCAAACCAAATTTACTGATCGCATAATTTCACTACAATCAGCAGTTAAGTGGCCAGTGATTAAACACCACTGTATTATTATTTGTCGGGCTATGTTAAGGATAGAGTCTGTACGGAGCCAACTTGATTTCAGCCTTGACACTCAAAATCGGTGATGTGATTAATGAAATAGGACCGCCATTTTTCCAAAAACTGATTAAAAACTTTGATGAAAGAACCGACATCTGTCAGCGTCGTTGTGGTAGAAATTTGTCAGATATTATTTTTTATTGATAATTGTCGAACTTTTCTCGTCGTAATAAAATAAAAATTTGATTTTTTTTTAATTTTGATTTAAATTTTTTATTGTATTTTGTTTTAGAAAACAAACTTCTTGTTGAAAACCCCTAAAAATAAGCTGAGTCCTAAGTAATTGTAGAAATACAAGTGGAAAAGTAGCAAATTTTATGGCGCTTTAGATATAGTAAGTTAAAAATAAATAAAACGACTGATTTCAAAATTCACATACATTCTGTCAATTTATATGCGTCAATCACAACAACAAAATGAACAAAAAAAACAAATCTAAGTTGAAACAAGAAGGATAAAAGCAATGCAAAAGTCTAACTATTCTAGATTCCACAAATTCCTAATTTGCAATATTAGAAAAAGTAAAAATCATCTTTAAAAAATTTAGTTTGTGTAACTCGCAGGCTTGATATGCGACATTTTGTGGTATTTTCGCAGAAAGAGGCTGCGTCAAACATAACTGCATGAAAAATTAATTTCAGGCTGATCTTTTTATTTTAGATATTTAATATTAATTTTCTATTTATAAAAGATACAATAGATAAAATTAAATATTGATGTTATTTGCAACATATGGGAATTCAAACTTTAAATAATATTTTTAAGTCCAGCATAACACCTAAATATCAGATTTTTTGCCTCCATTGGAGTAAGGAATTGTTTAGTTTGATGCTTGCTTGAATAAACCACGGTTTTCTTTTCCTAGCGAACATTGTACATGCCCAGCCTGGCATAAGCCTGAATATCAATAGAAGAGAAAATAGAGAAAATAACAATTTGATGCATAAAAATTACATACTACTGTATCGATTTCAATTGACTTGATAGGTGGCGTTATTTCTGAAATTTGCAAATTTCTTCCTTTAACTTTAATGATAAAAATTGTTTTGTTCTATATATAAGTTTTTCTATCAATTCCTAAACGAAGAAAAAGCATGTGCTAAAATATGGTATTCTACCATTAAATAAAATATTTTTGTTTATATTCAAAAACGTGTCTTAATATGATGCTGTCATAGCAAAAACATTCGAAAGCTATACCTGATTAACATCACTTGATGATAGTTTTCGTCCTTTAGAAAATTGTTCAAAGGCAAAAACAATATGCAAATATATAACGAAAAGTTTAAAAAAATAATGCACGAAAAACCCCCGCATATTTAATATGATTTTTCTGAAAGTTATAATAATATTTCTTACAAGCTTTTCAAAAATGCTTGACCTTAGCACTGTCATCTGCTATATCCGTTAGGGCGTATTTATAAATAATAATATGTTAAATAAAATAATGCGTACAACTTTAATGTAAGAATCCTATGATTGATTCTAGAAACGTAATAAGATACATCCGCTGCACAGTGTTTTTATAACAGAATAAAAAACAAAAATAACAAAAAACTTTAAATAAAGTGCCTTAGAAAAAGATTTTAAAGCTTTTAACTAACTTGATGTTTGTTTAAAAACTTATTCTATCGACCGTCAAATAAATAATGATTGGGCATAGAATTCACAGCCAGATTTGTTTTAGGACATTGTTTTCTATTTGAAGATGTATAGAGGCACTAACTCTAATAACACGTTCGCATACTAAATTTTTATATATCCTTTAATAAAAAATATTATGTATTTATTAAATCAAAATTCAAAAATAATTCTTCAAATTTATTATTTATTTTAGAAAATGATTTTTTGTCTTAGAAATCCTTAAACTGAGCAATAGAGTATTTAACATAACCCCAGCGAAATTATAATCAATATTTAACTACTGAAATAATAAACCAAAAACATTTTATTGTTAAATTGTTCTAATTGTTCCATGTTTTGCAGGAGCTAGAGGTTGCATGAAGATCAACAAGTCCTCTCGATATAATATGTACAATGGCCTAATTTATGAAGTACCATTTTGATGGGATTTATGATTATCTCATTTGTATTACGAAATATTGCAGGAGTAGAATAATGAGTATAAAAATATCTGGTTAATGTTAAAAAAATCAGTTAACTTGGCAAGTATTAAAAGAAAAATTGTGATGATAGAGTTGCTGTTATGGAAAAACTTTTATGATAGCCACTTCTAATATATTCCGATTCCTGTTTCTTTTTGAACTTGATAGATATTTGCGACTTAGTTCTTGAAGATTTCAATTAAGATATTGAAGCTCCAGAAATATCCTCTTGTAAGGCACAAGATACAATAAATCTGGGGAAAAACCTGTGGTAAATTGCTATGCGCCAACTGTAATAAATTAGCTACTGCTATTGGCTATCTCACACATTTTATCTTGCACTCAGTGTCATGGCCAAAATTAATGTTCACATCGCACCGAGAGTTGTGTTTTACACAACTTGTTTTAATTGCGAGAGGATTAGATCATTAATATACACTTGGATCCCTATTTCTTTCAGAACTTAACAGATGTCTGTGATTTAGTTTTAGAAAAATTCATTTAAGATATTGAAGTTAAATTAATAAAGCAGAAAATACAATCGTGGAATAATTTTTGCTGCGGGCTAAATAAAATTACATTAGCATCCATTTAAAATATCCATTATTTTGCTTCCTAAGTAGCATCTTCGAATATGTATTGCAAAGCATAAACACAAAATTTCATATGCCCAAGTAACTAAACTCCTAAATATTGATAGGAACTTGATTTTAATTACAATTTTTTAAGGGAATATTATAGACCGACAGGCAAAATTTTTCTTAAGCAGGGGCGCTGTATTTTTCGCGGCAAAATAAAAAAAAAAAAAATTTAAGTTAATATGATTCAAATTTTTATTGTATTATGAAGAAAAAAGTTCGGCAATTACGAAGGAAAAATGATACCTGGAAAATGTCCAGCACGACCACGCTGATATATGTCGATTTTTTCATGAAGGCCTTTAATCACTTTTTGGCAAAATGGTGATCCTATTTCGTTAATCACATCATGGATTTTAAGGATTTTGAGGCTAAAATCGATTCAATTCGATTGGCTCCATATGGACTTTGTTCTTAACAGAGCCCTATAAAAATTAATCCAGTGATGTAAAATCATATGATTTGGCTGGTCACTTAAATGCTGATTGTGATAAAATTTTGCGATCGGGCTGTTTGACATATGCCACCATCCTGTTAAACCAATAATAGGCCAAAATTGACTTGTTAGGATCTCGCGATAGCGTGATCCATTGACCGTTACTACATTTGCAGCCCTCATCTTCGAACAAAACGGCCCAATTACGCCTCCAGACCACATAGCGCACCATATAGTTACATGTCCAGCATGCAAATCGCTCTAGGGTTTTCAGAAGCCCATATCGGCAAATTTGACAAGTGAAATTGGTCTTCGTCTGAAAAAATGATTTTTTCACAAAAGCCAGCCGGTTTTTCCTGAATACATTGAGCATATGTACGGCGATAAGTATGGTCGATCGAATTCAAGTCCTGCACTAGTTTAACCTTGTAAATCTTCAAAGTCAAATCCTTACGCAAAATTCGTCATGCCGTGGTTTTAGATAACCGCAATTGTTGAGGAATTGACAAATCAGAATCTGATTCAACACTGTGGCTCACGGTTGCGATGTTTTCAGTTGAACGAGATTTTGTATCGAGTCTGTTGAATGAAATTTAACGACTAAATTCTTAATAGCGGGCGACTATATTATTATACAAAATGTAACTTTAACAGAACCACCATTCTCATAGTGAATTATAATTATTTTAATTCGATTTTCGCGCGAAATTTAATTCGTGATATCAATTTCCAATCCTTCTACTACTAAAATGTCAAAACTATAATGTTGTTGGTGTTGCCACAATTGAAAAGCGCAATATTTCTACATACACCATTTTACTGTATTATTTAGTATTTATAAAATCTATTACAAAAGTGTCACACTTTTTCTATAGTGTCGGGGAACAAAAAATAATCAGTTTCAAACAACATAATTTAATTAATTTGTAACATCTGACAATGCATCATATTAAGATAATGATAATAAATTCACAAACCAACAGTTCTTTGCAAATAGCTCCAATGAATATGTGCTTTAGCTTTTATGAATCAGACGACCTTTCAAGAGTTTCCGGTTTAAGGGATTAAATAATTTCTGATTGCTCGATTAAATTAAAATATATTTCCGGAAAAAAATATTCTATTTCAATTTGTTTGCCAATCTGGTAACAGCAATTACCAATTTTCACAATTGCTAATAAAAAATGTAATTGATCTTGCATTGATTTCCAGTTCAAAACACTGTGACGCTGACACTGACCGCTTAACAGACTGATGAATGAATGAGAGAACAAGTGAAATAACAATCGAAAAACAAAACGCATTGCTAACATTTTTTATTTACACACTAAAACACCGACTTCCACGGTAAGGTCATTCAAAAACTATTACTTATACTATCATTTGCTTGCACTTGATTAGACATTAAGTTAAACAGCAGAACGGACACATTAACAGACAGACAAATAAATGTGGTTACAAATTAAAACTAGAACAACTTTTGATATTTTGGATAAAAAAAAAAATAAATAAATTGGAAACCAAACAGGCCGTAGATTCGTTAACAAAAAATTATGAGTAAACCAACAACTAGTACAAGTTCAACTTAGAGAAAAATAAAAAACTGCATTTGAACGCACTAGAACCCTGAAATAAAACAATTTATTTTTTCTTTCCAAATTCTATTTAATTTTTGTTTAGTATTTAAACAAACAATTATAATAAATGAAAAATGTATCTGTATCCATCAATCCTACAATTCTGTATTGTACGAGTATCTAATAAATTCAGTATTCTGGTGTTGTTGTTGTTGTATTTTGAAGCCAGCCGCAGTCATAAAATAATTATTAAATTTTATGTAAGAAATCAATAACACACCAAAACTCCAAGCGTACACACTGTACGTCAGCGCACGAACGGCGTTTAAATTCCGTTTTTTTAAACAGCCAATAATAACAACAACTGCAATAGTAACGACAACGTAAAAACAAATAAATTTATCAGTTGACTGAGAGTAAACGCGTTAAATTATTTCATACTCACGTACAATTCTGTACAATGTACAGTGGGTGAAAAATATAAATATGCACAAAAATACCTTGACCTTGTCTAGCCTTTATTGATCTCGTTGACTTGTTTTTGGTTTTAATTTGAAAGAATTCAAATAAAAAGTTATGTTTCGAATATAAAGGGTTTTTCAAAACGATGCTTGTTTTTAAAAATAAAATGAAACAAAAAATGTTTATTAAGATCATTCAAATATTTATTGTATTATGAAGAGAAAAGAATGAAAAATGATATCTCGTAAATGCCGACCATTCCTTCATCAAAGTTTTTAAGCACGTTTTGGCAAAATGGCGATGATGTTTCGTTAATCACATCACAGATTTTGGGTTTCAAGGCTGAAGTTGATTCGATTGGCTCCGTAAAGACTCTGTCCTTAACATAGGTCCACAAAAAAATTATCCAGTGCTGTTAAATCAGACGATCTGGCTGGCCACTTAACTGCTGATTATCGTAAAATTATTCGATTGGGAAATTTGGTCTGCAAAAAATTTATCGTTTCATTGGCTGTGTGACATGTGGCACCATCCTTTTTGAAACTACATGTCTTTTTTGAAACTACATGACACATCGTCAATAATAGGCCAAAATTGAGTTGTAAGCATCTCGCGATAGCATGATCCATTGACCGTTACTGAATTTTCTACGTCATCTTCGAAAAGAAAAAAAGCCCAATCGCACCTCCAGACCTCACATTGAGCAATAATGGCTCTAGGATTTTTAGATGCTCAAATGCGGCAATTTTGCTTCTTGATATACCTTGATAAGCGAAGCCCATTCGTCTGAAATTAAGATTTTTTAAGAAAACCACCCGACTGTTAAATTATGCGACTCTATGGCAAATTGAATAGTTGGTCGGCTTAAATGTCTGCACTAGTTTAACCTTGTTACACTTCAAAGTCCAATCCTTACGGGAAATTCGCCATATGGTGGTTTTGGATAACCCCAATTGTTTAGAGAATTTGACAAATTTGAATCTGCTTCAACACTGTGGATAACGACTGCGATGTTTTCAGTTGAATGACCCAGTCGAACACGCGTTAGCGTTTGCACATTTTGTATCAAGCCTGTCGACTCAAATTTAACGCTCTTAGTAGTGATCTCAGAAGGACGATTATGTTATTCGAAAATATCACGAATTTTACGATATGCAACTTTAAAAGAATCACCATTTTCGCAGTGAATTTTAATTATTTTAATGCGATTTTCTTGCAAAATTGAATTCATTGTAACAATTGCCAATGCATCTACTACGAATATGACAAAAAATTACTGCCAACTAACATGTTGCCACAGTTGAAAACAAACGTCTTGTTGAAAAACCCGATATTTCAAAAATTCCTGCAACTAATCATTAAATGTCTTTTACTTTTAGTAATTTTAATTTTACAGTAAATTCTGATCGTCTGGTTATTGTCTAATTTAAAAGTAAAGTGCCGTATGGTAGTAGTCGATCTGCTTTCTTTTCATTAAGTATCACACAAAGGTTGCTTTTCCACAAAGATAATACTAGTATAAATAAATAACAGCTTCGAGCTCTTTGTGTCATTTTCAAATAATGGAATAGGAGTGTAGAAAACTCAAATTTTTTAGAAACTATATAAATTGCAATTTGCAAGTTGCTAAAAATTTTTTTACTGATTTAGATTTTTTCATAAACTATAACGAATAGAAAGAAATCAAATAAGCTTTTGAGTCAAAGAACTAAATACCTAAACTGCAGCATTGATAATTGTAATGCATATTTCATGACATACCATAATATAGTTCAATGTATCGATTTGATTACTTCTTCGATTGCTTTCCCCAAATGTAACTTCTACCAGTCGTTATTAGTCAAAAAACACTACACGGAGCCTAAAGAAATGTACTTCACAATAATTCATCAAAATTGAAAACAGAAATATATAATCAGATTGTGTACACCACCCCTTCTCCCGAATTTTTAAAAACTAATCAAAGGTTCACCATATAGTTTAAAAGAAAACAAAACTTAGCCCGATTTTTAATATTATATCCAAAACTACACGATAATAACTTTACCACTGCAATGCCTAAAAGATACTTTATTATTTGTTTATCTTTACTCAATGATGTTTCAACTTGAACTAAACTTTCTTGCTCAGCAGATGGAGTTTATATATTTTGTTAGAAGCGATTTTCGCATATACAAGAAAACTCTACTTTAACATCGTCACATATTGTTGTTGTTATCATCATTCAGTGTAGATTGTGTGTTTATTTCTCCTGTGTTAGTTGTTTTTGTTTTCTGTTGTTTAAGTTATTTCGTTGAATTTTTTGTAACCATGTTGTTGTTCCCTTGCATGCATAAAGGGCGAGGCATACAGAATCCATCATACGTAATAAAGCATTTTTTTCAACCGACAAGTAAGTTGAAATACAGGTTTTCTTATGAGTGCTGTGACAATCAGTAGGTCTTCGTCAACTTGAAGTACAAAAGTGGGGCAACTTTCAACTTTTGAGTTACGATGAATATCTTGACAGCTATCACTTGTTGCTTCTTCCTTGTTTTGGTGTATATAAAAGAATATAATTTTGATGTTTAAAAAATACAATAATATATATTATAAAATAAATGGCGAATAAACTCATATAAGCTGTAAAAATGTATCCTTGTCTGTTTAACAAAAACAAGCAGGAGTAAAAAAAAGGAATAAAAAGGAAAGATCGTGGACTGCTGTAGCCGCTGCAACAGGCGCAGTAGGTAAATAATGTGTTTTCAATTTAAGAAATTTTCATTTAAAATGTGTCAAAATCGATAGAGATCACTTTGCGATTACTACGTCACATCTGGTAAAAACGACCCGAAATCTGGGGCTGTCGCGTGCTGCATTGTCATACCTGCAAAAATTTATTTGTGCCCAGTCAAAACACATAATTGTGTCTATGCCTTTAAACAGAAAGGCATATTCGAAGGTATGTTCGTCTCATATATTTTTTTTTATAGAACGTTCTCCAATATACAACCTATCAGATGTGTTTGAACAAACAAATTCGCATACCTCGAGTGTGAACAATTACTTTGGTGAAAACGTAAATAATGGCTCACCAAAGCAGCTCAACCTGCTTGGAAAAGCGATGCAAAGTTCAGGAACAATCGGATGAAAACTTAATTGAGCTTTGTGGCGCTGTCCCAATCCCAAAATCTTTGATCTTCATCCATTACATAAGAACAATCCCGAGCTTCGTAAAGTAAAATTACAATTATAAGAAACTTAAGATATCGTCCAATTCCAAATGTGTACTTTAATAAAATCTTATTACAAAAACATGCGGTAATAACAGCTGATTTGTTATCCGTCAACAAAGTATTCGTTGTGTCAAGCTCATCCGTATTAACTTTGATTTCAGTTGAATACATCAAAGTATCACGCATGTTGACGGATTCTATGTGCCCCAGCCTTAAGATTTCTTAGAAACTACACAATTTGTAAAAAGCATAATAGGTCATTTCCTTTACTTTTTTTGACTGATAATTGTTATCTTTTAAAATTTTTTAGTAGTTTATTATTAAGCACTTTAATAAAAAAATTTTCAAAAATTTCATTTATTTATTTATTTTTTTTTTGTTTTTTTGTTTGTTTATCCTGATGATGCCAACCAATGGTTTGGCGAAATATTGAAAAATAATAAAAAATAAAATTTTTAAAAACTATATTTTTTATTAAATAATGACCTAGTGCTTAATAATAAACTACTAAAAGATACTAAAAAGGTCAAATAACTATAATTATTATATGTTATCTTTTAAATTTAAATAAAACATGTTCCTGGCAATCTTATTTATTTATTTATTTCTAAAACAGAATTTAATAACGAGCTTAGAACAATAAACATTTTCTATTCAAAAGTCTCCTCTTTTGTGTAGTAGGCTCTAAAGGTGTAATTTTTTGAGCCAGCATACGGAGCGCTGTTTTCACTGCCAAGCCTCATTATTTGGATGTTAGAAGTGAACATTAGGAAAACTTTTGCTGATATTATTAATTTGAAAGGACATTGCTTTTTCTTGTAATAATACGTTAATCATTGATTTTATTACTGCCGCCACTTACTTTCTTATTTCTTAATATCAGGCGTTTTGGAAATGGATGTAGTAACGTTGATGCTGTCAGTAAGAATACATTTTTATTATTCCTAAAGCTGCAATTAGATTAAGCAAATAAATATTATGTAAATAATCAATTTATATCTCAAAATAAAATAATATGTTATTTTTCGTGTCTGTACTTTACTTTTAAAATACTTTTAAAGTTTCCCTTATCGCAATATCCAAACTTGTAAGTGACCTGATTTTATATGAACCATTCGACATGCATGCACTTAATTTTTACCGGCATAATAATAAATATACCATTTGCTTGCTCCACTGTCTGGAAAACGTAAACAAAAATTAATATACAAATCAACATTTAAAACAACAACTACAAAAATTACAACAGTAAAATAAATTAAATTGATAAGAGAGAAAATAAAAACTAAACAAGAACAAGAAAAAATACAAATACTTTTCAGGCTGAATATGAAGAGTTATGAAGAGCTTGTGTTTGTGTGTTGGATCTTTTTACAAAAATAAAATCCCAAAGAGAGTTTATGAATTTTCATTTGTAGAGAACAAGTGCTTAGCGGCATGTTCGTTCAATTTATAAGATACAAATTCAAATTGTCATATATCAAATTTAAGCGAGTATTGAAACTTTAGTAGATGTTGAGTCGTTAAACTAAACGGTTTGATTTGAATTAAAAAAAAGTTTTTTATTAGACTGCATACTGAACGTTTAATTAATTATTTATAGGGCGGTTTTTATTTTGTTTTGCCACAAAAGCTTAAATCTGATTTTCAAAACTAAACAACAAGAGTAAGAACTAGGAAAACTAAAAGAAATCAGTGGTTGAGAAATAAAAATACAAATGCAAACTTAATAAGACGAAGACAGTGTTTAAGAGAAAAAAAGGAAAAGCAAAAATATCAAAGATATTCAGTTCGATATTTTGAAAAAAAAACAAAATTAAAAATATTTAATTCAAAGTGTTGTAAAAAGTTTTAAAATTTGTTCTTTGGTTTGTTTTTTTTTTTTTTTGCTACATCTTCTAAGAAGTCATTTAAATTAAATTAATTCCTTTTCTAAAAAAGAATAAAATATTTGAACATGTTTTTTTTTTTAATTTTAATCGGTCATTAATTAAAAGGGGGACTTTTATTAATTAACAATTTATTTCATTCATTTGCCTCAAGAACAGTAATAAATTTTTTGCACCAAACGGTTTACAAAGAAATAAAAAAATTTTAAATAAAAATAATAATGTCAAAATACGTCTATGTAATTGTTTTTGTTATTCAATACACAATTTAATTTTTTTTTGGGTCTTCAAGTATTTTTGATTGTTAATGTGAGACACGTTTTTAATATCATAAAAGTTACTAATACCCGTTTTAAATATTTTTTTTTGACAAAGTTGCCTTAAGTTAAGTAAATCAGTCAGGGTTGCCAAGAGATTATTTTTAATATATAACATAATATATAATTTATAAATTCTACGAGTTAATTAGGTTTAAAAAAATGCTAAATTCAGTTCTTGTAAAACTATTAGAAAGCCTGCAAATTTCTCGATATTTCTTCAAGTGCTTATCAGACTTTAATATAATGTAACAACAAAATAATACTAGTACGCATTAATAATTGTAATAATAATATTAGTTAATCAAAAACCCTTAACCTTTATCAAGTTGTACTTATTTACTTTATACAATCTTCATTTTTAATATCCCACTTCATCTTGATAACTTCTTAGAGTTTATTATGTTGATTTCAAATTCGATAAATTAAATACTTAAATTCAACAATTTGAATCAAATCGAGTTATAAATCATAAAAAACACTTTATTTTATGAATATGTGTAGGAACTATTCAATCATAGTTTATTTATTTCCATCATTTAAAAAGGTTTTAGCAGATCTCAGCAAGTCTCCTGGAGCGGGTAGGATTCCAGCACTGGTCTTAAAACAGTGCTCTTCGACCGTTAGCCAACCTTTTCATGACGTTGTATTATGCCGATGAATTTCCCAAGTGTTGGAAGATGCTAATATAACGCCGATGCCTAAAACTGGTGATGCTAACAACCAACCCTGAAAATTACCGCCAATTTGCAATTTGTTCTGCACTTTCTAAAGGGATGGAAAGTATAATTAATTTTCATCTTGTGAGCTAAATAGACACATACAGCTTTCTTAGTGACTGACATTATAGTTTCAGTTAGGGGCGCTCTACGGGTGACTTGCTAACTTTCCTGTCGCAAAAATGGTACAACTCTATGCTTCATTTCGGAGAGAGTAAAGTGGTGGCTCTACATATTTCCAAGGCGTTTGATAGAGTGTGGCATGATGCACTTCTGTCAAAACTTGTTGCTTTAGATATCGGTGATAATGTTACCAGATTTGTATCGAGCTTACTCAAGAATCGCTTTTTACGCGTTGTTATAGATGGGATTTTATCTAACGAGTTTAGTATTAATTCACGGGTACCGCAAGGCTACGTTCTTTCTTCTACCCTATTTCTTATTTTTCTAAATGACGTCAGCTTTTAACCCTATATACTACTTCGCAGACGCCAGCTCCTTTTTTCATTCGTATTCATTCAATAGTATATTGAACATGTTGGAGGTAGGGTGCGCTGTAATCCATTTTTAGAAATGGATTACAGCGCAATGTGGGTTGTATCTCACTGTTTTAACGTTACTATAATGGTAAGTGCTCTACTGAAATTAAGGAACTTGTTCCCGTTACTCGCACGTTTTTGCGTTTAACACGCTTTTCATTGAGAGTCAAACCATTAGTGGTTGATTGGCCAATGAACCGCATTACGCATCACAGGAAAAATGAATTTCTTAGCAGAATAGTTCGTATGTGGAATAAACTCCCTCAAGAGGTCTTTCCTATCACTTTCAATGTAGGAAAATTCAAATGGAGTATCTACAAACTCTACTCCCTCATTCCTATTTTCCTGGCACAACGCATTGCATGAGCAGGGATCATCACCTGAGTGCTGGTCCGCAAAAAACCTTTGTGTTTGTTGATTAACATGCTCTCCCTATTTGATCCATAAACAAAAATTGTTTTGTATAATTGAAATTTTTCATAATATCAAAAGGCATGTAATCGATATTTAGTAAGTTTTCTTATTTAAATCGTTTGTACGAATAGCTATTTCTAAGACCGAATTATTTGACTGTAAAAGTAAAACATTCTTTAATCAACTTTAAATAATTATTCTTTCTTTTTAAAAGAAATGGTATTTTTTTAAAAAGTTTTTACTTGACTTGATAGAGGAATTGCATGTCTTTTGCTCACTCGAAATTAAGCGGCAATAAAAATTCACTGAATGAGTTTATTAAGCGATTTATCATTTCTAAGCTTGGTAAGTCCCAAAGACGATAAGTATCATTATAAAAGTCCCTAGTATTTATTAACTTTAAGCCAAGCAAGCTTTAAAATGTGCATTCGCCATAATGCTAAAAGAAACTGAGCCCCCTGCTTTAGCAGTGGAAGGCAAAGGCATGTTTCATATCTAATTACTTAGTTAGTAGTTTCTCATCTCAACTACACAACTACATTTGGTTTCGTACGCTGTCTTTGAAGAGGCAATAATTTCAAATAAAGGCAAACGATTTTTGATATCTTATTGAAAATATTTTTATTTAAATATTCACTGCTAAGCGACTGCTTGAAGTATTTACCATTTTTAGAAAAAGAATTTTTGGGGCGATTCTAAAATGTTAAAAATAAATTTTAAAAAAGAAATTTAAAATGAGATAGAAAAAGAAACAATTTAGAAGCAAAATTTTTCACCCGTTGCAAAGGTCATAGAAATTTTAAAAGTCTGCCTCTAGAATTTTTTATTTTAAGTAATATTTTTATTGTTGTAATATATCCTCTATATATTACAGTTCAAATTATAACGTCGTATACTTCAAAATAGCGGCTTTGTGACCATATCCTTTTTTTTTGAAGCTTAGTTTTATCTTTTTTAATTAGTTGCCATCTTTGTAGACATTTCATGACTATATATTTTTTACAGTGGGTAAAATCTGTAAGCATAGTCTTTGCAAAATATAGAACAATTTTTCAAAATCGCTTTTAAATATACCAAGCTTTAAAGTAACAAACCTAAAGAAACATGGCCCTACTTTTCAAAGTTTTAAGGCGGGCTAACAAACAAAAAAAAATAAATAAACTGCATTCTAATAATTCTATATTTGTTTTTGGCGTCTACTAAAACTTTTACTTGATTTAGGCATGTTATTATGAGTGGTTCTGCAAAAGATTTAAGTATCACAAGGTGATAGGAAATAGTAAAATTTTTATTTTTTCGAACGAGTTATATGATTTATGAACTAAAGATTTTGGTGCAATACTTCCAACTCTGAAAAATGTTAAACTATTAAATAAGAAGAAAATATAGTAAGCAATTCAACCTCGAGAGCATAATGTACCAAATTAGTGTTTAGTTATTTCTGTTTTCTTTCTTCGAAGTTTGAGTCCAGGACTTTTTAATTTCTTTCTTTTAATTTTTTATTAAATTAATATTTTATCAAAATATCAATATATTTACTCGTTATTAATATAAATTTGAATATTATTAAGGTATTTACTTTCTAAGCAATAAATTTAAAGTTACAGGCATAAATAAGACTTATTCTCAAGCTTGTACAAAATTAGACAGTTTGATCAATAGCGAAAGCTTTAATTTGATCCCTAATAATTTAATTAATTTGTGTTAATTAAATTATTAATTAATATGTTTGAAATATTTGTAGGGTGCCTCTAGAAATCTCTTAAAATTATCTTAAGGATGCAATAACTTGAAATACCTGTGGCTACACTTAGTAAAAACAAGCAAAGAAAAAGATAATTTTTTAACTCACTGATAATTTGTTAACCCAAAAATCGTGTTTTTTAGGTCTGTTTGTACATGTTCTTGTTGTAAAACTTTCAAGTGTTTAAGTAAAGGCTTAAAATCATTTGCTTTTATTTATTTAGAATTATTAACATTTAATTTTTTTATTTATTTTTATTTTTTAAGAACCCGATTCTTGTGCAAAGAATTAATATCTCTGGCTAAATACTCTGAAATTTTTCAAAAGTAAATTGAAACCGGCATTAAAAACAAAGTAAATAATAAATATTGAGACTAATTAAATTAAAATAACAAAAAAAATACAGATGTTTGAGATAAAGAATTGCAAATAAATGCAGTAAAAAATATTTTCTATAACTAAACTATTTATAGCAAAGTTTTTTAAGATGCATATAATTAATGTACTTGAAAAAAGCACATATTAAAAAATAAGCAAATTTAAACAAAAAATAAGAAAAAATACATCTATGTTTAAAAAGGTGTTTTCTTGATATAAAACTAATAAGATACGCACCAAAAAGCTAAGGTAACTTAATTATAACTCAAAAAATAGTTACTGCACAAAGGGCATTCCAATATTCGGTTGGTATAGCCAACAAAAAATATTCCAAACCAAACTTGTTTAACCTTGTCTCGGTCTTGTCAACGGGTGAATATAATATGCTTGCTTTAATTCACTTTAAAACAGATTTATTGCGCACAAAATTTTGCAATTTTTAGTCGTAAGTTTGCTGGGGACAATTACTCATACTTATGTAAGGTTGCCAGATTACTGTGGCCTGCTTTTTATAAAACCCTTGTTATGCAAATCACAAACCATACTCGTAAAAATATTTAACCCTTGCGATTAATTGTCACTAATGGCACAGACTTCCATGTAATGAGCATGGGCAGACAAAAGAAGGGGGCTATATTTCCTTTTATTTGGGTATGGTATTCCGTTCACCCTCGTCAAATTTGGTTTGTTAACAAACCGGTTTCGGCCGTTTGCCATCTTCAGTGTTCTTTTCGTACTAGTTGCGTTCTATTGTCAGCTGTGTTTATATGGTACGTCTTGTTCGTGTTTCCCTTCGTGTTATTGCATTCGTCACTTTCTCTCTGTTTTGTCTGTATCTCTCTCTCCTTTTTCGTTTGTCTGTCTTTACTTAATTTGTCTCTCCCTTTTCATCTGTCTCTCTTCCTAACTAAATCCTTTTGCGATCATGCTTGTTGTCCGTTCGTGTTTATGTGTGAACCTATAGGTTTTTCTATGACATAATAATCTGTAATTCTACCTTTATGATGTTCTTTATTGCTTTGGCCTTGTGCACCTGCGTAACGTGTTTGTGTTGGTGTAATGTTTGTTTTCTAATAAAAATGTTTCAGTGGTTCAAATATTATGTCGGAAGCAGTGTTAATTAGTTCATTTATTATTCGTCCGTCGAAAGTTTTCTGTTTGTATATTTCCATGTTTTCTAACACATTTAGTCTCCTTTCTTTGTGCTATGTATGAAGCAGTTTAACCGTTGTTTTTATATGTCCTGGTGTACATTTGTTGTTAAATATATGGTTCGCCAAATTTGATTCTGCAGTTGATTTTGGTTCTCGTAGTTTTTTGTTATAGTCTTTAATGTGTTCCCTAAATCTGATCTTAATTTTTCGTCCTGTTTGCTCGATATAACTATAATGGCTCGGTTGTTTTATTCTGTAGTATTCTGCCTAGGTTGTTGCTTGTTCTGAATGCCGTATTGATGTTGTGTTTTCTAAAGAATTTTTTGCACATACCGGGCTATATTTCATTTACTTCCCACCCACTTCGTCTTCTCTCAAGGGAATGTTTGAATTATGAAGGTTCAGATTTATAGGTGTTCTAAAATACTTCAGAGCTTCACGTTCGATTCAATATCAATAAGGAGCAGCATTGTCCCCTTTTTATTCTACTCTGTTATTTCAGTGTAATAACTAACTATAGGCTTTTGGCATCTGTGTAGTTAATATAACTTTACGGTGATTTGGAAATATACTCACCACGCACCCTTAGACCCATACACATCTAGGTGCATATACGCCTTAGTTGCAATTTTTAAGAGCATGCTAGCAGCGCCGTGCCCCCACCCTTTGCTCGAAATTAGGAAACTATACAACTCTTTGTCTTGCTGCATGCGCAAGCATCGAACATTGGATGTTCAGTCTATATACGGAGCTTAAAAACCACCGTAACTCCTTGAGGAGCCTCAACCAACAACCAGAACAGCTCCGTTGCCCTACAGGCAGTTAGTCTCCGTGGTACCAGTGTGTGTGTGTGCAAAAAGTCGCTGGTCGGAAACCGAGAGTCCTACGTCTCTTCCAGTTTGGAGCACCTGCTAGTCTAAGTGACTGGTGCCGCCTTCCACTATCGAAAGCACATGTCCGGATGAGAAAGTGATCCATTTAGACTACGTACCCCCGGGGGAGATAAATGGGTAACGCCAAATCTCTGTGAGTTTGTTTTAAATCAAAAGTATATTAAACTATAAGTTAGAGTTATTTCTATTGCTACTATACAGGAAGTATCGTTTCTTTTACTTTAACTTCCAACAAGCCTCGTATACCATTTCTCTGTAATCTCTGCATATAAATTACTAATGCGTTAATAATTAGACAAAGAATTTTTAACATTTACTAATAACTAGTTACAAATTTGCCAGTTTAACAAAACTTCAGAAACGCTATGCCAATTAGTTAAAACTTCGATTGATTTCTGGGAATCAAAGGTATTCAAAAAGTATCACTGTTTAGTACGAATTTTGCCACCAATGTTTTGACATTTTAACTGGATCATCATTTATTTATTCTTTTAAGGAATATTTATTTTTTCAATGATAACACTTTTAGTAGGACCATACTGTCTTAAAATTGTTAATTGCCATAGCATAGCATTATTCTTAACTTTTTGGCTCATTGTATGCTTTTATATAAAACAATATTTAATTTTCTCTGCTCACTTCGGAAGCTAAACCATGTATAGACATCGTCTAATTTTCTTTGTGGCAACAACTCTAACTATATTGCAATGGCACATTATTTTTCACTCGTTCATCTATGGTAAAGTAAAAATATAGAGAAAATACCCAAAAAGTATGTAACCTTATCATTTTTGCGTTTACTTTAATAAGTTAATTTTATGAAAATATATGCAAATTTAACTTAAAACTAGAGAAGTATTGTTTTTTATACACATCTGTTAATTTAGATAAAAGTGATAAAAGTTATCATTAAAATAAGTTCAATACAAATAGAGCGGAAGATTTTTAATAAATTAAAATTTTTTAACACAATAAAACTAATTTAATAAAATTTCACAGACGGTTGGCAACAATAAAATATGAAAATAAAATTTTAATAATTCTGTTATTTATTTGTGGCTGTGGTTGCTACCCTCCCTTTAAAACATTGCTACGGAATCGTAGTCGTCATCATCATTATAACAGTCATCGACAGGCAGCGAATAGCGTACATTTATCATTTCATAATTTTAATTATCAGTTGTAAAAAGTGAAATATATAAAAATAATGATTGTGGACAAGAAGAGCATGCAGGCTGCCCTGGAAGATGATTTCAATCATATCAATTTAAATAACATAAATTTAAATATTACAACAACACCAACTACTACAACTACTGAGGCAAAAGTAGACCTAACAACAGCAACAACAGCTACCGCAATTGTGCAACAAACACAAAGTAAAAAACCATCACCTCTTAGTAAAAGGCGTCATACAGCCCTGCCGAATGCGTTTATTGTGAATCAACACCGAACGTCGCACATACAGCAAAATCAACAAAAACTTTCACAACAGGAACAACAGCAACAAAAGTCACAAATGAATATTATGGAGGAATTAGACGATTTGGAACTGCCAGAAAATAAGCCAATTTTAAGAAAATCTCTATCAACGCCCGTCTTTAAAGCAATAGAAACTCAATATCCTCTTAAAGCTGAGGTTACAATAATAAATAATCATAATCAACAGCGACAACCACAATCACAACAACAACAACAACAACATAAACAACAGCGTCATAACCATAAACAATTACTACAACATAATCAACATCAGCAACAGCAACTGCAAAAACAACATGTCGTGCATCATCCTCATTGTCAAGAACATAGAAATAATACAAAAAATTTATGTAATAAACAATCAACGATTTCAAATAATAATTACAATAATACCTTATCATCGAATGCTATAACAACTACATCTAATTCGTCATCATCATTATCAGATACAACAACATCAGCAAGTCAACGCTTTGGTTGTGCTCATTATAAACGCAAAGCTATGTTTGTGGTAAGTTAAGCTTGCTTTATTATACACCCTTATTCACAATGTTAACCACTGGCGACAAATAAAAACTACATAAAAGAATATTTAGACAATTATTGGAAAAAATAATATTGGTTAACAGCGTATACCATTTAAGAATTGCATAATTTACCGTGATAGTTTAGTTTAGTAAATTTTATTAAACGAAAATAATTTTGTTGAAGTGTTTAAATTTTATTTAGGAATATATGTATATAACGCCTTTTTTAACATTCTGGAAAATTAAATGTATAAGGAATCGAATTCAAATCTCAAATTTAAAAGTTTATACTAATTCTTTGCCTAAAAGACATATTTTGTATAATTTTTGCTTATTTTATTTTCAATTTTCGATCATTTGCAGCTTTAGTGTTGCCACTTCCTGGTAAAGTACCTATTCTGTTGAAAATCGAATGCTCTTTTTAGGAGCATAAAAGGAGGTATTTATTAATTTGTGTGTAACTCTCTTTTTTTAATTTCTAAAGTGTTTTCTAGAAAAAAATTGTTTAAAGTTTGTACATTAGTCCATTTTAAATAAAAAAAATGGGTGCCGCGAAACAACACAAATAAGATTTGCATATCTGTGAAACTATAACTGGAACCCATAATATATTTAAAAAAATGGGTATTTACTATAACCTTAAATAACAGAATGTAATAACAAAATAAACTTAAATATTAAAGGGCGACCATATAGGTTACGTAATTTGACTTATATGACGTTGACATTTTTACACTTGAAAATTGTACAGAATATTTATTTCTATGTCTACTATAACAACAACCATAAATTTTTTAAATTTGTAATTGAAGGTGACTTCATAGATTAAGTAATATAATGTACTATAACAACCGATAAAGACATTTGAATTTAGCACAGAAAGTATTTCGTTAAGCTTACAAAAAATATGAAATCCAAATTGGAAATTAAAGACTGACCGGTAGAATGTTGTTATTTGCAGTATATGGAGTTACCTCCTAAAGCATAATATACAAACGTTTGAAGTTATACAGAATATATCCAATACATCCGATGTAATAGAAGTGTAAAACACTAAAATAAACATAAGTCTTATCATTTTGACTCGTTGCATGTTATCACAAAATTTATTTTCTTCTGAAGTACCTTCGGAAGCTATACCATATATAGACAACGACTCATTTCGTTGTGGCAGCAATTCTAATACTAATTATTTTGTTATGTAATCGCACATTACTTTTTATAGTTAATTTATGGCAAACTCTAAATTTTGAAGGGAAAAAATAGACAAAATACGCAAAAAGTATGTAACCTTATCATGTTTGCGTGCACTTTATTAAGTTAATTTTATTAAAATATATATAAATTTAACATAAAACGAAATGTTGTTTTTTGTACACACCTGTTAATTTAAATAAAAGCTATAAGTTGTCATTAAATAGAGTTCAATACAAATAGTGCGGAAGAATATTCTTCGATATTAAATAAATTAAAATTATCTAACACAATAAAACTATTTTAATAAAATAGAAAAGGCGGTTGGCAACAACAAAATATGAAAATAAAATTTTAATAACTCTGCTAATTGTGACTGTGGTTTTTAAGTTAAGGGCTTTAGCTATGGGTGTCTTAGTTTGACTCCATAACCTTGTGTTCTGAACCATTGTAGGTACATCCTTGAAGTATACTAGGCGCTTTATACTCCGTAAGACTAGAAGTATATTGTACACCGCTGCCGCCAAAGGTGAGAATAAAAGCAATTTTTCGAAAAATGTTTCAAATTTTCTTCTCTCGCAACTAAATACGCCAAATGAAGAATACTGTCATCACAGAAAGCCCGTTATGATATCATGGTAGAGAACTATTTGACGCAAATATACATTAACTCGATCGTTTAAATACAACAGTTGAATACAGTGGACAGTGAATTTAATAACTTTTTTATTTTACTCATCTTGAGGTTGACATACCTTTCCCATAATATTGTGCAATATTTAATGTTGTTAAAAAATATCGCTTGTGTGAGCATCAATTTGTGTTTTAAGAAAATTCAAATAGCTTTTATCACATGTTAGGCAGATGTATTATGTGTAATGGAATGTTTTTTCGTTTTTGATAACCTTTACTTTAATATTCGATAATAAAGCAAAAACTCTCAATAGCATACAAAAACCAGTTAGAGGTGGGACCCAAAAGGCAAAACGCTCAATCACGATCTCGCAACAATCTGCGAATGAGAGTCGATTTTACTGCCTGTAAGACTCAATGTTGCATACTTATGCATAGATGTGGGTTCAGAAATAAACTGCATCTGTTATTATGGGTGATATTATATTGATATTAAGCTCTTGTTATAAAAATACAGTGTGATATTCGATGAATTAAGCATATTTATTAGGTTTGTAGAGAAGCTTTCAAATGCCTAGGTTTTCTAAAACGGTGTTAAAGATACTTCACTCCATCCGATCTTTGCACTATTTACACCACCTATATGGAATGCAACTCTCATGTATGGGCCGGTGCTCTAAAGTCTAATTTAGAATTGCTCAAACGCAAACTCTTTTGTACGAGCTCATTTGGGATTCACTATTGATTCACAACACCATCGACGCAATGTGGGATGTATTTCATTGTTTTATGGTTAGACAACTTACTACAATGGTAAGTGATCTAATGAAATTGCGGAACTTGTTACTGTTACTCGCACGTTTTTTCGTTTCGTTTGAGAGCCATTTGCGGTTGATTGGCCGATGAATTACCCTGCGCATTATAGTAAGCTACGCATTGTGGAAAAAACTCCCTCCAGAAGTGACAGAAAAGACCTTCAATCGAATCTTCACAAACACTGCTCCCTCTTTTTCCTCCCCATTACCTAATATCCTAGTTCTGGAATATTGCGTTGCAGGAGTTGGGTTCATTCTCTGGGTCTTGGTCCGGAAAAAAAAGGAACAGGTTATCTATGCATCTGCAATTTTAATGATTTGCTCGCAGAACTCAGTGAAATATTTTCTTAATTTTAAATTTAAAAGGTTGCGGCTATAAATATTTAAAGATAGAAATCAAAAGTTATGTCCGTAATACGACTTAGACTTATCATTTGAACCGTTAAAGAAAAGCGAAAAAATTCAAAGGCAGTGCATAAGACAATTTTTATTTTATATTCAATGGCTTAGATTTTTAATCCCTAGCAAAAATTTTACCCGATTTGTAAGCGGTTAATATGGCCAGATTACTAATATAGAGTTGCATGAGTTGCAAAAGAAAATAAATTTCCCAAAAACCTTTTAAGGTTAATAATGACTTATGTCACTATATTTGGCTTATTTTAAATGTGTACATACAATAATAATTGGCCTTTTATTTTCTTTAAAAGTATTATACAACATCTTGTATAATAAGTATAAAATATTTAGTAGTATTGTGCAGTCTACTCTTACCTAGTTGATAAGAAAAATTACAGAACAATTACTGAGCTTTCCATCTCTGGCCTGTATGTATTTTGATTAATTTTGATTACTTGTGAATACTGGTACACAGTTGATGCAAGAAAGAAAAATTAAAAGTTTTTATTAAATACATTTTACATGCAACAATTGTTTGCTTTTTTTGTTATCAAATGTTTTCTAAATGTCGCAGCTTTCAGCTCCCTTAATTATAATTGTTTTTTTTATTTTTAAGACGATCATCAGCATCATTATTTATTTGTTTAAAATATTAAGTTCGTAAACAAATCTATTTTAAATTTTGTTTTGTGTAACTTCTTCTTTATTTTAGAATTGCGACGAATTTATAAATTTGTTAACAAAAACAAATTGTATTGTACAAATTATGTTTGTATTTGTTTTTAGCGCCTAAAAGGTGTTTAAATTAAAATTAAAAGATTAATAAGTGTGACTGAATGTCGTGCTGTTTCAATTTATATATGTTAATATTTGATCTGTTTTGACATCGTATTTTTGTATATACAAGTGTCATATTTGTTTTTGTTATTTTTGATAACGGTTTTGCATTTCGAAGGTGCTACTTCAAATAAACGATTAAGTGACAACAACAAATAATAATTCACTTTACTTAACAACTGTACTTAATTAAAAATGAAAGATTTAAGATAATTTTAAGAACTCAGTCACCAATACCAATTCCAAGCTGATAAATAAGTAGTACGTTAACGTATTTTTTGGAGTAATCACGCTATTCTTAAAAAGGGGTTTGCCTGACCTATCGTTTCCTTGTAACGGAATTTAGTTGAAATCATATTTCACTCTCAAAAAGTATATTTGCCAAATGAATTTAAGAAGGTATGATGCTGTGTTTTGATAAAGTGTGTCAAGAAGGCATTTTAATCAATTGTCTTAATCAATTGTCTGAGGAGTAGAAATACAAGTGGGAATATAACTAAGGAAGGTTAACACATTAACGTCTGCTACTTAGTTGTAGTAGCTTCTTTGGATACTGACAGAGTAGGAAATAGAATAGGAAGTAAATAGAAACTGGTAAAAAATTATATTATAGAGACAGCTTTATTTGACGATGAACCTCATGAGGGTACCTCTTAAACAACAACTTAGATTTGAACTACAGGATATGCTTGGGTTACAGCTATATCATGTTCTGAAGTTTAAAAACGTTATTAAATAACACGTTGAGCATAGAAGCTTAATTTCTGCAAAAAAACGCGAAATTATTATGTTATATTATATCGGGTTTTTCAACAATAAATTTGTTTTTCAATTTTGACAATACCAACAATATAATAGTTTTGACATTTAGTTTTTTGACGTACACGTAGTAGATGCATTGGAAATTGTTACAATGACTTTAATTTTGCTCGAAAATCACATTAAAATAATTAAAATCCACAATCGTCCTTTTGACATCGCAATTATGAATTATGTCGTTAAATTTCAATCGACAGGCTTGATGCAAATTATGCGAACAGTAACGCATGTTCAACCGGGTTGTTCAACTAAAAAATTGCAGCTGCGAGTTACAGTGTTGAAGCAAATTTGTCAATTCCTCGATGTTCTCAACAACTGGGGTTACCCAAGAACGCCACATGGAGAATTATGCGTAAGGATTTGAATTTGAAGCCTTACAAGGTTTCACTGGTGCAGGAATTGAACCCGACCGGCCATTCACTTCAGCGTAGATTCGCTCAATTCATTTAGGAACAACCAATCAACCAACAATCATTTTTTCAGGCGAAGCCCATTTTCACTTGTCAGGGTGTGTTAACAAACAAAATCGCCTGAAAATCCTAGAGCGATTATTAAGAAGTCTTGCCATGCTTAAAGTGTATGGTGCGCTATAAGGTTTGGAGGGGTGGTTGGCCGTTTTTTGCCACAATGAAGCTGAATATGCGTAAAGGTCAATGGATCACGCTATCGAAATGCTAATTACTCAATTTTGGCCTTTTATTGACAATGTGCATATTACTGACATGTGCTTTCAACAGGACGTCGCCACACGTCACACAGCTAATGAAACGGTCAATTTATTGCAAACCAAATTATCCGATCGCATAATTTCAGGAGTTAAGTGGCCTGCCAGATCGTGATATTTATCACGATATTTAACATCGTGATATTTAACGAAGACAATCGAATCGATTTCAGCCTTAAAACTCAAAATCTGTGATGTGATTAACGAATCGCCATTTGCGAAAAAGTAACTAAAAACTTTGATGAAATAGTCAACATCTGCCAGCGTGGTCAAGACGGACACTTGACAGATAAAATTTTTCATTCATAATTGCCAAACTTTTCTCTTCATAAACCAATAAAAAATTTGAACCAACTTGATCTAAATTGTTTGTTTTATTTTGTTTTAGAAAACAAACTTCTTGTTAAAAAAAACCATTATTACTTGTGTATGTAAAATGCGTTGGATTCACTGTGTTGACAGGACAACAGCATAAACTGCGATATACGTTCATAATATCGTTGTTCATGTGTCCTTCAGTTCACACGGTGACGCACAGTTAGCTGCGTTTTTCATCAGTCCATAAGCAAGCAGATCCACCAATTAGAGTGAATTCATTAAATCTGCTGGCATCTCTATTTATTTATTGGCATCTAATAATGCTGCCTGGGTTTATAGAACAAATTTATTAATTTAAAAGACTCTTTCGCATCTTATAGAAATTAGTTTGGTATCAAAGTTTATATTATCCCAGATAGGAAGATTGTAAGAAATAGTTTAGTGTCTGTATCAAACTCTAACATCTTAAATTTTGCTTTGTGAATTGCCGCCTTGTTTATTGCTCCTATTTTTATTTGATTTTAAATTCAAAACACATTTTTGTTCAGCCTTATGAAGAAATGTGACAAAAATATTGCAGAACTCATTCAGTCATTTTGAAACTTTGTGATTATCAAAAATTACCATTTGATATTAGAACGTCTATCCAAGTCAATATTTGCTTTCTTAATTTTAGTTTTAAGCACATGTCCATTATTCTCCGTTGAGTCACGAATAATTTACAAGAAACGAAATCACTATCTTAATTTTAACAGCCGTTTAAATAAAACTTTCAAAAATGACAATTTATAACAAATAGCTTTTGTGCATAAATTCAAATAGTTTCTTAAGTCTTATCATTATAACCAGTGCCATCTAGTCTAAAACTTCTAGGACACAACGAAATACAAAATTAATTATTTTTATTGTTTAATTTATCATTTTATCCAAAATATTTATGACAAAAATACAATGTCGCAGTGTCTCAAGTTTAATTTTTTTTTCACTTCACAAATTTGAATGTGTTTTATTTGCAACTAAATGTTGTTGGTTTTCATTTTTCTTTTCAATAAAAAGTATAAAAAAACAAACAAGACGCAGAAAAAATATTGATCGACACTTTATTAGAACATTCAAATACTGTCAAACACAAGTTGGTGTTTGAACAATTAATTTTTATATTTCAATATGCATGTCTTTGCTTATTCTGAAATACATTCATATTTGCATAGTTGTTGCTATTAATAAAATAATTATTGAAAGTAAAGTTATAACTCGAAAGGCGGTTTTTGTAAAGCTGTAGCGCAAGCTTATATGTTCTTTTTACCACAACCCTAAAAATCATAACTTTTCCACCAAACAAATAAATCTTGTCTAGGGGGAGCAACAGAATCTATTCGTTTTAGTAACTTGGATTCAATCAGGGGAAAATGGGCATAATCTATTCACGATTCCACAGCTTTTACCTATAGCTCGAAAAGGTACGCAAACTCTAAACATTCGTATAATGTTACTCTTTTCGTGCAAGTTTTTCCTTAAAAATGGGCAACAGATTTTTTGTCTTCGTGCGTTTTTAGCCGCCGGCACTGGGCGATGGCGATAATTCTATAATTTTTAGTTTAATTTCGATTTCAAATAATGTTTCTGCTGTGTTTGAAGTGAATTCACCAGGTGGTAGAATAAGGGTATTAAAGACAGTGTTGCCAGTTGTTTAAGCTTTTTTACCAAATACCTTGTAAAATATCGCCAATACATAAAAATTATTTACTAAGAGAAAAATATAAAAATCAAAAATCTACGTTTACGATTTAAGACATTTTTCTAAATTAAACTTAAACTTCTAGATCAAGGTGGTATATTGATAACATTTTCAAAATAAAAACAAAATGATTTAAGAGCACATATCAGATTATAATACAAAACTTTCACATTCGCATTCATGTTTCAATGTTACGGTTGTTTTTTGGTATTCTCCTTTATGTCTTTTACTGTAGGAATTTCCATACGCCATTTTACACTCATTAATGATATTATTGACAGTAATGTGGAAGTTCGTATTGCATTTTATTTATTAATTCTATTTTACTGTCTTCTCGTTACTGCAGTAGTAAGCGCTCTAATGAAATTAAGGAACTTGTTGCAGTTACTCACACGCTTTTGCGTTTTACAAGATTTCCGTTAGGAGCCCATCCATTTGTGGTTGATTGGCCGTTGAATCGCACTACGAATTGGTGGAAAAATTTGTTTTTTAGCAGAACAGTTCGTATGTGGAATAAAATCCTTCTGGAGGTATTTCCTATTGCTTTCGATGTAAAAAATTCAAATCGAATATCCACAAACACAAGTTCTCAAACAATACTTTGCATGAGTTGGGGTTATCTCCTGAGTGCTGGTCCTAAAAAACTCTCTGTGTTTGTTATATCACATACTATTCCAAGTTGATCCATTAGCAAAAATTGTTCTGAGTAACTAAATTCTAATCTAATAGAAAATATATTTATTTAAATGTTCACTGCTAAGCGACTGCTTAAAGAATTTACCATTTTTATGAAACAAATCTTTGGGCCGATTCTAAAATGAAAAGAATAAGTAAAAATAGAAAAGAGATAATTTAGAAGCAAAATTTTCTGTAATGCCTCTAGCATTTTTTATTTTTAATATTTTTATTGTTGTAATATATCCTCTGTGATTTACAGTTCAAATTTAACATCATACACCTCAAAATAGGCGCTTTATTTCTATAGCTTAGTTTTACCTTTTTTTAATTAGGATCCCTCGCTTTAAACATTCCGAGACAATTTGTGGTGTTTGCTAATCGCGCTGCAAAAGATATGTAAAAATCGATTTATTTTTTACAACGGGACAAAACTTTGAAAATGTAGAAAAAATTTTTAAAATCGCTTTGAAACAGACCAGCTTTAAAATGACAAACTAAAAGAAGCATCGCCCTAATTAATAATCTTTTCAAAGTTTGAAGGCGGCTCAGCAATTTAAATTAGGTATAGATCGTTAAAATAAATAAAAAATTAAAAAATGCATTCTAATAAGTTATTATCTGTTCTTAGGCTATATCGTTATTATGAGTGAAAAATGAATTAAATGAAACGAAAAATAATTAACATCAAATGCCTCAATAATGCCGTCGAATTTTTAGTAAAACTTCTTGAGGCTACAGAGTTATGTTTTAAAATTGATAAACTTTAAAAATAGACATGCTTTCTGGAATACAAAAACCAACTTTCTTTTTTAATCATTGTGTCAGTGTTGCACTTAAATCCAAAATCAAATTACTTCATGTAAAATTTTATAAACTTATTTCCTCTTAAATTTGTTTATTGATTCCGGCTATAATAGCTTTAATTAAAAATTGTTCTTCTAAGGGTGAGAAGTGTATTATAAGGTTTTCAGTGTATACTTTCCGCATTCCTACAGTCGGATTGGCAATTCAAAATGTTTATTTGATAATTACGTTTATATAAATCAAATATATTACTGATACATTATTCATTTTAACAAAAGTTTTGTTATTTTTCGTTTTTTTATTGCAAAATAAGAACACAGTACTTAAGAGTTTTAAATTAAGTTAAACGATTTATTCACTTTCAGTACTCACAAAATAAATACAATGGTAACATCGTTGCCTTTACTCACTGATGGCACAACTTAATTTAATTCATTTATGTAGCAAGTGCTTACGTAGTTGTTTTTAGTGGTTCTGGCATATACAAGAATATTTGAATTTAACATCACTCCATATTGTTGTTATTATCACTCAGTTTAGGCATCTGCTTGGCTGTGTGTTTTGTTTTTGTTCTGTGTTAGTTGGTTTTGCTTTCTGTTATTTATCTTATTTCGTAGAATTTCTTGTAAGCATGTTGTTTTTGTCTTGTGTGTATACGATTTCTTACAAAACTACTAGTATGTAAAATGCACAGTTGGTCTTTTCGTTTACTTGTTTTACTGATAATTATTTTTTTATTTAAAACTTAATAAATCATCTTTGAACCCATATAACATTTTTTTCACACCGTCCTTCCTCTTTTGGACTCTTTGCTATTAAAAATTTGATTTGCAAATCAATATTTAGTAGCATTTATAGGGCGTTTTTATAGATGGTACAGAACTTTGAAATGGAATACAAAAAAAAATAAATTTTTTAAATTGATATAAAATTTACTTTATTCGAAAAATAATTTACCTGCATCATAAATATGCCTTCTGGCATATGATCGCCGCAACTGGCTCAAACGTAGTGTAATTTGGAGGTCAAGTTTTCATAAATCAAAAAATTTTTGCCATCCTTAATTTCTATAAAGGCAAACTAACAAGTTATTTTTATTGTTTTTTTAGCCAATCGCCAGTCTAAATTTTTTCATTGATGAGAAATCGTCGAAACTGACAAAGAATTATCATATTTACCACAGCTTTGGGAAGACCCAAGAAAATCCAAATTTCATAATCCTATATCTTTCACTTGTAAAGAGCAATTGAACTTGACATATCTGAAAATAGTAAATTAATTGTATTGTCTTTTATTTAATGATATTGACCATGGAATAAAGTGTAAATATTAGAAGAAAAACACATTTTGAAGCATTAAGAAATAAACCTGAAGATGTTGTCTGACTACGATAACACAACAAATATATAAACAAACATAAAAATCTTACACAACATATGTATGAATTTTAATGTATTAAAACTCTTGTCATTTATAACCACTTTAATATCGAATGACATTGCATATCGTATAGTATTATTTTATACCCGCATAATATGGTAGCAGTGTTAAGATGGTAAAACACTTAACTGTTTTTATATTTATTTAAAGATAAAAAATTAAACAGCAAAATAAAAATGAATAACTTAAAATAACAATACGAAACTCATTTGTTTTCTGCACATCAAGTAATAGCTGCATCCATTGCAATGATAAAGATGAAAAATTCTTTTATTTATTTTAAACAAGAAATATTTCAAATAAACATTAGAATTTATTTTTTATACATTTTAATATTTATAACTTAAATAATCTAATAAATAATACAAAAAGACGGGTTTGACTTATTTTATGGGTTTAAAAACACAAGTGGTTAAAAATTCGTTGATTTTTTATTATACATTGCAGTTGATCAGAATAAGACCAACAAAATATAAATATAACAAAATAAATATTGAATGTTTATTAAGAATTAATTTCAATAATACTATTATAGTAATTAACAAAGGAAAAGAGAATTAGTTACTGAGGCCTTCGTCTCGTAAAATTACATAAACTTATTTTACAGTTTGTGAAGAAGATTATTGTTTAATATGAATTTAAAAGAGTTTCAATGTTGTGATTCTTAAAATTTCTTAAACAGTTCAATGGTTGGAATTTTCTTTTAATAGTGTGAAAAGTTTAACACTCGTCCAATATATAGGAAATGATAGGTTGCGTATTACAGATAGAGCAAATAGGACGTTAGGATCTATCTACTAAATATTTATGTGTCAATCTGCTGTGATCAATTTTATTCTAATTATAAGGATGGGAATATTCCTGGGCAATGTTTTATGGTAGTTTGGTCGTTTTCCACTGGGATTTTAAATTTGGTTAGGCATGCTGGTAGTTAAACTATTGCATGGCCTTCCGGCTTGTATGGAAGTTTGAAATTAAATTAAAAAATATCGCGTTTTTCAAAATTCTGGGCACAGTTTTGCTAACCTAGCCGCGGCGTTGCCTGTATTCTATATTTATTTAATTTATTGACTATATATATAAAAAAACACGCCTACCCATATAAATCGTAACGGTTAACATTAAAATATTTTCTTTCTTCCTCTGTAGGAAAACAATACAGTAGACGGACGATTTGTCAATGAAAAATTTGTTCTTAAAATTAAAAATAAAGTTTGAATATGTTCTCTTTTTAATGGGAATATTAATATTGTAAAGGGTTTTTCAACAATAAATTTGTTTTCTAAAACAAAAACATTTCATTAAAATGATTCAAATTTTTATTGTATTACATAGAGAGGAGTTCGGCAACTATGAAGGAAAAATGATATCTGGCAAATGTCCGTCACGATCACCCTGACAGATGTCGAATTTACCAATTTTGAGTTTGAAGGCAGACATCGATTCGATTAGCTCTATATAAACTCTGTCCTTAAAATAGCCCTAAAAAACTTATCTAGTGGTGTTAAATCGCACGTTCTGGCTGGCCAATTAACTGCTGATTGCCGTGAAATTATGCTATAGGGAAATTTGGTTTGCAATATATTGATCGTTCCATTGGCTGTATGACATGTGGCACCGTCCTGCTGAAACCACAATCAGTGATATCCACGTCATCAATAATAGGCCAAAATTGAGTTGTTAGCATTTTGAGATAGCGTGATCCATTGACCGTTACCGCACCATACAGTGAGACGTTACGCATGCAAATGCTTCTCAATAATCAGTCTAAGATTTTCAGAAGCCCAAATGCGGAAATTTTGCTTGTTGACATACCCTGTCATGTGAAATAGGGCTTTGTCTGAAAATATGATTTTTTCAGAAAACCCAGCCACTTGTTCCTAAATGAATTGAGCGAATCTACGAGGATGTGAATGATCGATTGGCTTCAGTTTCTGCACTAGTTGAACCTTGTAAGGCTTAAAAGCCATAATCTTACGCAAAATGTAGTTGTGGTTTTTGTTAAGAACGTCGAGGAATTGCCAAATTTGGATCTGCTTCAACACTGTGGCTTACGGCTGTGATGTTTTCAGTTGAACGACCCAGTCAGACACGCATTGGTGTTTACACATTTTATATCGAGACTGACGACTCAAATTTAACGAACAAATTCTTAATATCCTTCTCAGAAGGACGATTTCGATGTCCGTAAATGTCACGAATTTTACGAAATGTAACTTTAACAGAACCACCATTTTCATAGTGGATTTGAATTACTTTAATGCGATTTTCGTGAGAAAAAGGATTCATTGTAACAATTGCCAAAGCATCTACTACGAACAGGTCAAAAAACTAAATGTCGGAACTATCTATCATGTTGTTGGTGTTGCCACAATTGAAAAATAAACTTCTTGTTGAAAAACCCTATACTAAAAAGTTTTCCCATTATGCAATAATAAAAATCAGACCTTAAAATTCACACCGAAAAGAGGTTCTATGAATAAATAAATCATCAAACAGAACGGAGTCGTCAGCAACCAGATCTATCGATATTTTTTCACCCAACACCTGATAATATAAATAAGGTAAAATTAAAATTCATATTCAAAAAATTATAAAAATTTCTAAATATAGGAACGTATTAGGCAATTACCCTTTGATGAAGTATGACTTTATCAATCGTGTAGCATTCTGTAGCATTTTCAAACGAAAGATTTTTCAGCCATATAAATATATAAATTTAAAAAGTCTTATAAAAAATAATTATACTGCGGCTTCTAAACATCTTGCAAGTTTTGTCACATTTGTAAAGGAGATCGGAATATGATAAACGCCAGCCAAGCTAGAAATACTAAGTTTAAGGTAAAAATTTGTTCGCCATTTTTGGGAATTGTTAAATAAACTGCAGCTTAATTGCGATTTCTTAACTTCGAATTTTCTTTTTCAATATTTAATGAAAAAAGTTATTTAAATATTTCTTAAGATTAAATCTCCAGTGTCTTAGCTATTTACGTACAGTATTGAACCATGATATGGGTTTTTCATCACTTGCAAAGCTGGCACATTGCTTTACAATTTCACATTTAAAACTCGAGCTAAGTAACAAAAAAACTATTCTTTTTTGACAGCGTTTCCTGAGCTCTTATTCTGAAATACTTTTTCAGTCATCTCAGGATGACTACTTTGCTTTTATATAATATAATACAAGCCTACATAAGTTAATGCGTTGTTGATTATTTGGGTTTGACAATATCATCATACGTGACATTTCTATGACTATGGAGTATAGTATCAGAGAAAAAATTAGGATGCTATATTCCATTTGAAAAGAAATTAGGCACAATGGCAACATTGTGGTCTAGGATATCGATCAAATTAGAATATAGCGCATGTTGTATTAAATGTAAGTGAATTTGAGATACAGCTTAATATGTCTGAAGTTCTAACAGTCCTTTGCAGATAACGTAGATAAATATTGTTTTTTACGACATATGCAACATAGTAATATCTAAAGAAAATTACAAAAAAAAACCACTAATCGAGCTCTACATCCACTGTTTCCACATTAACGCATTTCATGATTGTAGTAACGTCCACGAGAAATGTTAAAGATACTCCACTTAAGTCGCTTGAGTCTCTAGATCAATTGTTATTTTTGCTTTTCAACAATGTAAGAAACCGAAAATATATTTCCACAAGGCGTCTTTTTCTTCTTTAAATTATTTAAAAAAAAAAGTTCTCATTGAGTTCTTATTGATTTAATTCTATTATTGATTTTATTCTATTAAACCGCAGTGTATGCACAAATAAAACTACAGATAAAAAATATTTATATATAACTTGTTTACTCATCTTAATCTTGCGTTTTAATTAAAAATAATAAATTTTAAGTAAAGACGCAAACCAGTTACAAACTAGATTTATTAAACTTTGGAGTACTTGGATAATCGGTACCTAATATAATCATGTAAAATACACATAAAAAAATTATCAGTTTACTACTTATATTGAAAATTTTAATTTAAAAATAAGAACTAAAATAACGAGCATGATGAACAATAATAAAATGTCTTAATTTTCTATATTTACGATCCAACAGTACGAATTAATCCCGATAAAATTGTTTGCATTAACTGTTGTTTTTATATAATTTTCTTATTAACAATTACAAAAATATCATGGCAAGTTACTTCTGTCGGGTGAAGAAAGAAGGCCAGCCAACACTATATTAGTACAAATAATATCTGCACAAAAAATGATTAGATATTTTTTAGCCCCACTTTGTAGCAGCAATTATTTTCATTTCTCAGAAATTTGTCTAACAAAATGACCTTCAAATGCTTGAGGATAATTAAAATTAAAGTCACTTAAAAATATGACAAATATCAGAATTCAAGTACTTTATTCATTAGTTCAATCAAGTCAAAGTAACCGTGGTTAAGTAAACGTTCTAAACGTAATTCAAGGATAATTTATTGACTGAGTTATAGATGGCCTTTAACGCTGGTTGAGATATTTTTCGGCACCTTAACTCCATCTCTTCATTAAACTTTTAACTGAAAGAGTTAAATAAAAAGCACGAGATTTAATTTCTTTCATTTTTCAAAAATCTTTCCAAAACAGCTGATGTTTCGTATAATAAATGTAGGCTTTCCCATGACACTAGGCAGAATGGATTTTTGACTGAAATCAAACAGATTGCTTAATTTATAAGTTCCTTTAATTTGTTCTGTAATAAGAAAACACTTTTATTTTGTGTGATTCTACTGAAAGCGCCAGAAAAAATTAAAAATCTAGAAAATTATTGTTTAAATGAATTTTTGTTAAATAAAGGGTGTCTTTATTAAGGTATATAACTTTGGCAATACTTTTTTAACTGACGGCCATTTTGTCAGCTGTCGAGGAATGTGTTTATTTTGGTTTGACATTTCAACATGAATAGATTGACGCCTGAACAACGCTTCCAAATTGAGCAACTTGGACCCAAAACAATATTGCCGTTGATCCCGAAGCGAATTTTGTTTCACAGTGAAGTTTACTGTTGTTTGAATGAATATGTCAATGTAATTAAACAAAACTGTTTATTGAGATATTGTCATAGCTAGACAAACTGACTGTTTGATGGTGTTTTTTGGGCTGGTAGAATCATTGGTCAGTACTTTTTTAAAACGATGCTGTTCAGAATGTTGCATTCATAGGTAAGCACTTTAGAGTCTGTGGATTCAACAAGACAAAGCAATAGGCTATACAGCTCGTGCTACAATTGATTTATTGTAGAAAAAGTTTAGTAACCGTTTCCAAAATCTTTCAATTTACCGCCGCTAAGCTATTTTCTGTGGGCATATGTGAAGTAGATAGTCTACGCCGACAAGCACCAAATGATTTACCACTTTCAGGACAACATTCACCACGATATTGCCGATATACGGCCACAAACGGTGGGAAAAGTTATGGGAAATTGAACTTTCAGATTAAACTTTGACCCAGTCATGGCGGTCAGATGCTAGAAGTTATATTTAAATTATAATGCCAAAAATGATCTTCCGAATACAGTAAATTTTATAACAATTTAAAAAATTATCTTTGTTTTATTCCACTTTAAATTTCTATATCTATACCTCTATACAAATACTCCACACAAATACTTCCCACATAAGCCACATAGCTGCAGTGAAAGCTTAATAGTATTACTATCGGATATGCGGCGCCATAAAATCAAGTCCCAACATGTGAACTGTCGTGCAAGAGGAAGAAATTAACGAGTTTGAAATATTATGTCTAAAGAGAGTGTGTTTGATGGCAGCTAAAGCTAGCAAAGTACTGAGAAGTGAGAATTGAGATTCACTATTGACAGCTTTCAGCTTTGTTCTGAATCTGTGTGTTAAAATTATTAGATAGAGATATCTTCACTCCTTATCAAAATAAAGTTCTTAATAATCCAAATGAACACAAATATAGTTTTATTTTTTATAATTTATATACTTTAACACAGTATACGTCTATTTTAAATTCTAAACTAGTTAATAGCATCGAGTAATACCAAGTATTCAAATGAATTGTATTGATCAGTATCGATTAAAAGAAATCAATTTGCTCATCACTAATGATAACGCCCTGTTTATATTCTCGATGTTTTAATTTATATGCAATAACAAGATGATTTTTGATTGTCTCAAAGTTTTGTAGACACGTTCGATTATTAATTAGAAAGAAGTCACTGTAAAAACAAACTTTAAGAAAACTAAATTTCCACAGAATATTCCGAATACTTTAGCAAACAAAGTAACACAACATATTAAATTGTTGGCCAGCTTAGATAATAAAACACGAATTATTAGGGAATACCACTTATACAATGGATAACAGAAAACAAAAAACTAAAGGAATAATTAACGAAAGCTCTAACAAATGCACATAAAACAAATAAGATAATGAAAATAAGGTAGAAAGAAAGAAACTGTGATCTAAAGAACAATTGTCTGTTATATTTTAGTATATCGCCGCCTAGATTACTGAATTTATTAAGTTTATGTTTTGGTGTCTTCTCCATTTTATTCGAATGTTTGATATAAATACAAATTATTTTAAAATAATAAATACAATGATTTTGAAGTCCTGAGTATAACATATTGTTATATTTATTCCTTTAATAAACGTTTAGTTTATTGAGTTCTTCTATTGCAAAATAATAACACTGTATAGAGTTTTATATTAAATTACACGTTACATTACAACGTTACAACTTAAACTGCACTAATGACTAAGAGTGGAAGCTTTTTCGTCTATTTTTACCGGTTCTAGCGTTTATTCAAAAACTCTACTTTAACGCATCAAATACCAATGGCGTTTTTTTCCTGATTCAGAGTAGATCTTTGTTTGGCTGTGGGTGTTGTTGTTTGGTGCTATGTGTTTTTATTTCTGAATGTTTATCTCAGTTCATGGATTTTACTGTTGTTCTTTTGTGTATACAAGATTTTATTTTGTAAACAGGCACAATAGGTCAATTTACTTTACCTTTTCTAGTGATAATTATCTTTTTATAACTTAAACTTCGTAACAATATATATAAAGTAAAAACCATAAGAAGCGCAAGAAATAATTTTTAAAAGTAGATCGATATACATATGTTTTAAAAATCACAAATTCGATTACTTTTCATAAGTTTAACACTGCGCCAAGCCAACCATCCGCCTTCTTTCTTAAATGTTACAGTCTATACTAACGCCCGATTTAATAGACGGCAGTAATGTCCGACTGCACACCGCTACTGGTAATTCAGCTACCACCTACGGAAAAGACTGACTTTTGGAAACATAAATGTAGATCACGCTTTTGTTGTCGCTGACATAGTGAATGTTCGTTATTGGTGGAGACTTTATGATAGTCCACAGATATAATCTGCACATGGCTCAACAAAAGATAATCTGGGGCAATGTTCAGATACCTCTGAATATTGGATATAAAGAGGATAGTTCTTTGCTACGTTGAAGGCCACCCTCAGGGGGAAACTGGTATTGTGCACGGGAAAGGCCGAATACATGATAATGCTGATGTCCTTTCAAAACGGTCATGCAACGTAAAGTGCGAGCACCTCGCAAAAGAGGAGAAAAAAGAGTTCATCAGGGATGTGCGGGTTACAAAAATTGGCTTGGGCGAAGAATGGGCTAAGGCTCAGAATAAGAAGCCTGTTTTAGGAAAAATTATCTTGGCTAAGCGGGAGAACAAAATACCGAACCGTAATGAAATAGCGGCAGATAGCCCACTAGCAAAATCGTACTGGGCTCAGTAAAATAGCCTAACAGTGATAAATGGCTGTATTTCAACAGAAGAATTTTGGAAACTGTTTCTAAGAGATTAGCATACTTTAATATGACACTAAGTATGATAGTACTTTTAGAAACGATAATTCATCGCATACAATCACAGGTGAGCATCGCTAAATCGACTTGTCTATGTATAAGGATCCCAAATATTCATATGAATATACATTATAGTGTCGAAAATGAATAGTGTTAAAACTACAGATTGACAAACTTGTGATGGGCACAATAATTATTGCCCTCTGCATTATAACATTAATTAACACTGCAATGCAAATTAAATATTTATTTTGTATTTATTTATTTTGTTATTTTTAAACATAAAAACTTTTTATAACCAAAAATAAATTAATTAAGAATTAAAAAAAAATACATATTCCAGTACAAATAATCAATTTTGCTCTAAATAAAATTGAATTGAATTTACAAAAATTTTCAAGGTGAATTTAATAAATTTTATGCGTTAAAAGTTGTACAAACAAGTTGCTAAATCTGGGAATAGATGATGAAATCACGATGAGCAGTTACTAAGTGTAAATATACAATATATATTTATTTTTTCCCCTCAAATACAATTTTATTATTTTTTTACCACGGTAAAAATTAGTACGTTAAACATAAAATTATGGGACTATTATGGTACCTTTTATAATACTAATTTTAAAATTAACTATTTATTACGAAATTGTCGTTTACCCATAATAGTTGATTTCTTTAACATTAATGCCGTTTTAATAAAGAAAAACCTAAGCGGAAGGCTGGCAGGTAAAGAAATAGCAGGATATTCGGTTTCATCGTTTTGTAACAAACTTTTTGACAAATTTATCTGAAATTTTTAATATTTAAAAATCGTTTACTTTTTAAATTTCAAATAATTGCTTAATACAGTTATTTTGAACGAGTTACAAGCTGAGCTGAACTCACCATTTGTATTCTGTTCAGAAGAAACAGTATCTAAAAAGACCACAAATCTCTGAATAGTTTTGAAAGTGGCTCTTAGAGAGCTACTAAAAAAGGCGTCTTTACTTTCAGTGCACTGGTGTACAGCAACGAAAGCTACTTATAAGGTTTTTCAATAAGAAGTTTGTTTTTCAATTGCGTTAACAACAGAACATTCCGTTTTTTAACGTATTCGTAGTAGATGCATTAGCAATTGTTACAATGAATTCAATTTCGCACGAAAATCGCAATTAAATAATTAAAATCCACTATGAAAATGGTGGTTCTGTTAAAGTTGATATTTTCGGACACGCAATTGTCCTTCTGAGACTGCTATTAAGAATTTGGTCGTTAAATTTGATTCGATAGGTTCGACTTTGCGTAGGGTTACGTTCGAAAAGAACCACGACACAAATTGAAATTAAGATTTTTCTAAGATCGAAGATAGGTTCCAGGGTTACGAAAATACTTTTTAAAAATAAAATTAAACAAAGTGAACATTAGAAAACAAAAAATAATATAAAATTGTCGTAAGTCGGCTTTCTTTCACAAAAAATTGGTGCAATGTTTGCTGAAAAGCTTTTTTTTCAACGTAAAATAAATTTCCTTGCAGCAATTAATATTTGTAGCTAATGCCTGGAACACTTTAATACTCTTTCCGCTGTCAGGATTGTTTTTTTTTTAATCTCCATGGCTTCGTTAATCCAGTACACGGTTTGAAAGTTTGTTTGGAGGTTAAATTTTATTCTTCGGAGATTTTTAATGAACGGCCGTTGCCATCTTCTTCATTGGAAAATTCTTAGTTGTGCGAGATTAACAATTCGTGTATGTGAGTCACATCTATACCTTAAAAATTAGACTAAGTGAGAAATTTCATTTCTGCAGCGCACATTCGGTGAACATATTCAGGCCATATTTTGCAATATAGTTTAACATTCTCCTATGAATCGGAAATAATTACTATGGCTTTCACAATGATTGACTTTTACCAAAACTCTAGCATGGTAGACTTATCTTGTCCATCGGTCTCACTTAAAGGAAGTTTAAATGTTCATCAAAGGTAATAACTTTTAAAAGTCGATTTAACGCCCTGATCCATCGGCTGAATAAATGGTGTCAGCAGAAATGAAAATTTCAAGTTTCCTGACAACTTATCAGCATAAACTACATGGCCAAGAACATTGTCTACTAGGACCAAAGTCTTAAAGTTTGTTTTCCTTATTGCAATAAGCTTTAATTTCTCTAACAGCACAAGCTGAGATCCAGTTTCGAAGTAATGAAGTTGTCATTCATGCATTTTTGTTTGCTCGCCAGTGGACAGGAAGCAGACTCTTTGAACAACCTTTCATAGCTCTTGGATTTTCGTGGATGGATTGATACATGAGAAATGGTTTAAATTTGAAATCACTGCTTGCATTATCACCCAGAAGGCTATCTTTGCTAGCTTTATATCCTGTCGTTGATTTTCATATGAAAGTTCTGTCAGGTAGGCATTTCCAAAATAAATGAAAACAATGCAACCTCGAAAATCTAACGACGCACAGTGAAAATTAGTACTAATTAGGCAGGGAAGCAACTTTGTAAAATGCAAAACGAAACGACGCATTTGTGTATTCGCATATTATTGTCGAATTCGTTCAACACATTTATTTTTCACGATTTCAAGTAAATTTGTCATAACATTGTTTTAATTGCCATTGTAAAAATGCTTTTCAAATTAATGCATAAAATTACTTTGAACTCTCATGAAGGCACTGAATTAAAATTTTCTCGCTTATTTAAAACGTAAATTTTACAGAAGAATATTTAAAAACGTGAAACATAAAATGGAAAGTAACTTATACGAATTGAAAATTCATATTGTTAACATTCGTAAATTTCAATGTCTATGAAAAAAAATTAATTGAAGTGTGAATCAAAATTGATTGTGTCGCGTTTTCCTATATGAAACTGTTGACTTATTATTTTTTAAATTCGTTAATTTAAGTTCTTGTATTTATATATTATACTTATTTCAAATCCTAGGAATTATTAATAAGCGAAATACATGACCATTTGATTTAGAGACATCAAAATTTACTACATTTTTGTATGCGGTTTTAAACGAATTTATTATTTAATTTATTTAACAAACTTATTTCGACATTTAATTAATTTTCCATTGATTCATAAAAAAGTAGAAAATAATTTATAACTTACAAACAAAAGTTCATAGACTTATTTTAAAAATACAAAAAACGAACATATGAAAAAAGGCAATCAACTCCATTTAACCACAGTTAACACATTTTACGAGTAATTCATACATTAAATAAAAAAGTTTATACGTTTAATTAACACCTGTCTACCGAATTCACATTAAATTAATTATAATTTTATTGAGTTTCTGGCAAGTGTAAATAATAAAACTAAGTTCTAGCAAAAGTTTAAAAACGTGAAGAAAATTAAAATATATATTTATATAGATTTATATATAACAGGTGGCCGAATTTGAGGTTAAGAATTAATTGACTTTCAAATGACATCCTTTATATTTATTGAGTAAAAACTTGGAAAATTTAAAACGTAGAATGTTACAGTTTTGAGCAAAGAATTTTAAATTTACTATCTATCAACATATTAAAAATTTCAAAATGATGAAATGATATTTCGTAATATTCGAACAGCTTTTCCTGGTGACCAGACCCCTTCAGAGATCGCTAAAATCAAAGCTCACAGTATTGTTGCCAATAATAGACAAAACCAGTAAGCTTGTAGTGGCGGCAGTAATGCAATCATAGCTGCTGTACAGTAAAGTGTTAACAATAAGCTTGGAACATCAACTCGTCGATCGTTGCAAAAATTGCACATCACTAGAGACACTTGGCGCAATATTTTGCATAAAGATCTTCATGCTTATAAAGTTTAACTCGTTTAAGAATTAATATTGACCGACCATTGTTTGCATCTAGCGGTTGTCAATGGGCTGTTTGAAACGCTGAACATAAACAAAGCATTTTTCAACAAAATTCTTCATTTTCACTTAGGTGGTTGTGTAAATTAATAAAATTGTCACATACGTGGTTCACAAAATCTGCAAACATTCCTCAAAAAAAAACATTACATTCATAGTACTGTTTATAGTCAGCCGACGTCATCGGCCGGTATTTTATCGAAAATTAGCAAAGAAATGCCGTCACCATAAATTATCTGCGCTAATAAACCATTATAACCAATTATTTTTGTGACCACAATTGGCTAATGTTGACATCAGTTACCTTTGGTTTCAGCAAGAAGGCGCTAAGTTATTGCATGAGAAATATCTCGATCACGTAATTTCTCGATTTGCCTCGTTTTTATGATTTAATGACGCTGAACTATTTTCTCTAGAACCAATTGAAAGATCGGGTGTACGTGAAAAACCCACAAACAACAGACGCTCTGAAATCTTTGTTGCAAAATGTGCTTCAAAATTTTGGTTAAAGAGCCGACGTGCCTGAGGTGGACATTTGTTGTTCATCATATTCCATTATTAATTACCATATGTACACTTTACATTGGTATCAATAAAACTGAAGTCAAAAAAAGTATGTATTTTAAGCCAATTTACTTCCTAATCTCAAATTTACCTACTCTTTATATCGCTTAACCCGGTTTCTTAAAGTTTTTTTTATTTGATGATCATTCGGTTAAATGTAGTTAAGCACGTTTAATTACAAATGAGCAATTATGAGTTTTTTTGCAAACATACATATTATCTTAGTGCTACGATATTTATGCGAAATGTAGTCGTTGTGTATGTTTCGTTTAATCTTTCTTCAAAAACAACAAAGAATTGATCGGTTTAACAGATGTATATTATGCCAAGTTTTCAACTAATCTGATGAATCACTCAGGACAACAACAAAAGAAAAATCTAAAAAAATCATTACAAATCTCGTGATGAACTTAAGTGATGAACTAAATATGAAAATAAAATGTATTGTGGCTGATGCTTTAGATGATTTTGCTTGGGGAAAATAATTTTACAGAAGGAAGAGAGAAGGTTAAAAACTACTACGACATGATAAACGAGGCTTCTCCCCGCCGGGGGGGGGAGTTGATGAATTTCTTTCCCATCTTGACATGTACTTTCGGGGACAAAATACAGCACCAGTCATGTGGACTTACAGGAGCGCCAAACAGGAAGAGACACAGGACTCTCGAAGTCCGGCCAGTGAACTTAATAGATATATACTAGTGCCACGGAAACCAACTGCGAGCAGGCTACGGCTCTGTTCTCATTATTGGTGGAAGAGCAACGTGGTGGCTGTTGTTTCAATCGGGCTTTGAAGAAAATTCCAAAGAGATACTAACGCAGGTTTAACATCTAATATCCTAGCTTACGCACGCAATAGGAGAAGCAGTGGGTCAGTTTCCAAATATTCTGTAAGGAGTGGGGGCACGGCCCTGCTACCGGGCATGTGAAAATTGCGACTAAGTTGTGTGTACGTGTTAGAGCGAGAATGGGTGCTTTTTCCACCCAGTGATGAAGGTCTCGCGGCCAAGTGCTAACGTTATCCTTATCACATACATACCAAAGCTTCTATTTATAAACTTGGTATTAAACAAATAAATTGCAAATAATTTTAAATTATGTTCTGAAAATAAATTCAGTGAACTATTATTTTAATTTATATATATTATTTGTGATAAAGAAAAGCTTATTTCTATTATGTATTTTTAAATTAAAAATCTCTTGATTCAGTAAAGCATTTAAATCATTTAACGATTAATAGTTTTTTATTGGCATGAATGTGCTGCTTTTGCTGAATTTGTTATTGAATTTATCTTAATTAAGGATTAAACCTATAAAAACAACAACAATTGAAATAAATTATATTATAAGTCTACATTGTAAAGATTTGCGTTTATTGATTAAATTTATTCCAATGCGAGAATGAACAAAAGGACTGTATAAGCAAGCGCCTAGATGAGATGAGATATGGCTACGGATGCGTCTCGCTTAAGTTTTAAAAGAAAATAATTAAGTTTTAAAGTAAACAACTGGGTATGTTGTTTACTAACTGCGTAGTTTTCTAAGAAAACTTATACACGCAAGACAACAAAAATTTTCTAGTTACAAACTGCATAGAAATCTTATAAAAAACTACTTTCCAGTTACAAACTGCGTAGAAATCTCATACACCCAACGGCGTAGTTTTCTAAGAAAACTTATACACACAAGACACCAACAACTATCTTAAAATAAATTCCAGGAAGAAACTCTTCTCTTTTCATTGAATGAAATAAAATAACTGCAACAAAATGTGATACAAATGAAGTAGAAAATTCTAGACCTCTAGCAGACAAATATAAAAGACAGCATTTAAATGGATAGTTAGTTAGTTATAACATAGAATTCGTGAAGTAAAGACTTGCATCTTTAGTAAATTGTTCTATAACAATAAAACGTTTATAAAAGGTATAATTTTAAGAATATACTAATTGAAAATTCCTGATTTTTACATCCATAACTTCCAATGTCTATGAAGAATTAAATTCCAGTGCTAAGCGAAATTGTTTGTACCGTGTTTTTTTCATACTCCTCGGCCACGTGTTCTTTTCGTCAAAATGAAACTGTTGACTTATTATTCTCTAAAATCGTTTATTCAAGTTTTTTGTATGCATTATCATTTTAGAGATATTGAATCCTTTAATTCACGTCTAGGCGAAATGCATGAACGTAACGCAAGCTTTAGTATTTCGGAATCGACATTACACTAGCACCTTTTCAAATTTATCCGCATAATATATTTTAAAAAGCTAAACATTAAGATCAAAATCGTTGTCATAAGTCTAATAGTAGTTTGTTTGAAATTGCATCACTATTATAACCCTCTTAGTTCTTGGCTAAAATGTAAAATGTATTAAGCATTTAGAAATGTTTAAAGATTCATTTTCCTAAAAAACGTACTGACGTATGAAATTTTATTTTTCCATCGTCAGTCATGGTGGGAGTATAAATATTTAAGATATTTTGTTAATCGGTTTACTTTATACAAAAATAAATTATTTATTTGTATAAATATACAAGTGGAAATTAATTGTATGAATTTTATATTCCTGCTATTTTTTGTTGATTTAAAAAAAAAATTTCTATTTTAATTTTAATTAAATTCTAAACAGAAATCTCTTGTGTGGATGGCAAGTATTGATCTATTATTGGAAAATAAATCAATATTAAAATGTATTTTGTTACGTGTTTTGCTCTCGCTTATTTGAATCGTTTTAATTTACAGCAAATGGTCTTGATGTTGATGTTGACAAGAAACTGCCAATAAATAATATTTTTTTATTGATTAACTTCCTCTTCGAATACGTTTGACGTCGAATTATTAACGAAAAAGAAACGGCAGACAGTTGCAAGAAAATTTTACTATCATATATGCACACAAAAATAGCATAACATTGCCCAACCATGCCATGGGAAGGGGACTTAAGGTGTTTTGACATGCGGTTTAGCATTTTAAACCACGAACAATGTACTTTTGACTGCGCGTATATTCTTTGACTAGTTTGCAATGAAATCACTAAAACTGTTTTGTCACTCATGCCAACTTCCTGCTTAGTATTAAGTATGCATGCGGCTTCTCGGTACGAGGTTTATACTAACTAATATGTATTTGTGCCATTTCAACTATTTGAATTTTATAGGTTATTTTTTAAGTTGGTTTTATTACGTCTCCATAATTTTTTACGGTTTTTATAATGCTCTAATATCAGTAACCGATTTAGTAAAAATAAGTATAATTAGACTGCATTTCGGAAGTAGTAGTAGTAAAGAGGGCAGGTTCAAACTTATTACAACTAAGCTACGTCAAGTTTTGTCCTTTCCAATTAGACAAACATTATTTAAGTGGTTGACAGTTAAAGAAAATCCAAGTTAACTTTAAAGTCGCTTAAAGTTTAATGTACGCAAATTAGGTACAATTTAAAATTTGTTTAAACCGCTAGTACGTACAAAAGGGTTAACTATCTAACTTTTTGACATTTATGGTCAATATTCTTTAGCAAATCATCATGAATAGATTGATGATTTAACAACGCTACTTAAATATCCAGATTTTCTTTGAAAATCAGTCGTCAACCCAATTAATTAATTAATTTTTCGCCAACGAGGCTCATTTTTGGCCCAACGATTTCGTTTTAATGAACAAAATAATTGCATACAATACAAAAAAATCCGCAACATACCATACAATCTCCATTATAATTAGTGGGCTGCGAGGAATGGATCTGCCGATTGGCTTTTAAGTCTGTGTGATATGATATCTCTTAATTATTTGCTGTGGGACCAAGTGAAGTCACTGATTATCAACCAGCAACAATTAACGTCCCACAGCACCAACGTATGGTCAGCAAAACCCGAAAACATGGCCCAAATTTGGCCATCAACTTAAGAATATCCCTCATCAGGTGCACCAGGTGTAGTCAAACGACCAAAATCGTTCTCAAATGCCATGTATTGACTGAAATTTATACTAGAGGTAAACGATCCAAATAATTCTCAAATGCCTGAAATGTATTGACTGAAAAATTAATTTTTTGTGTTATTTTAAAAAACACCCGATTAAAAGAAGAATGCTTGATCTTTAAAATTAATTCTAAGTAATTAATTTATGGAAGTATAAAACTGCATAAGTATGTGTCCATTTTTAACATAAACAAAAATCAAAATGAAATCAATCTTTTGTAATAGAATTTAGAAGTTTTTACGTCCAAAGTTCCACTGTTAACATTCGAATTTTCTTTCTTGAGCTTTTTCTTTAAAATTGAAAAAAAATCATTGTAAGCCTTCTTTTTTTTATGGAGCCGACCATTAACTAAACATAAGATCATCTTAATTATGCGTGATAAGATTTACGTCGACACCTAGCGTGTATATCCCATAACCCGACGATGGTGAAACCACTGAGGCGATATGATGCGTGTGCCGCGCCCTAAGAACCGAAGACTAATTTCTAACAAAAAGTTATTCTTAGTTGCAATTTCGGAGGCTTAGAAGCAGGGCCACCAACGCCTACTCCTTGCTGAAGAGTTGGAGACTATCCAACTCCTGGTCCAGAACACATTACAGGCATGCTCACTGGATCCGGATCATTCACCCATTGTACTCAGTAAAGGTGAGATGATCTTGGCCCCTTAATCAAATTCACGAGAGCCGCAAAACCACAACCGCCACGATACTCGCGAAGGGCCAATCTCAGCAATCAGACAGAGAACAGCTAAAAGGCTAAACAAACCAAAATGCTGAACTCTGAGGCTTACAAGATTCCCGTGGAAATAACGTGAAGCTTCCAGTTGACTCCCTGCTAGCCTTCAGGGGACTGGGCTCCCGGTTTTCCCCCGCTGACACATGTAATGATGGTGAGATTCCATCAAAACATATCAATGTGTCCCCGGGGGAGAGATCATCTTAAGTATATAAAATATTAACTTTGTTATTTACTTTTTATAAATATGCCTTGTTATTCAAGCCTTTAAGACTGTTAATGCTGAACTGCCCTAATAGTTTTTGCTCATTCAGGACAGTGAAATACATCGCTGTCTGGCTTGACGAAAACGTCAAATAAGTAAAAAATACTTGTTTCCGGTAAAACAAAATTTTTTAAGTCATTCTTTTTCGATTACCCCTTGTGGCTGGTAAGTTCGTTCGTCTCAACCGAATAATAAGAATAAACAATTAGTTCCAAATCTTACTTGGTTTTTTTATTTCTTTTACTTTCTTTATTTGGTTCTAATTGGAATACTCTTTTACTATTTCACATGAGAAACAAAATCAATCGAGATTTTGTTTTTGGCTCAGTGATATTGTAAGTGGAATTCTTGTTCATTCATCTGATTCCAGCGATCTCAACCCTCAACGGAACATTTTGATCCATCGTACCGGATTTCATTGGAACTTACACTCACTGAGATTTCTACTCATCAACATCATCAATTTCAACAAAAAGGTTCGTTTGTTAATTTTTTTCATTTAGTGTTATATTCATTTAATAGTGCAAGAAAAAAAAAAAAAGCGTGAAATTTATAGATGAAATTATTTAGGATATTAAAATAATTGCCCATAAAAGTGGAATGAATAAATGCATGAATAAAATTATTCGGGGGAAAGGAAAAGAAGTTATATAAAATTCTGGGGAATCTAATTTAATCGGGCTACATATTTGTCGGTAGATCGCGCGTTGTTTTTTTTTTCGTATGTAAATCTGTATGTAAGTACAAATTAATGTTTTACATACTTACATATGATACTGTTCTTTGATTTGACTCTTAATGGTTTGTGCCTTTGTTTAACCTTAAAAAACGCAGTCTCTTTATTTCGGTCATATAGTCCTAACTTTATATAAGTTCTGTAACTCTCTTACAAATTTTCTCTTCATTTACTCTTGAGTGATATATCCAAGTTGGACTTAACATGAAAGACAATTCTGCTCTTACAAACTGAGCTCAAGCTACTCTTTGTTTATTCATATACGACATTTGTATGATACAGGGATGAGTAATTCTTCATCATTATAATATAAACTAATTTTAATATTACAAAATTATTTAGTTCAGTTAACTTGTTAAATTTATTGATCGGGAACAATAAAATTCAACCTATTCATGTTTCCGTTATAATATTATAAAATACCTATTTCTTCTTACGAAATAAATACAAAACGAAATTTGAAATAGAGAATACTAAAAGAATAATTTTGATAAGTGCTAAGTTTTCCAGCTCAGTTTTTTTTTTTATGAATATTTAAATTGCCTTTATGTAAGTGGAATTTAATTTGTTACTCCACTTACTAATTACTAAGTCTCTCTTCCATTTAAACAAATTTATGTCGCTGTGTATTGCTTTCCAGATAATTTAGTTACCCTTTTTCGAACACGGGGAAAGTTTTTAACGCAGGAATATTAGAGAGGGCAAAATTAATAGGAGATTAAATTAGCCTATTAAATAATTGCACATTTTTATTCGTGTTATGATACATTTTCTATTTCTACTGTCCATCGGAATATTTAATTGAAATTAAGTCTTGTTTCAACAATTGACACAATTACTTGGGGTTTGTGTCAGGTATTTCGGGTGCTTACAGGGTTAAGCTATTTACCAATTAGGTCTTTTGTTTACTCGAAGTTTTCTAGTTTTAATTTTATTGAAAAACATTTGGTTACGTTGGAAATTTCTTAAACGACTACGCAAAACCTCTGGAACGACACTGAACGTATTTAGTACCTGTATCCAGTGTTTTATATTCCATTTGCGGAAATCTTGCAGATACTTTAATAATATTACCAGCTGATCATTACTATACATATAGTTGGAAGAGTAATTTCATTGACATCTGATTATTTGTTATAACAAATTTAATTTGCAACATAAGCATTGTAGTTTTTTCTGATTGGTACTATTCGCAAGGAGACGTATTTTTTGTTTTATCTATCGACATGTCTATGGATCATTTTATACGTTTAGCCGATAGCATAGTGGAATTCGATTTAGACTTGAATGAGAATCGTTATCCACTCGACTCCTCTCATGCAGTGGAAGTTCATAGATCGGAGCTGAAGAGCACTTGGAGTAGACTAAAAGCTGCGTATGAAAAATATCTCTTTGATTCAAATAATGAGGAGGAAAGAGTCGATGATAACCCTAATAGTCTGGAGTCGTTTAAGATTAAATATAAGAGCACTTATATAACTTACTGTAAAGGTCTTACAAGGCTTTCTGAAATTTCTGACGCATTGCGAAAGGATTCGGTATTAAAGGATGATGCAATTGTTGTTCGTGAACCATCTGCTTCAGCTTCCATTGACACACATAGTTTTCATCTTCAACCTTGTGATATTGAGGTTTTTAACGGAGATTATATGTTATGGCCTACCTTTCGTGATATGTTCACGGCCATGTATATTCGGAATACGAGACTGAGTCCAGTTGAAAAACTATTTCACCTGAATCAAAAGACTTCGGGTGAAGCCAGGGAGATAGTAAGGAAAAGTCCATTAATTAACGAGGGGTTTGAATTAGCTTGGTCCAATCTTTGTGAAAGATTTGAAAATCGTCGAATCTTAGTTAATGGTCAGCTCAAACTTCTTTTCAATTTACCAACCATAAATATAGAGACTGGGAAGGCAGTTAAGCAGCTTCAGCGGGAGATCAATTCATGTATCGCCAATCTTCATTTTTATAAGATTGATGTTCAAAGTTGGGATCCGATTTTTGTTTTTCTTTGTTCGAACAAACTTCCTGAGTCGACTCTTACCTTATGGGAACAAGGATTAAAGGATAAAGCTTCTATTCCACCATGGGCTGACCTTGATTCGTTTTTAAGCAATCGTTACAGGACATTGGAATCGGTCTCCGAAATTCGCCACACGTCGAAGTCAGTTGATTTGAAATTTAGAACTACCAATCACCAGTCACGCAAGGTTAATATCTTTCAGAATCAGGTATCAGGGCCAAGCTGTCAGTTGTGCTCTAAAGAATCACACCCAATTCGCAAATGTCCTAAATTTCTACAAATGGCTCATTTCTCACGTCTTAATGAGATAAGAAAGCAAGGACTTTGTTTAAATTGCTTTTCAAAAACCCATGGAGTAAAAAATTGCAGCAGTAAGACGAATTGCTATAAGTGTAATAAAAGACACAACACCTTACTTCATAGAAATGCCGAGACTGTGTCTTTGCAAAAACCCAGCTCTAACACCATTTCCCATTTGAATCCACACTCAGCTCCATTTTCCGTTAGTTCTCATTCCAAAACAATACAGTCCACAAGTAGTTCAGGAGTTGATGCGGTTCAAACATTTTTTGCCACTGGCTCTAGGGGTGTTTTGTTGGGTACCGCTATGGTTGACATATGCCATTTTGGAATCAAATATAAAGCTCGGGCGTTAATAGACTCAGGCTCTGAGGGCACATTTATCTCAGAAAGACTGTTTAATTTACTGAAATTTCCACACGCTAAGATAAATGCCAGGGTTTCTGGCTTGAACAATTTTGTCACTGCCCAAGTCCAAAAGGAGTGCCTAATAACCTTGAGCTCACCTTTAGATTGTAATATTGAATTGGATGTTAAGGCATTGGTGGTGCCAAACTTATCCGGAAACCTACCTTCTTCCAGTTTTCCTTCCACGTCGTTTTCTAATATTTCAGTTACCCCGCTGGCAGATCCTAAATTTCATAAAAGTTCTAGAATAGACTTATTACTAGGTGGGGATCTATTTCCATTGATTATGCTGAAAGGCGTAAAGCATGACGTTTGTGGTTCGTTAATGGCGCAGGAAACTATCTTTGGATGGATTTTGACTGGACCTATTAACAATGACCTCTCTAGATTTAATTCCTCTCTTGTTTCTTACTTCTGTGAGATTTCAGCAGATAAGGAAATTTCGCGCTTTTGGGAGGTGGAGGATCTTCCTCGAAAACAGCTTATTTCATCGTCCGATAAATTCTGTGAAGATTTATTTGTAAAGTCTACTAAAAGAAATAGTAGTGGTAGATACATCGTTTCTCTACCGTTCAAAGAGGGCTACCCCGATCAGCGGTCCCTGGGCCAGTCCAGGACCAGGGCAATGGCTCAGTTTTTTAGAAATGAGGCGAGACTACTTAAAAATCAAAATCTGAAGGGAGAATATGATCGTGTAGTGCAAGATTATGAAGAATTAGATCAGATGGTTAAAGTTTCCCCACCAACTAATTTTAAGTGTACAGGACATTTCTATATGCCCCATCACGCTGTCATAAAACCTGATAGTACTACGACAAAAGTGCGTGTTGTTTTTAACGCATCCTCATCATCATCAAACGGGATAAGTCTTAATGATATATTGTATACAGGGCCCATACTTCAAAAGGATTTAACCCTTCTTGTGACAAAATGGAGATTTTTTCGATATGTATTCAATGCAGATATAGAAAAAATGTACAGACAAATTCTAGTCGACCGTAATCACACACCATTTCAAAGAATTCTGTTCCGAAAAAGTCCAACTGACAATGTAGAAGATTACGAGTTGAAAACGGTTACATTCGGAGTTAACTGTGCCCCATACCTAGCTATAAGAACCTTGTTACAATTAGCCGATGATGTTCAGATCCAGTATCCAAAGGCCAGCTATATTCTTCGAAATTCGATGTATGTAGACGATGTTCTGGCTGGCGCTCATAATATTTCTGAAGCACGTGATAGTAGAAATGAACTTATCCTTGCGCTTCAATCTGCAGGGTTTTCATTAAGAAAGTGGACAGCGAATTCGAAAGAAATCCTGTCAGATATTCCACCACATCATTTGCTTTCCCAGGATTTTCTAGACTTCGAAGATAATAGTAGAACAAAAACGTTGGGCATTCGTTGGAATGCTAAAACGGATTCATTTTATTTTATTGCACAACCGATACCAGAAAGGTCAAATTATACGAAACGAGAATTACTTTCACAAATTGCCAAATTGTTCGATCCCGCAGGATGGCTAGCTCCATGCATTGTCCTGGCAAAGATAATAATGCAAAGAATTTGGATTGATGGTACCGGATGGGATGAGTTCCTAACTCCCGATTCGCTTTCTCAATGGAAAAAATTCCAAACAAACTATCAACATATCAATGACATCCGAATTCCCAGATGGGTTAAATATTCACCAAATTCTGAAATTCAATTCCATGGATTTTGTGACGCGTCCGAACGAGCTTATGCGGCTGTTTTGTACATCCGAGTTGTGCAAGATTCTACCATTTCAACATTCTTAATATGCTCGAAGACCAAGGTCGCCCCAGTAAAAACTTTGTCAATACCAAGACTAGAGTTATGTGGGGCTGTGCTACTAGCGGAATTGATAGATTCTATGCTTCCTAAATTGGACGTGAAGAATTATTCGGTCTTCTGCTGGACTGACTCTTCAATTGTCCTAGCATGGTTAGCGAAGCCACCTTGCTCTTGGCTTACCTTCGTCGCCAATAGAATCTCCAAGATTACTCAAATAACTGATCCGAGTCGTTGGAGTTACGTTCCTTCGGAAGTTAATCCGGCAGATATGGCCAGTCGTGGTCTATATCCGAAGGAAATAATTGCAAACGATCTATGGTGGCATGGACCAGCCTGGTTTCAGGATTCACAGGATAAATGGCCGAAGTTAAGTGATCCGTTGCGTTTCGAAACCGATGCAGAAAGAAAAAAAATAAAAGTTCATTATTCATATTTCCAAAATCATGAAGATATCCTCGAACGGTTTTCATCACTTCCGAAGGCGATGCGAGTTATTGCTTATATATATCGTTTCTTTTTCCATACTCATCCCAAACACCGTTCTAATTTTTCTGAAACATCTATTGTTGTATCCAGCACCGAAATAAATATAGTTCGAAACAAACTGATATCTGTATGTCAAAAGGTTCATTTTCCCAACGAGTTTAAAGCACTTTCTCTGCAAAAGGTAATTGCAACTTCTAGTTCGATTTTAAATTTAAATCCATTTCTTGACTCAGACGGAATAATCCGATCCTGCGGAAGGCTAGAACAATCCAAAGAACTACCTTATAACGAAAGATACCCGATTTTACTTCCATACAGCTGTCGGTATTCACGACTCTTGGTAGATTTCATACATAGCATAACACTTCACGGTGGAAATCAATTGGTATTGCGGCTAATTCGCACACAATATTGGATTCCAAAGGTTAAAAACTTAATACGGGCAACCATAAATAAATGTAAGCCATGTATCATATTTAAAAGGAAATGTCAAAAGCAGTTAATGGGCTCACTTCCATCCGAAAGATTAGAAATTTCACGTCCGTTCACCCATACCGGAATGGATTTTGCAGGACCTTTCGACATTAAAACATACCATGGCCGCTCTTGCAAGATAACACACGGATATGTCTGCGTATTCGTATGTTTTTCTACAAGGGCTATTCATTTAGAGGCAACAACCGATTTATCCACTGCAGCTTTCCTTGCTGCGTTCAGCCGCTTTGTATCTCGCCGCGGATGTCCACTTCGTTTATATTCAGATAATGGTAAAAACTTTGTCGGCGCTTCGAGGATATTAGCCCAGGAATTCATCCAAACTTCGCGACAAGCTCTACTAACAAACTACGCTCTTCAGACCATAAGCTGGCATTTCATTCCGCCTGGAGCCCCGCATATGGGGGGGTTGTGGGAGGCTGGCGTGAAAAGTTTTAAGTTTCATTTTCGTCGATTCGCGGGTTCGTTCAAATTTACTTTCGAAGAATTTTCCACCTTACTTTCTCGTATTGAAGCTTGCCTTAACTCTAGGCCTTTATCTCCTATTTCCCAAGATCCGTCAGATCTTTCCGCGCTTACTCCCGGTCATTTCCTAATCGGTTCTCCAATTCTAGTCCCTATTGATCCACAGATTAGTGAAACACCTATTTCCATCGTCAATCGATGGCAGCGATTAAAAATAATATATAAAGACTTTTGTGTTCGTTGGAAGAATGAATATCTTAGGGAACTTCTCAAGAGAACAAAATGGAAAAGGTCTGAAGACAATCTGCAAGAAAATACGTTAGTTGTCATTCGTGAGGAAAATTTTCCTCCCAATTCTTGGCGGCTTGGTAGAGTACAGAGAACCTACGCAGGATCAGACCAACGTGTTCGAGTCGCAGATGTTCTGACTCAACGAGGGGTTATCACACGACCAATCAGCAAATTGATACCTTTACCTAATGAATCGTAGTTCCATATCTCCCACCCTTTTTTTTAATCCGTTATTCATTTCTTTCAGATTGCAATGCCTAAACTTAATTCCTTCAAAGAATACGATAACCGTTCAAGCCCTTCTGAACGTCACTATGGACTACCTACTAACTACCACAGCTTTGTCTGCAGAATATGTAAACGGCCTCATCCACTCCGTACATGCCGGAAATTTCTTGCCATGAACATTACGGATCGCATTCGTGCTGTTCAAACGCATAAATATTGCTCTAACTGCCTAGCTCATGAACACTCCCACGATAGATGCTTTTCAAAATATGGCTGTAAACATTGCGGGAAATATCATCACACCCTACTTCACGTGAATCCACGCCTCTTAAAGGAATTTGTACCATCTTCGACACGATCGCATTCCCAAACTCGTTCTCGATCTTTAAGTCCTCGGCCTTCTACTTCGCGAGCATCCCGTAGTCATTTGCCTGACACACATCGGACAACTCGAAACCATTCTTCTACGACAACTTCTACCTCTACGAAGTCAACCACTCTATCAGCTTTACTACGTCAAAACAGTACGGTACTATTACCAACAGTACGAGTGAAAATAGCCTCAACTTCGGCTGAAGCCAGGTGTCTTCTTGATTCTGGTTCTCAGTTTAGCAAAATCTCGAAACGGTTCGTCGAAAAATTACATTTGACCACTCTTACTATGGAAAACGAGACGATGTGCCCTGTAATTCTCCAATCGAGATTTGATTCGGCTTCGAAAATTGAAGGAATTTTCAGAGTAGAAAGCAGAATATCTTTTAAGACTCCTACCCAGTTTCTACCCGAGTCATTGAAGAAAAATTATCGGGATTTATTTCTATCGGACCCAAAATTCAATGAATCAGCAGGCATCGATATAGTGTTAGGTGTGGATGTATATCCAAAGATAATTTGCGAAGGTATTATTACAAAACCTGGATTGCCAACAGCACAAAGCACCCTTTTTGGGTGGACGGTCTACGGAACTTGCTCTGTTTAACTTATCTTACTTTTCTTACTTATCATACTTATCCTTTATTATTAAAACAAAAAAAAAAAAAAAAAATGCACTATTAATATGAAGTCAATAACACTGCGAAAAGAAAATACAAACGGATGAAACTTTCATTTATTACTATACGATTTATCAATTTATTATACTTATATGATATATTTACCTACTATAATTATAAGAAACATTATATTTTTAATTTTAACCTGAATTTATCTGTAAACTATCACCAACTCTTAGAAACAAAATGAACTAAATGTATTTAACCGGAACCAAGTATCTAGGAAACCATACCAACTAATTTTATTTGCTTCACATATATCGCAAGCCGGCGGTAATGTTAATGCTGAACTGCCCTAATAGTTTTTGCTCATTCAGGACAGTGAAATACATCGCTGTCTGGCTTGACGAAAACGTCAAATAAGTAAAAAATACTTGTTTCCGGTAAAACAAAATTTTTTAAGTCATTCTTTTTCGATTACCCCTTGTGGCTGGTAAGTTCGTTCGTCTCAACCGAATAATAAGAATAAACAATTAGTTCCAAATCTTACTTGGTTTTTTTATTTCTTTTACTTTCTTTATTTGGTTCTAATTGGAATACTCTTTTACTATTTCACATGAGAAACAAAATCAATCGAGATTTTGTTTTTGGCTCAGTGATATTGTAAGTGGAATTCTTGTTCATTCATCTGATTCCAGCGATCTCAACCCTCAACGGAACAAAGACATTTATCATCCCCATGAACTGTTCACTTCGTGCAATCACTGCACATTGAATGTAAATAAGTAGAATAAGCTCTTTAAAAATTGTTCAATAAATGTTTAAAAATAAAAAAACAAATAAAATTTCTAGAAACGATTGCCATCTTAAGCTTTTTGTCTAAAGCTTTTGAAAAAATTCTTCATAATCCAATGTTACGTTTTATTGAAAATGACACTTTGGTTTTTGAAGAGCAGTCAGGCTTTTGCCAAAAGAATGCTTGTGTTTCTGCTTTATTGGCTGTAACAAGAACATACGACGTTAACTTGATGAAGGAAAAATAAATTTCCTGGTACTTCTTGATCACTCTAAAACCTATGACACGGTTGGTCACAGCACTCTTTGCATGAAACTTTTTCTTTTAACTTCTCTTTAACTTCTACGCGACTGCTATCTTCATAGAGAGCATAGTCGTTGCAAGTTTATGTTGTCACATAATCTTTTGTTAAATTTATATAGTGGAGTATCTCAAGGATCATTCCTTGGACCACTCATTTTTCCTATTTATGTAATGATTTACCTAAGCAGCTCTTGCAATGCAAAATCCATATATACGCACATAATGTGCAGCTGTATTTGAGCAATACAATCGTCTCCATTGCTGAATAAGGAATTGAATAAAAATTATTGCACGGCAACTGCTAATGGATTTTGTTAAAGACCTCATAAGTTAAAGTGTGTTATAATTTGAGAGACAACTGTTATCATATTACCGATGTTGTTGTTTTATTAAATGTAAATGCTGATGAAAGTTGGAAATAATAATTAATAACAGTCTTACTTACTTTGGTCGTTATATCACTATACACCTTTTAATATAAGACAACATCTTGCAAAATCTAATCTTGCTCCTGGATTAATTTAGGTTTGTGAACTTTTTGCAAAAGAAAGCTAAACGTCTTATATAACAATATAAATATATATGTTTCGGATTGAGAGCACGGATTGATAATGATGTCAACACATCGAAAGTGCTGGCCGATCATACTGAACTCATTCACTTAAATGGGTCATAATTAAACATTTCTGTTAATCCTCCAAACGAGGCTAATCCCACCTCATTAGGTCTTAATTTTATTTCTTAAAAACTCTTCTTATTCTGACTACGTATTGTTCTTATTAAATTGAAATATTTAAGTTGTTAAATATATTCGCAAACATAGTGTGTATAATGGGTATAATTAATACTTAATTGGCAAACAATAACAATAAAGTTAAATCTGAGAAAATAAGGGCAAAAAGGAAGATTATTTCGTTGCAATAAAATTTTAAACGTGTCGTAAGTGAAACACATGTTTTTATTTAAACATTAACTCTGTTTAAAACGTAAAGAACAAACAAGATGATATTGCATCGTATTAAGATAATTTAACTTTTTACATTTCGTCACTTCAGATTACAAATGAGTGTGTCGAGTAATAAAAAAATTATGTAAATAGCACTTATTGTTTCCTTTTTTGGTACCTGATTTGACTATCTGCTTTCCAATCTTCCTAATTCTTGCATTTTTCAAGGCTTTTTCAGACTTTTTCGAATCAAGTGCATTTTCGAACTCAGCGATTTGTTTCAAATTAGAGTCTTTTTTTTGTTGTATTTTTGTTTCAGTTTTTATCGAGTTTTGCTCTTTATTTCAATTTATAGAAATGTTTTCTCTGTTTAAAATTTTTAGTTGATTTTTATTGACTTTCGCGATGGGAATACGACGCTAATGTGCCTACGACGCTAACGTAGTCATTGTTTACATAAATTTTTAAATTGCTTCGCTCTACTGTTGTCTTCCTTTTGCGTCTTTGACGGCTGTTTGCTTTGTATGAACGGCGAGCAGTTCCGATGTGATGACATTTGGAGGACAAAAGCCTCTTAAGCGTTGATCGTATTTAATTTTGAATTAAACAAAAGTATTTTTTAACATATTATAAGACTTGTAAAACTTTATTACTTTTGTATTTTCTTACTTCAATTTTTTTACCTTACTTCTACAAAGTTTAAAGAACAAGTGGTTGCAAAAGAAATTAATATTACTGAACAAGTAATTGTTAAGTTAAGAAATTCGGTCCGTAAATTTGCATTTTTTTTACATAGACTCTTAATGCGTGTCGCGATGAGCGGTAAATTTGTGTTGCTTTTAAATGCTACTGCATTGCAATGTGTTAAATCCTACATATAAATTTGTCATTAAGAATAACACAAATTTGGCAAACAATATATGACCCAGTAGGAAATGTTCTGTAATCAGGATCTTAACAACATTATTATCAAACCGGTGCTCTAGGCAGTCTCAATCCGAAACATATCTAATTATATTGTTATATAAGACGTTTAGATTTCTTTTACTAGTAGAGTTATATCCTGCAAAAAGTTCACAAACCTAGATTAATCCAGGCGCACGATACGATTTTGCAAGATGTTGTCTTATAGTAAAAGGTGTATAGCGATGTAATGACCAAAGACACCTTAGTTTTGTGTAAGTCCGACCCACAAGTGAGTTATTATGGTTTCTCCAAGTAAGACTGTTATTAATTATTATTTCGAAGTTTCATCAGCATTTACATTTATTAAAACATCAACATCGGTAATATGATAATAGTTGTCTTTCAAATTATAACACACTTTTACTTATGAGGACTTTAACAAAATCAATTGCTTTTGAGGTCATGTTTCCCTGTTCGTTTATGCCACTGTTAAAAGTTTTTTTTTTGTAAATTTCCATGTTTTCAAGAACGTCTAGTATTCGTCCTCTTTTGCTAGGATGTAGTAATTTCATACATTCATCTATTTCCCTTGATGTGTGTCAGTGAGTGTTAGAGTTTTCTCTTTTTCGTTTGAGCGTATGTGTTTTGTAAATCTTGTTTTTAGTGTTCGTCCAGTTTGTCCCAAAATAATTATGTTTGCAGGTACAAGTAAGTCTGTATATTCCGCTGGAACTAAATTTCTCAGGTGATTCTGTCGATGCCCTGAGATTATGTCTCAGAATATTGCTGGTTTTTAATGCTGCGAGTAAGCCTCCTTTGTGAAAAAGGTTAGTTAATCTATATATTTCTGGTCCTGTGTAAGTAAAAGTGTGCCGTCGTGTTGTATTGGTTGTCTCTTTGTCTTCTTTATTCCTGTTTTTAGTGTTGTATTGTGTATGAAGTTTGTCGTTAGTAGTGGGTTTGTAGTCTTTATTTTCAGCTATGTTAAAAATTGTATCGATTTCTCTGTCGCCTCGCTTTCCTTTGTTCGCATTTTAAAAAACCTGCGCAAATAGAACTGCACACAGTTTTAAGCATAAATTTTTAGCATATTTGTAAAAAAAAATATTTTATAAAATTGTTTGCGATCAGTATAGGGATAAAAAAATATAATTAAAAATAATCTACGTTAATTTCCTTTCTAAATATTTTATGATATTCCCATAAAATATTTATTATTAACAAATTATATTTGAAATGTATTACTGCGGGGGAAAGGATATCCATACCATACATTTCACTACTGCTCATATAGATTTTCAGTGGATTTTACCCCAAATTTTGTATAGAAAATTCAAGAGTCTTATAAGAGCATGTCCAAAACATCTTCTTGCTTCTTTTGTCAAACCTATTCTGGAATACGGCTCAACAATTTGGGATCCAATTTATAAAGTCTATAGTATTAGCATAGAATCGGTGCAAAAGCATTTTTTGTTATTTTGTGTTCGAGACTTGCTCTAATAAAGCTGCCAACCCTAAAAAGCTGAAGAATAATGTTTAACGTCACCTTTGTTTTAAATTTAATAAAAGAAAATGTCTTTTTAGATTTTTTGATTAGCAATGTTTCATTTAACGTTCCATATCATCCTATGCGCTATTTAATTCATTTGCAATTAAAGTATTCAGATCAAATTATGCTAACTCTGACCCGTTTTTAAGAATTTGTACTGATGGCGTTTTCGTATATACTGATTTTTCTTTAAATGTTAATACTGTTAAATGTTATCTACTTTCATATTTAAATAACTAAATCTATGTTTTATTTACTATTATTATTTACTGTTTTAATGCCTGTAGGCACCTGAATACATAGACTTAATATGGATAGAATAAAAAATCCAATATATAGTGTTTTTCAATTGTGGCAACACTAACAACTTGATAGTTTTGTTATTTAGTTTTTTGACGTATTCGTAGTATACATTGCAGAGTACGTATTTCTCTATTCATTCATTTTCATGAAAAAACTTTTGATTTCTTTTTGTTTTTTTCATTCTCCATGAATGAAAGTGTGTTTTGGCTTTTGTTTTTTCACCACACACAAATGAATATCACGCACACATTTTTCAGCGCCATGAATGTTTGCTTTTCAAACTGATCAACATCTTGCTTTTTCACCGAAACCGTGAGCCACAGTGTTGAAGCAGATTCAAATTTGTCAACAATAGGCGTTATCCAAAACCACCACATGGCAAATTTTGTGTAAGGATTACAAGGTTCAAGTGGTGCAGGAATTGTAGCCGACCCACCATTCACATCGCCGTAGATACACTCAATTCATTCAGGAACAACCGGCTGGTTTGTTTGAAAAAATCCCTTTTTAGACGAATCCCATTTTCAATTGTCAGGGTATGTCAAAAGGCAAATTCGCTGCATTTGGGCTTCTAAAAATCCTAGGTCAATTATTGAGAAGCCTTTGCATGCTCAACGTGTTACTGTAGGGTGCGTTTTTTTTTTTTTTTGTGTAAGAGAAGTATCACTTCAGGCAACGATGCCTATTTAGTCAAGTACTGTGCTACATTCTTTAGGAAAGGGATAGAGAAGAGATGAAAGAGGTGGTGAAAGTAGAAGGATAGTCGGAAATTAACTGCCGTATAAGACAGCACATCGACCAGTGACTATGTCTTCATCGCTGAGCAATTTTTATTTTTGTAGTGAAAAAAAACCAAGGTCCTCGTTGGAAATTGAACCCACAACCTCCATACTGACAAGCTAGTACACTACCTACTAGCCTACAGGGGCGTTATGTGGTCTGGAAGCGTGACTAGGCAGTTTTTTTTTAAGATGGGGCTGAACATGCGGTAAGGGTCAATGGATCACGCTATCGCGAGATGCTAACTCCATTTTGGCCCATTATTGACGACGTAGATATTACTGGCATGTGGTTTCAACAAGACGGTGCCACATGTCACACAGCCAATGTCACGATCAATTTATTGCATACCAAATTACCCGATTGCATAATTTCACGACAATCAGGAGTTACGTGGCCAGCCAGATCGTATGATTAACAGTACTAGATTATTTTTTGTAGGGCTATGCTAAGGACAGGGCCTATACAGAGCCAATCGAATCGATTTCATCTCTCAAACTCGAAATCCGTGATGTGATTAACAAAATAGGACCGCCATTTGCCAAAAAGTGATTAAAAACCTTGATGAAGGAATCGACATCTATCAGCGTGGTCGTAGTGATCATTTGCCAGATATCATTTTTCATTCATAATTGCCAAACTTTTCTCTTCGTAATACAATAAAAATTTGAGTCATTTAATCAAAATTTTTAGTTGTATTTTGTTTTAGAAAACAAACTTCTTGTTGAAAATATATCATAGGCTTCACTTTTTCTCGTCATGCCTTGGTACTAGATACCTTCTTTTCTACCTAAGATAGCTATAATATCTGGAACATTAATATCATGAAATATTTATTGTTAAATTTTGTCTTTAAGAATAAAGTAAAATTAATTGTAAAAAATAAAACTAATCATAAATTCTTTTACATTCCAGACACCATGTTGCAATAAATTTTACAAGTGTCGATTTTGTCATGATGAAAATGAATCCCATCATTTCGATCGCAAAACACTGACAGAACTCATCTGCTCGGAATGCAATACACGCCAAAAAGTACAAGAAAGTTGTGAAAACTGTGGCATACGTTTTGGAAAGGTATAATTTGAATCATTAAATCATTAAATTAAAATTTGTTTATGAATTATTAAAACAAAAATCTGATGTCCCACAGTACACTTGTCTTATATGTAATCTTTTCGATGATGCCGATAAACGCCAGTATCACTGTGAGCAATGTGGCATTTGTCGCATTGGTGGCAAAGAGAATTTCTTTCACTGTAAAGTCTGCAATATGTGTTTACCGATACAGTTGAAAATTGATGGTCATCGGGTAAGTATTTGAAGTTTTCAAGCCATTTAAAAACAGATTTGGATGTTTTGTTTTTGTATTAATTAAACAAATATTTTTTCAAATGAAGGTTTTGTGGGAAATATTTTGAAAAATAGAAGACGTTTAAAAAATTATACCACAAAGTAATTTACTATTGATTTTCTGAAAAACAGATCGCGTGCTTAATGAAAAAGTTACAAAACAAATTTAAAATGTTTTAAGCAATTTAATTCTAAATATAATTAATTTTTTTTTTTTAAATACGTAGGGAAGTTATTTGTAGCCTTCAAGCATTTGAGTTGAATTCAAAATTATGATTAATGACGTTGCTATCAATTATTACATCATTATTTTTTAGTTGGGTTATCGTCTAGACAATGTTTTAACTTCGAATGCACAAAATTAGATACCTGATTTGCCACTTGTTGTGTCCAGCTTAAAGCTGTGTAACCATAGATATTAAAATTTGATTAATTAGAGAGGATGGATGTTTGTTAATTAAAAATAATGAATTATCTTTTCTGGCAATTACTTGAAAATGTCAAGTCCATACAAAATTCTTAAGGAAGATATTCAAATATACAACCAAATGAATAATTTTTAGCCAGGTTTTTAAACTGCGCTCTTATCGGCTAAAATTGTTTACAATGAGATGTTTGCCGTATTTCAATTTAAATTAAAATCATGGGTTTTTTAACAAGATGTTTGTTTTCTAAAGCATAAAAAAACAAAAAACTTGGATGAAGACGATTCAAACTTTTGTTGTATTACAAAGTGAATAGTTCGGCAATTATGAATGAAAATTAATATCTGCCAAATATCCGCTACGACCACGCTGACAGATGTTGACTCTTTCATCAAGGTTTCAAAGCCCTTTTTGGTCTAAATTGATGTTTAGATATCGTTAATCACATCACGGATTTTGAGTTCTAAGGCTGAAGTCGATTCGATTGGCTCCGTATAGACTCTGTCCTTAACATAGCCCCACAAAAAATAATCTATTGGTGTTAAATCACACGATCTAATTGGCCACTTAACAGCTGATTGTCATTAAATGATACGATCGGGAAATTTGGTTGGCAATAAATTGATCGTTTCATTGGCTATGTGACATGTGGCACCGTCCTGTTAAAACCACATGTGAGTGATATCCACGTCGTCAATAATAAGTTACAATTTAGTTGTTAGCATCTCGCGATAGCGTGACCCATTGACCGTTACTGTATTCCCAGCCTTATCTTCGAAAAAAAAGCCCAATCACGCCGCCAGTGACACGCTGTGCGTGTAATAGCTTCTCAATAATCTTTCTAGGATTTTCAGAAGCCCAAATTTGGCAATTTTGGGTATCAACATACACTGACAAGTGAAACTGGGCTTCATCTGAAAAAATTATTTTATTCAGAAAAACCAGCCGGTTGTTCCTGAATAAATTGAGCAGATCTACGGCGAAGTGAATGGTCGGTTGGCTTCAATTCCTGCACCAGTTGAACCTCGTAAGGCTTCAAAGTCAAATCCTTAGGCGAAATTCGCCATGTGGTCGTTTTGGGTTTTTTTAGAATAAAATAGCAAACATGACAAAAACGAAACAACCGTAAAAATGTTTGTAACAAAAAGAACAATTTGTTAAATAAAATAATAAAAGGAACGGGTAAACCCTTAGCTGGCTTCGATTTTCTTTCCCACTCCACATCCAAGTTTCTCGACAGTTGCCTGAACAGCAAAATTGTTGGTGTTTTCAATGTCCATAATTGTTTTTGGCATCTCCATTCAAGTCATACAACTACGGAGGGCCAGAATGTTGAGTTATTTGCCGCGCACAACCACCTTGCGCAATTAGTGAATGCGCCAACACACATTCCTTGTGTTGAAGGGTACCAGAGCAGTATGCTCGACAAATTTCTAACTTCACAGCCCCAACAGTATGTAATTAGTGTTTATGTACCTCTCGGCATCTCCGATCACTGCACCGTCTCTGCGTCCTTTTCATATTCAGAGCTCCACGTTTCGAAACCAGCTATCAAACGTTTAAAATGTATTTATGAGAAGGAAAGTTGGGCAATTTATTTGAAAATTATGAAATTATGTTCCTCAGACAATAATGTCTTTGCAATACCGGAAATGGTTCTAAACATCATTTTGTTTGAAATGAAAACTTTTATTCCATCCAAAGAAATTTTTATAAAACTAGGTCGAAATCTTGATTTAATCAGACATGCAAAAATGAAGTCTGATTAATAGAGGATTTGCTACGCAATAGAGAGCGAGACCTTCGTGTGCCAGTGTACTAAGGCGCGAAAAAAAATTTGTACGTGGAGCGCCTTCGGGATAAGCTTCTTGCTCCTCCTTTTGGTCATTTATTAAAAGAGTAAGGCATAATGCTAGTTTTACAATTCCGGCTCTTTTAAAGAATGGCTGGTACATTTCCATGTAATCTTAATAGCTGGATATCCGTTACTAATCCAAAGATATTCTTTCGAGCTCGAAAAAGGTTAGCAGATCTCAACAACAACAAGTCTCCTGGACCGAATGTAATTCCAGCACTGGTCTTAAAACAGTGCTATTCGACGCTAACGCATCCGTTAGCAAACCGTTTCATTACGTTGTAACATACCGATGAATTTTCAAAATCTGGGAAGATTGCTAATGTAACCTTGATCCCCAAAAAGGGTGAGGCTAACAACCCTTAAATATACCGCCTAATTACAATTTGTTTCGCACTTTCTGAAGTGATGAAAATATGATTGATTTTCATCGTGTTAGCAAACCTGAAGTCCAACAGTTAATTTAGCGGCTTTCCTGCCAGAACAATGGTGCAATTCCATACATCATTTTGACGAAAGTAAGGTGATGGCTCTAGATAGTTTCATGGCGTTTGATAGAGTGTATTTCAAAACTTGTTGTTTTTGGTGTCAGTGATAATTTCTCTAGATTCATATCGAGTTTTGTCAGGATTAGCACTATACGAGTTGTTAAAGATGGGATTTCATCAAATGAGTTCAAGATTAATTCAGGGGTACCGCAAGGCTCCGCTCTTTCTCCTACCGTATTTCTTATTTTTCTAAATGACCTTCTTTGCCAGACTTTTAACCCTATATTCTCTTTCTTGGATGACAGCAACATTTGTCATTCGTATTCATTTAGAAATAGAACGAACCAGTTGCAGCTTGGCTCCAAAAGACACAATATGAATGACACGCTCAATCACGATCTCACAACAATTTTCAAATGGGGTCGTGCCAATAGAGTTGATTTTAATGCCTTTAAGACTCAATGTTGCATACTTACGTGTAGATGTGTGCTCAAAAATTATGCTGCATCTGTTGCTATGGGGGATATAGGTGTTGAGGAATCGGAAGCTCTTGATGTTCTTGGCATATAAATACAGTGAGATGTACGATGGACTTAGCACATTTTTCAGGTTTCTAAGGAAGCTTTCGAGTGCCTCGGTTTCCTAATACGGTGCAGAAGATACTTCAATCTATCCTATCTTCGTATGCATCGAAGTCTATTTTGGATTTGCTTGACCGTGTACAAGAGAGGGCCAAGAGCCTGATTGGAAATAGTAAGGTATCCAAATCTGTTGATTTTACAGAGCATCGACGCAATATGGGTTGCATGTCACTGTTTTACCGTTACTGCAGTGGTAATTGCTCTAATGAAATCATGGAACCTGTTCCCGTTGCTCGCACGTTTTGGCGTTTAACACACTTTTCGATTGACCGACGAATCGCACTACGCATTACAGGGAACAAGCTCGTTTTTTTCCAATTATATGGTTGTAACAATAAAAATCGATCCTGGCTATTTACAAAATTAAATCCTAGTTTTACTGTGCCAAATTTAAGTTCACTTTATGTTTTTAACTTTTTTGTAGTGCGTTGAAAATATATCACGTTCCCACTGTCCGGTATGCCTCGGCGATATACATACCTCACGTATTCCATGTCACATTCCTGATTGTGGTCATCTGCTCCATAAAATGTGTTTTGATCAGCTTTTAACCTCAGGCCATTATACATGTCCCACATGTCAAACATCACTAATGGACATGTCTGCACTATGGGAATATTTAGATGTGCAGGCCAAATTAATGCCATTACCTAAAAAATATGAAAATCAAAAAATTCATATATTTTGCAATGATTGTCATATGGTAAGAAATAAATTAAAATAACTTACTTTTAAGAAACGAAAATTATATATATTTTTTTTGGAATTTAATAGACTTCAAAAACAAATTTTCATTTTATTGGCTTAAAGTGTTTAAACTGTGGTGCTTACAACACTACTCAGGATGTTAAGAGACGCATGTCGCTGGCAACAGGTAAATAGTTTTAATTTTGTTAAACAAAATAAATTTAAAATTACTTTCTTAATTGCAGATAATTCTACATCAGCTTGATCACTTGAGTTTTTTGAAGCTTTTCTACTGTTTATCTATCTAGTTTATTTCTACAGTATGTTCCGCGTTTTTAAGGACTTGCCACAAAATTTAATAAATTATTTTATAGAAATTTATATAAAGTTTTGTCTTTAAACAAAAAGCCTAGTTTAATCTTGATCCTTTTATGAAAGAATTATTCACTTTTCCTATTCAAATTTTTATAATTTAAGAAATAAATGCTAATTTTGTAGCGTTAAAATTAATATTAGTTTTTCAAAATGTTTATTAAAAATGCAAAACAATTTCAATTGCTTAAGCATTTTCATTTCGAATCTTGTTGCTCTTCTCGAATAAAAAAAGACTTACAAAATTATAAACTTATATTTAAGAATCTTGTTTTTCGCATAAAAATTTTAACTTTTTCAACCTAAATTTCTTTATCTTCTTTGGATTGAACATAGTAATATTAATATAAAACTTAGCATAATTGTTTATTAAAAATAAATAAAAGTTGAGCAATAAATAAATTTTTTTCTACCAATTCTGAATACAATATATATCCTCGGCATCTTTATTTTCAAACGCGACTATATGAACCACAATGAGCTTGCAACTTAAAATCGTTAAAAGCGTCATCTTCATTCGATTTGAGCTAAAACAGAAGCTATCATGCATCTCGCCAAAAACCGTGCCGAGACTAACTACACTAAGGTTTCAATATACAAAATAAATGTTAACTTCTTTCATTTTTATGTCATTGGCCAGCACATTTCTTCAGAAGAGTTAATTGAACAAAATATAAATATTCATATTTCAGTTTTAATTTGTGATGGTTGGATTATCACTTTTCAATCATGTAGCTGATAGTCATCTAAATAATTATTATTTTGATCCAGTGATTGTGTAAACAGTAATTCTTGTGTAAAAAACACTTTCAAAATATTTTGTATTTAGTGTATCTCTGACATCGTCTAATTTAAATAATACAAAAATAATATATTTTAAAATATATCATTATAAAAATAAGCTTAAAAATCTCTTGGTTCCATAGTTTCCTAGCAAACAGACTGCAACACCCCGTTGCCTCACTGCATCTTTTTCCTTGACACATTAACTGCCTCGTCGCCAGATTGTTTCTGTTCAAATTTTAATCCTCTTGCTGCTGCTTTCTTTTGTTGAGTAAAATAAATACCCAAACCAAGCAATACGGCCCATGTTATGTAGCCGATATGGTAAACAGAGCTGTAGAATCTCCAAATATTACTAAAAGATACCAATTGGAAGGCTGTACCTAGATAATTAAATGTAAAGAATTTAGCAGTCCAGAAGATAATATCGATTAATTGGCGTTTAAGGCCGGTGGCATCTTTGCGAACTAGATTGTTCCACAAATCTTCAACAGGTACATAAAAAGGACCGCCCAAAAGGCAAAAATAATGACCAGGTCGGAAGCCATGCCAGAAGGCAGAGCAAATAAATATGGCATATAATCTATTGCGAATATACAAATATAATTGTTAATTAAAAAACGGAAAGTTGTAAAATAAATATATTCTCACCTGTATTTTTTTATAGGAAACAACTTGTATACATTCACTGCTAACCAATATTGTACACAGATATTCCAATGCTTTATGGTCTCACGGAAAGTCTTACATGTTTCAACGTTCCAGATTCGTACATTTTCAATTGTAGTGAAATTATACGATCGCCTGTCAGCACCACGTTTCAAGTGCTGATATTGTTTTTTCGGACCTTCACCATGAACCGCTTCCGATTCATCGGGATAGGCCCCAAAACCTGCCATTGTGCAAACACATTCACTCAAAGTTAGACCAGTGTAAATGCGAGCACGGAATGAAAAAAATAAAGGCCACATATACATGACACGATAGATTAAGGATCGTTTACTATAAAATTCATCATTTAGTACATACTTGGAAGAGTAAAGGAGAAAGATTTAACAATAATAAAAGAAAAAATATTAGGAATTTAACACTTAATAAGCAATTAACTTACACTTAAAGGATAAAAGTAGTTGGTAACCAGATATAGAGCACAATATATTCCAGCAATTTTAAGTTTTTCGATTGTAATTTGTGTGGTAGGAGCATAATCTTTAAATGGTGTGTCATAGTAGTCACGGTAGGTGCGATAGCGGTAATAGGGACCTTTAAATAGATATATAAAATATGCATTATTTTAGTAGATTTTATATGATAACATGACATTTTTGGTAACAGGGACGTGATTCTCTGTACAGAACGTATGTTAATTGATTTTATTTGGAAATAATATTTTTAAAAATCAAAAGTTTTCTAACTCGTTTTGTGATAAAGTAAATAATTTTTTTGATGTCAAAAAATATTATGTAACTTCACATTTGCTTCACATTTCGAGTAAGATGAACATCACATCTGATATAATGAAAAATGATAGTGTTTAAAAAAATATTTATAAATGAAGTTGTGAAAATCCTTTCCATATTGACATTATATTTGCTTTCACACTACCACATTTTTTATAACACTTGAGCGTATGACGCTTATCGCTTAACATAAAATAGTTATTGCTGATGCAAGTGTGCCGTAAAGTTATTTTTTAGATTTATTATATTTATGTATTTAATGCTAGATCAAAGTCCAATTTTTTCGTTATGAGTTATAATTTTAAAATAGGCTTAGCCAGTAATAATTAATAAAGAATTAATATATTTCAAATAGCTTACGGCTTGTAAGCACCTAATTTATATATATTTTTTTGTAGTTTTATTATTTTTTCACAACTTAATTTTATACTTTAGTATGAACTTGCTACGATAATTCAAAAACATTCTAAAATAAAATTTCTTTCATTTGTTTGTATCTCTTACCAGTTAGTACCCCAATGTAATTAAAAGAATAATAGAATATATCTACTATGTTGATAGTTTGAATTTCTACATCGTAGTCTGTTATTTCGACTAGCTGGCCACTTTCCGGTGTGGCTTTTATATCAGATTGTTCTATTGTACGTTGTTGCAATTTCTTCCAAGCAGCAGTCTTTTCAAAACCAACACCGGCTACCTGTATAAAATACAGAAGATTTTAATTATTCCGGTAATTACATGCATTACAACACAACATTCGACAAACCTTTAGAGTCAAAATCATTTGTATCATATTTGTATGACCTGGTGGCTGAGAAAAACCAAATATATACCCTAAGCGGAAAAACGTCAAATAACCAAACATGGTAGCAAAAGCAGCTACATGGCATTTACTTTAGGTAAAACGTACAAGGGAAAATTCACAAATCATTGATTTATCAAAAAAAAAACTCAATCGTCTCTTACCTGGGGTGTACGTATATCACTGCCACAGCACCCATAGCAGCTGATATTAAACAGTGAAGTATATGCCATCCTGATAACAAAAAGATTATTATTAATCCAAAGCAAGTGCTCAAAAATTTCTTTTGGGTTTCATCTGGTATTTTCCTGAAATAATTTCCAGCTCCAATACAGGTTAACAGACAAACCAAATAAATTACGTCATCAAGCTCCATTTTGATTAAACACAATTAAAAGTTGTCATATTCTTTTAATAATAATATTACTTTTTCCTCGCGTTAGAATTGTTTGTGAACTTTTTTGGTTTATACAAACTTATCAGATAAATATTTTGCTTTTAGGAAAAAAACAACCAGTTAATTAACCGACGCTGCCAGATTATCATTAAATTTACTGTGAACATGTTATATGCCGTTTGCCTTCCGCCTATGTTATACCTATTAAGATTTGAAATTTGATATTTTTTAAAGTTATACGAATTTTAATCTCCAAACTGATATAAAAGTTTAGATGAATAATCTAAAATATATACAAATTGATATTTTTCAGACAACGGACACTAGGTTTTAAATTCATGTACAAGAAAATCTGATGGGTTCTATCGTACCTAGAAAAACCGAACTGTCACACATAGAATAATAATATAGAAGCAATTACTTTTCGTGACCTTTTTAAAGACTACCAAATCGGGAAGACTTTTCACATGTCATTTATTTTTAAACCGATATCCTCCATTTTCGAAACACATGCCATTTTGACAATTTGAGAGTGTATCTTGATCTTTACATACATTACAAAGCTGGCTAATAATTCAAGTTAGTAATAAATGACTAAATAGTCATTTCCCTATATTTACAAAATTTTGTATTAAAATACATTAGCAAGGGAATCATTCTTTTTATTTTTTAATGGTTTTCTTAAAAAGTGTCATTTTACTTATAAAGACTTTTGTATACATTTTATACAGAGAGTGTGATTTGTTTTACATCCGCGCCTGACTATGTAGTCTTAATCAGATGGTGGACAAACCACTATACATAATTTGGAACGTCATGCTCGTCCTAGATAGCCAAAGACATAATTCTAAGCAACAGAACCACCTAGTTGCAACTTTAATGATTTCAGTACAGGTCTGCAAACCATCACACCTTGCTAAGGAGTTGGAGACTTTCTAACTCCTGTCCAGAACACATGTCAAGCATGCTCACTGGACTGGATCATTCACTTTGCGTGTCATTATCAGTGAGATGATCCTGGCCACCATAGAACCATAGACTGTTATGGGGCCGCAAAACCACAACCACCACGATGCTCCCATATAGGGGCCAACCTCAATGATCAGCCAGAGAACTATTAAATGTCTAAAGAGACAAATAATGAACTCTGGGGCTCACTGATCCCTGTGGAAATAAAGTGGAGTTTCCAGTTGTCTCCCTGTCTGACTTCAGGGGACTGGGCTCCCTTTTTCCCCCTGTTGCACAGGTCTAGATAGTAGAGTATTCTATAAAGACCCATAAATGTGCCCCGGGGGGGGCACATTTATGAGTGTTTTCAGTTCAGTTTTCATTTTAAATTCGTATAAACACTCCAAAAGTTCAAGTACACGCTAAAATGAGTTTGACTTTTACTTAGTTAACTGCGTAAATAGCACAAGTACACAAATAAATTGTACAGTGTCATACCTGAACCATAGATAACTATATAATATATCGGTGTCTGAGCACTTTATTTGTTTAACGTATAGTCGGTAATAATGTCGAATCACTTTTTTCAATTAACTTAATTTTTAATAACAAAAGACTATAAACAGATCTGGCAGCTCGATATTGCATTGATAAATGAGAAGTACGGCTATATTTTTTAACTTACAGTGTTGTATTTAAAATTAATAACTTCAATTAATTATAATTCCAATCAACTTTCAGTTTAAATATTATTTCAAAGCAAAAATTTTTTTAAATCTGTAAAAAACTCTTATAGAGTATAATATTTATGGTATTGAACGTGTTTTATGCTTTTCGTTCAGATAATTTTTCAAATACATATTCAGCTTGTAACTTTATTTATATTTTTCCTGCTGCGATTGAATAATTTGTGTAGATGGAGTTTTAAATTTTTCGGACTTATTTTTTATTACAAATATATTTTTATAAGTTTATTGTTAAAATTGTTTTTGCTATTAAGATGTTCTTATAGTTTTTTTCTCTATCCGATAGCATCAGTTAATAGTGCGTTAGTTCATAAGATTTATTATAATATTAATTAGAATAGATCATAAAATACATAAATAAATAGTTTTGTTTTAATTTAATCGATTTTATTAGTTTTGTTGCTGCCTGTTATAATAAAATTGTAATGACTTGGAAAATGCTATAATTATTATTACAAAATACGTTATTTCTTATTATATTTTCAAGATGCTTTATTATTTTAGTGTGAGCCAGAACCCCTTAATATGTACAGTGTAAAGTCTGTTAAATATCCAAACCTTTAATCATGTTTCAAATTTCTTGTCAATAGAGGGAACATTGAAATTTAATTTTATTTCAATTACACAATATAATTGTAGATTAAAATACTATCGTTGTTCCTTTAAACAAGAATATTTAAATTTGTGTAATTTTTCACTTATTGCACAATTTAATTATTAAATAACAAAGAAATAAAACAAATAAAATAATAGTTTTTTTGCAGTTGTCGTCCTAGTTGTACCTCTTCTCCTCATTTTCGGTTTGATTGTGCCAGACTTACTTTAATTTTAGTTTTAAGGGTACGGTTTTCCGTCGACCCTCGTCTAATTTGGTTTGTGAACAAACCGGTTTCGGCTGTTTGCCATCTTTAGTGTTCTTTTCGTACCGTACCCAAACAAAAGAAATTTTTACCCCGTCGGAGAATCCAAGCACATATCGAATATTTAAAGTGTTTCGTACGTATTTAGAAGTACAATAATACGTTTTCGCTTAGTGTTAGAATCTGTCAATCTGGCTTTTTTTCGTTTTTCTTTAACACTTTATTCTCAAACCACCATTTCGAACATTTTAATTATTTGGCTCGATTTTTCCAATTTTTAAAAGCCTCAGATATTGAGGCTTTTTGAAAGATTAAAAAAAAAATTAGTTACAAAATGGGCTTAGTTACGTAATTATTTGTATAATGTATTTTTTGACTGATTTTGGGTTAATTTAATATTTTTTTTCGGCATTAACGGTAATATCTTTCTTTTCTGAATCTGCTTAAACCGGCATGCTAAGAAGCTCCATTCAAATTATGCCCCAGCCGATGTTTCCGGTCGTGTGAGAACTAAAATTAATCGTTTGAATACTTGCAATTTATAATTAGTCGGTTTTATTAGTTATTTGATTTGTTATATATAACAATTTTCAACACTAGATACTGGCAACACTCAAATTAAATTATGCTTATTGCAAGATCATAAATAATTTGTGTTATCAATTGCAAAAATAATTTCGAAAATGATCGTTAATATATCTTCAGTTTTTTAAAATACATATATCATTTCTCAAAAATACTTAGTACCGTGTTTCATACGTTCCAAAATATATTAATAAATAATTAATTACTGCTTAAATTAAGTTATAAAAAGGTAATTATCACATAAAAGAAGATAAGCACAAAATGACTTACAGTACCTGATTACAAATTAAAAAGTTTCTAAGAAGTGTCATACGCACAAGACAATAACAGCATGCTACATTAAAATTCCATGAACTAAGTTTAACGATCAGAAAATAAAAACAACTAACACAGAACAAAAAGGCATATAGCCAAGCTGGCGGCAACATTAAATAATAATAATAAAGTCATGTATATTTGATGCGATAAATTAGAGTTTTCTAGTAAATAGCTCGTCTGAATAAAAGGTGTAATTTAAAACTCTAAAAAGCTGTGTGTAATTTTTTTTTGTTTTGTAAAGAGAAGTAGCACTTCAGGCAACAATGCCTATTTAGTCAAGTACCGTGCTACATTTTTTTTTTTTTTTTTTTTTTTTTTTTTTTAGGACCAGCACTCAGGGGATGACCCCTACCTATGCAATGCATTGTGCCAGAACTAGGAAATTAGGTTACGGGAAGGAGGAAAGAGGGAGTAGTGTCTGTGGACATTCGATTTGAACTTTCTCAGATTGTAAGTGACAGGAAAGACCTCCGGAGGGATCTTATTCCACATACGGACTGTTCTGCTGAAAAACGAATTTTCCCTGTAATGCGTAGTGCGATTCACTGGCCAATCAACCACAAAAGGATGTGCTCTCATCGAAAATCGAGTTAAACGTGAAAACGTGTGAGTATCAGGGACAAGTTCCCTAATTTCATTAGAGCACTTACCATTGTAGTAACGATAGAACAGTGAAATGCACCCCACATTGCGTCGATGCTCTAGAGAATCAATAGCGTTGGATACCCTACTGTCAGCAATGAGCCTCTTGGCCCTCTCCTGTACGCGGTCGAGTAACCCTAAAATAGACGTTGGAGCGCCGGCCCATACATGAGAGTTGTATTCCATTTTCGGACGGATGTAGGTGGTATAGATAGTACGGAGATCAGATGGGGTGAAGTATCTTCTACACCGCTTTAGAAAACCGAGGCACTTGAAAGCTTCTTTAGAAACCTGAAAAATGTGTTTATTCCAACGAACATCACACTGAATTTTCATACCAAGAACATCAAGAGCTTCCGATTCCGTAATACCTATATCACCCATAGTAACAGATGCAGCACCACTACCAAACAAAGATCTATGCGTAAGCATGCAACATTGTGTCTTACGAGCATTGAATTCTACTCTATTCGCACGACCCCATTCCAAGATTGTCGCAAGATCGTGATTAAGCGTATCATTCATGTTTTGCCTTTTGGAAGTAATATCCAAAGGGCCTGGTCTATTACCAAATGAATATGAGTGACAAATGGCGCTGTCATCTGCAAAAGAATATATAGGGTTGGAAGTTCGACAAAGAAGGTCATTTAGAAAGATAAGGAATAAGGTAGGAGAAAGAACGGAGCCTTGCGGTACCCCTGAATTCATCATGAACTCGTCTGATGAAATCCCATCTATAACAACTCGTATAGTGCGAGAACTGAGAAAACTCGATATAAATCTGGAAAAATTATCACCGACACCAAAAGCAACAAGTTTTGACAGAAGTGCATCATGCCACACTCTATCAAATGCTTTGGAAATATCTAAAGCCACCAACTTGCTTTCTCCAAAATGATGTATGGAGTTACACCATTGTTCCGACAAGAATGCCAACAAGTCACCCGTAGAGCGCCCCCTACGAAAACCATATTGTCGGTCACTAAGCAAGTTGTTGGACTCCAGGTATCTCACTAGATGGAAATTAATCATACTTTCAAATACTTTAGAAAGTGTAGAACAAATTGCGATTGGGCGGTAATTTTCAGGGTTATTAGCCTCCCCCTTTTTGGGGATCGGCGTTACATTAGCAACTTTCCAGCACTTCGGAAATTCTCCGACATGGTACAATGTGCTGAAAAGGGCTGCTAATGGACGCGATAGCGTCGACGAGCACTGCTTCAAGACCAGTGCTGGTATCCCATCAGGCCCAGGAGACTTGTTTATGTTGAGATCTGTAAGAACCCTTTTAACCGCTCGAGCTCGAAAAAATATCCTCGGCATAGTAACTGATACTCTGTCGAGATCTGGCGGTGGTTGACTGCTTTCCGGCAAAAAAGAATTATTTGCAAATATACCAGCTAAAAGGTTAGCTTTATCAACCGGGTCAGTGAATATTTGATCATTTTTAAAAAGAGTCGGAATTGAAGAACTAGCATTATCGCGTACTCTTTTAACAAATGACCAAAAGTTCTTACTACCCCTAGAAGTAGCAAGAACTTTAGCACGAAGGCGCTCATCGTACAGATGCTTTTCGCGCCTTAGTACTTTGGCACACGAAGATCTCTCCCTTTTGCGTAGCAAATCAGTATCCGCGGTTTTGTTTCTACGCCAGATATTGAATGCTTCCTCTCTTGATCTGACTGCATTTTTGCACGTCTGACTTTGATCTGGTTTTAATCGAAATTGTTTTGGATGGAATAAAGGTTTTCATTCCAAACAAAATTATGTTTACAACCATTTCCGCCATGGCATTGACATTATTATCCAAGAAACATAGTTTCCAATTAAATTGCCTAAAAAATTCGTTAAGCTCAGCCCAACGAGCCTTCTCATAAATATATTTCAGACGTTTGGTAGCTGATTTCGAAACATCGTGAAGCTTCGAATATGAAAAGGAGGCGGAGATGGTGCAGTGATCGGAGTTGCCGAGAGGTGCACAAACATTAACCTCATACTTTTGGGGGTGTGAAGTTAGAAAAAGGTCGAGTGTATTGCTATGGTGCCCATCAACACATGGAATGTGTGTTGGCTCATTCACTAATTGCGCTAGGTGATTGTGCGCGGCAAATAGCTCAGCATACTGGCCTTCTGTAGTTGTATGGTCTGAATGGTGAAGCCAAGAACAGTTGTGAACATTGAAATCACCAGCAACAACAATTTCACTGTTCGGGCAACTGTCAAGAATCTTCGTTATGGAGTCGGAAAAAAAATCGAAGCCAGCTAGGGTTTTATCCTTTCCGGTATTTGGACTTCTATAAAGAAACCCGAAATGCAAGGGGTGTGACCTGATTCTGAGTTTAACCCAGAGACAGCTAAATTCAGGATCATTCATGCCCAATGATTGCTGGCACTGGTACACAACTTCATTGCGAATATAAATTGCAAGACCCCGGTGAAAATAAAATAGTGATAGTAGGTGATACCCAGGTAACTGAAAACTCAGTGGATCAGCGTCCTCAGACACCTGAGTCTCACAAAAGGCTAAAATATCCGGCTTATGGAGACAAATGTGAGCATATACAGAGAAAAAATTCGCTCTCAGCCCACGAATGTTGCAGAAGTCAATTCTGAATTTTCCCGCCATGACAATGCAAGAAATTCAAATCTGTCTCTTCTAACTACTATACTGCGACCAATGCATTGACCTTCACTTTTTAGACTACTTAGTGATCAGTGCTAGGCCTTCATCACAAATAGTCCAGCAAAAGTAAATAACAATGGCAACAGTAAAGCATTAGTAATCTAAGGTAAAAAGAGGGACGGAAAAAAGCACAAATTTTATCATAGGAGCCATAAAAGCCCTGATCTGGTTTTCTCTGCCTTCAGAATGGCCCCTTGTGCCATCACTGTTGTTTTAGTTTAATTTGCTCCTTATTTTTTTTATTTTATTGTTTTTTTTTTCACTTTTCCCTTTCTTTGTTTTTTCACTCTTTTCTTAAGCCACTGTTGTCGTTTTTGTTTTTTTACTTTATTTTGTTCTTTTTTTGTTTTTTTTTTTTTTCTTTTTTTACATTCTTTAGGAAAGGGATAGAGAAGAGATAAAAGAGGTGGTGAAAGTAGAGGGATAGTCGGAAATTAACTGCCATATAAGAGACAGCACAGCGACCAGTGATTATGCCTTCATCGCTGAGCAACCCCACCGACAGTCAATTTTTATTTTTGTAGTGAAAAAACCAAGGTCTTCGTTGGGAATCGAACACACAACCCCCATACTGACAAGCTAGTATACTACCTACTAGCCTACAGGGGCACCTGAATAATATTTTGCAATAAAAGAATTGAATAACTTAAACATTTATTAAAGGAATAATTGAAATGGTATTGGAAGTGGGATTACAAATTTAAATTACAATTAAATTGTAATAAAGTATAACGAAATAAAAAAGGAGCTAAGTTAAATGTGCCGAAATATCAGAAAAGAAGCAAGCGAGTAGATACCGTGAACAGAGAGTTTGAGGAAAACTGGGAAATCTTCATATTCGAGAGGGGATGGTGAGTGTCATCTATGAGCACGCTAGCAAGATAAAAACTCGGAACGTTGGCGGAAGCGCCTTTTGAATTTTTTTTTAGTTTTAGTTTGAAATAGTGGCCAGAAAAAATGGATGGGACAAAGAAGTAAATTCTATAGAGTTAATTTAGTTCTTAAAGAATGCAGCAGCTAAGATCCTGGTTACAAAAATAATTACGAGAACTTAATGGTTGCTGTACAATGAAAGTTTAGTGGAGAGCACAAAGAGAACTCTTTAGAATGGAGTTATAAGGCTGTGTGTAGAAGACAAGCGAGACGCTGCAAGACTTATCCATGGAAATTGAACGTTTGGTGCCGCTGACTTACCTAGGCGAACATCATCCATTCCTGGATCAGTTTAAGATTGGGGCATTTGTGAATAGCGTACTGGATCCACATGAGTGCAGAAATCATCCTTTGAGGAAAATATCTCGAACGCGCTGACCGAGGAGATCGGAAAAATAATCTTAAAGCCACAAGACTACAAGGTGCGATGTCTTGATTGTGATACAGTGAATGATGATAACAACATTCAATATTAGAGGTTTCTAGTAATTGGTAGAAGCTCTCAAAATAGAGTATAAGGGCTCTCCCTCTTTCTCTCTCTCTCTCTTTTTATCTCCTTTGGGCAAAAGTTCAGTTACAATAACAGATCTCAATAAATGCAACGTCATAATATATTGACTATTTTTTCAGGTTTATCACATTTTCTTCTTTCGTTTAAGAAAACAATTTCTATGCAAAATTAAAGTATTTAAAGCAATGGGTCGACTATAACTATAATGTTAACATTGATCAGCAAATTATTGGCAAGACAAGAAGCATCAACGCGGTTGTAAGTACTAAGATATATCTTCTTTTAATTTGAATCAGATAAACGCTTATACCACTAGATTCTAACAAAATCATTGATGATGGCGTAATATTAAGCTTTGATGAAGTATCATTGTCTTTAGAAGAACTAGCTTTAGACAAAACTCCTCGAAGTGTTTTAAAATATTTGAAACTGTGGCATAGCCATGGCATTTTATTTGAAAAGAAGCCAAGCCCAATTGTATTTTAAGAATAATTTATATTTGAGCAAATTTATATTATTTTAAGGCAAAACAATTTATTAAGTTTTGTTTTTGCAAACATTTAAAATCAAATACTACTCTTTCAATCAAATATCAACTTAAATGAATAGTACGGAGCTGGTCTTCAATATTGCTCAATTCGCTGGTTCTAATTATTTACTTGAGAGTGTATATAAAGAAGATTAATTTGAAATTTGCGTAAACGTGACGTTAATTCAGTACTCGCAGTTCGCTATTTTTAGCTTAAAATATTGTTACGGATGCGTCTTGCTTAAGTTTTAAAAGAAAATAATTAACTTTTTTACTAACTGCGTAGTTTTCTAAGAAAACTTATACACGCAAGACAATAACAACTTTCTAGTTACAAACTGCGTAGAAATCTTATACACGCAAGACAACAACTATCGTAAAATAAATTCCACCAAGAAACATTAACATCATAAAAACAAAAATACACACATACCAAAAGGTGCCTATACATTATTGAGTTAATAACAGCAACAAAATGTTATACAGAGAAAGTAGAAAATTTTTTATTTTTCTAAACCTATATCGGACAAATGTAAAAGACAGCATTTGAGTGGTTAGCTACTTAGTTCAAATATAAATCTCGTGAAGATTTGCATCTTAAGTAAATTATTGTGTAGTGCCGACGCACAAATCTTACTTTGTGAGTAGTCAAAGTAAATAAACTTATAATTAATTTGAAAACTCTAAAATCGGGTGTTATTTTTTTTGCAATAAAGAACTCAGTAGAAACAAACCATTTATAAAAGTAATAAACATAACAATATGTTTTAAGCTTTTAATTATCTTACACATTATTGTCTGGTTTTTACTTGCACCTGCCTTGGATCGATTTCATTATTGTCATGCTCATTGTAGAAATAAACGTTCAATTCAAAAATTCATCACATTTTTGGGGTATGGCTTTTTGCTATTGTATATTCAGAAACTTTTCTCCCAATTCTCACAGTTTCTTTACTAAAATCGGCTTGACAGGGAAATGGCAAAATTTTCACTGGAAGTGTACAGTGGCAAACGTTTAAAGAACATATGTCAGGTAAAACAAATAACTCAGAAAATATTACACATTTTGCTATGTAAACCTGAGTTACTGGCTTTGACTTATTTTAGTTTGTATTTTATATACCGTGGCAGATGCTGCTAATATTAAACTGATAGAAATGTATTTTCTAAACAAATATTTGTAAGCCTGTTGGTCCTTAAATATTGTTGTTAATTTTAAATAAAGTGTTCAGCATTTTACGATAAAAATTATGAATATCAGACGCATGTTGCTCATGCGTGAGACATTTTTTATACTTTAGTTTTTTAATGCTTTTTTGCTTCCAAGTCAAAGTAATAATTAGGGCAATAATTTTTCTGATAATCTTATCCGTTCATTGCACTATCATAAATTTGGTTGCATCTAAATGCAATTAGAAAAAAATAATTAAATAAGCTTTGCTTTTGTCTTTGTTAGCTACTAATTGCCTGCAATAAATATGATTCCTTTTTCGAAAACAATTATAGCGTTCTAAGATTTTTTTTACTCAAAATGGAGATGAAGTTGCAAGTGCCACCATAATTGCACTCTTACTCTTAATGTATCCTTTTATTAATATTCTATAAAAGACAGATTAGGCAGAGCATTTCCAGCCAGTTAAGAGTGCTTAATTGTCGCCTTCAAGTGCCAGTATATCTTTGTTTGTTTGCTTGCTTGAAATTGTTGCTCGCCTTTTACAGTTTTATCGCAGGCAAAAAGGATTATCGTCGAACTATTAATGTAATAAATACTTCTTTTAAACTCGCAAACTTTATGCGCTCACAAATAGTGTACAAACACAACTACATCCGTTTGTGCAATACCACATAGGCAGTCCTAGAAATTCATAAATTGACATTTTGAAACGTTAAAAAATGTTTTAACAAAATTTAAGGCTTAAATAAGTTCAGTTTACATTCTGTTTTTTTCACAAAAAGAGGCTCTTTTGGACCCCTGTGGTACTTTATCAGTTGCTTAATTCATATCCTCTGACTCTGGTTATTTGAGTTTTTCAACATGAAGTTTGTTTTCTAAAACAAAATAAAACAAACAAATTTGATTAAGATGATTCACATTTTTACTATATTACGAAGAGAAAAGTTCGGCAATTATGAATGAATAATGATGTCTGGCAAATGTACACCACGACCACGCTGACAGATGCCGGTTCCATCACTTTTTGCCAAATTGGCGATCCTATTTCGTTAATAACAACACGGATTTTGAGTTTGTGAGGTGAAATTGATTCCATTGGCTCTGTATAGACTCTGTCCTTAACATAGCCCTACGAAAAATAATCCAGTGGTATTTGATCACGCGATCTGGCTGGGCACTTAACTGCTGATTGTCGTACAATTATTCGATCGGGAAATTTAGTTTGCAATAAATTGTTCGTTTCATTGGATATGTGACATATGGCACCGTCCTGTTGAAATCACATGTCAGTGATATCCACGTCGTCAATAATAGGCCAATTAGGTTGCTAGCATCTCGCGATAGCATGATCCGCATTTTTAACCTCATCTTCGAAAAAAAAACGGCCCACTCCCGCCTCCAGACCATGTTGTGCACCATACAGTGACACGTTGAGCATGTAAAGGCTTCTAAATAATCGCTCCATAATTTTCAGAAGACCAAATGCGGTAATTTGGTTGTTGAGACAATGCAACTGAAAGTATATAATAAATCATCAATCATTCCTTTTGAAACTACTTCCTGCTTAACTTGTGCCGAACTGACCGAAAAGGCGATGCAGCGTTTCAAGGAAAAGTATTTCATAAGTATACGACTGGATCACTCTTTATTTCAAACCACTAGGTAACCGAGTGAAGGTGCTTAGACTTAGAACTTCATCTTTGCTTATTTCGTTTGCAAAAGGAATCTGTCCACTAATAGCTTAAGTAAAGCAAAATATGTAACAATTCCTTCTGCCGCGCTGAAAATAATAAACTTAACTTTTTAACCATAATTATTTATACAGAATGAAATTAAGTTTTAAACATAATTAAAAATCGTTTTATCAATTTGTAAATTCTAAAAGATGATCGAGAGAAATTCCTTCAGTCATGAAATTACCTAATTATGAATCGAGGGATAATGTTGCCATTAGTTACTTATTTGCCGAATTTTTTTTGGCTCAACATCTTCTGAAGCTAAGTACCGCAACACGCATAAATAATCATATTCACTATTAACCAATCAATCAATTTCGTTTCCGACTATTTGTGCTTTTGCGATTTTACGTGGTTTAAAATCTTCCGTAACTCGTGGACCTAATGGTGCTCCGAGCTGTATATTAATTAACTGTCCTGAAAGCTTATCAGCTCCATTGGCAGCTTTGTACAATATTTCTCTAAGCATGGCAATTAATATTATTATAAATTATTCCACTTTTTAATTCTGGTAGCAAGGCCAATATATCAAATTGCAGAGGAGTCGCAGAGCTGAGCATAATCCCGAAGCTCTTCGAAAAACTTGTATTGTATTTTTGCCATCACGCATCCTCAGCTTTGTCGCCTTATCAGCATGGTTTCCGTAAGAACTGTTCACCTACTACCAACTTATTGCATTTTAGTTCAATAATTAATCAGAGTTTCGTCAAAGGTGAGCAAACTGATGCTGTTTTCACGGACCTTAGTAAAGCGTTTGACAAACTTAATCATACATTTCTTTTGCACAAATTGAGCTTGTTAGGTTACACTACAAATGCCCTTTAATAGATTTCTTCATATCTGTTTGATCGGAAACAACACCTCGAGAGATATCTCAGTTTTATCTGGAGTTAACTTGGGTCAATTTCATTTTTCCTTTTTATTAATGATCTTCCAAGCCTTAACCAATTCTCCAACATTTTGACGTATGTAATCTATCGGATCAGTCATTGTTTCAATCGGACTTGAATAGTTTTTAAAGTTGGTGTGATATAAACTTCATGAAATTAAACGTACTAAAATGCAAGTGTATTTGTTTCTCTAGGAAAAACTGCATGATACTCACTTCTTTTTAGAGAAACATCAGTTGCAATAGGTGGATAAGATTTTGGATTTAGTTGAACACCAAATTAACTTTTATATCTCATATTAACATGACCGTAAATAAGGCAGGAAGTCTACTTGCGTTCATTAAAACATGGACTAAAAAGTACGCTGACCCGTACATAACAATACAATTACACACATCACTTGTGAGACTAATTTTGGAATATGACTCGGTAATATGGCACCCACAATATAATGTGCATAGTAACCATATGAAATCGGTTCAGAAAAAATTGTTAAATTTCTAGTTAAGAGGCTTAACAGGCAGTCTGGAGTTCATTTTCCATCCTATCGTTGTAGGCCAAGATTAATCAGATTGCCAACGCTAAATAGCCGCAAAATTAATTCTTGATTTCTAATATCAGTTTCAATGTTCCGCTTTGTTCAACTCGATGTTATCAGCCACTGTTCTTATAGTTCTTCCGAAATAATTATTCAAATGCGGATCGAAGAATTCGAAGAATTTGTAGGTATATTAATAGTCTATATAGATTTATTGATTATTCTTTAACATCAGATGTTATAAAGTGTATTATAATTGTTTATTTGACGGACTAGCTGTAGTTTTAAGTAAAAGATGTATGTTATAGTCTAAGGATTAGATCTATAGACTAAATCAATAAATAAAAAAAAAATATATATATATATATATATATATATATATATATATATATATATAAATTAATAAATTTTATCGGGACTCCTATATGTGATTTTTCGCGAGCAATATACCACTAAAATATGCTTGAAATTTATTTATCGCTTTTCACTTGAACTGAATGTAGACAAGGCGCTTTAATCTGACTGATTTCAAACGTACTTTTTCTGTTCTGGAGGTACTTGCGTGATAAGATTTACGTCAGTACCTAGCTGTGTAAGACATAACCTGACGGTGGATCAAACCACTGTCGAAGATTTTAGCGTCACCCACGCCCCAGGAATCGAACTCGCTGTCTAGAACACATGCAAGCTTAATAAAATTTCAGAACACAACCGCAAGCATACTCACTGAACCAGGAACATTAATTGTGTTCATTGTGAATGATCCGACCCACACAACTCAAATGAGGACCGCAAAACCGCTCCCGAAGGGCCAACCTCAATAATCAGTCAGAGAACAGCTAAAAGGCTAAAAAGCCAAAAAGCTAAACTCTGGGGCTTACTGATTTACGTGGAAATAAAGTGGAGTTGTCCAGTTGGCTTCTGCTAGCCTATGAGGGAACTGGGCTCCCTTTTACCTCCGGTGACACATATAATGACGGTGAGATTCCGCCAAGATATATAAATGTGCCTCCGGTGAGGGGGGGAGCGTTCTAGAGGTACTGGAATGTTTTTCACTTGCAAGATGGGCCAAAAAATAAACGAAAGTAAAGAATTTTCTAGCCATATAAAATATACTTAAACGCCGCTAATTAAGAGTGTACGAGCTAGCAGACAACATAGAAAATTCAAATTATTGCACGTTTGGGAAATCCAGCTACAACTAAATAAAGTTTTTCACCCGATTCAGCTGCAATGGGAAAATATTTTCATCTATTTCAGGTAATGTGTCGAATAGAGGACTGTGGCAAGTCTCTACCGTAGATCGGATCTTTCTTTGAATTAAGCGGAATACACCATTAGAGGTTTAAATTTGTTTATCTGTACTTCAGGATCTCTCAGTATAAGATTTGATATGTATTTAAATGATATGCATTTGGGAACCAAACTCAGCGCTTCAGTTTTCAATCTAAACCAGACAAATACACCAAGTACCCGGTTCTTCAACAACTGTTTTTTTAGTTTTTGTTTCCTGATATCACTACCAGTTCCTATGGAAATGTGTCTTAAATCTACAATTGATATCGAATAAATAAGAAAAATTCTACATGAAAAGTACAACGAAATTATAAAATTCTTTGATAAAAAAATAAAAAGATTTTGTATAAAATCTAATTTGTACATAATTTTAATACTTACCTCGTATAACTCTTGAAAAATGTTTTTAATTATTCTATTAGTTTGAATATTCATTTTTTTATAATGTAAAAAAATAGCAAAGCGATAAATGTTTAAATCCCTTTGCGCCATTTACTTCTTTAGCATTCAATTTGATAACTTGGAAAATACATTTCAGTTCCGTATGTTTTCTTAGAACCGTAATGATAAGCTGCTGCTGCTGCAAATAAAAGCAAACAAGACAATATTCTTTAAGAAAGCCAGATTAGTCAAATGATTTAAGAGAAAAGCTGGAATTTTTAAAGGAAAAACGAATATGCGAATAGTTATGCATTTAAAGTTATCTTTGTGTTAATTTATGGGTGCTAAAGTTTCTTACGGCGATGACAAAAACAATAATTTAAATAACAGCTCGTTAAGTTATTTATGTAGAGTAAAAAAATGTTGTCGTTTATTTGTTTGTTTTAAAGTAAGTCTGGTCTGAAAGCAACAATACATTTCACTTCACCTCTAGGAAACGTAGCTTACTAATGAAATAGGTTTTAAATTTATTTATTCTTTATTATAAAAATTAATTTTCCGCTTTGCTCAACTGCCAAATAATTATAAATTTTATAAGATTAAAATGTGAACCTTTCCCTTGCTTGTGATTGATACGACTAAAAATATTGCAAATAATTACTTCTATTATGAATAAATTAATGAATTTTCAGTCGTAGAACTTAATATCTATATAATCCTTAATCTTTGCGTAATTATGGATCCTTGAGTGTTATGACAAGTATTAAAATCTGTTCGGTCAAGTGCTATTATCGATTAATAACGACATGGCGAATACTTCAATTTAAATGGCCGCCACGACGATATCTATAATATTATATCATTTTAAATCATACTTTTAGACGTTTACTTTG